>SMDT01000569.1:0-650339 GCA_005392925.1 Aquilaria sinensis | reverse complement strand
TTAATTAATATTTTTGTCTCTGTTTTATACTGTTAATGTGCAGATAAAATTGGTTTGGCCGTCTTAATTAGTTGGCTGTGGTTTAACGACAAGGATTAGTCACACCCCTATAGTTAATTGGAAACACTGGAAGGGAATTGAGCGAAGCTTATGAGTAATATAGACAAAAAACAAGGAGAAGGGATTGAAGAATGGGGAATGGTTGCGATTGGGCGTGCCAGGCCAGCTAAAAGCTGAAGCCAAGAGTAATTACGCTCGCACAGGCTGCGACTATTTCCAAGGCCAGTGAAGTGAAAGTGGAAATTTTGAAACAGAACAAGTGGAGGTGCTATCCTTCTAATTCAAAGTCGGTGTACCGAGATAATTAATTAGTAGTTGATTGATGTTTACTTTCAGATTGTGGGTAATGTTGCACATATACATTTCAAAACCGACTTAAATTAACTTTGTGGCTTTAGTGATTATCACTGATAAAAAAAAAAAAACACAAGACTTTTTGAGAACTAATAGGTTTTTTTCATTTTTTAATCAGGGTAAATCTTCTCCTGAAGCACTATGTTGGGGAAAAAAATTAATAATATGTAAGTACTTTATAAGAGAAATGATTGAAGCGCCTATCACACATAAAAGAGTAAGTCTAATATGTGTTATAACTCTTATACCTATAAATGTAGCAAAATTGGATAAATTTGCTACTAAAGTTTATTATGGAAAAAATAATTTTGTCATTGAACTTTTTTTATTGCCAAATATATCATTAGTGTTTTTGTTATGAGCAATTTTACCGCTAGCCGTTAAATAGTAGAAATATTTCGCCTATTGAAAAAATATTTTATGTCAAAACTCTTTAATTAGATCCTAAAATTTTTTTTCTTTATCCCTAACAATCAAAACCTTTTTCAGCACCCGAATGAGCACAAACCTTGAATCTGACCACACATCCCTGCCGTTGAGCTATCTTGTTTCTTCATTCCTCATTGTTTAGGAATAAAAACTTGCCATCAATGATAAATTCAAAAAATTAGGTGTCATGATGCTAAGTAAAGAAAACTTATAATAAAAATTTGACTTGTTTTAATTTTTTTCAAGTTTGTAATGTAAACAATTTTAATAGTCAATAGCAAATTTGCTTATAACACAAAAACATTGATGGCAAATTTGCACGTTTTTAAAAAAGATAAATGGAAAATTTACCTTTAAAAAAGTTTAGTTATGAAATTGCACTTAAAATCTCAAATCTTTAATTTGGGTTGTAAATTAATCCCCAACCTCCTAGTTGAGGGTTAATGATACCAAATATTTTCTCTTCATTGCAATTTTGTCCATGGCCTCATCCTAGAGTGAGTTGATACAAAAAACAAATCTATAGATAAGAAAAATTGATAATCTACCTAATTTATTAATTATAATACCACTTAAACCTCAGGAGAAAAATTTTAAGTAACCAAAAAATTACAATGCACTTTTAACTAATGAAAACAGGTTGTTGTGTATTTAAACTAGAATCTAAAAATTTGTTGTTAGATAACTATGTAAGATTTCAAAAAATCCAAAGTGTTTGAAAAATAATTTTTAATAAATTCAAACTCTACTATAATTTCTTCGTAGTTAATGTGCTATGTAAATTATCCATTTTTTGTCTCTATAAATCATATTTGTGTACAAAACTCAATCTAGTCTAGGGCCATGGACGAATTCACAATAGAAAAACGTTTGAGACCATTAGGTAACAAATAAGAGATTGGAAATGATTTTACATCCCAAATTAAAGGTTTAGGATTTTTAATACAATTTACTCTCATATTTTACATTACAAATATAGAAAATTATAATAAACCCCTTTTGGTTTGCCCTAACATTCATTTTTCCATTTATTTTTAAAAATATACACTTTGCCGCGTAATTCTTTTACATTATTCAACAAAAAAATTCTGAAATTATAATTTAAACTGTATGATAACTAACTTCTAGTAATTTTAATCTCTTAAATAATTTTTTTGCACTTAATATACATATTAAATTATCAATTTTTCTTCTTTGCTCATGTATTTCCTCCTTGTAAATGTAAACTAGTAGCTTTTTGAATGTCGGTAAACTATGAAAAAAATACCAAAAATTTTAAAATTTGTAAAATATAGACATCAGATAATTTAAATTAGGATTTCAATGGTTACTATTGATCAGTGTAAAGGAAGTAATGAGTAAAGTGTAGATACTTTGAAATGTAAAAGGCAATATGTAGGGAAGGAAAAACTTCAGGGAATTTTTGTACTTTTCCCTTACAAATATACCGGTGGTATAATAAACTGCTAGTTTGTGCTGGTTGCGAAGAAATGTAGTTCAGTCGGATCGTGTTTTGGGAGGTGCAGGTGTGATTGGACGGCATAAAAAATCCAGAAATTTGGGCAAGAGGATGGAGACGTTTCTTTTATGGGGAGTTGAAGAGCAATCTCTGGTCCTTGTGATTATCATTCTGCATGATTACACTGGCGGCGCTCAGAATTTGTTCCTCCCTCTTTGGTTTCTGTTTCTCCTTTCTTGCTACTAGCTCTGGTACTATACTAGTTGTACCACTTCTTTTCCTTTTTCACTTTTCTAATTATTTTCAATAGCATGGTTATTAAAAATTATGTAATTTATATTATTTTCTATTAACTTCCTGAAACTAAAATTAAGTTTTCTTTTGGTTTTAAGTGTAAAAGTTTAAATGATAGTTTAAAAATATTTTTAAAAATTTTTGTGTACTTGGATTTTTTATGTTAAAAAATCTATAAAGAAAAAAGATGATTCAACCTTTTTATACAACTCAAAAAAATATGATTCATCTTTTCATCGACGAAGGAACTAGTAATTAAATTACTTCGTCAGTCTTGCAAAGGACAACTCATTTGACTTTTAACAAAATTTAATAATTTTTTTAAAAAAAAATGTAAGCATGTAATACCAATAATTTTTTATTTTTTAAGAAAAAGACAAAAAGTAATTTAAATTTTCGAAAAAGAATATGGGCAAGGTATTATAAATATGAGGCAGTAGTAATCGCAGTTGCCTTTCACCGATATGTGCGACAGAATGTTATTTTTATTTTCTAAAAAAAATGTTCTTTTTGGCAGCAAGTAATTGGAGGAATTGGGTTTGTATTGTTTGCGACTGTCGTTAGGGTTTCAACTTTCAAGAACCCAAAATATGACCAGGGTCACATGGAGTTGTCTGATGTACGTATTAGGGAGCTGTGTAGGGTTCTTAAGGGTCTTTTGAAGTTGTTTAGCAGTGTACCAATGGGTCAGAGAATGCCAAAATATGTTTGAGCCCACTCTCATCAAATTAAACTGCCTTCATGATTTTCAATAATGTTAACTCTAGGTGTCTCGTTTATCAATGATTTTAATTATATTGACATTATTTATTAATTAAGGTTTCTAATTAAAAAAAAAAATAAAAAATATTAGTTTTTGACTCAAAATATTGTCTTAATTATAATTTTTTTTATTTTATATGTTCAGGTGTCTGTTTTCACACTTGACTAATAAAAAAGATAAATAATTCATTCATTCTAATACCTATATATGCTTCGAGCCTCCACGTCCTTCAATATCAGAACGTTAAATATGCGTCATACTAACTTTCATAGCATAAAATATGTGTAAAAACATTAAATTTTGCTTCTTTACAAAATTACAAATATATAAAAATAAGATTGTAAATATATATAAGCTCAATGTACAAAGAAAATAAGAAATATGTATAAATCATACATACCATATGTATGGACGTGATCACAAATCTATCATTCATATACTTAATTGAATGTGTGAGTTCAGCCATTTATTATAAAAACAGTTGTGAATGCGTCAGACTATGCTTTTCATCAAAATAAGATGAATACATACAAATTGAATGACAATATGTGTCATTTTGATGTACAAAGAAGGTGGTAAATATATAATGTGTAAAGTTTATAAGAAAGTCTTTAATTGTCCTTTGTCATATTTGATAATAAAATGTAAAAAAGAAAATGTTAATTTAGTGAATATGCATTATCTGCATAAGCAAAGATATGTATAAGTCGGATGCTATATATGTATAAATTCAATGTCTAAAGAAAGTGAGATATATGCACTGAATTAAATTCCGCGGTATACCGCTATATGTGGCGTAAATATTTTTATATTTTGTCATTTTATTGCACGGTATACAGCTTACCGCGCATTTTTTATATATATTTTGTAAAAAAAAGCAGTATATAGCAAATACTGCATGGTACATACCACGGTATTTAATTTTTTGCCTCTATTTTTTTTATTTTACATTAAAATATCATAATACATATATATATATCATTAAAATAAAAATAATACACATATCATAAAATAAACATTTACTTTTATTTTTTTTGTTACTTTTCTTAATTAATATAAAAAATTTAATGGATGATGGTATTAGCTTAAAGGTTCATATGTCTGGTATATGAATAATATCAATAAATTGGATTTTTAGTAGTATACTTACCTCAATAAAAAATATCTTCCATCATATATATTTTATTTATATTTGACAAATTATGATGAGAAAAATTAGAATACATATAAAATGTGTAAAAATAAATTATTAAACAAATTATGTCATCTAAAAATATTATTCAAATATTTATTTTTTTGCGGTAACGGTAACAAAATGCGGCGCGATATATCATATGGTATACCTTAAAATTTCAGGGTACAGTATGTCTAGCGGTAACGGTATTTAACACCTTAGATATATGTAAAAATTTTATTAGACATATGTACAGATATATTAATCCAAAGTGTCACTTGCTGAACATATGTAGACATAAATAAATATATTTCCACAGATGTAAGAACATATAAGCTTTTCTTTTTATGCTTAGAAAACATATAAGCATGTATTTACATGCAAAATTATTTGTATGATGAATAAGTTCATTAATCTGTTATGTATATGTGATTATATATTTGTACAATTGTATTTATATATTTAAACATGTTATATTTGATATGAATAAGTGATTCTATATTATTTTTGTATGTATTTACTTTTATATCTTTATTCATATCATTTTTCACATGTATACAAATACATACCTAAAAGTTAAAGAATTAATTTTAAAAATAAGTAAAAAATTAAGGATAGGTTTTAACGTTGAACTCTTTAATAACATTAATTACATACATTTTTCACCTAAGAAAAATAATTAGAACAGTTTATCATCTCAATAAACTAGTTATATAAACTTGATGTTGGATATATATAAACTAGTTATATAAAAAAATGAGAGATATGTGCAAATTATGTGAGACATATATAATTAGGGATCGGAAAATTTTTACTATTGTATTAGCTATTTTTTTTCCTAAAATCTATTATACATCAGAATAAATTGGACCGGAGGAAGACAACCGGATTTTTTTTTACCCAAAGTACCGAGATAAAGAAAGAATAGAAGATTAAATTAGAAGATTTTATAGGTTCAGCCGTTCAGGTGAACACAAGCACTAGTATTTGCTTATCTCCTCCAACATTGAAAACAAACGAAACATTAAAAAAAAAAATAAGAAGACAAGCATTTATTTGCTCAATTGTCGAATAGATCGGCTTCCACGACCAAGCCAGCGTCTCCATCGCTTCTATCTTCTCCAAACATCCAAAAAACAAAAACAAAGGCAATAAAAAGGCTAGCTGCGGCGGTGGCTGGGGGCGCATTCGACGGGTGGGTGGAGTAGTAGGGGACTAAGGTGGCTGGGGCGGATCAATCGCCAAACCACTACGGGGGATGATGAGTAGAGCATCCATAAAAGTACTCACATAATACTATTATATGAAGCAAATTTTAAAATTCTTCTCCCCTCCAATCAATGTGTCAAATTAGATATCGTGAAGCTAATATGTATCCCTGTTAAGTTGTATCCCGCAATTCTGACCACTACTTTCGATTCTCACTCCTCTATCAATTATGGCTCATAGGTACTCGTAATTTTGAACCATACAAGTTACCGTTCAATCTTTATAACAATTCCAGAATATATATCCCCCATCCGTGAATATGTTTGATGAGTACCCTAAAAAAAAGACCATGCACTATTTCAATGAAGTAATACGTGTTGAAATTAGGAAGAATATATAAATTTTGATATGAGCCCGTAAATTTGTTTGTACAGAAACAATTGGTAGTCGTCACGTTGCAAAGCGGTGAGAGTGGGGTGAAATGGCGGTGGAGAGGGGAAAGAAAGCACAATTGAAGATGAGCTAGGCAACCGGAAAAGGGCACCAGCAACAAAGATTTTAAACGACAAGAGGATATTTTGTCAGACGACATAAAATCAATAGCCTCCAGCTTTTTTTCTTCTTTTTCTTTCGGGAACCAGCCAGCGATTTTACAGACCTACAGCCCTAACTTGGAACGTCAATTCAATATCCCTTCCTCATTGTCAAATTGATTTTGAGCTTGGAACTGCAAAAATTATTTAGTCCTACCATTCATCCCTAAATAATTATCTCTAATAAGTTCCACCATAACTACAAAATTAGGCTATCGGCTTCTCAAACTCGAAGTAGAGTTGCACTTGTAATTCCCCTTCATCTGCTAGGTTTGGTGCGCAAATTAGGAAGGAAAAGCAGAGAGAAAGTTATTTTTTTTCTTTTTACATGTAAATTAAAAAATAAATACATGACTTTAAAATTATAATTTTACTGGTAATAAAAAATAATTTATGAAATATGAAAACTATATAAAGATTTAGAATGAGAGAAAATAATAAATGGTCGTAAAAAATATAAGACAAATAGAGCAACCCGGGGATTGCACTTCCACAGTTCCCAAAGGATTGGATAACCGGTGTATGAGCATTTTTTCATGGGGAAAAGTATCAGTTCTTGGCATATAATACGGTATCCTACTGGTTCTTATGGTGTAACCGAAGCAAGGTTGTTTATGAGTTCATGTGTCAAGCGCTAGCTTTTAGCATAAAAGCGTGGATGGATAATTGGAACAAAGAAGAGAGTTCCTTGTAGACATACCATCGAGAAGTGGCAATGGGTCGTGCAACAAATGGTCAAAATCAATGTTGGCTCAACATGGGACAAAGACTGTTATCAAGTAGCGATGGGCTTACTCGATCGGGATCATACTGGTAAGGTTTTGTTTGTTATCTCATATGGCTTTTTCTATGCTAGTTGCCATCCATTATACCTTGAAGCTATTGCTCTGTTGTGAGGAGTAAAGAAGGCAAGCCAACAAAACCTTGATACAATTGTTGTCGAGTCAAACTCTTAAATCATAGTTATTGAAATCAATAATTCACATTTTCCTTTTTTTTAATTTATTTTGGTCTCAACAAAGGCCCAATTCCAAGATTCTCACTTTACTTCTTGCATGTTTTCTTTTGCAAGGGGTACCTTTAATGGGATTGCCCATATCTTAGCTTATAAGGGTTTTTATACTAGTGGATGTTCTTCTTGGGATAGTCACTCCACTTCTTGGCTATGTAATGCTCTTACTTCATATGAATAGATGGTCATGAGTCTTCCTTATATATATATATATATATAAAAGTCAGATGTAGTATTGTAAATCAAATTGAAGTGAGCATTTTTTAACTTAACTTTATTATCAATTATAATCACCATACTATGTGACCATCCAAGATTAGATTCTCATTTATATACAGGGATTTATTCACTTCAAATAACTAGTAAATGTGTCAAGTGTGACAAAACTATATATCATAATGTCCAAATACAGTTATTATTGTATGATTTCAGAAACGAAAAAGAATATCATCAAAAATTTTCTATTGCCTCATTCATTAACCACGTGAAGTTTAAGTGTCCCAAGACTCGCAACAACAATGATTTTCCAAGACTTATTAGAGGGTTTTTGTTAATGTCATAATTTGCAAATCAGTGACTCCCAAAGTCCGTGACTCCAAAACTAGACGGTTCATTGCGGGTAATGATTTATGAGTTTGTGTGATGAAGAATTGAAAAAGAGGAGAAAAAAAATTAGACACAATTTTCTATTTTGTCGTGCTACTGATCTCTTTAATAAACAGCTTTCTTCACATGAATTATTTACAAGAAGCAAGAGTCGGACCTGATGCTGCAACCGTGGACCTTCCTACAAACTCAAACCCAAATACAGGAGTTTCTTCTCGGGGTAAAAAAAAAAAAGAGAGAGAGAACTGCAAGCTTTTTCTCTCTCTCTGATAATTGAAAAATCAGGCGCCTATATATATGAACACACACACACACACACATGTGTAATTAAAGACAAGCAAAACTGGACCTCTCTGATCGGGGGCACACATTAACCTTATAAGGTTCCAAATAAACCCAGGCAAAGCAAGAGCATGCCTGGAAAACCTAGAAATGTAACCCCCCAGCTTAGCTTGGCCTAGCTAGCTCAATAAACAACAACGCATGGCAGTATTTTGTGGATTACAAGTACTGATATTTTACAAACCTCGTTAATTATCACCTTCCGGACTAAGTACTTCGCCCGCCTGCCCACCTGCTGATCTCTATTTGGGCCTTCACCTAGCACCTTATAGGCTTCTACTTCATAGAGAACTCCTTTTTCTAAGAAAATGATTTAACTTGATTTGTTGATAAACGCTCTCAGTTTTGTTTTTTCTTGGAAAGCTAAGCATTAAATCAATATATTCGAGTGTGTACAAAAACTATAATCATTGGTTAACTGTGATTTACATAATAGGTTTGCATGTGGTTCTACACTTTCCTGTTATTTTTCGTTCCCACAGATCGGTCATGTTGGTTGTTGGACAGCTGACATTTTGTTATATTTCAATTTCTAATGAAAAACAATGCAACGTTACATGTAACTTATAAGGACTAATAAAGCAATATTCAATAGTTTAAGGACTAAATATAGTTTATTAATTTTTTATTCGGTTAACCGAGCTCTGATAAGAGATATGTGGATATACACTAAAATTAACAAATTCATAGAATAATAACCCAAAATTGGAGGCTATAATTATAAGAGTATTGGACAATTTATAGCTTAGTAGACAAGTAAAACATCCTTGCATAACATTCAATTCAGAGTTATATTTGTTCAATCACATCTATCAATATGGGTTGACATTATCTGAACTTATTACTTTTGGTGTATATCTATCTGAGTGGATGACCTAAGAATCTCAGGTACAAAATAATTAAGTAAACCGTATATAGGGATGGAAATAGGAGCAGTAATACCTGTTTTTCATTTTTGTTTTGTTCTGTTCTGTTTTGTTTGTTTTGTTTTTTTGTTTACTTTTATTCTAATTACAGCTAAAGACAAGGTTATAAAATAAATTAAACAAAAAAGAAATGATTAAAAAGTAAAATTCATAAGCACATATAGGGGTCTACTGTCGCTTCTATTGTTTTTTCTTTTTTAAGTAGCACGAAACCATTGCATTAATGAATTTCCTTTTTTTCGGTACATTGCATTAATGAATACATCAATAATGAGAACATCAGACAATTATCCTGGAAGAGGATTCGCATAATAGACACGTCCTACAAGCAAGCACATGATGAGGCACGAGCAAGATGATGTGCGACCATATTACGTCTATTTCTCTAAGCAAAAACTACTGATGTGAAAGAAGAGATTAAAAATAAAATACCCTCTAAAATCATCCCAAAAGAATAATTAAACTTCCTTAAAAAAGAGCAAAGAGCAGTGATCAAAATCTGAGTACCTTCCAAAGGCATGGGATCGAAAGATGATAGTATCTACAGGGTCTCCCAACACAAGTGATCATCATTCAATTGGGCAGACACACATGGACCAAAGCGCCCTAAGTGACGTGTGACAAAAACTCCTGCACCTGCATAACCAAAGCCATTGGCTAGTTTGAAAAGGCACCTAAGAAGCACTTGTTGCAATTCTACCATTACATCCACTAAGTTATGACTATTAACCGACCCCTCCTGCAAACTCTGAACAAAAACGAACTATAAAAGGTCATGAATATATATCATCAGAAAAAATTAAAGCCATGCAATTCCTAGGCCTGAAGAGACAAATTAAGGGCAATGGAACAAGAAGTAAAAATTTGATTCTTCCTTACTGCTAGATACAACACATTCCATAGGAACCTCCATATCTCTAAATTGAAGATTAACACATGACGTTAAGGCATTCGTCAAAGCTTTGTCACAAGAAATTTAAAAAATTTGGTTGGGAAGACAAGCTCCATAACCAATGCCAGAACTATTTCTGATATTGTGTAAAAAATTGGATGGTTAAAATCGAATATTCAAATTCTAAACCTTCCCAAATATTTCTTTAATGCTTAGCCATTGTACTAGAGAACCATGGACGTAAGAATGAGGCTTAGATTATATGATACGGGGTTCGAAGGAGAGGACGGGGCGGAAATTCGAATTCCAGCTGTAATTATGTAAAGCCACATACACGATTGGCTCAAATCCCATGCCTTTTTCGAGGAAAAAGTCCAAAAGGCATTTATCTAATAAGTATCCGATTGATATTTTATACAGTATCTAAAAATATAATTGATCTAATACCGCATTTTTTCTCCAAAAGTCCAAAAGGCTTTTTTCTCCCGTGCCTTTTTCCTAGGTAAAAAAACCTAACCTTCATTCTTGTTTGGGCAAAAGATTAGTTCAAAGCCGTGATGTGCTTTACGATGAATGCTTCTGGAATTAGAGATTCTTTTGTAAGTCACAAAAAAAAGCCGTGCTTCCATTCCATCAAAAATTAATATTTTTTTTATCCCTTTACACAAGGGGAAAAAAAAAAAAGATGACATGACAATAATAATGTGGAAGGTAGTGCAAATTTTGTTGACCAATAATGGTAGCCACAGCATTTTCGTATAGGGTATATATAGCGCCCAGTAGTGTTACCAATTTGGTAAAAAATATCATTTAAAGATAAATAATATTAAGTGTCATTTTTCACTCATTTTATATATGTTTTAATGATTTTTATTATAATGCTATAATATATAAAACATATTTATAAATAGAGTCTATTTTGATAAATATTACACATAATGCATCCAATTCGTGAATTTTTTTTCCTAACTGCAACTAATAGCTTTAAGGTTAGTGAGAGATAAAAATTATAAGTCAATTTGTTTTAACTTGAGTTAATTTAATTTAAAAGAAATTATTTTTATTTTTATATCTCTTTTACCTGAAATTAATTTTATTAAATGCCAATATTATAAAGATATAATAATCCATAGAAAATATAATTTTTATGATCTTACTAAATTTTTTTAATGATTTTTTGAGTTTTAGGAATTAAAAATAAAAATTCACATAAATTTAATTACATCATAAAAATTTACTTTCAAGTGAATTAATGCATATACATAATATTAGCTTTCAAATGAAATTAAATATAGAAAAAAACTTAAAATTAAAAGAAACAAATTGCAACAATTTTTAAACCGAAAATATTATGTTAACATTTGCCAATTAAATTTCATTCTTAAAATAAAATAAAATAAAATAAAAATAGAATATGTTAAAATATGTGCGTGAATTATATCCTCGTTTTATATATTCATATAGACCATTTATGAATACATTTTAAAAATAAATAAGAAAAAAATTCTATCAAGTGTAGGACGGAAGTTTTTTTAGAAGCAAACGTTAGCATACAAAATTACGAAGTTACTAAAAATAACACAGTTTTTTTGTGTTAGATTGACAAAATACTGCATACAGCAGTACTCACTTTACCGTGAAAATTAAAGGCTATCAGGGAATCATGATATGCCTCAAGTCATAGAGCCAATTCATTTTAATTTTAGTTAAATTAATTTAAAATAATTTTTTATTTTTTATATTTTTTTAAATTGAAATTAATTTTTTTAAAATTTAAATTAATTTTTTATGATGTTAATAAATTTTTATTTGTAATACCTAAAACTAGAAAAAATAATAAAAATTTAGTAAGATTATAAAAAATTATATTTTTAATAAGTTATTACATCTACTTAATATTAAAATAATGATAAGAATAATAATAATAAATATTAATTAAAACAATTTAATAACAGCCTATTAGTAAATATATTGTATAAGAGCTGTTTGTCAGTTTATTATTTTTAAACGCAAAATAATATTTTTCTCCTTGTATATTTAGTAACGGATGGCTAATAATGTTAGAAAATCAGAGGAGAAATTGTGGTTTTGAAATTAAAGGGGATGGTTAATTCCAACCAAACCTTAGAGGGCAAAAAGCAGCAATTAAATAATCAACCATTATCTGAAGAACTCACGAGATTGTAGTGGCAGAGTGGGAAAATGAACATTTTCTGTTAACAACTTCAATGTAAAAATGAGTAACAAAGGGGTGAAAATATCGAATTAGAGATTTGAGTGAAAATATAATGTAACGCAAATGAGCCAACTCGATTCAATAATCCACAAATAATCCTGCTAAATGTGTGTCTAAGCTACATCAGGAGAAAAGAGGAAACTATTGTAGTAAAATGGAAGTCTGTGTTTGAAGTTAATAAATATATATATATACATATCAACATTAATTTTTTTTTTCTCAAACACCAAAAAAATTTTATGAGGCATTTCTGCTAAGTTGGTTTTTCATACAGCTTCACTATTATATAGTATTGTCCTCAATAAACGGAATAAGTTGTCTTGCATTTTTCAGGTAATAAGAGGCGATAATAATACTAGAAGCCTTTAAGCTGATCGAGGCAGGGCCTTCGGCTAGGGACATGCAGAGAATAGTGTTCATAGATAGGGGCGCTCGTGTCCTGCTCCCGCATGCTCGCCTCTCACTAATCCGTGTTGCGGCTCCTTTAATTGCTCCTGAGTACCGGTAGTTGACTCTTCCCCCGTCATTAATTACTCTCGTGCGCGTGCTACGAGTTGGTTTTCACGTAGGTAGCCTCCCCTGCAGCTGATCGGCCAAGATGTTTTTGTCTTCTTCATTAATAATTAATCCATTTAATTATTAAAAAGAGGTGATACCGGATCTATGATTGGGTTTCTCTTGTGTTGTGCACGGATCGTCTAATCTGTAATCAGAAATAAGGTTAGGGGTCCCAAATTTACTCGTTTCATAAGAATTCTCTAACGCTTAAATCAGTTTAACGGTGCAAAAGTAATGGGAACATCTCTTTTCTCTTTAATGAACTCCTTTTTTAAGCTTGTTATTAATATTTATCCTGCAAGTCCGTCTATCTTGAGATAGAGGAGATTTTGTTTCCCCCTCAAACTCATTGCTAACAGTTGGACTATAGCTCTTCGTGGGCCACAATGAACAAATTTCGTAAGTTAGCTTCTTTCTAGTGAACATTATCTGGGCCTTGGAATATTAGGGTATTAAGAGGTTAATTAATTTTTATTTTATTTTGGTTCTCATAATGTTTGTAATTTTTCTCCAGTCCTTCTCATTCTTCCATATATAGCATTTTCACAATGTAAAAAGTTTATGAATGTCCTCATCTAATGCTAAATAAACATGTCTAGTATATTCATGTTGCGTAAAAACAACAACATTTAAAGAAAAGTTCAAAATATGGCAAACAACAGTTGAAATCAAGGTTATTAAAGTTGGATTTCTACTTAAAGTTATTTTTTTTTTACAATATTAAAGTCCTAAGATTATACAAAAAAATCTTAAGAAAAAAAGATGAAAACAATACAATCATCTAAACTATCATAGAAATTACTATACAACATTTTCACCTACTAATAGTCTAATACTATAAAAAATTGCCATGGCATAAACATAAAATACAAGAAGAACAAGTTATATAATCCATAATTTATAATAAGAAGTTAAGAATATCTTAATCATCTAATGGAATACATGAAACATCATGAGTATTGAACGTATCAATATTATCATCTCAAACATTATCTTCTCTTGTCATTTCATTGTTTGATAGGCCAAACCCATTTATGCAAACACTTGTACCATTATTCATGTTTTCTTTATCTGCATCCACATGTATAGATATTCGATAACCAATGTTATCAAAATCGTTGTGAATGAGAGCAATCACATGACACAAGGTGGTCTAGGAAAAAAAGAAGAGATAAATTATATTTTATTTTTTGGTTATCTTTAATTTTTTTTATTTTAATTCTAAAAGAGATGAATTCGATCATATAATGGTTAAGTTGGATAATAAATTTATATATTTTCAGCTTGGTATTATTTTTTAAGCTATTTTTAATAAATCTGACATAATAATGTAGAAATGTAAAATCATAAAATTTTTAAGTCTAATTTGCTTCCAGAGTCATAAAACTGTAAATTTCTTAGACTTAAATATAGACTTTAATAAGCATGATTGAAATATTAAAATAAGGAACAAGATAAATACTTCGGCTGGAGTCTATTCCATTGGCGTTTACACGTCTGTCTGAGGAATGTGTGAAAGCGCATATGGTTGTGAATATTGAGGCCCAAGGTGAGCTCTGGATCCATGACATGGCGGATGTTTTTATTTTTTGGGTTGCAGGCGCATTGATATTGGGATGAAGCCCACTAACATTTTCCATGAGGTCCTCCTTGAATATCCTAAAATTTGTCACATGGGCCATGAACAGAATGGATCCACTACATTTTAGAGTTTACTTTCGGATGAAGCCCACTAACATTTTCCATGAGGTCCTCCTTGAATATCCTAAAATTTGTCACATGGGCCATGAACAGAATGGATCCACTACATTTTAGAGTTTACTTTTGGGAAAATTTCAAACCCCCCCATGCTTTGATGTAACCTACACTTACCCCCCGCATATTAAGAAACCTACAGTTACCCCCTTTTGAGCAAACATCCATTTGACCCTCTGTTTAATTGATGGGTCCCACTACTACTTACACTTGTTGAAGTTGATCCTGCCCTTGGAATCATTATAGAAATAAGAATACAATGCTTCAGTTCTCGCTCCGGTTGAATCGTCGATGGTGGGATATCAAGAAATGAGAGAACAGAGGTGGTTGAGAGAGTTCATGACGAGGAAGGAAACTAACCAAATACGGGAATAATTCATCACCTTGAAAGCGAAATCAAGTAACCCCATATCTTGATTTAAGATTTGGGTACAGTTTAGGGTGGGGTTGAATTATTCACTATGTTTTCAACCTGTGAATGTCGTTGTTGTTTAACTTGTTTACTGATTTCTAAATTACTGAAGCAAAAATGATAAGTCATTATAAGAGAGTATCAAGGAAACAGAAGAAGCTATATGATATTTGGGTAATATGACTGTTTACTTGCCATTCTTCCTTTAGATTTTCCCCTTCCAGACTAACAATGATTTAAATGATCTCTAGGATCTGACATGGTTAATTAAGTTTGCACTTCCTAATTTTAATTATTTCAAGTTTTTTTTCTACTGAAATTGGCTCCTTACTTCATATATAAGCAAAAGCATTTGGATAATTGAAAGTTAATATTATGAAATTATTCGGCAAGGTTAGCAGTTGCTACCTATTTCTCCTATAGAAAGAAGAATTGTGTTATATATATTTACAAAGAAGAGAAAGAGATCCATAAAATTATCGTGTTCTTAATCATCATCCACATAATAGTTTGTAAAATTATTTTGTAAAAAAACTCCTTAGGTTTGGAGCTACCTTAAAAACACAAGTGTCCAGAACATCTTTCCTAAAATTTAAAATCCTTTTCAACATTTTCTATAAATTACCCATGTCAGATCTTAAAGATCATTTAAATCATTGTTAATTTAGAAGGGGAAAATGTGGAGGAAGAATGGCGGGTAAACAGTAACAATAGTCTCGAATGCGTGATACTCTCTTACAATGACTTTTGAGTTTTGGTCTTGGTAATTCATTGAAGGGTAAGTATAATAATTAGAGCATCATACATCTCATTGCCTAAATACTTGAGAAAATGTATGTAATCCTAAATTTATGTTTAATGTTTCAACATTTTTCTTAGCTATCTGATTAATGAAGCGATCAATGAAAATGTGAAACTTTTGAATAATACTAAGTGGTAACCCCTGAGTAACTGTAGAAAGGAATTGGCAACAGTGTTGTGTTTTCAGTCTTGTCTATTGTAGTGCCCACAATCCTATTAACTAAGGCAGTCCATTTTTCTTAGGAAATCATGTTTTTGTGCATTGGATAATTTCTTCTTTTACACATTTATATTGTTGGAGATTAAATTTTAGATACAAAACTGAAAGTGTACACAGTATTGTGTGGTTCCCTTGTCCTAAATTTAATGTTTGGGTTTTTGTGTAATGAATTATTATTGAATTTGTGAAGTACTGTTATGCAGATGTCTATGAGTGGTGTTAATCATTTTGGAGTTGAAGGTCAGCTATACGAGAACAATAAGTGTTGCTATGGGCGTTAAACTGCTGTAAAGACTTATGAATCTGAAAGAAATCCAAACAAGTTGTACTATGTTTGTGTAGAGAAAAAGTGTGGATTTTGGGATTGGTGTTTACCTGTGAACATAATCCAAACAAGGGGACAGAGACAATTCAATGCACAAAGTTTAGGAAAGAATGAAGCTATAGATGAAGAGGTTATGGCCCCTAGAGTTGTAGAGGAAAGTGAAATTTTGGTTTTAGTTAATAGATTGTTTGTGAAATTAGATAAGCTTGAAGTTGTCATGCTAAGAATAAGGGAATGACTCATTTTGAGCTTATTGGTAATTGGATTTGCCCTTGCTATTGTGATTAGGCTTTTGTTGATGGTATTGAAATAGTATGAGGTTTAGGAGTTTATTTTGATGCTTATTGGCAGATGAATGTGCGTAGGTTGGATTTATAAGATTTTGAATGAAATATGTTATTGTGGTTCCTGGATTATTTGTGTTTTTTAAATTATGATGCTGAAAAATATGAGAAGTTTGGTATTGTGGTTCCTATATTAATGTGTGTGTTTTTCAGGTTATAAAGTTGCAGAATTGAATTGTCCAGCAAAAGCATTACCTTGTCTGGTCCAGAAATAATGCATTAATAATGGTTGTTTTTGCTCATTTGTGTGGTTTGCAAATAAAGCATTAGCTTGCTTTTCATGTAGGCATATGGACACACAATACTTTTTGCATATATAATTTGATTTATAAAAACGCAAGTGATGACAATAAACCTGGCAGAAGCGTAAGTATTGGTGCACAAAAGTACTAGTAAAGCAAGGAAAACTAAGAAGCATGAATCAAAGCAATAGGCAACCTTGTGTTGCCTGAGACATTTGCAAAAATATATCAAGTTAATTTCTACATGAATCCAAACAATATGCAATGTTTTCACGCCTAAGACATATTTGCTTCTTCTCAAACATCATAATTTCAGACACAGCCATGTTCTTCTAGTTACGCATATATCAATAATAGTTTGTTGATAGAAGTTTTTTCATTTAGACATAATCTAGAAGTACAAGTGAACATAAAAAAAGCCTTTCTATGCATAAATACAACACATAGGAGCTGAGCAAAATAAACCTAGTCTTACTTCTACACAACTTCACTTGCAGTTATGGTTTCAAAAGTACTTCATTTCAAACCAGCTACTTCAAGTTACCACATTGTTCTCCTGATAACAGGAAATTAAAGTAACTTTAATATTTTTATCATCAACTAAAAGTATGAAATAATGTAGAAGGAAACTTACATTTTTTGCTACAAAATGCCCTGTTGGTGCACTTCCCTTGCAGCTTATTGAATTATGTCCAAGTTTCGAGCAATTATTGCAGCGAACAGTGCTTGATCTTTTCCCAGATGGCTTTTGTCCAATCTCCATTCTTCTGTTCATCCTTGGTTAACCCAACAGTCTTTTAAGCAGTTGGGGAAGAACAAAATCTCTCCGATCTTCTGGTAGGAGGTCCACTTTAGGTAACATATGAATAATGTCACTATATGCTTTCAAGTATGTCTCCACATAGTAAAAGTGAAGACAATAGTCCTAAACCTTTTCCTTGGTAAACTTCAAGCAGGAAGCCTGCAATATAAAAAAAGTGGGTCTACAGAAGCAAATTCTTTAATCCATTAATATTTTGTTAAATTATTATCATTTGTTCCCTATTTGGTTAAAAATAACTAGTGAGGCTTTAGGTTCATTTTTCTTCCAAGGAGCATTTACAAAAGAGAACATCATATTTATGATTTGCATTTTCTACAAAATACATATTAACTCCAATGGTTTATACCATATAAGACATTAATGCAACAAAGAACCAGTAACTACAAGAATTTGAGAACATAAGTAAAATAACAAAACACAAAATCATGGGAAAGCTAGACCGGCAAGTTAAATAATGTCACAAGCTACAAATTAGTAGCATACATTTTATTTGTCACTCATAAACGTAAAACTTCCAAACCTAATACTTGTTTCTAGGCATTCTAAGAAAAACAAATAACTGACCTTACACTTTGATTCTACAATAACAAGCGCTAACGGCAATATCCCATTACTCCCATCCATTGCAATTGCTGTCAAGCAAATTCTATCGTAAGGACCTTTGAGAAAACAACCGTCTAAACCTATAAAAGGTATACAACTGTTCAAGAATCTCTTGATGCAAGTATCAAAACACACAAAAATTCGTTTGAATTGTGGCTGATGCGCTAATGGATCAGGTCCAAGGCAAAACTCCATTTTCACTACAGTTCGTGGATTATGCTCCATCACAAGTAGTGACTATTTCATCAACTTTGCATACCCCTCTATATGTAAGCCCCAATTTTCATCCATCACCTTCATTCTAACTTTATATAACTACATTGCCCCAACATTGATTCTATATTCAGTTTCTAAATGCTTTCACATCAAAGCATAACTTATATCAGGCTCTGTTTTCAGGTATGTACCAAGTTTTTGGGCAATCCACTTCGCATTTGCATTTGAGTTATTTGCTGGTCTAATGCGGTTATGCTCCCCAGATAGTGTCTTTACCATGAATGTTTTCATAGCTGGCAACCTTAACGCAAGAACCTGCCAGCCATATCCATCACCCATACATTCTACCCTTACCCTATATGACTCATTTTTCACTTTTTTAATTTCATAACCTTCTTCAATAGAATAGTCCCTTAACACATCCTTAGAATGATACACATCCCAAAACACGTGGAACCTTTCAAACACAATTCTACCTTAATCATTTCTCTTGAATGCCTTCGCAATAATTGTCAAGTAATTGTCAAATTGCTTGCCTTTCTTCTTCACAATTTCTTTTGTCTTCTCATTAGTGGAATATCCATCATGCGATGAATCTTTCTTGTAGTCACTTAGTTCATGTTTGTTGTTATCTTTCTTAGTCTCAACATTACCATCAATATCATCCTCAGAACTTATATTCCCTTACTACCCTGTTTTTTCAATGAACCATTCATCATCATTGTCATCTGAGAACTCAAATATTTCATTACTCAAATAGAGCCCATCATCATCAAGTTGATAACTCACATTCTCCTCATCATTCACATCACTTAGTTGAAAGCTTAACTACCTATTGCACTTTCTTTTATTACACATACTACTGGCCGCTGTTGAGCCTCTGCCACTATCCATACATCTCCTTCTCCTTCTACCTCTCTTTCTTCCATTCACATCATGATACACTCTCTGCCTTCCTTGCTTGTTATTGCCATTACCCCTCATAAATGTATTTGATGGAACAACAGAATGCACACTTGCCTTGTACAAATTTTCTTCGAACTTAAAATCTAAGCCTTCCATACTCATAATTGCAACCCCGAAATCTTGTGATCTTGAGCCTTCATCTCCATCTACATTAACAATCTCTAAAACATTTTGTAGCTGGAAATTAGAGCCTCTGTTCACTATAACTTCTTCAAGGGGCAACTCATTTAACTTTACAAATATAAGAATTTCTTCTATATCTTCGTAAGTGTTGAACATATTTTTTACATCTTTGTCATTTGTGATATCAGAATCGAGGCCAGTTCGTATGATGACTTGTGCTGAACTAGGATGAAAATTGTCCCAAATAATGTCCACAAATTGTTTGTAAGAAAATTGATCAGAGTCCACCAGCTGTTGAACAAACAAAGGTGCCCTAACACCATCATCGTTATCTTTATGATAGTATATGTTATGGTGCATGACTACAAACCAAAATAAAAAAAATACACAAAAAAAAAATTGTAAGCTACCTTTGAATGATATAGCACTGGTTTTCAACCATTTCAAACTTATTTAACCAAGCAAAGAAGGTCCACACTAACCCGATCATACAAAAATGCAACACAACATACCACATTATTTCAAAATTATTATATTTTTATGATGGCAACAAGAAAAATTCTAAAGCAAATCTAACAAATACAAAAAGATTGTAAAATTAGCCCTTAAACCCCTGCATCCAAAGCACCCAATCCCATAAAATTTAGTTTTGAATAACACTAACATGGGCTTCCTTTTAACATTGTTGAACTAATTCCTAGAGCAATGTTTTATTTATAATTGCAACAATCTTCTTCCTGAGATTTTCAAACCCTACCAGAAGTGAACTAGGAATCAAACAAAGTTGTGTGTCATATCTCGTTTGGGAGGGAACCTTCGCGCTTTATAAATAGGGTTCGCTCAGAGGGGGGCAGCTATAGTTTTCTCAATATACCAGGGAGGGGGGCTAAGTGTAGGTTACACCAAACCACATAGGGGTTTTTGAAATTTTCCCTTTAGTTTCTAAAGAGCGAGATCGTGATGAGGCAACTTCTTTAGGTACAAAATGCCAGTTAATCGTCAGATGCGAGAGTAAAAGACAAGGTTGGCACAAAGCGATTCATGTATATGGAGTACGTTGCACAAATAATAAAGCATTCAAGAATTGAAAAGAGAAAGAGAGAGAAAGAGAGAGAGCTGAAAGATATTCTCAACCGGCAAAATGACGGTTGTGCTATAGGACAATGTAGTCAGGATTCAAGGAGACTGTTACTTTTTTTCTATGGAAGCCTAGCCCGACCGAGATAGTGGCAAAGGAAGTGAGCTTTTTAGGCCATTTTGCACCACATAATATGAATTGGCTGTTATTTATGCCAAGAACAGAAAATGATAGCAAGAGCAGTAGAGAATATCTATCACACTGGAAGATCCGAGAAAAGATCCCACACTCCTTCCATGGATTAAGTACTAAGTTTACCATTGAAAAATGTCGAAATGATCAAATTTGTCACTAAACTTTCGAAAGTACCAAATTTAATACTAAACTTTATTTTTTAGATCAAATTTACCACCAACGTTACAAAAAATACCAAAATTGTCATTCCACTGTTAAGTGACCATTAAATTAAATGTGAAAAATAACAGTTTTAGTCCCTAGTTCTTCATGTTTCTTCTACTATTGTTTTAACTTTGCCTATCTAACAATCATGTCATCTTCTTCAATCAATTGCCTGACATTCTCTTTGTCTTTATCATCTGCAAGCTCAGCTCCTCCGCCACTTCCCCTTCCCCTTCCCTTTCCCCTTTCCTTCCCATAAAGAATAGATAGAAATCACCCTAGATCTAACTAAAAACTATGAATTCTAGGAAACAAAGCTCAAAATCCTACATCCTCATTCTTGAAGAAACAAAAAATAACCAAGATATATAAATAACAAGAAAAATCAAATTTGTGAATTACTGAAAGGAATTAGAGAGCATTGAGCAGCACATTAGACCATCGATAAAAAAACCCTGATCGAAAAAACAAAAAGCCAAGAAGAGTAGAGAAACGCTATCCGAAAATGAGAATAATGACAAGGACTACTGACTGAAAAAGAAGAAGAACTCTGGACTAGAGTAGCAAAGAAAACAATGATAAATCCTTAAGGACCAACGACAGTGTTAAAGGAATGAGCAACCTCATACTTCGATTCTAGCAAGAACCCAGAAACCAGACGATGTTCTTTTGTTGGATCAAGCTTGAAGTCTTGATTTTTGCCAAGGAGAAATCTCAAACCCTGGATTTCTCGTAGGTGTCGATTGTTTGTGGCTAATATGGTATATTCATTAAATAGGCAAAGTTAGGGCACTAGTAGAAGAAAAGTCAAGGACAAAAACAGTTATTTTCACCTTCAATTTGACAATCAGTCAACGAAATAATGGTAAATTTGATATTTTTTTTTTAATATTGATGGTAAATTTAATCTCGAAAGCAAAATTGAGTATGAGATTTAGTACTTTTGAAAATTTGATTGTAAATTTGGTTCTTTCAACATTGTTCAATAGTAAATTTGATACTTAATCTTACTTCTATTTTAAACTGTCACTCCTACTCTTAACTATCATTCACGCTATCATTTTTACAACATTTTTACTTAAATTTTAAATTTTAAATTTAAGTAAAATCCTACCCCTACTAATCCTATATTTAATCAGTACATGCCAAACCATTTAGTAACAAGATTCTATACACGCAACGTTTATCATTTATGTCCCCCCCCCCCCCCCCCCCCCCCCCCCCCCCCCCCCCCCCCCCCCCCCCCCCCCCCCCCCCCCCCCCCGCTTTTCTTTTTTTTTACTAATAGGTGGATACAAGACAGCGTAGCAAATCCTTTGAACATGCATATGGAGAGAGACAGAGAAGTGAAGGGGACACAGAGAGATCCACAATAACAAGAACCATCATCCATGTACCATTATCGTACTAATATTGCATCACTTGTCATGCAAACTGCAGAAGTTTACAGCTCTCCAACTATCAACTGTACACCAAATATCACTTTGTCAAGCAAACTGCAAAAGTTTAAAGCTTTGGTGATGAAAGATCTCCAAATATCAACTGTACACCGATGCAAAAACATAAGCTACCTAGGCAAGGTACAGCAGAAATGGAACAGAATCAAAGTTGTTGATCCAAGTAAGGCTCCCTGTAAACATCTGAAGGGCCTAGAAATCCTCGAACGCTTTGAGACACCCCAGAAACAATATTACCAACCATCGAGGTTCCCCAAGCTAGCCATCCATTCTGACCTTGTTCAGTGTTCTCTTCAATTCTTTGCTGTTCCTCTTCTACTATCTGGAGCCACCTCTTTGCCATAAACTCCTTCACAGCTACTGCACCTTCATTCGCTATCTCCATTGGAGGAATTACAAGTGGATTCCCTTCCAAGTTCAGCTTTGTCAGATTTTCAAGCCGGTAAAATGTGTCTGGAAGAGCTCGGATTTGATTGTTGCTTAGGTCAAGCTCCTGGAGATTAACAAGATCACTGAGTGTTTCAGGTAGCTCAGTCAAATCACTGAAGTTACTACCCAGGTTTAGAGCCTCAAGGTTGGTCAATCTTCCAATTGCATGTGGCAGGCCACGCAGCTCATTGAAATGAACATCCAGATATCGCAAGGATCTCATCTCACAAACTGAAGTTGGGAGGGAGTGAATCTTGTTCAGCTGAATC
This sequence comes from Aquilaria sinensis, assembly GCA_005392925.1. NCBI lineage: Eukaryota > Viridiplantae > Streptophyta > Magnoliopsida > Malvales > Thymelaeaceae > Aquilaria > Aquilaria sinensis. The sequence goes on along the minus strand of SMDT01000569.1, from coordinate 626,970 downwards.
GAAAGCCTTCGAAGACTAATGAGGCCATATCCAATGTTCATTGGCAAACATGTCAAGTTGTTAAAGCTTGCATCTAACTCCACCAGAGAGCTGAAACAGATGAAGTAAACGCCAATAGATAAACATGCGAAAATGATGAGCATACGTCTTGAACACTATGAGAGGAGAACGGTAGATACCTGCAACCAGCAATACTTTCAGGAAGTGCTTTTAGCTTGTTTCCCGAAACATTCAGGACTTTCAGATTAGTTAACAACCCAATAGAATCAGGCAGATAAGAAAGCAGATTGGAAGAAACATCAAATTCCTCCAATTGCTTCAGCCCTGCTATTGAATCTGGGATGATCTGTTTTTCCACAAGAGAACCAGATCAACAAAAGGAGCAAGGCTAACATTTAATCACGCAACGCATTGAAAGGAAATTTAAGAACGTAGAAACACACGATCAACAAACATTGTTATTTCAATAATCTTTAAAACCCATATATAACGTACAAAATATGGGTCGATACAGTAGTACAGAGAAGTCCTCAAGCTATAAAAACAATTAGTATAGTAGCGGAAGCCATTCAGCTATAGCGCATCAAAATCACACACTAAACAATCTTGGCCAACATAACAACAAATCAAAAGTCCAAAAGGAATTAACCAGCAGGGAATTTGTCAATAACAAGCACGGTAATGTACCTCTAATTCGTTGTGGGAAAGATTGAGCGAGACCAGTCCGCGAAGCTTCCCAAAAACCTCAGGCAAGATCCTCAACTGCCTCTCGGAAAGATCGATTCTTTCCATGATCTTACTTTCTGCATCTTTCAGTATCCTCACGACTTCCTCATTCACTTCTGCTTCCGGATGCTCTCCGGCGAGAGATCCGTAAACCCGACGCAACATCTCCTCCACATCACTCAACTGCTTCTCATACTGCGAGTGCATCTCCTCCAGTCTGATCACCGCCCCGAACACCTCCGCCTCATCTGGGGACTCGGCATGGGAAATCTTGGATCTGGCGGCAGCGAGAGCGGCTGGGTCGGGCCGGGGCCCGAGAGAACGGAGGAGGAACTGGCTCTGAGAGACTGTTATGGGTACGGACTGCAAAAGAGATGAGAGGATTGTTGGGTTGGTTAGCTGAGGAAATTGGGTGACCAGATTTCGGAGGGTTTCTGAAGGGAGCTGGGGATGAGTGTTGGGATCCATGTTGGAGAGGAGGTACGAGAGAATCGGGAACTGGGAAAGATTCGAATCCATTGCTCGATTCTCTAGGAAAATCTGGCAGTTCCACGACTGACGGGGCGCTCAAGAATCAAGATTGAGATATCGGCGACGGCGAGTGACTGGTGGACGACTGTAAGCAGCCAAGCAAGGCCCGAGAGGTCACAGAAGAAACCAAAGCTTAGGAAGATGCGAGAGAAAAGAGGCTCAAATGTGTTCCTAAGACCTCCAAATTTCCAATTCTCTAGAGAAATGACCCCAGACCCGACCCGGAGCGGACTCGTCAAGGAGGGGCGAACTTTCTTCGCCAGCAGCCAACTGTTCCTCTTATCGACCGAAGACTATCCGATTAATGCCAATTAACAAAAGTCTAGCATCTTCCTTTCAACTTACTGGACAAATCATACGTTACTTTCTCCGTCAAAAGATTTTCTTATATTTTGACTTAAATTTATTTATATTTTAATTTATTAAAAAAAATTAAAAAGACATATTTAAAAATTACATGTTTTAATTTTTCATTTATATATATTTTAAATGTAGTTAAAATTCTATTATTATTTTTTCTGGGAAAGGAAAATAAAAATCAATAATGAAAAAACCTAAATATTTCAAAAATATGTTTCATAAAAAAAATTTTGGGCTTCTTTAAATATAAAGTTTTAATTGGTATAGAAGTTTAGTGAACAGTTTCTATATATCAAAATAATTATTAATAACTTATCTTTAAAAATCGATGGTTAGCACAAAGCCACAAGAAAGGAGACACAACAGTAGCAGCGCCCATTAGCTCAAGTGACGGAGAACTTTATTTCTCTTAAGATCTGGGTTTAAGTTTTGTGAATGAAGCAGGTGTTTCATGTTTGAAAAGTTTCGGCCTCTACAGGAGCTCAAGTGGGTTCACCTGCTAACGTTTCAAGACACTAGAAAAATAAAAAAAAAAACGTGAGAGAACAACAACAAACATGTGATACGAAAGGCGGATCAAAGACTAATCTTAGAATAATCTAATTAACTGGTAATTTATGGGCTAGTGCTAGTCTATTTTGGGTTGTTTGAATTGAACTAATTAGGTTTGCAGGGCGCAAACAGGGAAGTGACTCTGGAATATGCAAGGTCTGACGAGAAGACTGTTGGGGGGGTTGATAAAGTTGGGCCTAGAAAAAGATGAGGAGTGGCCGGGACGTGATTGATCCTCTGCCGTTCACCCGTCATCAACCTTGGAGATCAAATTCAGGTAGCAGCAATGAAGCAACAGACGAGTCTTACAATATCGTTTTTATGCCAATATGAAACGCATTCCTCCTATACAATATTGTAGGCCCAATGGTCACAAAATTGCGACCTCGACTCCGACTCGGCTATGAGATTCAGAGTGTCCAATTCTTATTGAAATTTGTCCAGGTGTTGTGAAAACAGGTAAAGCACACCAACCAAGCAAGCAGATGTTGGATAAGTTAGATGTGGAAGAGTAAAAGCGATTAACTGGATCATACTTGAGATATAATAGAGTATAGTGGATGGTGTGCTGAATTAAAATGGTGTTCAAGTAATTGAATGCAGAAGAAATCAAATCTCGTTAATAATCTAGCTATCATGTCTATCAAACGCTGGCCAAACAAAAAAACAGAAAAGAAAAGGAATACTACTGTACTAGGTTGAGTGGAGAAAACAGTAGTAGTAACTTATCGAAGAAAAGGAAAAGAATAGTAGAACATGCTGTAATCGTTGCATTTTATCAATCTTGTGTTGGTTGCGTAGTCCTCCGTTGTTGCACAATATCCTTCAGTAAAGATGGCCATTAACATCCCTGTTGTGTTATCTCGAGTGTGTATCTTTCGCAACACGAGCTGTCACACAGTCGGTCACAAAGCAGAGCTCAATGGCATTAGATAGAGACTTGACTTGGCCTTGGCTTTCGAAGACGAGTACTAGCCAAGCCATACCACCTTGGGATGAGATCCACGACGCTGCCACTTTGTACGTACAGGACAGGATTAGGAATAGGACTCACCTGAGGCGCGTTACACGCTATTTGTTAAATCCCCAAGTGCCACAGCCTTTTAATTTAGATCTAATCTCATCTCTATGGACTACAACAGACACCTTCTCATTTGCTTTGATTTGGAGGTCCCAGTTATAGGCGAATTCACTAAAGGTAGAAACATGCATACATACATGCATTAGGTATAGAGCAAGGCAAACCGGGATAAGCAGATGGCACGCGGTGGGGCAGCAAGGAAGGATAATCCTTAACAATCACAACATTATCTTACTTTCTTTATTCCCCTCACAGAAGGTTACAACCCAACAACTCCCTTTCACATTTCTATTAACCCAATATGTAATGTATTGTAGCGACTTCTTCACATCTCTACAACAACTGGGCCATCCAAGGGAATCTCCCCTCATGACTGCTACGTTAGTGGAGAGCCTTCTTTCCCCACCAAAAAATCATACCCCATTCCTTCCCCCTCCTTTGGATTGAAGGGAACTTCCCAACACAGACGAACTTCTCTTCACATACCATCTGTCACCAAATCCCATCACCGCTTCATGCTCTCGATATACTGAACTCCATGAACATTTCATCTCATCCTCATATGGGGTCCTCTTCTCGGTTGTCTCCAAGTTCCTCTATGCCTCTGACTCTCCAGCTAGCTCCCATGGAGGACCACCATAGCTAGTTGCACTTCAGTGGACGCTTACCTGCCCCATTGCCATCCATTCAATCTGGTCAATTTTGTCATCATCTCGTATGGCCCATAAGGTTAACATATCGCGTATAAATGTTGCAATCCTTGGTAAGTGGGACCAAAACACTTCTTCTGTATGACAATCAACTGTTAAACAAGTTTCATGGCATCTAATTCTGCTCATATGGTAGGTTTTACGTATGGCAAAACTACAGGAAAATTACCCTAGCATGATTGTGGAATGCATGAATCCTGACCATTCACTGGACAGCCCCTAAATGACGCCCATACAAACAGATGTATGGCTTGTGCAGACGACAGCTCATAATAGTACAGGTGCTGTGTGTGTACTTTGCAACAAGGTGGCCCCCCGTGATACAGATACTGTAAGACCCAATTTTAGCTTCAATAGATATTCCCCTGAATATGGTACATGCCATGCCAGTCATCTTCATTCCATATATGCCACAAATGTGCCAAGGACTTGACATGTTATCAAAGACGCGGTATATGATCCCAATTTTCTTATTCTCTATACAACTTAGAAAATTCCCTTTTTTGGGGTGTGTGGTAGTTGATCATATACAGAGTTCTCCAAAGTTTCTATTGATGAAAAATTTGGTAAGAAAAATATAATGTATTAAAATTAAACAGGAACCCAAAAAATTCATCCATCAGTATTTTGTCCCTGTGCCTTTATATATTGGACCAGACAAAATTCCAGCACCATAACAAAGCAAAGCATGAATCTTTTGAATACCCTGCCTCCAGACAAATAATTCAATACCAGGAAGGGAAGATTCAGACATAAAAGAAACAACATTTGATGGTTAATCAACAATGAAGATATGATTTTGAAGACTCAATTCTACACTCCCTAGCAATCAGATCCTAGAGATGAAAGAATATCCATTTCATCTCATGACTAGTCTAATGAATTACGATCTGGAATCAGGCTATAAGCTGTGCCTATGCCTTGCCCTAGTAGGATCCATTACCATTTTTCGGCCCCTAAATGGTCCACACATCCTCTAGAAACCATAAATTTAGATACAGAGTATTTACCAGAGAAACAGAGATTTGTAAACCAGAACTTAAAGAAGATCTAACAAGCACAATCAAGCATATGACTACCATTAGATTAGTCAAATCACTTTGGCAATAGAGATATGTGGGGAAAGAAAAAACTCACTAGTCTTGACTCAAAAGCTGGCCAATTCCTTGCAAAGTTCATAACCATCATAATAAGTAACCTTGCAATCAACCTGCAAAATTAGAAATCGAATAAATTCCACCAATTCTAGGTACAACAGAAGATGTAAGCAGAAATCATAACAGCACACGAGGAAAAATAATAATCAGAACAAATACAAAAATAAAATTACAAAGGAGCAAGTCGACGAGACAAATAAAAAGAAGAAAAGGGGGAAGAGATGACAAGGAAAGATAGGCTGGAAAAAGAACGCAATGAACGTGATGGTGTAGAAATAGATCCGAGACAAGGGAAGAGCGACGCCAAAACGTGCATCTAGTGAAAGTATTAAGCATCTGCGGTGATCCTTGGTGTTGATGCGCTAATGACGTTTCCTATAGTCCTGACGGGTAGTGACAGAAAATGGCTGTCTGCTAACAAAATTGTACACAAACCATTCAACTGCAGAAGGATCAACAGACTCACCATCAAAATCTCTTTTCTTTTGGTAGTTCCAGAATGAAACTGGACTGGAAATTCATTAATGGCCACGCATCAAAAAAGCAATCCTTCTTAACGAGATTTACAGTCCCATTACATTACGTAATTTTAGTTCACTTTTTTCTTCACTTTCTTAGCCTTCATTTTCTTCCCCAACCACTTCTCCCCCGCTTTAAGCAGGAAAATGCTCCAGCTGTGCTATTGCCAGTGGTTGCCGTTATGGATGAGATAGATGTGACTAGGGTTTCCATGATGAGTATGGTAACAGTAGTGGGGAACCTTCCCCACCGATTTCTGTGGGCAGAGAGGAAGAGCCGCCACCGTCGGCGAGATCTGCCTGACGCATGAGTATTTCGGAGACGAGGACTTGGAGGACGACGCTGATGAAGGATTCGGGGGAGATTGCAGCTTTTTTGACTTGGGCAGCAAGAGAAACGCTCTGATCTTTAGAGAGGACGACGGAGTCGCCGCCCGATCGTACTCCTCGATCAGATTGGCTAAATCCTCGTCGCACGTGACTGACACCAGCGCGTCCAGATCTTCCGTCGGCAACTGGCACCTGAGGCTGACCGTCCCGCCGCACATCTCCCCGAGCTTGAACGATAGCTCTGCACTCAAACGCAATTTCTCTGTTATCTCTATTTTCAATCAACTGCTTTGTTCTATTAGTAGAAGATTTCTTTAATCTAGGAACAACTGAACAAACAAAAAAAAAAAAGAATAAGTAGGGAAAAGAGAGTGAATACGAACTGGAAAAGGAGATGGAACGATCGACGGCGAGGACACGGGTTTCTCCGCCATGGTAACGGAGCTTGCCGTCGGGGTAGCGAGGTAGGATTTTGCCGCCGTAACTGCAGAGGAACTTAATGGTGGCGTTCTGCTGGACCATGATCGGCCGAGAAGAGATGGTGTGAGGGTAAGAAGGCTAAGAGACTAGGTACAGAAAAGAAGGGGCTAGAAGGAGCTCCCGGCTTGGCGCCTTCAAGCCTGGTCTTTGTACTCCTGAGACCATATTTATAGAGGTTTTTCATTTTTTTTTTTTTTGCCCATTGTTTTCTTTTCTTTTCTTTTCTTTTTTTCCAAAGTTGCAGTTCGAATTTTCCTAGGAGGTGAAAACTAAAAAGCAGAGAGGCGGGTCAGCTGACGTCAGTGAGATTCCCACGGTACGGTTAAAAGGGTATATAGTTACTTAACGGCCCTTTTTTCGTTTTCCAACGGTTAGACCTTTGCACCAGTTGCTGTTGCGCTGCGGTAAGCCTTCCATTTAGCAGATAACTAGCATGTGATGCCACATCTGATTCTTCTCAAATTGCTGAGCACACTTAACAAACCCGGGCTACAAAGATTTAAAATTTGTGGGGGTTAATTATCAAATATAAAAAATTTAGAACAAAATAATAATAATAAATTGTAACATCTCATTGACATATTTCATAACTCTTAAGATTTTTCCGTGTTACACGCGCTCACGTAGAGTCTAAACCTTTGATGGAAATTGAGAGAATCAATTGTCTTCAATAAAAGTTTGAGGACTAAAATGTCAAAGAACCATGGTTCAGGAAACCAATCTTGGTGTTATACTATTTTTATGATCTGGGCATGTTACTAAGGCAGCCAGTACCTTTCATTTGTGGCCCCAACTCCGATTAGAATGAATTATGTGTTTTTTGTGACTTTGTGTGTGCGTAATTGCAACCTTGATCTTCTTCTCTTGTTCGTCATTCTTTAAGCTAAAACAGAATATATATATATATACACACACACACACACAGACACACTCTCTGTATTCTAGATTTTCTGCTTCATTTGTTATTTTAAAATGTCACAAATTTTTTACATCATTTCCTATGTTAGTAAAATTTATCAACTAAATTGACTTTTACACCCTTTTCCCTTTCCACTTTCATTTTGGTGTCATCCAATCTCGACGCGATTTCATCGCTCCCCTTCATCCACCAACATCATTCAATTGCTATTGGGGAGGTCTTAGGTTTTTGGATTCAACGATTTGAGGTGTGTGTAGGCTTTTGGACATGCCCGATCGAATTGATTTCACCTACCTATGCCAACATCGTTCAAATTGTGGATTTCCGAGCACCTTCACGCTGCATGGGAAGGCTGGGATGACAAGCTAGTTTCTCGTTGAGTTATTCGCTCGATTGGCGGGATGATGGTCAAGGCTGCTGTCACGCGCTTCAAGAAGCACCGTCGTGCGTCAACCGGGGATGAGTCACTTGCCTGACCTAGAAGACTACGGAGGTGATTGTGTTGAAGATCAAGTGTTGGCGTTGGATATCATGGGCGGAGGAGCAATGACGATGGCAAAGTAAGCAAGGAAGCAACAAGGCAAGGGGATGACATCGAAGTCGACGGAACGTGGTTGTGAAGATGAAGGGATTGATGGTGGAATAGCAGAGAGATACTGAAATGCGTTTGGTCTGGATTTGAACTTTGTGGCAATAGATCAGGGGAGAGGGTTGCGATTGGCACGATGAAGGTAACAGAGGCGAGGCAACGTGTGAGATCAAGTGGCGGAGGTAATGGAGTCGAGATCGAGGTGACAGAGGTAACGAAGGTGAGGCGACATATTGGGGATGACGTGAGACCGGAGATGTTGTGAGACTTTAGACATCCAATGGTGGTTATAGGAGGTGGTTAAGGTTATGAAGCAGACGGGAAAGTGGGAAGGGAAAGAGTAAAACAAGGGTATAATTTAAAAAAAAAAATACATACATTTTCATCATTTCTTATAAATTAGATCAATAAGAGAACAGCCAACTAGCCAAGGCTCAAGAGGAAGCTAGACAGCCTGATAAACATAGCAGTAGCACTTTACAAGTCACCTAAGCTATCTGCATTATACCAACTGTACCCCTTACAACATGTTTAGCAGGCCCTTCTTCGGATTAATCAACCAACCTTCCCAAGAACATCTAAAATTTGTACACATGTTTTAAATAAAAAAGATGGCATTATTTGAATATCATTTAACAGTTGCAAAACTAAGACTTTCCCATTGTTAAAAATCATCTCGTTCAAGCAGCTCCAAATCAACCAAAGAGACGTCCCACACAGTCTTCAGCCATTTGCCTATCCGCACAGTGCCTCAATCATCAACCAAATCCACCACATCAAATGTAAGTTATTCCATCCAGTTGCTACCACAAATGAATCTACTCCCACAAATTTGGAGCAAACTTGCACCAGATGAATAAATGGTTGGCAGATTACTCAGCTTCCAAACACAACAGACAACGCACATCATCAATCAACACCCCACCGACGTACCAAATTCAACCATGTGGGTAATCATCACCAATCCACTTTCTCCCACCTTAAACCCGCTAAAAATTGTTCTTTTCCATTGCTTCAAGCAACATTACATTGATAGCTTCAGCAACAATAATAAACAAAAATGGTGATACCCGATCACCCTGTCTCACTTCCCTCTCCATTCTGAACTCCACAATAGCACTCCCATATTCCCTGAACTCCAACAGCTCCATAATTTAATTCATCCCAGATCTTCCAACTGATACTATCATAAGCACATTTGAAGTCTACCTTGAAAAGTAAAAATTGCTATCTTTTTTTTCTTTGCCAGCCTCACAAGTTCATTTGCAATTAGCACCCAATATGTGCTTGTGTGAATATGTGTGTGTGTGTGTCTCTAATTTTACGATAGAAAATGTTAAATGCATTTTTACACCCTTTTATATGTATTCTAATTATTAAAAAAAGTGATATATATATATATATATATATATATATATATATATATATATAGTACAAAATAATTATTATTCAGCAAAAAAACTAATTTACCAATTAAATTTTATTTTGAAATAATAAAAAATAAAATGATATCACTATTTATGTCTAGATATATGTATCAATTATACTTTATCATTTTATATATGTATGTATTGTACATTAATGTAAAATAAAAAAAAAAACTCTCACAACCTACCACATATATATACTGCCGTAACTTGAAGAAAAAAAAACACAAAGACACACACAAAAAGATATCATTATATGAAACATAGCGGTATACTACGGTTTGCCACACAAAAAATTAAAAAACCACAAAAACTTATATATCGCGTATGACATATTTACAGTAAGTGGTAAAACGTAGTAGCAAGCGAAATTGAAGAGATTAATCTTTATCAGCCAAATTGTGTAGAAAGTGGTACTAAATTTTTCCAAATTCACCATGTTAAGTCCGACTTTTTCGACTGTTACAAAATCATGAATAAGATCTAGATTTTTTATACAAAAAACAATAAAGTACTATAATTTTATGAAAACCTCCAGAAAGAAATGATAAATTAATAAAAAAAAAAATAAACCTTGTGTCACATTCTTCTCTCATTCCAGTATTGAACCCTCCCGTATCCAAGAAAAAAAGCCCTCTATATCTACGTGTATGGTACGAAAGATTCCTGGCGGAGAAGGAAAAAGAAGTAAAAAAGAAAAAAGAAAAAAGAGCAGCATACAATAAACCATCTGATAGAATAACGAAAATTGAATATGCTTGTATTTTGCTGCAAGTTCATTATAGCAACCAATAAGGGCCTATTAGCTGTATCATGCGCAATAATTCGACTTCCGAATTCAATTTATTAACTAACCAAAGTAATTAAAGAATCCCGAAGCTCCAAATTATTTATTGGTACATCCAAAGCCGCAAATTACGCCACGAATAATATTCGAATTTCGAAAACAAAAGGTCGTCGCATAGAATAAACCAAGCAACACTCATGCATGTTTGTCGCCTCACCAAAAATAAATAAATAACTAGGGAGGAAAAACAAAGAACAACGAAGCAAGATAGAACGAAGCCGACAAGATGAGGATGTGTTATATGTTTGCTGCCACTTTAACAAATAGAAGTTATATTATTATACGTGAAAAAATTTCAGTTTCAAGTATTCCCAAAAGGTCCATGAAATGCAAACCCCCCATCCCCACAAGAAAAAAGGAAAGAAAAAAACTGGATTAAAAAATTTTGTTCGCATGTTACGAGACACCTGATCTGTGACTTCTTTAACTCTCCTTTATTGATAAAACTATGATCCAATTCTCCTAATTAATGTTTGTAACTACTATATAAGCGCTTAAAATGTACATGGTTGGAACTAAAATTTTTTCTCCATCATTAGACAATTGTTTTACTCTAGGGAACAATTTGCGAAGAACTCGATAAATTGAACTACCGCGCAAAGCGGTTGCCACAAATTTATCGTACCCGGATCAATTTGCAAGTACTTTTATATATTATAGGGATCACATTGCAAATACACATATAGTTGAGGAACCAAGAGTACAATTGATCGTATGCCTCAACGACCACTATCTAGGTCCCATCAAAATTTGGTCACATCCTGTCTTGGGCAAAGAACATTATCAGTCCCATGACTTTGCATATTTTTTCTATTTTAGTCCTAAAACTTATCAATATTCTCAAATTATCCTCGAGAGATTCATTCTTCTCTTACTTAATTAACTTCTAGGAGTTGGTTTATCGTCTTCTTCGAAAGGTAATTCCCCGTGAACTGTCTCCCAGGATAAGTCTCGAACCAAGTTGAAGTTGCCCCAGAAAGTGTTGAGTTAAATTGTTTTAGAGAAGAGACGTGTCTTTTAAAAAAGAAATATTTTTTGATAAAAAATTGTGTCCTTTAAAATAGACATATCTATTAGATAAGAGGTGTCTTTTGGTAAAAAAAAATGTGATGTTTAGAACAGACATATCTATTAAAGAAGAGATATGTCCTTTGATCAAAAGATGTGTCATTTAGGAAAATAATTATCATAAATTATTATTTAATTTAATTTTATATATTAAAATAAAATATTAATTAATTTATTCTCTATTTTCTTTGGCAACTTGAGATATCAAGACCTCACATCACTAACTATCCAACAATCCCCCACTTAGTTAGTGATGTACATAATCAAATAACTAAAATTTATACATTTGAGATGTTTCTTTTGACTTAGACTTGTCATTAGTATAAGATTTTCAAAATCATGTTGAAATTGATGGTTAAATTCTTATTAAACCACAATTTTTTTGTAACATGATCAAAAAAACTTATATGCACAAATCTTAATTACTTTTTTATTTATTATTTTGACATATTCACTGTGAGCTTTATTATGCGCATAGATCTTATACCTTTTTTTCCTAACAATTTAAAGACAATTAGATGGAAGTGAATTTATGTCAAAGAGTAAGTTTTCTCAATTTGAAGTCGGAATTCATGTGTGGAAACTTGGAAGGCTATGTGGTTAAAGAATCTCTAGAAACAAAATTGTTTCAAGAGAATATATCAAAATAAAAAGGTAATTGAGATTTGTGTGTATAAGTTTTTTCGATCTTATTACAAAGAAATTGTTGTTTAAAAAGAATTTAACCATCAATTTTAACATAATTTTGAAAATATTATACTGATAGCAGGTTTATGTTGAAAGACACCTCTTAAATGCATAAATTTTAATTGTTTGATTATATACATCACTAACTAAGTTGGGTATTGTTGGATAGTTCCCCAACATAATTTCACCATAGTCCTCCAACATAAGTTCCCTAAGATGTACATAACTAATTGCTAGGTTGATGACAATTCCCTTTAAGATTTATAAAGCCAAATGATGTCTTAGACAACAAAATCTAAGAATCACTAAAGAATATGTCAAAATTATTTGATCAATTATTGGTATTTATAATGCTATAAATGCCTTGTGGAAAAAAGGCATGTCTTTTAGAAAAAAGATATCTCATGGAAAATTATGTCTCTTACAAAATACACAATTACTGAAAAAGTCACAACCCTTTGAATAAACACCATTATTCAAGAAGAATTATGTCCATTGCAAAAGACACAATTATTAGAAGAGTCATGACTCTTTGAATTTTAATTAATTTATGAAATTAATTAAAATCAAATAATCAAAATATAGTTTCTATTTATGTGGAACTTACAAACTACACATGGAACTTAAAAATGTTCCAACATAAATGCCTTACACATGATGGCGATTCACTCCCTCGAGCCTATCATGGCGTTGTACCTCTGCAAGTGATTAGCATCATTGATCAGATCATCATATAGGTCAACATTTGGCATCCAAAACCCTAGGGGAGTTAGTGCATGTTGAATCTTATTAATGAAGGGTTGGAGCTGCATGTAGTTGATATCAAGAAACGGTTTTCTAGGAGCTTTCTTCTCTTCCTTTAGACTTTTCCATCTCATCCAAATGTCAAAGAATAGTATTTATGTTGTTAACCTCTGACTTCTCCATGATTCAATCTTTTCTCTATGGGTCGACAACACCCTTCGACAGTGCTGAGGGCTTGTTGGTGTCCCTTTGATGACTTTCTGCCTTATCTTCTAGTAATCAGGGGAGAGCCCTTTATATCTCTTGCCATAATTGCTCATGTAGGTCTTTTAGCAAATGGTGCTTGAGAGCATTAAACTGATCATCAGTCATTGGCACAAAGGGTTTTTCCACTTATTGGACCCTAGGGTAGAGGAAGCAAATCTCCTTGTTTGTTATGATTCCTATAATGCTAGTCCGAACATTTAGGATCCACATGGGGAAAACTATCCAACCCTGTTCTAGTGTCATTTCAAATTTCCTTGCCCACTATAAGAGAAATGCACAAATGCAACTGACATCTCAATCTCAATGTGTGACTAAACGACTAATAGGAGTAGCAAATGACTAATAGGAGTAGCTGAAACATTCAGTCACTCTTAGAAGTGACCGATTGTAAGTCACTCCTTTATTTCCTTTTTATTTTTTTATTTTAATTGGTAACATTAAATTTATTATTAAATTAATTATTCTAGTTATTTAAAATGGATTTATAAATTCATAAAGCCAAAAATTAAAATGAAATTAATTTAAATAAAATAAAAATATAAGATAAATAATACTCACATTATAACTAAAAAATTTGATCTTTGATACATTATCTACATGTGTAATAAAAACTAAGGGGGAGAAAAAAATTAAATTCTGCAAAAGAATAACAAAAAACCACAAGAAAGGATGAAAAGTGCACCAAATTATGAATCAATATTATTTCTTCCATTTTTTTCTCCAATTGATCTAGCAAGAAAGAGCTAGAATAGGTTGAAACAATGAGGGAAAGATTCTCTACAAAAAGCCAAGAAGAATTAAACCTAGGAAAAGGAAAACATCAAGTAATCAAAAGAGGAATTTGTAAAAAAATCATTCAAGAAATCTAGCTAGGCAAGAAAGAGAAGAAGAAGAAGAAGATGATGATGATGATGAGTTTGAAACCTGAAAAGCAAAGATACTTAAGAGAAATGCTGGTGTTTTTCAAGCAGAGAAAAAAAGAAGATGAAGATGAGGATGAAAAAGCACAAGAAAATGAGGAAGAAGGAGATGTAGGGTTTTTTGTTGTTGGGGGAGATTGAAAGTGACTAAACTCCATATAGTAATTGAACATGAAAACTTAAATGCGAGAAGCAACTTAGTGGCGGCTGCTTATATGGCAATTAAAGCAGTACAGTCGTTTGGAAAAGTGAGCCCCATAGAGGAACAATTGAGGTGTGATTGATATTGGCTAATGATTGATTTTCAGTCATTCATCTTAGTTGTTTTTTAAAAATTTTTCCTGTAGTGATCATTACGTCTCCACCACCATTTTGTTTCTTTTTTGAAGCAAAGTTAATGCTAACTAATATTATGGGCTTGGATATGGGCAAAAAGGGTACAGAGACCTATGACTAAAGATGAGGTTAAAGGTCCACAGAATTATGTGTTTAAAGAAAATCCTTTGATACTTAAGTTAGTAATTGACCAAGAGGAAGTGAATAAAGGTTGTTTTAGACCTATGTGTGTCTACTTTGGGTTCTTCATACAGCCCTTGATCTAGGCATTATTCCCTACCATTCAGGTTAAAAGTTTTCCCTCAAGCAAATTGTAATCTCTTGTATTAATGGCTGGAAAGATAGTTTCATAATTGGCTTAGTATCTTAATCACAGATTTGGTCTTTACAGCATAGACCTATGAGCCAAACCAGTGAACCTAGGAAAGAAAGTAAGTTTCCTTTGGGATTGAACTATTTGATTTGTTATAGGAATAAGAGGAGCCAACCCCTAATCCGATGAACATAAATTACAGATATTAGGCAATTGCCCAATATGGTATCAAGGAGCAAGTAATCCTGTGATTCCACATCCCTGAGCTCGGCCTTGAATTGATGAGTGGTGTCACACTCTACATAGCCCAAGCACCTAATAAGAGGTCAAATTGTAAGAGCCCTCCAAGTTTTGTGTATCAAACACTTCAATCTTCAACTTTCTTATACTACATTCTAAGCCCTATGCTTGTAATGCTTTTGAGTATTAAAAAAAATGGCAAGTAAGAGAGAGAAAGTGGAATTGTTCCAAATTAGGTCATCAGTTAGGATTTTCTTTGGTGTAGCTATATTGAGAGGTTTCGGTGGTAATGCTTATTAAATTTTAATTAGTATACTAAAATGAAGAAAAGGGAAACCCATTGATAAAATTTGAGCCACACATATACACACAATATAGAACCGAGCCTTCCAATGAATTGGAGAGGATTGGGATTGTTTACGATCTCTTGACCATACCCAAAGTTTGCAACTGGCAAATACTATTAGAACATTTTTAAGTTTAATATGTAGTTTGTAAATTTCACATAAATAAAAAATTCAAAAAGTTGTGTTTCTTCTAATAATTGTAAAAACATAATTCTTCATGAATAATTATGTTTATTCCAAGATACTCATACTGATAAATGGTTGTATCCATTAAGGCAATAGTTGTGTTTTTCCATTTTCTATATAAATGAGTCATTTAACAATCTAAGAGAGATTTTTTATAGAATTTTGCTGTATCTTGGAGGTATAGTCCTGATACTTTATAGTAGGGGAATAATTGTCTTTATGAAAGTGAAATTATTTCAAGCCTTAAAACCTTTATTCATCTCCATCCTCTTTTATTTTTTTTTTCTAACAAACACGTGAAGCATAATATTAGGGAATATATAGTATATACCATGGTTATTTATAATTAAGATGGTAGAGAATTTGGTAACAATTTTTACAGGTAGGTTTCAACGATCAGTCGGAGTCTGTACATATATTGAGTCTCCAGTAAAATGTCTCTTAACTAGGAGTGTTTATTTGGTTGAATCGGTTTAGAAATAGAACAATTTGATTAATTTTTTTATTTTATAAATTTAATCCAAACCATCCGAATTACATATGAAAAGTGATCCAAATAAATTTGTTTTTTTTTTTTTATCCAAACCATCCAAATTATAATTCAATTTATCTAATTTTTATAATTCAATTTTTTTTATTAGTGCTAAACACATGGCAATTGAAAAAATAAAATAAAACTTGAAAAATATATGATAGGTTTTGATAATATTCCATTTTATACCTAAACTTAAGGTTTGATTCATAATATATAGTCCAAAATTAAACTAAAATGGCAATATATATGTGGAGTTGACGGATATAGTTACAAAATACATATTATTTTTAGATTAATTTGGTTTGTTCAGTTTTAAGCTTGGAAACCAATAATCAATCCAATAATCACATAAAGAATTTGATTTTAAATCATTTAGAACCTAATAACTAAATACCTGAACCATTTTATCTATCCACATAATCCATTTAAATTATTTAATTTTATCCAAACAATGATCACCGCTACTCAGAGAGACGCAGGTACATACAAGCCTAAAAATTAGGCATGTAGAATCATTTGCCACCCATTTGCGTGTGCCCCTGATGAAAATTCAAATTCAGAGGAATCAGAGCTATAGGAAGGAAATCAGGCGGAGCAAACACATAAATTAGGAACTTTCTTAGGTAAAATGTGATTTTGGGTTTGGTTTCTCGCTAGCTGATTAATTTTAACCAATGACCTCATAAGTTAGTTTAGGAAGCACTTAAAAAATATGGTTAAATTACATGCATTAACTCTAAATTTTAATTATATTTTTGTTCCAACTCTAACCTTTACTCTATTTGTTGCGACTCCCTAACCTAGTTAAAATGTTTTATTTTATATCTTTTTTTTAATGAAATTTTTTATCTTGTATGAAAAATGACACGTCAGCGTAGGATTGTAGGAGAAAGTTTGTTTTAACCCAAGTAAAAATTTCCTTTGCAAAAAAAAAAGCACTTAAAACTTTAAAATCTAACAAAAATCTCCTTCACGCTTCTTCCTCACCGAGACTTTTCCCAAAATTTGCTGCTGTCTCCACTTGCCCGGCCTTATCTCATCTGCTTCCTTCATTTACCTTCATTTTAAGCTATTCCACCACCATCATCATCGAAACCCAATGGCCAAAACCAAAGAACACTGCTGTCGTCCTTTGCCTGAGCATGACAAAGGGCCATCCATTTCCCAAATTCATTCAACTGAAGATGTGACTGTGGCTCTAATTCGGTTGGAGATCGATGAGGGAGAGGGACCATGATTCAACTGGAGATCGACGAGGGTGGCTTCCTCTCAATTCGACATCACTAGCCTCCTCTCAATTTGACGATTCTTTTGCTTCCCCATCCAAAACGAACTCAAGAATAAATTTCCAAATTAAAAGCTGACATCTCTTGAAGAGACAAATAGTTGCAATTCAAACCAAATCCGGGTGTGTCAAATTCAAATTTGACTGAGAATGAGATGGTTATTTCAAATAAGATGAGTTCCTGATGCCCGACGACAAGTGGGTGGTGGTCGACAAGGGCTAGATTATCACAAAAGTGAACATGATGGTTTGATCATTAAATTTCAAATTTTTTAAGGTTATTTTGGTAAAGGAAAATATTTTTAGTAATTAAAAATTATCATTTATCTCAATAATTATATCCTGACATGTCATTTTATATTCAAGATATTGGACTCATCCAAAAAAGGTTTAAAATGAAACATTTTAACCAATTTGAGAGGCACCATGAACAAAATGGAGATTAGGGTTAATGTAGCCACATAGACGGATCTATGTATAATTCTGCTTGGTCCATGGACCACACTAAAATTTTTAATTTTTTAAGAAAATATTAAGTAAATTTTAGATAGACCCCATTGAAATTTATTAAATGATTTTATTAATTTAAGAAAATAAGTAAAATGAAATAAAAATGTGAATAATTAAAATTACTTTTCTGTAAATACATTGAAATTAAATTAAAATTTTATATTCTGCTTTTATAAGTATATTGTATATAAAACAATAGTTGTGTATGGACCCCATAGGATCAAATTTCTAGATTCGACCCTAGGTGTTAAAACAGAAGCATAATTCAAATATTGAGGTTAATGCGTAATGCGTGTAATTTACCTAAAAAGTACTCTCTCATCCCAAAATTATTACTACATATTCTATTTTGATTAGTTTTAAATTTTATATTTAGTAAATTACTTTAATATTGAAACTATCTTTTTTATATTTTTTTCTTCTTAATTATGTGTAAAAAATTAATGTTAAAAGTAGAAATAATATATAATTTTTTTAATATTCTTACTTCCTATATCAAATTAAATGATCCAATAGATATAAAACAGAATGAATGAAAGGCAAAAGCTAGCGGAGAAACACAAACAGAGGTAAACCATTTCTTTGTTAGCCTGAGTATATCTTTCGGTGGTGAGCATATCCAGTCCAATCCTACCTATTCCAGCCAGCTGCCTTTATATCCTTATCCTCCACACCGTTAATATATACTTATAAGATGCCTCGTTCGATCGCCCTTTAATTTCAGGCTGCCTGGCGTACTCATGAAGATAATACATAGATGTAGATCGCAATTTGGATTTTCTAGGCTTCCAATTTGTTTGTAGGTCCCAAGTTTCTCAAATTCAATAAGAAATGCTGGACTTCTTCAACAACTTTATGCATATATATCCAGCAATGACGTTTCTCACTCGATGCCAGCGTCATCACTTTATATTTGATATATATATATATATATATGATTAATCTAATTGGCCAGAGAGTAAGATATGGATGAGTGCGCATGACCCACCGGAGCGAAACGACCGCATTATCCACTTATGCACGTAATGTAGGCTGTAATCCATGGATGAGGAGGAGGCCTCCGCTTTCTCTAACACACTTTACGATTTAAGGTTTTCATTTGGAAGGGTGTACTCAATGCTCTTCCTACAGTCACTAATCTAGCTGTACATAGAAGAAATATTAATCCCACCTGTTAACGTTATGTTTCATGGGGATGCCAGGGCTCTAGTCAAATTTGGGATCATTTCTCTGAAAACTAGTTTTCCTCTCATATGCACTCGTTCCAATCTCGGCTCCGTAGCTTGCTTAGTTCTTGTCCTAAGTGGCCTTTGGATTGGTGTTATTTTATAGTTGCCACTCTTTGGACAATTTGGCTAGGGAGGAATGAGCTTGTCTTCTGAAACGTGACTTTCAATGTACGATCCTTTTGTTCCAAAGCAAAGGGATTCTCTAATCCAGTATCTTCAAGATTTTAGAAATTACAAGTTGCAGGCTGCTACTTTTATGGCAAATCTCACAAATCTTCTTTGTCACTTTTGTGTTACTAGGAGATGATGTCATCAATTAGAGTCACCACAGTTCTTTATTGTTGATGGAGCTTGGTGTCATTCTACTGGCCTTGGGGCAACGGCTAATTAGCTTGGCGGCATTCTATAGTCCTACGAGGCAACAGTGCCATCCCAGCCTCATTGCTAATTAGCTTGGTTCAATCCCTAATTACTACTATAATGAAGAACTTTGATCGTTGTCCTCTGATGGTCAAATCTTCCTAATGCGTGTCTTCAGCTCATATTTATACTACCTTTCTCCTTTCCTATTTTCCTTAGTTTTCTGATTCTGTGTATTAAAAAGAAAAAACTTGCTTGCAAACAACTAAAAGCGTCTAGCTCTGTCATGATTACCGAGTTATATAACATCCACAGATGATATGTTCCACTTGCACCGCTAAAAATACCCATTCTTTGTCATAATTGTAATAATAAACTCGAAATTCCAACCATACTCAAACTGAAATAGAAGTGGTAGGATTAACGACTATAAACAGATAAATAAAGCACGCATTCATATAGCCTATACAATCGACTATGTGTGTGTGTGTATGCGCTTCTTTTTTCTTAATTCAATCAGTTTTTTTGGTTATATATAGGGTTATGAAGGGAGGAAGGCGTATGTTTATAAATGTGACTTGTGTAACTCGACACGTGATGTACAACAAATGACAACTGAGCTCTCACACAACTCAATTGTTTAGAAGATAAAATCTTTTAAAGGTAAATTTCACAAAATACTCTCTAACCTCTAATTATTGTTCTGATTTAGTCACTAAGTTATTGAATGTTCTGTTTTAATCCAAAATATACTAAAATTGTTTTGTTTTGTTCAATCATTATATGAAATCTATTAACTCACTGCCACCCGGACAAGCCAACCTCTAACTATAGTTTCAATTATGATTTAAAAAATTTGTTATCGTACCAAATACTTTGAGTTGATAATTTAATCAAATGGGGGACCAAAATGAAATATTATTTTAATAGATTTAGAACTAAAATAAAACATTTGAAGTATGTTTAGGGCCAAAATAAAATAGTTAATAGGTTAGGAACTAAAATAGAATGATAATTACAGGTTATGGATCACCTACACAAGTTATTCATTTTTTAATTAAACCTATTTTAGATGAAGCTTAATTAATTTCAATATCAAATGCTTTTATGAGCAAAGCTAGCTAATAACCTGAGTGATAGAGCGCGAGCTTAACTTTTCAATTCAAATAATGTTGCAATGAAGTTTCTTGCAATTCTATCCTTAAAGAGAAAAGAAACAGTTCTAGGAATGTTATTATTTCAAATTTGACAATTTTTCCAACTCTGTGCGATCGGCTGTCGTGTTGTGACGTTTCCGCATGTCGACACAAAATGCCAAGTCATCTACTAAAGCTTTCCACAATGCTTCTCCTTATTATCTCTCATTTTTTGGGTGAAGATTCCCGTTTGCTTTCACCGGCATGGGTGACGGGCCGGCCGGAATTTGCTGGAAACTCCTGGCTGGAGCTCCTGGGGGACAAAACATGTCTGCAGTCGGACGAAATAGCATGTTTTTGTAAAATAACAAAAACGTGGAAGATGATCGCAGTTCGGTCGGGTCGACATACTGGAGTCCCATGAGAATATGAATGGCTGTCCAGCTACCTGTCTTTTTAATGTGTGATCTCTAGCCCTAACGTAAACTAATTGAACATGTTTTGGTACTACGGTACCAAATCACTTTTATTGCCCCGACATCCATCTGGACCATCTCCATCATGACACAGATTCCCACCCTTGTTCTGAATTCGAGCTCCCATGTTAGTCTCCTTCTCGTATAATTAGTGAATTAAACACTAACAGATAACAATAACAATATCCTTTTACTAAGAAACTCGACGGTACTTTCTTGTAGTATATGTTACTGTGCTTGATATTTTCCCCGTGGAGACAAAAATTAAGAGCTCAGCGATTAGCTTTCACACATCGAGTTTTGGCCGTTTCGAATTGCACAATATCTTTTGAAAAAAAAAACAATTTTTTTTTGTAAATATACTAAATAAATAACATCACTACTGAAAGATTACTCTTATAAAAATGTGTTTCTTTGAAAAGAATGGGAGTACTAATTTTGAGATGAAAAATATAAAAATAAAAATCTCCATCTCATATTATATGTGTCCAATTTTCATTAAAGAATCCTAAAATATATACCAATTTTCATATTTATACTCCTTTTTTTATATGCTATTTCTTTTATATAAACCACGTGTATATTTGTTTTTCAAAAAGAGTTTATGGCTTAATGCACGAGTAATTCTTTTTTTTTAATAAAAAAGGAGTGTGCCTGTGTATGTATATATATAACAAATAACAACACCCCCTTTATATAAAACACATGTCCATGTTTTGCCTAAATCACTTTTGATCCTTCAAATTTAGTTAACCTAGGTATTTTCATCCCTTAGTTTTCATGTGGTGCAACTCAGTCCTCCAATTCTATACAGTAGGACACTTTTTCTTTTAAACGAGGAGTGGCAGACGGCAGGGAGATATGTGGCATAAAGGAAGAAGAGGGGATAGAGAGATATGCAGCATAAAGGTGGAAGAGCAGAAGATGAGTTGGGGATGGGGGCATATGTAGTAAATGATAAGGTTTAGAGTACAAGAGAGAGAATAAGAAGTTGAGTGGCTGGGCATGTAATTTTTTTTTCTGTTTATGGTTAGCCAATTAAAGTCAAGTAGGTTAAATACTCCACGTTTTATAGTCTTGGACTGGATTCTAACGTTCCAAAGATTAGTGACTCGTTTGAGCGAGTTGTTAAAGTTCTAGCGATTTTAGACCATTTTTAGCTGCTCTGGATGGTGGTACGTGGCTCCCTACCCAAGTTTCGGCTAATTGGTGGCGGAAAGGGTCCCGGGTAGAGCGCGCTCGATGTGGCCCAAGAAAACGTGTAGGCATGGACATGGACTGGAGGAAACTGTACTGAGTTTGGCTCAGCGGATTATCCACTTGCGAAGTCCACAGACACGGCACGTAGAGATTGCTGCAGCTCTGCAAGTGAAACGGAAAGGCGCGAGGAGCGAGGTTGGGCAAATCTCAATAGAATTGAAATTTTGAAACATATACTGCCGTTATTCGCAAGTCAGGAGTCGGGACTCGGGAGTTGGGTTTTTGGGTGGTCGTTGCGGACCATGGAAAGGAAGAGACAACTTGCACGCGTCACTCTCCCTGGGCTGCTGCAACTGTCATGGCCCACTATCGATTTGGACTTTGATTCTTGTTTTGCAATCCCTCCACCCTTTCAGTCCCTCACCTGTCAAGCCTGCCCGTATGAAAAGTAGTGCACCTGATGACTTGGAAATATCCAACTACTAACCATGTTTATGTGCTCCTTTCAAATTATTAACTTTGTAAAATCAGGAATGATAATCGGGTGGGTCGAGTCATTTTATTTATATTTGGGTTTAATCAAATTATCATAATAAGATGCTTAAGTTGGGTTATTTTGAGTTTAGGTTAATTTTAGGTTGAATAAAAAGTTAGGATGAGATGGGTTTATTTGGTTTGATCTTAGGTGATCTCAGATTGAATTTTTCGGATTTCAATTCAAATTTGAAGCAAACCCAACGGGTTGGATCATATTAAAGGGTTCAACGAGTCATTTTGTGTATTTGGATCATTCAAGTTTATGTCATTTCAGATTCAAAGTCACATTTGATTTAGGTTTTTTTGTTCATTTTTGTTTTTGGTTTCACTTGAACCGGAGTTAGATTAAGATCATGTTGGGTTCAAGCTGTAGAATTTTTTAAATCAATTCAGATTAGGTCCTATGGAAGTAAGGATAAAGCAAACGTTTTAAGATTGAGTTATCTGTGTTTCGGTTCAAATTCTGGCTTACGTTTTTTGGTTCGGGTTTACTCCTCACTAGTATTTAGTTTCTGATGCAATGTTTTTAATTAAAAGTTTGTGAAACAAGTCCCATGGATAAAGCAAATGAGATTCCTTTGACCTAAACGCCATTTTCCAAAAAAAAAAAAGACCATTTTTTTCCCTTAATGCATTGCTGTATTTACCAAAAAGAAAATACCTAAACAACGATTAATTCCAATAATGTGACAGACAATACCAACATTTTGAGATACTTGAAACATATACAAATAGTTTCAGTCAAAAAATATATTTTTTTTTCGGATAAAGTAAGATATTTTTATTTTTTGGGATGATGTTCCTTTTTTTTTTTTTTTGCAAAAATGTAAAAAAAAAAAAAAACTATTGTTTGGCTGGACCTAAATCAGCCACTTTTATTGTTGTTGTTGTCACCTTAAGTGGCCAAATCTCCTCTCTACTAAATTAATTATCCAAAGGCACCTGAAAAATTTCTCCTCTTGCTATAAAGAACAAACATTCTTAAAGAGTGCAATTGAGTTCTTTGTTGGTAAGAAGCTCAAAACATATCAAGAGTGGGCTTATCCTAGGATGCTCATTCTTCTTCACGTTGGATAAAAATGGTATTTTGGGTCAATTTTCACTTTGGCATGAGACTATGGAGGAGTTGGGAAGTTGACGTCGGAGGTGGACTCGAAGAGTAACCGTTACATAATTTTGAGGAGTTCATGGAGTTAAACACAAAATGCATTGATTTTAATGATGTGCTAACAAATCCAGGGGTGAAGCTAGAATTTTAAGTTAGAAGGGGCCGGACTTCATTTTAACAATACTAAAAAATTAAGGGGGGCCATAGTAAAAATGATGGGGGTATTTTAGCTTTATTTTTACATATATACATATATAATATATATAATTTATAAAAAAAATTAAGGGGGGCCAGGGGGTATATCTCCGCCACTGAACAAATCTTAGCGAGATGATCTCAGATTCTCCGTGCATGACACAGATGGGGGCTATCTTGGCAGAAGAACTCCACGAGAGCTTAGGAGTTTTGCTAATGTTTGTTCGGTGATGGAGACTTGGCAAATGATTAGTAGCATCAACAATGTCGGTGGCGGATCTAGAAATTTTATAAAAGGGGGTACGTAAACATTTACAAATATTAAACTCAAGATTAAGTAATAAAACTTATATATTTGCATATGTAACATAAAATTTAAACTCATATGCAAAATAGATTTTTTCAGAATCAAATCTAAAAAATGCTTGAATTTAACATCTCTTTTTTCTATAATTGGTCGAGCAACTATAATAGCAATTATAAGATAATATATGAATTATAGAGAAGATAAGTGAGATGTACATGTTGTATAGAATGTAAAAAAAATGTTCTTTTTAGTCCTTAGTTTTATTCTATGTTCAACTAGCTCCTTAATTTTTACATATGTTTAAACATAAAAGAGAGTAAAAAAAATCTTTAAGGTTTGAGTGGGAAAATTTATGAAAGTTTAGGGTTTAGTATAGACTTTTTTCATTAAAAAATTGTTAATACATGAAAAAGGCTAACCCATTTCTTTTGTTTTTCTTAAAGCAATACATGCTTATTATTTTATCTCAAAATGTTATAAAAATTATGAGGTTCCATTAAAAAATTTAAAGTGGTTCAATTATTAAATTATATATCTCTTATTAACACTTTATTTAAAAAAGAGGGCCCATGGACCCTCATATTTATAACATGTATTCGCCCCGAACAATGCATCGATGTGTTCGTCAGTTTAGAAGAATTTTAAGGTTATGATGATAGTGGGGGCAAGTACTGAACATTCTGTCAATCTTTACGTATGATGGTGATGATAAATTGTTAATGGTTATCAGATTAATAAATTGGGAGTTCTAGGAATCTATAATTAAAATTTTTTCAATTAGTAATGATAGTTGTTGATTGACTTATACTTTAATTTGGGTAGAGGGTTGGAAAGAGAACTAGCTTCTTTGCTTTTTTCCGAACTACATGGATTGATATTGACAAAATGAAACAAATAGGGCGGATTTCATAGGTTTTTCGAGTTGAGTGGCTAATCTAGCCCATTTTTAAAACCTCAGTTGTTTATTTGAGCCTGGAAAAATATGAGGGAGGATTTCGGCAGAAATACGAACATAAGTGGTTTCTTTGCTTTTCGCTATTTTTGCCTCTCTTTCGAAAATAAAAAAATAAAAACCGCTTACTGATAAGCCCAATGATAAGCCCATACATATTATGGACTCCACTTTATTATCAGCAGATTCAGCACAGCCGAACAGGCGACACCGTTTTGGAACTCATACACTTTTGACTTGCCCGGAGGGTAAATCTCATAAACAGTTCCTAACTTTCAATTGTTTTTTTTGTTTTGTTTTATGAGTTGAGTTGCCTGCTCATTGTTAAAATAATTATACAAATTAAACTTACTGTAAAGCAGTTACTATAGTTTCAATTATGATCTAAAAAATTGTTCTCAAATAGTTACCTTAAGTTAATAAATTTTGAACAATATGGGACATAAATAGAACATTTTTAACATATTTGTGATAAAAAACATTTTTAATATATTTAAGACTAAAGTAAAACAATCAATAGATTAGAGATTAAAACAGAATAATAATTAAATATTATTATCTAAGGCAATTACCCTTTACCCCGAGTTAGTTCATATACATTTGTTTGTTAGTTTCGAAAACCTATATAGAATATCCAAAACCTACAATTTTGTCCCCAAGTGGCCAGTTCAGTTGGTGCAAGGGGCATTCAATCCCCCCACCCCCTCCCCCTATCTCACAAAATGCCATGTGAACTGATTTGGTTGCCTTCTTGGTCCCAAACAAGCGTGCATTTTCCCCTTATATATGATAATAATACCTCATTCAAGCCTTATACTTGTATACTTTGATTATGAGTAAAAAAAAACCTACAATTTTTTTTGTCTATGCTACTTAAAACCAATTCTTAATACGAGCATCTAAATCACATGAACCTAGTCCTTGTTTTACAATGGGCATTGGTTGCACTAACTCAAAGCCATACAACATCTACAATTAATATAATGACCTGAAGCTTCGCAGAAACCTGACAAAAAAACTAGTAGCTCTATGTTTTTGCCTATAAATATCTCTCTGACATAATAAATAAAAGAAAATTCTCGCAAATAACAAGAGTCACATTTGCGGCTTGAGTGAAGAACCAATAAAGACATAAAACTAACAAACAAAACAACATAAAATTGGACAAATAACACAAACATTAAATTGGACAAACTAACATATATGCTAATGAACAGTAACATCCAATCCATTATAAAAGAGCAGATTGTTTGATTACATCAATTAAAATTTTCTGTTGCTGTTTTAACAATAAAAAAAATATTGGATCTAACAAAACCGAAAAAAAAAATTCATTAATGAGTTGATTATTTAAAGAAATAGTATAAAAATTAAGGAGGAATGACCGGCACATGAACCTACTTAGAACTTAGAAGTTAGAAAATATGATTTACGGTACAGGCGATCATTTGTGAGTTTAAGGTCTACAACAGTTATACCATTGGGTGGTAAACAGTTATGTTTTCCCCCCATTTTTTTTAACGTCATTTTCTAATTTTCATTTTTTCACTTAGAATCAATATCTTTTAAATGCTATTATTTCATTTACCTAATTGCTACTTAAAAAAATATATTTTTATAAAGAAAATAATTTTTTATGATTTTTTTTCTCTACACAGGTTTAAAAAAAGAAAAATGAAAAAGCATTCATTTTAAAAATTATTATAAAAATATTGTTTAATTTTTTAAAGTGTAGAATTCCAATTAGTATGTAATTCACACAAATAACCAGTATATATAAAATAATTACCTGTAATTATTTTTTTAGGAATCTTTAAATAATACACCTTTAAAAACTAGAGATGAAGACTATAAAATATCCCCCTTAAAAATCCTAAACTAGTTTTTGTTTGCTAGCACTACTAATCAGTGCCGTGGGGCTCGGTGCCTCCAATTCTTCTGTCTGTAAGGCTATGCAGGCTTACACCCAAAGACTGGACTCTGGAGTGAGAGACCGCAAGAAGCCACAGCAACCACTCGTTGCACACTCCTCAATTCTTCACCACCACCAACTCCACTACCCCCTACCCAAATTCCATGGCCATCAATCCTTCTGAATAATTCCCTTCATATTCCTTCCTGATTCTCTTTTACAGTTACCCTTCTCACTCCCTCAGATATGCGTCCTTTCTCCTGCTTATCTTCCACCAGAAATCCTACTCCTCCAGAAGCCTTTCTTGTTCAGTATCCTCATTTCTACCTCCCCAAGCGCCGCCACAAAGATCACCTGTTCCCCAAAGGCGACACTCTTCTCTTCAAGCCTCAAGCATCGCCCGCCAGGGAGTTTCTCCCGATCTTTGGTCTAAAGCATTCGACTTTCACACACCCTTTTGCCAGCATCTCTTCCTTTGCAGAGGCAGAGGGTGGGGAAGAACAGAATGAAGAAACTCAAGTCCAGAAGCGCAGAGAAGATGCCGACACAGAGGACGATGGTTTGCCCGGAATGGCTCAAGCCTTCGATATCCCTTCCCGGACGGCCTCTGCCATCTGTATATGCATCGCATTTGCGGCCCTCACTTTCCCAATGTTCATGAAGTCTTTGAGTCAGGGGGTCGGCCTAAAGGCGAAAGCTTTATCATACACGACGCTTCTGTTGGGCTTTTTTATGGCATGGAACATAGGGGCCAATGATGTGGCCAATGCCATGGGCACTTCGGTCGGGTCGGGTGCGCTGACCCTCCGTCAGGCCGTGTTGACCGCCGCCGTTCTTGAGTTCTCCGGGGCGTTGCTGATGGGCACTCATGTCACCAGTACAATGCAGAATGGGATCCTTGTTGCTAATGTGTTTCAGGGGAAGGATAATCTGCTCTTCGCTGGTTTGCTTTCTTCTTTGGCTGCTGCTGGCACTTGGTTGCAGGTTTGATCATATTAAACGTTATTGTTGATTTTAATGCACTCTGGATTTTTCACATCTGTGCTTCTTGCTCAATAAATTTCTGAATATTTATATTAGTATTTTGGTATCAGATAATTGCAAATGCAACTACTGCTACTTTTGGTGGGTTGGGGATACTGTTTAATATTTTTCCGGGAAAAAGTTACTCCCTTCGTACCAAACTGATCGATCCACTTTCTATTTCTGTAAAATTAAGATGTTGTGCGGCGTACTAACAAATTTTGTTAACACAGAAGTCAAATAAAAATAAAATGTCACTACTTTGCAGATAAAGAAAGTGCATGAAAAAAACTTGGAGGCCAAGGCACAAGTGTTTGGTAGTTTATTTTCTGAATATTTATTGTAATTTTGCCACTCTGAGGTTTGGTGCTCTGTTTCTGGTTAACAAACGAGAAATTGTAAACTATTTGCTTTGTCCATGAAGGAAATCTACTGAGCTTGAGAATTTCCTGACAAGAATATGCTGTAAAACTTAGTCATCCACCTTCCCCTCTGCCCCATGAAAAGAATAGAATAGAAATGAAAGGAATATGCGGATGACACCTGGTGATGAACTTAGCTACCTAAGTAATTTGAGGAATATCCCTTTTTTTTTTTTTTCTTTATGGTATTTAGAATCATTTACAGGTAAGGTTTTGAGAGTTTGTGGTAGTTAGGGGGAAATTGGTTAGTTTCTCAAAACCTGAAGGGTATGGGGTCACTTTTAACCATCAGAACTTGTTATTTCAGTGCAAGTGGGGGAGGAGAGATTTGAACTATTGACTTAGGAGTTGGGAGGTCAAAACTTCAACCAACTCACTTAAGCGCTAAGTTCTTGAAGAAATATCTAGGAAAGAAAAAAGCTAGCAGAAGTGTCATAGGATGTATCAGTACCAGCCATGCCTTATGTACCGGAGGCTTTAAGTCTGGAAATTAACGTTCGCCCGTTAAATGGTCACCAGCTGTCCAATTGTTCACAAGTCTTTTGTATCTCTACTCTCTAGATGCTGGCTCAGACAGCAGCCAAGCACTGGAATAGAGAAAATTAAACGAACAAAATGGTTATGCTTTAAGATTTCCATTAGAACCTTCATAGCGTGCTCAATAATTGGCCACAGGGGCATGGTGCAGTTGGTAAGGTAAGGCTCCTGCAATTCCAAAGGCATGTTATGATGCAAGGTTCGATTATACTTAAGAGCAGTATAGTGTCCGTTTTGGTGACTCTCCGCCTGGATTCACTCAACCTTGCTGGGCTTAGGCCTGCATAACCAGTTGTACCCGACGTTGGAGTGGGAGCGCTTGATCCGACCCATCTTGAAAACCCCAACTTACCTAGTGTAGGTGACTGTGAGCAGGCCCTTCACCTCCAGTGTTTTCACTAGCCAGATGATGAAGGTGCTGGCGAGTGTGATAATAGGTTGCTAGCCCACCCCTGAGGCCTGTGGTTCACTGCGTCATCAATACATATATAATAAAAATAATAGTAAACAACAGTGAATGACCCAAATGCCAGGAGTTATTTAATCCTAAAATCCAACTATGAGCTTCAACATGTTCAAGAGTTTTCACTAGACTGTGACAATGACTCAAATGCCAGGACCCAATCACCCACATGCCAGGATTTCCTATTTACTCTGCGATAAGGAAAGTTATTTGTGTTAGTTGACAATAACCAAGGAGACAGCCCTAATTTTTTTCTAAAACCCCACAAATATATCCTTCCTCCACATGCAACATTAGTTTTTTTTTAACCTAGATTTTGGAACACCTGTGATTGTCTTCCAACTATTTCTTGCATGTTACACAGGTCGCGTCCTATTATGGTCTGCCTGTCTCGACCACGCATTGTATAGTTGGATCAATGGTTGGATTTGCGCTTGCTTATGGAGGACCTGGAGCAGTCTTCTGGACTTCAATAGCCAAGGTGACTTCATCGTGGGTCATCTCTCCAATAATGGGAGCAATGGCGTCATTTCTAGTCTACAAGTGTATCCGCAGGGTATGTTCCTTGAGCAATTTTTAGAATGATAAATGCCTTCCTTTAGGAAAGAGGACTAGGTTGGTTTCATGGGAGAAATTCTTCCCAAATCTTCCACAAGTCATTCAGAAGAGACTTTGATTTTCTAAACTACCTGGCAAAACATGAGTTACTTCTGAGGCAAGCAAGCCTTTCTAGCTAATGGGCTTATGGTGATTCTCAACCTTAGCTCTGCATCTGACATTATTTTTTATGGTATTACTAAAAAACTTCCCCTGCTCTCTTGTTCCAGTTTGTTTACAGTGCTCCAAATCCAGGACAGGCTGCAGCCGCAGCTGCTCCGGTAGCTGTCTTTGTGGGTGTAACAGGAATCTCTTTCGCGGCCTTTCCTCTAAGCAAGAGCCTTCCTGTGGCTCTAGCCCAGGCTTTGGCCATTGGAGCAGCTGGGGCTCTCCTAGTTTACAGAATCATAAAGAAGCAGCTTGGTCATCTACTTGTCGAGTCCAGTTCAAAGCAACCAGAATCTGAAGAGAAAATTGCACAGAACAAAAACATAGGATTTCTGTCAGATATTGCAGGGCCAAAAGGGACGCAGCTAGAGATAGTTTATGGGGTCTTTGGATACATGCAGGTCCTCTCGGCCTGCTTCATGTCATTTGCTCATGGAGGCAATGATGTCTCAAATGCAATCGGTCCTCTGGCGGGTGCACTGTCCATTCTGCATGGGGGTGCTAGTGCAGGAGCAGAGATTATGATTCCAACTGATGTCCTGGCATGGGGAGGATTCGGCATTGTGGCCGGGCTTACGATGTGGGGCTACAGAGTTATAGCCACAATTGGGAAGAAGATAACTGAACTCACACCAACCAGAGGCTTCGCAGCAGAGTTTGCCGCAGCTTCTGTTGTGCTATTTGCATCAAAGCTAGGGCTGCCTATATCAGCAACTCACACTTTGGTAGGTGCAGTGATGGGAGTTGGGTTCGCGAGGGGCCTAAATAGCGTGCGAGCTGAAACAGTGAAGGAGATAGTGGCTTCTTGGGCAGTGACTATTCCGGTTGGTGCTACTTTTGCGGTTCTCTACACATGGATCTTGACCAAGCTTTTGTCTTTCTTAATTTGACTGTACATTTGATAGGTCTCAGCGATTTCTTGGGTTTGCCATGTTCTCTTGAGTCGAAGTGATTTCCATTCCTTAGGTGGAAATCACTAAAATATTTTTCGGATTTAAGCAGACACTGAGTTTATAGGCTTTCATGATTCAGAGCCGAATACTGGTTTTCCTACAGGCAAATATTCATACACCTGCTTAGTGCTTGCTCAGTGAATACGAGAGATCTGCCTTTAAGAATTGTGAACTATTGTCTATAACCTAGAACTACGAATGAATAATATTCAAGTTCCTGAGATGAATGGACAAAAGAAAGAACGACCAGAGTAATATCCAATAACTCAAGTAAATCTTACCTGCCTTTCCAGTTCACGACACTAGTAATATCTTTCTTGTTACTAAATGATACGGTAATAAGATCTACTGAAGTTTTAGTACAATTAGCATTTCCCAAATCCAACACATCCACTTAGAAGAATCTGTGGATTTGATACTACTGGAATGAGATCGGAGCTGTAACATCTGCCAAGCAATTGTTGGAACTGCAGGTGAAATTTCTCTTTCTACGTCGATATTCACAAGGAGAGTTAAACAAAAACTAAGGACTGTGTGTTTTGGTGTAAAAGAAAAAATTTTACAAAAAAAAATCTTAATGTTTACTTCCACCAGCTTTCATCTTTTTTAGACTCCCAAAGTTTCTTTATGAGACGCTAATAATGTTTATTTTGGAAACAAAAAATTAAATACAATGAAAATCAAGCGCAAATCCACTCGAGTAAACATGCAGTTGAAGGACAAGGACAAGAACAGGAAGAATCCCAGGATGCAGAAAGAAAAATAAAACTGTAAAACCATATCTGGCAATATCTCAAGATAGGTCAAGAGTTTTCATCATGCATACTACACCTAAAAGGTGACATTTCCAGGAACGATCAAAGGTGGTTTATTCTATGAGATCACAAACTCTTCCCAATATTCTAAAGAAGATGACTCTATAAAACGGGAGCTGTCCTGCAGAACCACTCACCTAAATTTCCAACAGTCACGACAACCCACCAGAAAGTCTTTTCAAGGTCATGGCGAAATTTCTTGTACAGATGTTAAGGAGGGTTCCCATCCCGCCCCAGTGCCATTTCTTGTCCTCGGAAGGGGTGGTGCGAAAGGCTTCTTTACCCGTCCACTTCTCCTGTAAAAATGTCTTGATCGCATAGCCTCGTCCTTCTTGGGATTGTAGAAGTCTTTAGCCGAGGAAACAGATGCCTCCATGTTTTCTTCACTTACATCCCAAGTAATCCTTGGGTATGAAATATCAACTCTGCTTTCAGCTTGTGCTTTGATTTTAACCTTGTTCTGCTGATTCTGCTGTCTGATTTTCAGTTTTTCAGCTGTTTTCAATGGGATTAAATAATACTTGTGACCCAGCAACAGGTAATCATCAGGCAGTAGAAGGGAGGCTGAAGGATTCTTAAAAACTTCTGGGTGTGCAACACACATACCTGGATACTTTTCCATTAAATGGGACGCAGGAACAGCATTTTCGAAAACCTCCATTTGCCCACCTGCATGTATTATCCTTATACACGCATTCTTTGATATAATGATTGAGCTGATCGCTACTGAAGTTCCTGGAGATTGTTTCTCATGTCTGGAATCTCTGTTGGCATTTCTGCATAGCCCAAGCAGATCTCCGCACTTCATCATAGCAGGGAATCGAAGCAGCCTGACCCAATCGTCACCTTAATGGTGTGCTGGCAGGGATATCGGCTCATGAAATCCATTTAGGTTTATCCAAGCTCAATACCACTTTGCATTGCTAAATGTGGAGAACTTTGTGCCTTGTTGCCTGCTTTTGTAATTTACTACTTGTCCAAAGAACACTTCGATAATATTGAGGCCAATGTAATAGAAGACAGTTCTTTTTGTCATTTGGCACAGAGAACCTCAAGTATCAACAAAGTATCGGTCACAGTAACAAATATGTGTCAAGAATTACTGATCTGTTTGGTTGAATATGTGCTTTGCAGCTGCAGGCACATCCTAGCAGTAATATCATAGTCCCACATGCCAGAACTTACCTGACGCTCCAGCTTCTTTATCCTTCCATTAATCCAATTGTTATGAAGAACTAAACAACCGATATTCTCACAGGCTTCTTTCACATCTTTCTTCTGCCACAGACCTAAGTATGCTCCATTAGGAAACAGATTTCTGTTCAAGAAGTGAACAGTTAAATTTGTTTCGGGCTCTACACACATATCATTTCCCATGCGGTTTGTCCCACCTTCCCCACATAATGTGTCATAAAAGCTTGGCTGCTCAGATAGGCTTGAGATTGCTGCATGCTTCACAACCTTCCCAATTGCAGAAATAGTCGTAGAATCAGCATGAGCAAAGTAGAAGCCTGAGTTCAAGCGCCTTGGTAGATTTATAGGCCCTGCAGATAAACTCAGAAAAGCAGATGCTCATCATGTTTTCCTCATTTCCATCTAACTTCTCAAAATGAAAAAAACTCATAATTTCAATGGCTATGATAAGAAATAACAACACGTCATCCAGTGAATTATGAATGAATCAGCAAAAGACAATGTTCATGTGTTCTGAAGTTACTGGTGCTGGAAGCAAAAGAGTTTTTATGCGACATTTGCATGGAACCCAATCGCATTGCAAGTCAACCAAGATACAGTTTCTTCTAGATCTTGTGCCCACATTTGTTATCAATATGTTTAAACAGTAAAAAAAAATCCATTAGGACAGATATTTGGACTATTTACCTGTTTCATTATACTCATCAGACTGAGCTACAAGAACAGCTGGACCAAAAGAGTATAGATATTGCAGTGGATTTCTATGCCAATATACATCCACATCACTCAATAGTACATTGTAGCCTAGCTTCAGTATCTTTAAGACAATCCTGGATTTCATCTTTGTCACTCTCTGAAAACATTCTGTCCCAAAATGGCAATCATTGAAGCTTATGTCGCTCGGAGAATCTGGATCAGTGAAGACAGGAAGTCCCTGGCACAAAACAAGAAGAATTTTTCAATCGAGATACGTGAGACAACAGGCTCCAATTGGTTTTGATTGGAAAAATCAGAAACTAAACCTCATAACATAAAAATTAAAATAGATCAGAAAAACTATCAAGCTTTAAGTGTGGATATTAGAAAATTTCAAGCTCCATAATTTTCAGAACATCTTAGAAAGTCAGGTCAATCCCTCTGCTCAAATGCGAAGAGCTAAATGGCTTTCAGAGGAGTCCTGCTGGACCAAATGGATAACGTAGATAACTATCATATTTTGAGGAGGGTAGTGGCAATACCCTCGAGCTAGATATCCAAATGGATGCAAGAAAGAGCCAAGCAACTTCCCATGAGTATTATGACAATAATTTATTAAAGCATATTAGCCACACTATAAATACCTCTGTGACTTATAATTGCTCTGAGTTTCTTAACTTATAAGCACACTCTCTGCAATGTGAACTAGATAAAAGAAAAAAAACTAAAGTATTACCTAAGGAACTAAGATAACAAAGCAGAAGTACCTGCAATATGGAGAATTGATAGGTTTCATGATCAAGAGCGCAAACCAAAAAGTTTCTTATGGAAAGATGCCGCAACCTACAGATCCAACTCATTAACATGTCCTTGTAACTGTAACCAGCAACAGTGAGAACAATTGTCCTATTTTTATCTGCAGTGACTGAAAGAAGAGATTCCAATGAAAATGGATACCTCAGTTCAGGCATCACCCGGTCCTTCAAAGAGCAGCCTAATGTTTGGCTCACTGATTTAGTTCCAACAATCTGGACCATCATTTCTTTTGAATGCCAAGGATGTAATATCCTTCCCTTCCAGGAAACTTTACTGCATTGACTAACTATATCTTCAGTAGTATTGACAAACTGAAGATGGCCATTACAGTTCAAAAGTTTCATCATACTGGAAAAGTTAACATCATGGAAAGATGATGATCCATATAGTTTTGCAAGAATGGTATTGCCGGCACACTCCCAACTTCTATTGTCAATATCTGAAGCACCAGAAGCTTCATCTGACAACTTAGACTCATCCCTCAAATCATTTAAACTGAAACTTGAGATTGCCCAACTAGCATCAAACACAAACCTGATTCCACTTGACCATGCCTCATTAATGAGCCAGCAATTGTGGACTCCCCTGCCATAAACAAAAGGAGGAAGGACTCCATGGTGTAAGGGTCGGTCTTTGCTATTCCAAGCTATGAGCATCTTTTCTTCACAAGAATTCTGCTGAGACCTCGCACGAAGAACCTCCTGCAACTGCCAAGTGGTACAAAGGTGAAAAATGGGGCCCCTCCCAACAGATCCAAAACAGATTAACACAGTCCTACCTCTCGAGTTCCGATCATTTTCCCATCCTCTTTTATCCAAAATTTCCCATCATCATCAAAACTGAGTGGGAAATGGGAAACATTTGAATATGAAGCATAAAGAAGCCAATCATAATCAAGTTTATGAGCATAGTTGAGAGTAGCAACGAAGTCTGGCAGTAGAATGGTTTTTGAATCAATAAAGACATACACATCTGATTCAAATGCTCTTGATCCTACCACCATGGAATGAAAGAACGGACTACCAAGAAACCTAGAAGCACCAAACAGAGAGGACAAAGCTAGTCAAAATTTGCGGAAATGGTAGTCAAAGGAAAAAATAATGCACACGAAATCAAGAGTTAATCACTAACGAGAAATCAATATTAGGTGCTACCAAAACCCGGGAGCCAAATTCTACAGCGGAGGAAGCAACAGAAGGGTGCTGACTGAAGAAAACGACAGTGATTTGTGGAGACAAAGCAAGCCAAGACCGAACAGCCAGACTCTGCTTAGCCCCAACAGAACCTGTGAACGGACCGGGCGCTGTGAACAAGGTGATTCTTGGAGTTCCCAGATCGCCAAAACTTGGCTGGTTCATTTTGAGCCTTCTGGTTTGAGGCAACCTCTGAGTAGCGTAAAGGGAGAGAGAAATTAAGAGAATCCCAGACAGCCAAATTGACCACAATCCCATCGGCAATTCCTGCAAATCCGAAGATAGAAACTGATGATTTCCCTTTTATTATTTTGTTAAGAAGGGTACTCAAAAGAGGATTGAGGACAGAGGACGACCTTCATCGTTGTCTGACGCTTCATCGTTTTCCTGCTGTTACTTAAAAACAAAGAATAAGAGTTGGAAAACGAACTGGTACTTTAACCGAAAAAGAAGAAATGGAAATGGAGGAGAAGCGACCCAGCCACTGGTGGCAATGCGGGCACTAAAACGAGGAACAACCATGTGAGAGTGCGAGTGCGACTCAACCTGCTTCATCGGGACGTCAACTTCCAAACTATTCTACGGCAGCTTGGATTTTATTGATCGCAATTTCTTTTTCTTTTTCTTTTTTTTCCCCGGAAGTGAGTTATCGGATTTTCAATTTGTACGTCTTTTTGTTAACAAGTACTACTAAAAGATAGGTTGAGTTTCCCATATTGGGAAAAAAGTATTCTTCACTTTTTTAATTTTTTTTATAAGAATTTAGGTGCATAACTTGTTTTAAGAAATATAAGAAATTTGCTTTATAAATTTTAGAAAACTCATATATGAAAAAATTTTATTTTAGATATTTTAACTCAAACACATCAATTTTTCAAAATTTAAAAAACAACATTCTTCTTTAAAACAACTAATATACTTAATTTTTTTACGAAATGATAAGAGAAATAAAAAAATCCAAATAGAAAAGAGTTGCGTCTAATCTATCACATATCCCTCGTATTCCCTCTTGCCCTATCTCCTATCTTTCTTTGTTATCTCTCTGAACTTCATCCAGATCTGATTGGTTCTCTTTTATTTTTTTATTGCTTAATTACTATTATTTGATGTTATTTATAAAATTTTATGATAGATATAATTTCCTTCAAATCTTGGCATTTAAAAGTAATTTGAGGTTTTTATAAGGTAAATCTTCAATTGAAGATGGACAATGATAGATTTAGGTTTTCTCTTTAATTCATCAGAATCTCAATACTAATAGAGTGTTACAACACTTGATAACAAATATAGAAGCGATTATATAGAATAAAGTCAATCTTTATTTTTTTAGGTTTTATAAATAATCTTTTTATTTTTATAAACAGTTTTGTTCAGGACTCTGATGCCTGGTTGGTTTTTGCACTACTTAGTTATTATTGATTTGGTTTAAACTTTATTCCATTTATTTATAAGTTTTGTACTCTAAATTTATTTTGGTTTACTCGAAAGATTTAACTTAATGTGATTTTTTTTTTCATTTGATGTTACAGGAACAAGTAGCTTTTTAGTGACCAGTTTTATGTTCCTATTGTTCTTTAAAGTCTTATGTCATTATTAGTTTGTAATATATTATTTAACTCATTTTTAATTGGAATGAATCATTTTTTATTAAAAAAATCACAGCTAAATATTACCCAATCTTTTTTTATCAACTATCAACATCGAATGACAGCTAAGATCAGAGTTGTTCTTTATAAGGAGTTTGGCTAGACTTAGGGCAATTAATTTGGTTGGTTCACGGGGCAAGCCAGGTCAACGCACGGGCCAAACAGATATGCGCTTTTTGTTTGCCCCGCCCTTTTGAGGAAATCACAACAATATCATGTTCGTCGTGCTTATAAACAAGGAACTTGGCAGTATTGTAATTTATTGTCAAATGAAAGGGCAAACAAACAAAATGTATGGAACAGATTAAATTACCCAATCCGCCCAACTTAACCTGCGTGATTAAGCCCTCTTAATTCTAACTGAACTCCTCCTAGATTCTGTCATATAAGTCTACATATGTCAACTGTTGTTCTTTTTAGTAACAGATGTTACTTCATTCATGTATAAGAATTGAATGTTTCATAAAATGCTATTCTAGATACTGTAATTGTTATATAATTTATGATCAGTAAGGGTGTATATAACGCTGAGGCGTGCATAGCGTAACTACTCATAAAATTAATGCAAAACCAACTTTTCGGAGCATTAAGCCTTCTGCCCTCCAGAAGCTAACTTGAGTCAAACATGTTTGGTAAAATTTTTGTTTTGATGTAAACAAAAGTAGATAGAACTATAGCTTAGCTCCTCCGTCCTCATGTTTTCTTCGAGCTGGACCATCGATTTGCCTCCTCCTGTCCTTTCTAACACATAGCTTCCAATTACAATTTATAGCACAAGGCACTTTTGATTTCGGTGATTTCCCCCCGTTTATGGGGGTCCAGAAATCAGTATCTGCCTTGTATGCGAACTTAGAAGAAGAAGAAGAATCTGGCGACAGCAGCAGTGCCAAGGCTACCAGATGCCTTGAGAGGAGAGCAGCGCTGCTGCTAGCTAGTGCAAGTGTGGCGGCGTGGGCGGCCGTTTGGGATATCAGTAAGCTCTGGTGGGGAGAAGATGCAGGTCTCAGTTGATGCTTGCAAGTGGCTGAATAAGAATTGGGTGCCATCAAGCCCGCTGGGATATTCTGTTATTTTGGAAGGTCGCTAATTTGTCTCTATTCTACTCTAGTCTAGTAGGAGACTTCCGCTCAATAAAAAAACACCTTAGTAGTAAATTTAATTTTACAAAAAATATATATATATTTACCAATTTCCACTGTGTGGTAAATATTAGTGGCAATTTTTTTTACCTTTTTTATCTATTGTAGACGGTCGTTTTCTCACATTGCACTATTCCGTTCATTTATAAAACAAAAATCCATTGAAAAATTCTACACAAAATCATGTTCAGTAATTAATAAAAAGCAAAGATGATTAAAAAAATTAAAAGCAAAGACCTATCCCCATGCCGTGCTGTCGGTTGCATTTCAATAACCCATATTAGACCACAGAAAATCTTATTAAACCTGCTGTTGAAAGTGGGTGTTTTTTAAGCAGATAACAAAAATATGAAGAGTAGCTGAGAGGGTGGGGACAAAAAACCTCCTTTCACCTATGATCATTTTTTTATACAAAAGAAATATGTGCATTTAAACATGTGTACAATAAATAATCCAGTGAAAGTGTTCGTCGTAGTGAAATTAAAAGAGTTCTACACTTTTTAATATAAAACGTGCAGCTTTTGGATCAGTCCCCAGAAGGGCAATTAAATTTTGGTCATGAATTGAATACAGTGGAGTGCGAGAGTAAAAGGAGTACAACAAGCATAATGATGCAGGTCTTTATGGTTACTCAGAAATCCTAGAGCTCAGAAATCTGCAAACTATAAACATAAGTATGCCTGAGGTGTAGCTAAATTCAATTTACATGAATTCTGTCTCCGACCAGGTACCTGTGGAACATCTTTCATGGTAATAAAGGGCGAGGGAGATGCTGCATGATGTTCTATTTTACTCGGGTGTGTTAACCGACAACCAGTGTCCATGAAGACACGATGATCTTTATGGTCGATGCTTGGAGTTATATGTTTGGTCTCTAAACCTGTCAACAGTGCTCCAGAGAGAATATACAAAAGGTTGCGTTTCTTCAATTGCTTACTCTCTGTGCGATAATCAACTGTATTAACCATCTTAGAAAAGCAATTGCGTTTCTTCATTCATGCAACAGCGTCGGCCTGCCTTTTCGTCAACCTTGAGTATAGACCATCTTTGGAAAGCAGCTCCCTGTGTATGCCAGTCTGCAGGTTTGAATGTGCAGTGGCCTTCAAATAACCCACCGTAGATGTATGATACAGTAAGGTTCGAGAAAAGAATTGCCAAGTACCAACCTCTACAATTTGACCACCATCCATCACCACGATTCTGTTTGCTGCTTGTATTGTAGAAAGCCTGGGTGGGTTCCATAGACTAAGATTTGAGGCTAAAAACACTTGGAGAGCTTGAGATAGACAGAATGTCTAAAACACTACCTGTGGGCTATAACTATGACAGTCCTCTTCGATTTTGAGTCACTGCTGACAGCCCGAAGAACACCCTGGACAGATCAGCATATGATATATAGGAGGCCAGATAAGCAAGTTAAGCTTTCAATTGGGGTGACTTCCCGTGGGGAAGAAGAAGAATTGGCGAGAAGAACTAACACAGTTTACCTTAACATTATGTTCGCTTTCTGCATCGAGCGCACTGGTCGCCTCATCAAGGATCAAAATTTTAGGGTCCCTAAGAATTGACCGAGCAATTGCAATTCTCTGTTTTTGACCACCACTGAGCAAGTCATCATCGATGAGCGTCTTGTAACCATTGGGAAGTGACATGATAAAATCATGCGCATACGCCTGC
Source organism: Aquilaria sinensis (assembly GCA_005392925.1). NCBI lineage: Eukaryota > Viridiplantae > Streptophyta > Magnoliopsida > Malvales > Thymelaeaceae > Aquilaria > Aquilaria sinensis. Next base: position 586,554 of record SMDT01000569.1, on the reverse strand, counting down.
TTGGCAGCCCATTCAACATCCTCTTGCTTTATTTCTTTGGGGCACCCATACTTGATGTTTGAACTGATATCCATGCGAAAAAGTTTTGGTTCCTAAATAGTACAAATGTCTTGAGGTTAAGGCTATGAGATCAATCAAATTCATCCTGCTGCTATCAAGCACCAAAAGGAAAATCAACTACCTGGCCTACAAATCCGATTCTCTCTCTCAACCATTTGGTATCCAACTCTCCAAGAGGGAAGCCATCAATTAATATCTGTAGTTACAGGATGAGAGATTAAAAAAAAAAGAACCATCCAGTAAAAAGGAGAAGGTTATCCATCACTAACCACTGGCTCAAAACAAAGGAGCCATCCAAAAACTACAACTGCTAGAGCAAAGTTGGAAATAGGAGGAGAGAAGTTGTGCAAATCACAAAACAGAATAAGTAAAACATGTTTGGAACAAAGAAAGACCACAATGTCATCTGCAGCTTTTTAAATGACCAAAAAGAATCTTTCCTTGCTTTCGATAAACCTTTTGTTGAGCTTAGACACCTAGAAAACTCACGGTAAAAGACAAAAGCAGCAGATGTAATGTCCCTTGATTACTAATTTTTTATAATTTGGTAAAACTTCACACAGGTAAACTGCTACCTTCTTCAGGTGTTATCCTTATGTATCTAGAAGTTACTCAACATTAAGACCTCCAGTCTTGTAATTTGCTGATATATAAGGCAATGGATCAGAGGTCAAATTACCTGACCACCTGTTGGCTCATAAAGACGAAGCAAAAGATTCACCAAAGTGCTTTTTCCACTACCACTTAGACCAACCTAACAAGGACAAGGACAGGTTACAGTTCAACCATGTCCTGTTAATGACTGGAAGAAATGGACCAAAAAGCAAGAAAAGTAACAAACAAAAAAAATACTTACCAAAGCAACAACTTCACCAGGATGGACGGCTAGGTTTATATGTTGCAGCACAGGTACCTGTGGGGGTCTCTAACAATTAATACATCATAAAACTGACATCATTACCGTAAAAATTATTGACCAGCCACGTTAACCTCAATTACAAGATCTATATCAGGCTTAGCTTAATAAGGACATAACTAAGGAAAAAATTTTAACAGTTGACCACAAAAAACTCTACTTCTCACTCCTGCCTGGTACTGTTCAAGTCTTTGAGCACAGTAAATCATCACTTCCCTCATCTAGCCTAAACTAGAAGTCCAATAAAAAGATATAGCAATTATTATTATTGCACTTTTGTAACAGTAACATTTTATTTTGAATGCAAATAGCTATACAGATGAAGCTACAACTGGTGCATACAGGTGGTTGACTCGAGAAATGGTGAATTAGGAATGGAGTAATGTTAAAGTCATTAAGGTTAAGAAATATACCATTGGTCTCAAAGGATAATAAAAGGACACATTCAGAAACTCAACATGCCCTAGGAGTTGCTGCAATTTAATTCCTGTAAAATAAATGTCAAGTGAAAGATCTAACCAATTAACTTCAAACTCTAGTTAGGACATTATTGGAAAGACCTCCCAGACAATGTGCAACTTTCCCTCACTGAGGGGCACGGACAGGAAAGAGAAGGTTGTTAGTTACTGACATAAGCTTCAGAATCCAGCTTTTGCATAGCATAAGAAAAAGACAGCAAGAGAAGATGTGCCACAAGCTTATCACCAAAGTTCATGAAATGCATTACCTTCTGAAATGAATTGACTACTAGGACTGAGATCCATCAATTGAAAGACCTTTTCACTTGCTCCAACAGATTGCATCAACGACGATATATTATCACCCACCCACCATGTTGAATATATCAGCCATTCACTATAAAGTATGAACTTTGTAAGTTTTTCTGCGGTTATATTACCAGCCAGAATAGACATGCCCCCGAGCAGAACAGCAATAACCTATAAGAACAAAAAATATTTCAGGAGTAAGGAGAGTCAACTTTTTGAACCATTTCTCTGTCCTTCATTTTTTTCTTTCTTTCTTTATTTGTTTGTTCATTTGTCTATTTCTGGATAGCTGCGTGCACCTGAGTTGAGTGGTACAGGGAGTTGAAGCTTAAGTTCCAGAATCCATATGCAGCACTTTGTCGCAAGCTTATATCAGCCAATTTTTCTAGCCAAAGGTTATACCTGTTAGCAAAAAACTGATCAAATAACTCCCTTTCTTGCTTCCAGAAATTACTATCCTACAACAAAAACCCATTCAAGGCCGACAGCCACAAGTTACCTTTTCATTTCTTGCTTCTCAGTTCCATAAACACGGACAGTCCTCATCAGAGAAAATGTTTCCTGTGCCACCTGCAAGAAATAGTAATGAAAATTTCCTGTCTCATATATAGTACAGTCCATTAAGTGGTGCAAACCACACATAAAACTTTCAGTTCCACCTCATTTGCGGAGGCAGTATACTCCTGGATCAACTTGGCCACCTTTTTCTGGAACCTATATTGAAGGAAATTGGAACAAAAATAATCACTCAAAGTCTCAGAAGGTAGAAGTGTGCGCCTGTTGTCGTGCATGTGAGCATAAACTATTTGTTCCTAAATTTTTCCTATCTCAAAACCTAATGCTATTTCTTCTTATGTCTCTTCTCTTACCCATTTAAGTATGGTATGTAAGTCATACTAGGCACAGCTGTTCAATCAAGATTAAAGCTCCATGCTGAATAAAGGGGATTTCCATCAAACTTACGTTCCATAGACAACCATAATGACTCCTAAAGCAGTACATATTGCCAATGTACACAAACCAAGTGGCCATGACAAAACTAGCAGGTAGATTAGTGCACCTGTTCCCTGAAAGGAGAATCTAGTTCCAAGTTAGATCTTTCTGTTTTGATGAGCCAGGACTAGGAGGAGCACACAATTGGGCAACTTAACAAACCTGAAGAACATTTCGCAGTATTAAGTTGAGATCATTCCCAATAACCCGTGACACTTGTTGACAATCTGAGCCAAGCCTACTCGTCAAATCACCAACTGTTTCATTGTCAAAAAATGATATATCCTAGAAATAGGTCACACAGACAAAGAAGGGGAAAAAGAAATGGAGAGGGATTGTTAATTTAAAGGATAGGAAACTCCAAAAATAGATTTGGAGTGAAAATTGGCAAAAATCCTCAGGAAACAGGTTCAAAATGTCAGACCTGGTGGAGAAGAGCCGAGTATAGTGTCTCCCTCATTCGTTTCACCTGTACATGTGATTAAGACCTCAGTTAGATTCATCAAGAGAGAAGGGAGGGGGGGGGGTGTAGAGAGTATCCTTAGATGCTTAGATTCAAATAGAAGTTAATGCAACCAGCAACGGGAAAAGGAAAGGAAAAAAATTATTCCACTTTGCTTAAAATATTGAGAAGGAAAACTTAAAAGCACTTAAAGTAACTTGGCAACTTCTTAGTATTACATTTATCTCAGCATCACTCAGCCAAATAATATCCATATTATATTGTACTAGGTTCCAAGTAATTAAAACTATCTGAATGGTAGAAATGAATGACAGAAAGCAGTATAATAGATCATAGCCTGTTCTGATAAATATCTGAGTAAAACCATGCAAACAGAACTCACAAGAATCATATTTGCGATGCCAAAGCAGTATCCACGTAGACCACTGAAATTGAAGAGAAGCATAATCAGCAAATCTCATCACCATTTTCATACTACAATATAATCCCAACTATTTTGGTTCAGCAGAATGAAGTTCATAATGTCAATTAACCACTAAAAGTCGTATTCACATAACAAATTCAAGAACACTACAAGATGAAGTTCTAAAATCCTTATCATCATCAAGTTTTTCTCCAGCTGCAAAAAGAGTTTGATGAGATGGTGATGAATGAAGATATAGTTATGGTGTCCTACACTCCTACTTCAAGGAGGCTCAAATAATAAGAGAAGTGTTGACTCAGAGGTGAAATGATAGACACTAATAAGCACGAAAATCCCAATAAACTTTAAATGATGCACTTTTTGTTATGATCAAACATAACTGGAATTGATTCATAGCTCCAAAAAATTTAAAATTTAAAAAAAAAAAACAGAGGAAACTCAGCTTGACTAAGGTAATCACCTTCAAGCAATGTTTCTTTGGGGCTTAGAGTAGATAATAAGGCCCAATTGGTAGAAATATATGCAAAATTCTTTATTAAGGAGGACAGATGATATGACCATAGAAGACCATGACCTGCATATTCCTGCTGAAATGCATAGCAAGACCAGAGTCCGCACATTCTGGTGGAAAACTGCAATCTCACGGCTCTGTGCTGTAAAGATGGAGGCTGTTAAGTAATGTGGTATAGAGATCTCTGAAAGCTGAAACAAGAAGAACACAAGTCAGCTGAGAACAGCATTTGTTATATAGAATTTGCTAACTTTGCAGAAGGTTTCCAGGCTGCTTCAATTTCTGGGGGTAAAAGGTTTCACAAAAGCCCCAAAGATTCTCATTCTTCAGACAAGTTTCTCAGAAAATTTATTGAAGGTAATAAAGCCTATAAAACTACAAAGCAAATTGTAATCACAATGCTGTTAAATGCGGCAGGGTCAGCTGTATCTCTCTTAAGTTCCAAGCCACACAATGTATGATGATATGAACCATGGAAATCCTAATTATGGATCTCCATTGTCACTGTTAATGACCATATCTCTAACTAACAGTTTAGTACCCATGTAATTTAGCCGGTTGAGCTCTTCCCATTGAAAGGCACTTTAGAGTTGAGACCAGAGTCGTTCATTTGAGCAGCCTTGCAAAGACAATTTTACCAGTTTGGGCAATCATGTCTAAAACATGTTTAGCCTGTTGAGCTCTTCTCATCGAAAGACACTTTAGAGTTTAGACCAGAGCACTTCATTTGAGCTGCCTTACGAAGACATGGTACCAGTTTGGGCAATCATGTCTACAACATGTTTCGAAGAGCAACGCGAAGGATTTATGCATTTCTTCTGGGAGACCGAGAGCCATTTATAATTCAACCGCAGGGGAAAAGGAAGATGCACTTACAGCTGCCACAATGAGAGTTGAAAACGCGACGAAGATCACCCACCGATCCCGGGCAACCAATTCCCACATCCGACTAAGCGCCCGCCAAACGGTCACCGGCTTCTCCATCATCTTAAGCTCCACCTCGACGGAGAAGCGCCACCAGCTCCCTCCAGGCAACACCGATCGAAGCATATTGACCCATATGGAAAATTTCTCCCGGAGGTCAGCATTCTCTCCCCCAAGCCGTTCTGGATTCTTATCCACCGAGAATCCATTAACGCAAGAGGATCTCACCGGAGCAAAGTGACGCCTTCTTCTACTCTTAGAGGAAATCGAGAATATCCTTCGTTTTGACGGCCGGATAGAGCTCCGATGAATGAAGAGGCTCAAATTGGAGTGACCGGAATTGAGAAACAAAGGGCCGAAATTGGCGGTGGATGTCAGCGGAAGAGCCATAGACATAGAGCAATGGTGGGAATTGGTTGGGGATAAATTAATAAAGCTTGTCTATGAGTTCAAAATCGCTGGCTTCTCCTGGTCCAGGTGTTGCAGTCTCTGCAGAAACGCCACCGTTTGGGCTTTTTCTAGCTGTGTGGTTGTAACGTAAGGGACTTTGGTTCCTCACGTCTCACGCCACGGAACTTGTCTTTAGTCGTAGACTCAGGTATATCTGCTACAAAAGTTAGAGGTGAGTTGTCTAATTCATAAAAAGTTGAGGATGTTGGGTTGCATTGGACAATTTATTAGCTTACCTTTATGTGGGAGCTCGCAGCCGCGGCTTGGACCTGAATCTCGACTTGGTAATAATTTGTTTTTGTAACGGTAAATTGCGCCTGTAGCTCCTAATTTTTTATTATTGTCCTATTTGGACCCTAACATCAAAATTTCATATAGAAAGTCCTCAACCTTAATTTTTTTTGTTTTATTTTAGACTTTTGGATAACGAAAACAGTTAAAATTGATAGAATTGGCAACCTGGCATGCTAGTGTGGAGAGATTTGCCACAATTGCATAAAAAAAAACTAATAAATAGAGAAAGAAAATATGTAAAAAGGAAAATTTTAAAAAACAGAGAAAAAGAAACTGGACAGACATTCACGCCCTCCCGCCACCGTCGTCCGTCCACATCGCTACCACCCATTCATGTGAAATCGAGGGGAAATTGAGTCAAAATCGAAGATGGAGGATTGTAAACTAGACGAGCAAAAGAAGCGGCTGAGGAATCAAAGGCATAATTGACAAGCTGGCATTGTACGAGGGCTAAGGAAGCGGCAAGTTTACTTGGATTCGACAACAAAGAACGCATGATTGGTGGACGAACATAGAGACGCCTAAGCAGTCGTCGGTCTCCCTTCTATCCCTCTCGGCCGTCACTCACCCTTCCTTTTTTCTCGATCTCCCAATTCTCGTTCTCCCTATTCCTAATCTCCTAATTCTCGTTGTCACATTCTCCCGATTCATGATCTGGATGGTCTAAATTACCACAGGCTGTGTATATGAAGATCTGGACATGCGATAAAGGTAGTTGAGGTGCCACCAGAGTTGAGGCAAAGAGAGGGGGGACTTCACCGGCAGAAAGATAGGGGACTTCACAATCTAGGTTAGAATTTAATTTTTTTATTTTATTTTTCTTTTCCCATGTGATCACCAGCAATTGATTCATTGTGTCACCGAGGTACGTTGTTCCATGATAGTGTGCCACATGGCCTGTTCTGTCAATTTTAATGTTTTCCCTTCTTTAAATGCCTAAAATAGAACAAAAAATTGAGATTGAGAACTTCCCATACAAAGTTTTGAGGTTATTGTCCAAAACAAGACAATAATAAAATATTAAGGGCCATGGGTGCAATTTACCTGCTTTTACAAGCTAAACTTGAGGGTAAATCATGCCAGGGGTCCCAAACCTTTACTTTTCATTACAAATTCATTCCTAATCTATCAACATTTGCATATATATCCCAAACTTTTGTCTGGCGTTGCGAATTCATCTATTGACCAATAGTTAACGTAGCCAATGATGGAATTGTAATGAATGTACGACAGTTTCAACAATGATGAGGAGGATGAGTCGAGGAAGTAATGATTCAGTAAAGATTTAGGTCGATCTCAAGGCAGCAGATGTTGGTTGATTGGGTAGCAACGACCAGGAATCATGGCTAATTGTGTAGTGTGGCTACTGGTGGTCTTCAAGAAAGATAGGGAGAAAGGTATGGATTGGAAAAGAGGCGACATTGGAAGAATAAGGCAAGTTGCATTTGACCTGACCGGAGAAACGTTTCAATAGCTAAAAAATGGTAAACATAGCCAGGGGTCCCCAAAGCTTTACTTTCGATTACATCAACGCTGTGAAAATTTAGGCCAAAATGGATACGGGACAAAAGTTAATTTTTCTCTCAATTTTTCTTTGATTTACAACTCAAATGGTTGATGGAAGGTAGTAATTAGCTAGGTCAACTTGCAGTAGGATGGCAAGCTTAATTACTGCATCTTTTACATTATAAGTGGTGACTGATACAGTTCAAAATTATCAATTTCCTTGGTAGTTATCATGCATTTTGAACTGAAATAATGTGTGGAAGGATCAAAATGTCCTGATACATGGCCATTAAATTCCCACATTTACTAGTATAATAGAAGCACCTTGGTTCAACCAAAATGCTCATTTCCTGTTTAGACCACATGAAATTAAAAGCAAAAAGCCAAATTCATTAATCCTTCTCAAGATTCAGCTAAACCCTTAAAAAGAACAAGTTGTAGCTTGAGTCAAGAGAAAACAACAACATATATGGAATCAACAACACGACACCATTCTTTGACACAGTCAGTATCTTGGTATTAATTCTCCAATTAAAGCAAAAAAAATTAAATAGAAATCAAGAGAGAAGTTAAGGATCAAGAAGAAAAATATATTGGTAAAAATTAAACAAGATAAAAAAGTGAAAAATGATAGACTTACGTCTTTCAATTTTTGGTCCAGGAAACAAAATAGAAAAAACGAGAAAAGAATATGGAAAAAGAAAAATGAGAGACTGAGGGAGGACTTTGTTTTCCTTGTTGCTAAACATTAAAAAAAAAAAAAGGGGTAAATAGTGCAAAGGGTTTCCAAACCTTTACTTTTATTGTAAATTCGTCTATAACCTCTCAATCATTATATATTCATCACAATTTTGTCATGGACTACATTTACTGTTGGTTAAAGGACGAATTTGCAAAGCAAAGGTTTGGGACGGATATGTAACAGTTGATAGGCTAGGACAAATTTGTAACAAGAATTAAAAATTGAGACCCTTGACACTATTTACCCTTAAACTCAACATGCGAAAAGCGAACTTTTCATTTTTCTTTCTAAGGGTTTGTAGAAAATAACTACTGTCTGTAATTTAACTAAAAATGTTTTTTTTTTAATTTTGACTTATAATCAAGTGATCAAGTGAAGCATTGAAGTTTGTTGGATGTTTACTGAAATGAGAGAAAAAAAAACAGTCAATTTAAGGTGTGTCATTTTATCTCTATCGACAGTATGAATCTCTTAAGTTTCATGTCACGACATAGGTGACATAATCTTTTTATTTTAGGTTGCTACTTTTGTTTTTACGCTCTAACTCCCGTTCTCAACTATCATTTATACTTTCATCTTTACAACACTTTTACTAACTTAATTTTTTTTTAAAAAGTAATGTTTCCCACTATCACTCTCATTTTTTAGGGTGGCTTGTGTCAAGTCAAAACTATGATATCCTTACTTGACATGTGAGACAACATATGCCAATGATCACAATGCGTGTCAAAACAGCTAGTAAGTCATTTGAAATTGTTAAACAATCATTTTAATTGTAGGACTTTCTATGATGCCGCAATCCAAGATTTAGAAAAAAAATGAAAAGAAATAAAGAAAAAAGAGTGTGTAGAGAGGAAAACAATTGGTTTACCTGGAGGACAAGTATGAAAAAAAAAAACATGTTTTCTGCTTTGCTTTGAATGTGTTTTCCTTTTTCTTCTTAATTTTTTCCTTATTGAGTGATTTTCTCAACTTGAAAATTAGTTCAAGTACTGAAAAATCCAACTTTTGGCTCAAATATGGCATCATGGTTGGGTTTTATCCCTTCTTTTTATTTAAAGATTCTCTGAAATTTAAAATCACATCAAGATCTAACTCATGTATAGTGAAACTTGGGAGTTAATTGCCCTCTTCAAATCGTCACATGAGAATGGTGAAATTTAAGAGTTACCAGAGAATTTATTGTAGAAAAATGCTATTATGGGTGAGAAAAATGATATCATAAGTACGAAAAATATTTAGGGGAAAACAATGTTTGTGGGGAGAACAAAAGCGTTGCCACCATCCATCTATGGAGAAATAACATTTTGTTGTGGAAAAGTGATATCACGAATGAGAAAAGTGATATCACAAGTGAGAAAAGTGTTTTGGAGAAAACAAAAGCATTACCATCATCCATTTGTAGAAAAATGACACTTCTAGTCCTAAAATTTTTAATATTTTATTAAATCAGTCTTGAAATTTATCTAATTTCTAATTAAGTCCCAATTCTCCTAAAATGAAGTAGTTTACATTCAGGTCCTTAATTGTGATTTAATTGTGAACTAATCATTATAGTGGTTTACAATTTGAAGGTTTATGATTTACAATCAGGGGGTACAGTAGAATGTTACAATTCTCAAAGTTGGGAATCATGTTTATTTTAGGAGAATTATGACTCAATTTGAAACTAGATGATGTTAGGCCCAATTTGGCGAAAAACTACAATTTTTAAGACAAACTGTAATTCCCCACAAATGGATGATGGCTTTTGATCTTTCACAAACACTTTTGTTCTCCCCCAAACACTTTTTTCCTATGATGTCATTTTTCTTACCCATGATATCACTTTTCTGCAACAAATTCTCTAGCAACTCCCAATGCCTCTTACTCATCATTTTGTAAAAAGCTAAACATTTTTCCTATTTCCAAAACGCTTTTACTAAATGTAAATGCTATTTTACTAAATCTAAATGTTCTTTCTAAGTACAACAATCAATCGCTTTTCTTCATTTTATCTACTCTCCCATAACCCATAATCAACTAAACTAGTTAACCGATTGTTCTCCTTTGTCCCCATTTTTTTTTTATGTTTTTTGCCATTCTCAAAATATTGTGCTTCAACAAGTTGTTGCACTAGCAACATAAAATGCCCTTTTTAACCATCCAAAAAATATTTTAAGGAGAAAATGCTAGTTTTAATGTATAATCATTTTTAAATGCAAACATCCACTTATAAATAAATAATTTGGTTTTCTTATCCAATCACACCAACTCAACACTTATCGTCTTAAAAAATACAAGGTATTGGATTGAGTAGTTGAAATTTAATATCAATACCTTTTTTTTTTTGTATTGAGATTATAATACAAGGTATTGTTTTATCTTTAAAAAGGCTTGAGCTTTGCCCTCAAACCATATACAACTCTGGTGCATTTAAATTAACTATTGGACAAAAACTCTGAATGCAAAGTCACTACTTAATGAGAGCTTCTCACATCTACCTAAATGGACATCCACAATGTAAGGGAACACTGACGGTGTTAATAGGTGTGAAGTGTGGAAATTATATAGATAAGACATTTTTTTTTATTAATTTAGGGATACTTATAATATTTTTTTGAAGATTTTATAGCACATAATCTCTATTATTGTTCAAATTATTTAGGGATCCAAATCAAATACAATTCTCAATCCTAACACTAAACTTTTAACATTCTAATTGAAGTCGACCAATACAGAGGCTAACAAATTCATACATCAATCTAAAATAATTAAACACTAGAAAGCTAGTCACAAACACCAGAACAATAGTTTTAGATATCAGATTAACTAACTTATATATCAATCTAGCATAATTAGATACTAGAAGCATTAGTAAAAATCATAACAACAATTTTTATATATCAGCTAACTAATTTATATATCAATATAATATAATTATACACCAAAACAATAGTTCTAGACACTGATTCAGCCAATATATGACACCAATTTTATATACACTACACACTAAATTGTGATAATGCTAGCATTTTCATTTAAAAATGAGAGATTTTTTTTCCACAAAAATAATTAAAATCTTAGACTTTATTTCTTCTATGATTACAGAAATTTATTTAAAAGGTTAACTCTCTCAATTAATAATAACTACCTTCTCTACCCCATAATATAAAAGCTTATTTAAAATAAAAGCTCTCATTTTCTTAATAACAACTACCCAATATCGTTATCTTTACGGTTAGTGGTGGACGTGCATTCTAATGACCATGTATCACCACCTACTTAACAAGTGAGATCTTGCAAAAAGTTTAATAAAAAAAAATGCCGTGGGTGCGAATTGCGTCTTCGCAGTGAGCGACGTCGTTCTTTTCTGTTTTCCGTCTGATTTATTTATGGGAGTACTGCTGTAGAGAAACAGAGTGACGTGTTTGATTTGATTCGCTATACGTCTTAACAGTATCGGCGCACGACACTCGCGCACATAACGCCACGTTAACGTTCTAGCAGGGCGAATGCAGACTAAGGGCAATCTCGTCACTTCAGCATATCTGAAATATCTCGAGTACGAGTAGTATTTTACGCTCGCCGGTTCCACGGCTCGCTCTTCTTCCTTCACGATGGCTATTGTTCTGGGAAATTTGGGTCCTTTACTGGACGTGAGCTCGCCGAGGACAGTCTCGGCCGAAAGGAAGTCTTCGCCATCGATTGACGTTTTCGCAGCTAGCCTGACGAAGAGGGACATTCACGTCTTCTTCGGCTGCGTTTCCTACAGAGGTTCCGATTGTGAAAGAGATTCGAGGCCTATTCGGCACGTGGTTCGTGGAAAGACCAACTCGAAGGTTAACGCCGTTGATTTTGACTCCGGATCGAGCGAGGAAGACGGGAATGGGTACGGAAACGGTAACGGGTTCGAAGAGGAAGATGGGTTCGGATGGGAGATGGAAATGAGGAGGAGATTGAAAGAGCTTGAGGAGATGAGGGATTTGGAGAAGAAGGCGGAGGAGTTGCAGAATAAAGCGGAGGAGATTAGTGGGGCGGAGGGCAAAGAAGAAACGGAGGAAGAGAAGAGGATGAGAGTGAGGAAAGAACTCGAAAAGGTTGGCCTTCGGCTTTCTTTTTGCGGTTTTATTTTTTTTCTTGTTCTGGAATGGGCAAAATACTTCGTTGGATAATTTGCTGCCATACAAATTGGTAGTTATCAATTCTGGTACTAGAAACTTTGGAAATGTGGGAAACAGGTGGCGCAGGAGCAGGCGGAGAGAAGAGCGACGGCGCAATTGATGTTCGAGTTGGGCCAAAAAGCTTATGAGAAGGGAAAGTACGGACGGGCCATTGAATTTTTCGAAGGTGTTCTCACGATCATTCCTCGTCCCACGATGTTCGGTGGTGAGGTAGGTTTTTGATCCAAGTGGATTCTAAACTACTACTTGATGAGAAGTTTTTGAAGGTAATGATCCCAAATTTTGTGTTGCTACAGATTCAGATATGGCTGGCTATGGCCTATGAGGCAAACAATCGACATGCCGATTGTATTGCTCTTTACAAACAGTTGGAGAATAAGCATCCGATGGCCAGCATTCGGCGTCAGGCTGCTGAGCTTCGATACATATTACAGGCTCCTAAGCTGAAGATATCCCAAGAGGAGATGGTCACAATACCAATGATCGGTTCCAGTTATGACAGGTATCTGTCCTCTCTATCGCATGCTCTCGCCTGTTCTTAGTTGTCTAAACTATATTAGTTTTGGTTGCACACATTTCTATTAATGGGGAACTCGTTGGTTCTCTGCTTGTGCCTTTTTCTGAAACCATTCCTATCGTTTGATAATTAGTGGTAACATATTATGGTTTTGCAGTAGTTTTAAAGTGCTTAAAAGAGTATGCTATTCGGTTAGACAGATACATACTTATCACCATCACACAAACATCTTGGATTTAGGTAGGAGGGTTGGGTTGTTTGATGCACGTGTTAGGTTGAAGACTTCTCTGTGTCGTCAATGCCATAGTGGTTTCTCCAATATCCAAACTGAAATGAAAATCATCCTACATTCTTATGGTCTTTGAGAATTAGATCCTTTTCCAGTCACCAGCGCAGTTCATGCTTGAGTCACTTCGTAATTTCCTCCTATCTTGCAGTAATTTGGTTTACGGTCAGTTACCTGAATCCAACTATTGTCTGTTGCTAATGCAATACTTTGATCAGTTTGACGAGCATAGAACGTCTTTCAAATGATAGTATTTGGCTTCAAGGAGATCACTTTTGGCATATCTTTAATTCTGTAGACCATAAGACTTAATTTGTCTGGTATCTACAGACAAATGGACATCTCTCTGTCTTGATCAACTCAATTTCACTCCCCTACCTCGATCAATTTGTGTTAGATAGTGTTGCCTCCCAAGTTTGTCACTTGGTTGTACAAGCAATACTTTCAATTTTAGTTTCCGATTTTTCTAGAACAAGTTTCCCCATGGCATGTCCAGTTTCAGACTTTCAATTACCGGTGATGTGTTTCTCATTAGCCATGGTCATGCCATCCTTCTTAATTTACTGGCTTTTGATGGGATTGGCATGTAGAACTTGTAAACCCATGGTTGGCAAAGGTCAAAGCAGTAGTTTGCGTCTGATTCATAGTTTTATGAAATGGACTTAGAGATGCTAGTACGGTAGGAAGTTTATTCAGGTTATGAGATTCCATATAGTTTTCTTTTCTTTCTCTTTTTCTCCTATTCTTCTGTGTTCTTGTACTGATTATTTTGCATCAACACATAGCATATCTTGTGGGGGTAGAAAAAGACAGTATTTCTGTACGCCAGGCTTGATGTGCCAAAACTTGAAAGGTTAACAAAGTGGATCGCTATGCAGCTATGCAGCAACATGGAGCGACAAGGGCAAGGATGGCAGTCAGAGGGGAAGTTACCCAACAACAAATCAACTTCCGTCTTCCCGAGATTTTATAGGGGACTTCTTGGTGTGGCGGCCTCCTGTAGGTTTGGAGAAGAACCGAGCATTTTGGGTAGCCTTGGCTCTGTGGTTGGGCCTGGTGGGTACAGCCCTCATCTTGCAAAGATGAGCAGCCATAAGGGTATACTTCTGTGTTCTTGTGTCCATTTCATTATATTGCAATCTTTTTCAAAGTCATATATATAGTTGATGTTGTGATTAAGGTTATTCTCCTTGCTAAGGACTGACTGTTCATATATATCGCCAATCTAGTACATTAAAGCTATCCATCCCTGAGGCTGTAAATATCTACCGGATGAATTATTACTGATTGACGAAGGCTGATGCACAGATTTGGTGTCATTTGATCAAGGTTGTCAAAAACGGGTTTCTACCTAGAGTTGTTTTGGTTGTTCTAGAGTCATATAGTTGTAAAAGGTTGTAGAGTTTGTAAGATTTTATAAAAAATATAAAAAAAAGCTTTGAGATAAATTATGAAAAATATAAAACTATTTAAATTATCTTAAAAAAGTATCAGAAAAAACATGTAAATTGCACCCAAAATCCTATTTATTTTATATTTAATTTAGTGGAATAAGGTAAATTTTTAGGTTCGCTAGGGCATTAGGGTTTGGTCTTGGTGTTTCTGTGGGGGAGGCAAGTTTTGGTTTAGGTAATTAAAAGATCTGTTTAAATAATTATTTAAGTATTTTATTAAAGCTAATAATAGAATTAATTATATTTGATTTGAATGAAATTGAAGATATTTTGTTACATATTTATATTTTTGTTTGGAATATTAAAGGTCATTTTAACTATTCCTTAGTTACGTTAGCAACATTTGTAAAAAAACGTCACCAGGAAAATGTTACTAGAAACCTATTTTGTTGTTATAGTGTACGCATTTGGTGCCTTAACTGTACATTTTACAAATGCTAGAAGTATTATGAAAAATGATGGAGAGTAAAGGACCAGAACTGGAATTGGGCCCTGCTTGAATCCTTCTACTATGTAATTACAGCTCCAGTCCCTAGCTTTCGTGAATGTACAATTTAGTCCAAATTTTTATTTTCTTACAGATCTGACCCAATAAGACTAAAGTCGTAGAATCTCAATGTTTTTACGTTTCTATGACTAGAAACATGTTTCTACTTGTTTCTACCTCAAGTTGTATTTTTATTGTGTTTCAAAACGTCTTCCACCTCTAAAGTACGTTTTTACGACTTAAAACGTGATTTTAATAACAATGCATTTGATATCGTTTATCAAGTTTTCTTTTTCCTTTTGTATTTTTCTTTTCAAGAGAATAAATTTTGTTTATCAAGTTAATTTGGACGCAAACATTTGGAAACTAATAGTATCTTTTTTTTGGATAAATGCAATTCATTTCATAGACATCAATGATGAGAGTTAGAATCCGAGTCAGCAACTGAGGCAATTGCCTTGTAAATGTAAGTTATTAAGTTTTATTGATTTTCGTAATAAAATAATTGTATAATCATTACAAAGCATATTTTTTACATTTAACTTTAAATTGAATAGATTTTTAAAATTATTTAAAAAATTTAAAAATGAATTTTGGAAGAGAAATATTACTTTTACTTTTTACAGTTAAAACATTGGATATCTAAATTCTAGTATTGTTAGGTTGTTGTACTCAAAATCAAGACACAAACGTCTAAAACCCACCGTACCCAAAGGCTTTTGGGAAGAAACTTTGGTCATTGTTGCCGCTTGAAGGGTGGGGCACATTTGGCTAGAATTGATGAGTAAAACTTCTAGGGTTTTAGAAGTCAAAGACAATGTAGTGAAAATTAACTAAGATCACTCTAGAATTCATGTGAAACGGAATAAATTAGATGTTTGAAAATTTTGCACCTATCAAGTTGAGATCTTTTAGCTAACTACTGAGTTGAATAATAAAAACTTAAATGGTTGATGTGCTTAAGCCGTCTAAGGTATCCACATGAACTATGGAATCAGTTGGATCACCACGCTTCCTTTATAAATTTAGCCTGAGCTTCTCTCTTATAATCGCAGTACTAACTTGTGTTCTCCAAGGATGAACAAGAGGGGAGTGTGGCTAAGATTTTAGAACCTCCTGATTTTCTTCAGAAGAGTGCTCTCTAAAAAAAACTTTATTTTCACACACTATATATCCCTATATATAGTGATGCGAAAATCCCAACTAAAGCATGTTTCAAAACCCTAATTCAATTAGGCTTAATTTTGGACTTAATAATGGGCTTAATTTTTTGGCTAATAATTTATCAAAAATTATATGAAACGATAACTAAATTTTTGCACGAACTACGAAACCAGTAGGATCACCACGCCTCCCTCATGAATTTGTTTAGAATGAAATGGAAGCATTCATAACTTATTTGGAATGAAAATATTTACAACTTGTTTTTGAATGAAAACATTTACAACCTGTTTAAAATTAAATGGAAACATTCATAACATGTTCGGAATGGAAACATTCACAACTTATTTGAAATGAAATAGAAACATTCATAACTTGTTTAGAATGAAGTGGAAAGATTTGCAACTTGTTTGGAAAGGAAAGATTCACAACTTGTTTAGAATTAAGACATTCATAATTTGCTTGGAATTAAATGGAAATAACTACAACTTAGTTGGAATGAAATAAAAACATTCGCAACTTATTTAGAATGAAATAAAAACATTCACAACTTGTTTAAAATAAAATAAAAATGTTAACAACTTGTTTAGAATAAAATGAAAATGTCCACAAGTATGTGAACCTATAGGCTTCTATCACATTGACAATGATTGTAAATTACATTTATGATTATGAATAATGAGTAATGTCAAACAACACATCATTGCTACCCAAGTGCCAAAATAGTCAGTGATTCGTTCAAATTTTTATGATCATTATTCGTATATGTCATTGTCCCTTTGTCCAATCTATCATGATTGAGCACAATATATGGCATGTGTTATCATCCTATAGCCTAATATATGATTTCTTGATTTCCAATTAAACTAACTAAAACTGATGACATTAATATCTCATATCAACTTATCTGAGTATAATCATGCATTTCTTCAGTCTCATTCAATCAAGGGGCTCAAAGATATTACTCTTGTTATATAAGAGGGACAAATCTCATCTTAATCATATAAATCTCTCTACATGATATGTGATATACTTAATGACTACTTTTATGTTCACTCAGTTACAAACAATAAAGAGTTAAATCAAAGTATGCAACTCACATATAAGGAACATTGATGATTTCACGTCAAATGACTACATATACAATGATTACTATAAAAATCACTTATGACACTTATATAACAATTCATGTAATGTTCTTATGGTGGGGTCGGTCCAGTATATAAGTTCTTTAACTTGTACCTATATGTAGACTACATATTTCATATTAGTCTTCATACATACTAGTCTTTATATATTATTGTAACCCACTTCACAATAATATTAGATCAGAAACATTTAAGAATACTATTATTTTCGAGTTATAATTATACTTAATTATGCTACATAGAAACAAATAACAAACATAATTATTGAAATAATGTTTCAATAAAATATCATAACTTAATGTGTAAAATATAATCATCTCATTATTGGCTTTTAGGCACAACACTAACAAAATCCTTATATATTCAGGGTTTTGATTGTTAACCTATGAAACTTGACTTAATTTAAAGATTTTAGTGTTTACAAGTTTTTGTTGAATTGTGTACATTAAACATGAAAAGCTTTGATTTTTGTTCCTATTGTTGTTACAAGGATAGATCGATCTATAATTTGTGAGGGGCTAGCAATGTTAGGGGATTGGTTCGTGGGTTAAGACTTATGCTTAGGGGCTAGATCAAGTCATAATAGGTGGGCCCAAATATTAATGTTGAAATTGTCAATCAGTTGCTTGGCTGGAACATTTGGAAAATAAAAACATGAGAAGAATAGGCTCGATTTAAATTTTCAATGTCAGCCATTTTTGTTTCACACCAAAGTTTCCTCTTCTTCACTGTATGAATGTGAGGTTGAGGTTTGTGGTGTAGTCATGTAGAAGTTAAACTCATGGTGGGCCTAATGGTTATGCAGTTCTAAGGTATGGGCAAAGTGTAGCTTTTTCAAAAGACACAAGGCATCAAGTGCATCTAACTTTGCTAATAAGTATAAGTGACACCCATTGGGCAGGCCTAGGTTCAAGTAATAGGCACAACGCTCTCCTCCAATTAAAGCTTTTGAATATAAAAAAAAAAAAAAGATACAAGGCAACTCACATTTACAGTTGTATGTTATATTTTCAAATATTGGATTTTTTGGGTGTGTTTTTACTATGCTTAACTTATGCCATGTCATTTTTTGTTTCTATTCAACTTCATGGTTGGTATGACAAACTGATTACCATTCAGACATGATATATAAAATAAAAAACTTTATTAAGACAAAATGAAGAAAAGAGACCCAATTAGGATAATAAAATAAGTTATGGGAATATGGGATGGCAAATTTTGGGGGGTTACTGGTGCGCTTCTATTTCTAGGACAATTTTGTTACCTTTTTAAAATTGGTACTGATAAGTTGCTAAGACAAGTATTTCATCATTTTTCCTTTTCTAACACATTTATAATAGTTAAATAGTTTGAGCGAATGTGGTATGATTTTTTTTTTTGGCTACTTATAAGGCAATAAAAGGATTAAGATTGAAAGGAGAAAATAAGAGCAGTCACTGCATCTTGAGCCAGAGTCATACACTAACGAGGCACCATAACCACCAAGCAGTGATCCAAGGACTCCATCATCGGAGAAGTTTCATGTACTAAACTTACCAGAGAAGTAGGAACAACCGTAGATTATCTTAAAGCTGGTAGCACCTGTGAACAATATGATAAAATGGTGATGTGAGAAAATGTGGATGTAATGGCTGACTGCACTGCTCCGTAAATATGCATAAGTTCTACTTCAATAGCTGAAGAACAATCGGACTAAGCAAAACCCTCTGGAGGCTGGGGAGGGGTGTTCGCACCCATCCATAACCAAGCCATAGCCCTTAGACCCAAAGACCTCATCTAAGCACCATCCACCATATAGATGTGAGGATTACTAGGTTAATGGAGAAACTTCTTTTTGCCCCACACGTGATATAGAGGGTTTAGAGGGTCAGCTTGAAAGGAGAAATAATGGGAAGTGAAAACTCTTACAATGTGAAGGTGTTGGATTAAGAAGTTCCTCCTAGAAATGAGAGAAGGCACGACAAAATTAACCTGCCAAAACACAACTTAATTTCGACCTAACCAGATTATCTAGATAGTTGATGCCAAAAAGAATAACCAATCTTAATTCCACTTTCTTGGAGATTCCATTAAATCCAAAAGCCAAGTTTCGAAGGGGAGTGACAAAGGCAATATTGGGCTCCCGCAAAACTGACCCCAAATCTCTTTAGAGCCAGAATAACCCAAAAAAAAAAATGTGCATGGTGAATTCTTCATGGATATTGCACCTAGAACAAATAGGGCTCACAAAACCTCCATGTGTAGCGAGATTAATAGTAATATGAAGTGCATTAAGAATGGGCATTTCTAGATGAAAATTTTGAACTTATGGCAAAGGCATGAACGCCAAAGCTTCTTAAGAGTTTTTTTAAGAGTAGAAGTTGAGGAGGAATTCATTATATCCAATGTTCCTTGTCTATGAATGTTTGAAGGGTGATGAGCATAACTTTTTTAGAAGAATACTATCCAATGAGTAAGATATTAATATTGATTTATGTCCTTAAGCCTTAGTCCAAGTGACTGAAGCTTAGGATACCAAGGTGGAGGTTAAGATTTGAACTCTCCATCCCTTAAACTTTCCATAAAATGTCATTTATACTGGTTCAACGGCTTTTTAAATCTAAAAAAAATAGACATTCTCCACTTCCTTTAATTATATATAAAGTACCCCCTATCTCTATACTTGTACAGATGCTTCTGATTAAAAAAATATATTGATTTATGAGATTTTGCAAATGTCTCCTATGGCTTGATATAAAAAGGCCAAGGATAACCTACACTTGGCCTAGGCTGTACAACTAAACTTTGCTATTATTTACAAGTTTGCCATGATAATTCTTTCTTTCTTCCCAAGGATAACCTACACTTGGCCTAGGCTATACACCTAAACTTTGCTATTATTTACAAGTTTGCCATGATAACTCTTTCTTTCTTCCCAAATGTCCAAGCTCACTCCTGGCAATCATGGTGATGAGGAGCAAGAGAAAATCATGATCTTGTTTGTTTCTTCAAAGGCCTCATGCTACAGCCTTCCACCGTCACCGAAACCTAACTTCAACAAACACTTGGCTGAATATACCGCAATCATCCATGACAAAATGCTTTCGATGTTCGCTGCTTTTGCAACTTCTCTATTGGAGTTGGTCCTTTGCAAAACCCTGATCCATTTTTTGTCTGAATCCCCTTGTTGAGGTTCTCTTCTTACCTTCTTCTTTTATGAACTTCATTGGGTGTTTTGCACATTCTTTTCTCTATGTCAATTTAATGACTTTTTTGCTGGTTGCTAAGCTGCATTGCTAACCAAGTAAGATTTAAGTCATTGAAATTGGTCCTAAAGAGTAGTTTCTTGCTGGATGGGACATCATTGTAGCTCTTTGTTCCAATTTTGTGGCAGTACAAAATTTAGGAAGCTAATGGGCTTGATGCTAGATGTACGTTGATTAGCGCTAATTAATCTTGAATTTTTGCATTTTAGTTTTTCCTTTTGCTGAATATTTCATATGATTTGTAAAATCTAATTCTCATCCTTTACTATGAACCAGAGAATAAACAATTCAAAATTTAGAAAGTATGGAATAGTGGGTTGGTATCGTCCCCAGTATGAGTTGTACTTAAATTATAGTTCTCAAAGTGGAGCACATGCTTCACATTTGCGGCAAACTAGCAAGGCGGCCTTTTCTATAATGAATATAAATAGCTATAATTAGTATGGAGCTTGGAGAAAGTTTATACACCAATGCACTATAACCATAATGTTATTCCTTTCATATAAATGTGTTATTTTATAGTATGTTGTTTATTTCATAAAATATATTGTTCGTAAATCTTATTGTTCTTTTTAGTACGAAGTGTTATTTTATGTACACAAATGTGTTATTCTCTACAATAGTGTTTATTTCGTAATATGTATTGTTTTTATTCAGACAAATGTGTTATTTGATTCATATAAATATATTGTTCTATAAAATACGAGAACGAGGTGTATCAATATGCACAATATAGCTGCTCATATAAGAATGATGCAAAATAGCTTTTACTTCATGAAAGGAGCTTTCAAACTTCGAAAGAAAAATAGTTTTGATGTGTACTACAAATAACATAAAACCACTTCTTTTTATGGAGAAATTTGAAAGAAAAGTTTTTTTTTTTTAACAAAGCATAAGCTAACAAGCAGACACCTTAATTATCTCGCAATGTTGTTCCCTCTGCTATTACTTTTATATAAGATAATATAATATTCATCCTATGTATTTACTACTACATTTTGAGATCATTTGATATTAGTGTTAATGATTAATATTAAAGTTTTGAAAAAATTATCTAAGGGAAGTTTTTAGCTTCAGTTTAATCTCTATCATTAATAAATTATCTAAAACTCTGATGTCAATTATAAAAGCTTATTCCCAAATGGGGTCTTTATAAATTCAGACATTTATGAAATATAATTAGACACCAACTGATAACTAAAATCGAACATTTTTATTGAGATTTGACTACCTAGTATTTAATAAACTTACGGAATACAAATAGATACCAAAAAAGAAAATTAGATATTTATGAAATTTTAGTACAATGTTTAGTATAATGCTACTTTCAAAAATATATAATACATATACCGTGTCTGTAAAGAATGTCAAATGTCATCGGATCTCGTTCTCAACGGTGACCTCCCCACTTTTTGATCCTAGCCTCAGCAATGGAAGCCTGCAGAAAATCGTGCCACAAATTTAGCAAACAGCTACTACAACTTACCAGCTAGTACAATGAACCTTGTATTTTGAAATATATTTCTTTGGTTGTTTGTATGCATCAGTGTTTTCTTAAAACTCAGAACAAGGAAATTCTTTCTTTCTTATTTTGTTTGACAAAAAAAAACCAAAATCAAACCCCCCGGGGGGTTGCCTAAATATTGATATGCAAGGCGGGAAATAGATCAGTCATGAACAAATGAACATGCCTCATGGAAAATGTCTTAAGAAATGGAGATGATAAATCAAAACATAGGCTTAAGCGGGATCAATCTACCTCTTTGCTCCAGTTGGTTCTGAAGATCATCCAGAAGAGGATACAAGTTTGTATCAGAGTCCCCACTATCATTCCATACCAAATCCCCTGCAAACGTTGATTATGTTGATATATAAATATAATCACATATACAGTTATATATGTTGGGTGCAACAGGTGAGAAATTCGAGCACAAGATAATCATTAAAAATGACACAAAAACTTCAACGTGATTCACCCTTAATTTTGGGCAACATCCATGAGATAAGAAAATTGTGAGTGAGAAGATTTAGTTGGGAAACGAGAAAATAGTAAGACATTTATTTTTGTGATATTTGGGAAACAATTGAATGCCACTATTTTGGATTTATCTCAATTAGTGTTCTAGCTCAAGAATTTTTGTCTAAAGAAGCTTCTCTTCCTTTATAAGTATGCTATTTATTTAATGGAGGAAAATCTCAGAACTTGTCTCATGGACATAACCCAAAATTAAGGGTGAACCACATTAAATTCTAGTGTCATTTTTTTTAATTATCTTGCAATATATGGATGACATGTTGATCATTGGCCGCGATACTATGAAAATAGCCAGGTTAAAGAGAGAGCTAAGCAAGTCTTTTGCCATGAAAGACTTAGGTCCAACAAAGCAAATACTTGAGATGAAAATCTCCAAAAATAGGAAAAGCAGAAAATTGTTGTTATCATAAAAGAAGTACATTGAGAGTACAAGTTCAGCATGAGCAAGGCAAAACAGTTAATTCCGCACATGCAGGTCATTTCAAGCTTAGAAACAAGCATTGTTCCAATAGAGTATGGAAGAACAAAATGATTTGTGACAGGATTATGTGCATGCTTTCTCATTCAAAGCTACTGAAGTCCATTCAATGTTGAAGCTTTGAAGAATGCAATTGATGTTATCAACATTTTTCCTGCTACATTGTTCGATGAGGATGCTATAACAGGGTATGGATACGGAAGGATGTGTCCAGCAATCACTGAAGTGTGTTTAGCTGTAGAGCACTTGTTCACATTCTAAGAGATGAAAGGTCAAAACTTCACGACAAGACAAGACAATGTGTATTTTTGAGCTTTGGTCAGATTGAGTATGGCTACACGCTATAGGATCCAAAGAGCATAAAGATTCTCAAAAGTATAGATGTGGTGTTATTTAAAGATCAGACGATTGATGATTTTGAGAAGCAGAAGCCAAAATCAGTTAGTGGGAACTTGGTTAATTTGATTTAAGATAACCCTCCTATTGAGAATGTTGACCATGGGGGAGCAGCCCTAAGCTATAAGTCAGATATTCTAGTGGCTATTGAAGTTGAACTAGATGAGCAGAGTGATGAGATAGTTCTTGAGCCACATGTACAGCCTGAGTTGTGACTATTCACCAGACATCATCAACCTTCAGTAAGGTACTCCCCGGATGAGTATGTGTTAATGATTGATGTTGGAGAGCCAGTGACTTATGAAAGGCCATGTCAGATAAACACAAAGAGAAGTGGTTGGAAGCCATACAGAAAGAGATGAAGTCCTTGCATAAGAACAACACATACAAGCTTGTGAAGCTACCTAAAGGAAAGCAAGCTCTTAATAAGTGTTTGTCCAAATTGAAGCCAAATGAACACACCTCACAATCAAGGAAAAAGGCAAAGCTGGTTATGAAAGGATTTCACCAAAAGAAATGTATCAATTTTGATGAGATTTTTGCTCTTATAGTTAAAATGTCTTCAATCAGTGTTAGGACTTGCTGCTAGGTTAGACTTGTAGGTTGAGCAGCTTGATGTGAAGACAACATTTCCCCATGGTGATCTTGACGAAGAGATATATACAAAACAACCACTAGGATTTGAAGTCTGGGGCAAGGACAACTTGGTGTGTAAATTACAGAAAAGTTATTGTGTCTTTATCCATAAATTTTTGGATGTTGATTTTATTATCAACTTGTCGTGTGTAGATAATATGTCAATCACTGGCCATGATACTATGAAAATAGCCAGGTTAAAGGGGGAGATAACCATGTCTTTTGCCATGAAAGACTTGGGTCCAATGAAGCAAATACATGGAATGAAAATCTCCAGAGATAGGAAGAGCCAAAAATTACGGTTGTCACAAGATAATTAGATTGAGAAAGTGCTGGACAGGTTTAACATGTGCAAGGCAAAAGCAGTTAATTCTCCCTTGTAGGTTATTTCAAGCTCAGTAACAACTGTGTCCTGCAAGCGAAAAAGATAAGGAAGACATGAAGAAGATTCTTTATGCTTCAGCTGTTGGTAGTTTGGCATATGATGTGGTGTGCACAAGGCCCGACATCGCTCATGCAGTACAATTTGTTAGTTGGTTCCTCTCAAACTCAGGCAAAGAACATTGGAATGCAGTGAAGTGGATTCTCAGATATGTCCGAGGTACTTCCAGAGTAATGATTATGTTTCAGTCTTGGAGATCTTGTACTCGATGGGTTTCCAGAAGCAGACATTGCTAGTGATGTTGATTCTAGAAGTCTACTTTTGGATTTTTGATGACTTATTTTATGGGAGCAGCGTCATGGCAGTCCAAGTTGCAGAAATGTGTTGCTCTGTCTACCACACAAGCTTAGTATATTGCACCCAATGAAGCTAGTAAGAAAGTGCTATGGTTTAAGCGGTTTCTGCAAGAACTTGGAATTCAGTAAGAGAGTTATGTCCTTCATTGTGAAGGTCATAGCATTATTCATCTTGCTAAGAACCCTACAATCACTCCCAATTCAGAAATATAGAGGTGAGATACCATTGGACTCAAGATGCATTAGAAGACAAGGAGTTGAGTCTTGAGAAGATTGACACAGATAATAATGGTGCAGACATGCAAGATGCCAAAGCCATACCCAAGGATAAACTACTGAGTTGCAAGTAAAGAGCAAGGATGACGGCGTAGCCCTCCGGTTAGGCGGGAATTACTCTTTTCATTTCAGGTCTAAACAGATTGGTGTGGGAAACATGAGAAGATCACGTTTGGAAAACAGAATGGTGGAACTTCTCGCATGAGACAAGAGACGGAGATTGTTTGGAAATTATAATGGGTTCCACCACCATTATAAACAAAAAAAGAACAATAGTAGGCGTGGGTCCATAAACAGAAAAGGAAAAGAAATTGGCACCAAATTGTTAAAATTGAACGGCGAAAAAAAGAACAGAGAGAGGAAATGGAGACATGTTCGAGTGACATCCCACATGCTGGCGGAACACAACACATTACTATTTCCAACAATAGATATCCAAAGATAATGAAGGGGAAGAAGATATACCTGGACTCCGAGATCAAGCTTGAAGCCTAAAACCAGACCCAGAGGAACTCCCAGGAGATAGTAACAGGCAATGTTAATATAGGCCACGGCTGCTTGCCATCCAGCTCCAATGGCGACTCCTGCATTCAAAATTGAAATTGGGATCTGGGAGCCGGCAAAATAAATCAAATGGAGTAATAAAATTAGTAGTATAGTAGGCACCAGAAAGTACAGGCTGAACGTTGTTGATGATGATGCAGAAGGCGAGGAGAGGAGTGAGGTCGTTGACAATTTGTTGGACTTGTAGGTTGCTGGAGAACAAGGGCGGGTATTGGTCCCGGAAGATGAGCAGGACGACTGAGATGAGAACGCCGACCAGAAAAGAAGACGTTGCCGCCACTACCAGCGACAGTTTCGCCGTCCTCGGGTGCTCTGCTCCCAATTCATTCGATATTCTCACGCTGCACCCAGGTATCTAACATTTCTTTATTTCGTTTCCAGCTTTTTTTTTTTTTTTTTTTTTTTGCGAGAGATGAAAAAGAATTTATTTCCTACTCTTTGCATTTTACTGGTGCTTCAATGATCCCGTGCCCAAGGAGAGCCGCTTTGTTCTTAATGGGCCTAATTTTCCGGCAGAAGACTAACCCAATTAACTTCAAAATTAAGCCTTTCTTCAACTGGGTTCGACATAACTTGGGCCAGTGCTTAGCAGGGTAAATTCAGCCCAGTTACACCCCCACTCACAACCTACGGCTAAACTTCACAAAGTCCCTGACCTTCAATTATCATTTCATTCTAGTCCCTAGCCTATTGAAAGCCCTATCTCGATTCTCAACCTATTAAAAAAGTTTCATTTTGGTTTCCCACTCCATGAAATATGCTAACTTAATGTAACTATCTTACATCAAATTTTAAAATTTAAATTTAAATTATACCTGACAAGCCTTCTAGTTAAGTTAAACTGTGCAATATTTTTTTTTATGAGAGGTGATTGAAATTATCAGTTTTTGTCTCTAAAAGTTGAGTTTATTTGATTAAAAAAAATTAATAATTATCCATAGTTGTGACTTAAATAAAACTGTAATTAAATTTTATGATCTGTCGATAAAAATACCTTATTATATACCAATCACTCTTATTGAAAGAAATCTAACCAATCTTTTTTTTTTCCCCCTCTTTTGCCTGAACCAAGCCAGTTTACATTACTAGCTATACGCACCTTATGGCCGCGTTCATCCCAAGAGCAAACATGAGTGTCCATCCCGATATGTTCATGCTGCAAAAATACAGAAGCATATTTCAACAAGATTTAAGTCCTCAGCCTTTTTTTTACCCCCGAAAATAATCCTACTGTTAGAAATGCCTATTTTTAACTTATAAATGACAGACACATTTTCGTAATCGCAAAGCACATACTCTCCGCCGCCTCCTTTTTATCTAGTCAACCATTATACAACAAGATAAAGCAATATTTTGCTGGAAATAAAGAAGACATAAATCACTCTTAGTCTCCTAAAATATGTTGATTCACTAAAAAAAGTTCCTAAATTTTGGCACGATTCAACCTTTTGGTCTCCCAACTATGAACCATTGAGCACTCTACTCTTTTTACTTTGTATATGTTACTTGACTAAGCCATAAAAAAGAAGCAATTTTGGGCCAACTCACCAAATTTCTTATTTTCTCTCTTTCGTATCCTATACTTTAACATCTACTACCAGTCTATGTCTATCCCCAACCTGTCTTCCTCTCCCACATTTATGCTTCGCCATCCATTAATCTTGGTGCAACAACCACAGGAGCCTTCCCTACCTCTTATGCCATCCATTGCCCAGATCTTCCCCTGTCTCAACCCAACCATTCTTTCTAATGGGGGCCCGTCCTCTTCAATCAGGCGACAATCAATTGACTAACCTCAATTCCATCTAATTCGTTCATCTCGTGATTTTTGAACTCCATTAGATATGACGTGATTGCATATGCAGTAAGTTAATGAGATTAATTGGCTAAGTGCCCAATGTTCTACAGTAAAGGGAGTAAGTTACACTGCAGCAAAATTTAGGGATGAAAATGCTTGAACCAACATAGCTCGAGGGACTAAAGGTGAGTTAGGCCAATAAGGAAAACAGCTAATTGTTTATTAGTACATTTGAACTGTTCACTACCCATCTGTTCAACTTAAATATAAGGTAAAATTACAAACCCCCAACCTAACCGATACTCTGCCTCTTATAATTTCACAAATATATACTTTATATCTTGCTTCCATTACACTGTTTGATATTAATTTTTGAAATCTTAATATAAACTTTCTAGTGATTATGTTCTGGTAATTTCAAATTTTTTAATATTTTTTTCACAGCTAACTAATATTTTTAAAAATACCGATTTACATTTATAAGGAAAAAAATGCATTTATAGGAAAAAAAATTAATAATTTAAAATGCTTATTAACCGTAAAAAAATACTAGAGAGATTAAAATTAATTGAAAATGACTATCACACATTTTAAATTAGAGTTCTATAAGTTGTTGTTGAACAGTGTAAAAGAAGTAATAAGGCAAAGTACAGATTAGACCAACCCAAAGTGGAGTTATTCTAAATTTCTCTAAATATGAAGAAATTTTTTTCTATTATGGCCTACTAAAATTGTGAAAACAAAAAATATGTGTAGATTTTAAAACAAGGCTAGACAAAATGCTACTCGTTCAATCCCATCAATTTTGCTCCATTTGGTTTGATACGGAGATTAAGAAAGCAGAAAAAAGTTTATATGTTACCCTTAATTTTTTATATAAATCAAGAAAATTTTAAAAATGAATATTAAAATAATAATATAAAAAAGATATTATGATAAATTAAATTACTAAATATGAAAATACTAAAAAAATTTAAAGTGATTGGTAGGACTCTAGAGTGTTTTTTAACTAAACTGGAACCATAAGCGACTGAAACCACCAACCATGTGAACATGGTCCATGACTTTGAGTTGAAAAAAGAAAGGAGCATGGTTCATGAATCACGATGACTTTGCGCGTAGAAACGACAATAATCATATTACCGTACGCCACTATCAGGCACCAAACCAACCACTGCTCCACCATATGTTGTGTGTGGCTTATCCTTTTTCTTTCCCTTGCCCTGCCTTATCATTACCGTAACTTTGGCAGTCGTTTAGTCAGGGGTGATGTGTCAGAACTGTAGAAAGTGTGCGTTTTGTTTAACTAAAATCTAATATTTAATAAATTTACTTTTTTTTTTTTTTTTTTAAAAAATTAACACATAATATTGTTAGAGAACATATATAATTGGCTCTGTTTGGGAACAGCTTTTGTAATCAACATTAGAGTTTTGGATAATTTATTTAACGGTTGTGATGAAAATACTGAAGCTAAAAGTTACTATTTGATAGCTTTTTCAAAATTCTAACACTAATCACTGACACTAATGCCAAACGAGATGACAAATCGTAAATGGAGAAATAAGAACAAAGAATTCTCACCAGATGGACAAGGCATCCACGGCAACTTCAGCATTCTTGAGGTATCCGGCGAACAGTATTAAGGCCATAAAGTACCAATACTCCAAGCTGCATCCAACCTCAAATCTTAATTAGCCTTTCCAATTCAACTTTCTTTCTTTCTTTCATTTTTTTTTTACTCAACAAACGTGATCAACTTGATTTCACTTCAACTATATAAATTTGCATATTGGATTCGATTAATTACAAATTCCCCGGATAGAGTTAATTGTTTGATTGAGTTTTTTTTTTAGAAACCTACACTTTTGTTTTTTCAACATGAGCACTCCTTTTACAGTCTTTAAAATTAAAATTTCAGTTCCAATTTAAAATTTTATAATATCCATTCTTTAATAAATCGATTTACAATTAGTTGTCATTTTAAATTATCGACTTTTTATTTATTTAAATGTAAAACAGTGTTTTCCCTTTATTTCTTGAGGCGATGCGAGGCTTATTAAACAAGAGGGCTAATCTATAGTTCACCCAAATGTGGGAGAATTTTTCTAACAGCCCTAATTTTCATAAATCTTAGGCCAACTGCACTTTTGCCTCAAGGTTTATCATTATTTAAATCTTTACATCTAAGTCTGAAAAACTTACGCACATCTCTATGCGTTTTCACACTGTCAGATATCAAATTCTTAATTCAAAGTTTAAAATGTCTTCTAATTGACTTCTACTAATTTGAGGGATAATTAAAATTTATCCATTGAAGTTTATGTGAAATTACACTTTGCTCCTTATTGTTTTTAAGATCTACACTTTACCCTTTGTCTTTTCAAGATAGTCCGACATCAAATTCTGAAATCTTAATTTGGATATTATGGTAGTCATTTTTCAGTAATTTCAATCTATATAATATTTTTTTACAGTTAATGGATATTTTAAATTATCAGTTTTTTCTTTCTATATTTCTTTTCTTATTTTTTTTTTAAAACAGTATTTTTTAAATATCAATTAACTGTAAAAAAAAAAACTATACAGATTGAAATTACTTGAAGATGATAGCCTTATAGTCTAAATTAAGATTTTAAAAAAATGCTGCTGGATTGCATTAAAAATATAAGGGGTAAAGTGTATATTTTTGAAACAGGAGGAGGTAAAGTATAATTTCACCAAAACCTCAAGAGATAAATCATAATTAATCATAAATTTGAATTATACAAAAAATGGTTTAAAAGTTAATTAACCAATTGAAAGTCCCATCTCTCCTCTTTTCAAATGCATGACAGTCTCTTTTAACAAATATGTCGGGGAAAAAGTAGTAGTCTAAACTAGAGGAGCAAAGTACAGATACTACCTAACTTTGGGGATTAAACGTAATCAACAGTTAAATTTTCTTAGCATATTTCGTTCTACCAAACCTGATCTACCCACCAAACCCATGTGGAGACAAATATGGCACGATCCACAGAACCACCCCCAGGCCCCCACAGGAAAAAAAAAAAGAAAAAGAAAAAAGAAACCGAGAGTGAGAGAGATCCGCGACGTAACGCGAGAGAAGCATCACAATTTAACCATGTTACGTGAATTATGACATTCCACCAAAAGCCGGATATTTATCTTCCAGATGGAAAGGTAACTCAAAGCATAACTAAAAAATTTCTTATTTGTTTCGACTGAAAGGTTATATTTTTCTTATATACCTTAAAGCGCGCAATACAATAAAAAGGTACGTTATTTTTTCTTCCAAACAGGAACTTTTCACACTACTTTTATTTGAAAGTTTTCTTTACACTCTTAATCTTATAAATTCTATGTGATACACATGATACTTTCAGATTTGCATGTTACCATGTTAATGTGCCTTACAAAAAAATGCCAACAACTGAAAAATAAAATTCCTTATCCTATAAAAGTTTGTAACTTTAGAGTTTTCTTTTTCCAAAAAATTATTCTACCACATAAGTATACCAAATGTATTTTTCAATGGTAATTTATAGTTACCCTAAAATTTATATTGATGCTACAGTTACATAATATTTGAAAATTTACATTTTTCTACACTGATCAATAGCAATTTTGAATACTCAAATTTAAATTATTTGATAATTTTTTACTAGTAATTTTAATCTGTCTAATATTTTTTTTAATTATTAGGTATTTTAAATTATTAATTTTTTTATATAAATACAAAATAATACTTTTAAATATCAATTAATTATAAAAAAATTACTTGACAGCTTAAAGTTACTAAAAAATTAAAGTAAGGATTTCAAAAGTTCTTCAGATAGTGTAGAAAAATTAAGGGGAAAGGTGTAGGAGCCAATTCGGTTAAGCTTTTCCACCCCTTAAGCTACTTGGCTTTTTGGTATTTTGAAGTCAAACCGGCATCTCTCACTCTCTTTCTCATTATCTTTATTTTTAGTTTTTTTTCTCTCTCAAGTGTCAGATGCTTTTTCTTCATTTCCCCCCCAACCTCTCTCTCTCTCTCCTGTCTTGTCTCTAATTTTTTTTTTAATTTTTTTCACCTTTTTTTTCTCTCTCTCAGCACATGAGAGGAGGGGGGGGCAAAAAAAAAAGGAAAAAAAATTAAAAAAAAAATAGAGACAAGACAGGAGAGAGGGGGAGGGGGGGTGTGGAATGAAGAAAAAGCGTCTCACACTTGAGAGACAAAAAAACAACTAAAAATGAAGATAATGAGAGAGAGAGTGAGAGCTACTAGTTTGACTTTGAAATATCAAAAAGCGAGTAGCTTAAATGGGTGGAAA
Organism: Aquilaria sinensis; assembly: GCA_005392925.1. Classification (NCBI taxonomy): domain Eukaryota; kingdom Viridiplantae; phylum Streptophyta; class Magnoliopsida; order Malvales; family Thymelaeaceae; genus Aquilaria; species Aquilaria sinensis. The sequence goes on along the minus strand of SMDT01000569.1, from coordinate 554,806 downwards.
AGCCCCCAACGAATTGGCTCTAGATTTTTAAATCTCGGGCATGTAACTTCAGTACCACCTAAATTCAGGGTATTGAAAAATACCAATTTCTCAATTACCATATAACATAATTACAATGATAAGCATTTATAGATTTTAGATGCGGTTTATGTTGCTTTTGGTTTTGACTTTTCTGGTGCAATAAAACAGTGTTGAGGCCTTTTCGCAAATTAAAAGGAAAAAGCAGTGGTTTAGAGGAAAATATATTAAATGAAAACAACTGACCCAAAGATTCAGGAGGAACATTCGAGGCGCCATACCAGAGCATTACGGCAGAGGCGAGCGACAGTCTGACGAAACCCCAAAGATCCTGAAACGCTTTCCAGGAGAAGCCATTCCACGCGCCGCCGCAGGACCCGCTCACGATATACAAGAACTGCGTCACCACAATGAACCACCACGACGTGTTGAGCACGACGGCGCCGCCCGCCAGCCCCCAGTCCAGCTCCAGCATCAGCAGCCAGCTGAAAATCGTGTGCAGCGCCAGAGCCACTGCCGAGATAAGAGCCATCACCATGATCTTGCTCTGCGACTGCAGGAACTTGGCGATGGGGAAGTTTAGCGCATAAGCGAACAGCTGCGGGATCATCCATATCGAGAGCATTCCCGCCGCCTTCGATATGCTCGCCGTCTGACCGATCAGGCTCAAGATGTGGGCCGAGAAGACGTATATTACGCTCATGAAGACTGCCGTCACGCTGAGAATGACCCACGATCTCTGCATGTAAACCCCCAGCATATCGATTTGCCCTGCCCCAAATGCTTGCCCGCAAAGCGTCTCCAGAGCGCTTCCCATTCCGAGCTGATGATCATTTCGATTGAAGCAAAAATAAATAAATAAAATCAGTTCTGTTGAACTTTTAAATTGGATTTGATTTCCTGTAAAATCATATATGTTATGGCTGGTTTTCTGATTCTTACCATTATACCGAAGGAGAAGCCGGCGACGACGGAGTTTTCAACAGATACCGCCGCGAGAGCGAGGGTACCTACTTGGCCGGCGAAGACTTGAGTGATTGCACCTAGGGAGTACTGGCAGACGGTGGTGAAGATGGCGGGTCCGGCGAGGTACCAGAGCTTCTTGGACTCGATGGCGTACTCACGAAAAAAGTCTCGGACGCCGCTGATGGGGGCGATGTCTTGGGTTTCGGCACTGAACACGGCACCAGTCTGGGAGGCCTTTGGCGGCTGAATCTGGTCACCCTCATCTCTAAACGAGAGGAGAGGCTGCTTTGGGTTTTCCTTTTCCATCAGTAAACCAGTGACTGGGCTTGAGTGGGAGGAGGATTTCTATGTTATACCTTATGCAGTTTGTTTGACGAAATCTTATGCTAGTTTTACTCAAATTTATAGTTGAACTTTCTCTACTGGGCCAGTGGTTGTTAAATAACTAGTGGGCTCAGGGCTGTACCCAAAAAAACAAACGATGTTTTGTGGTTTAATTCTGCGAGTAGAACGACCACCAGTTTGTGGGGGTCAATTTTGTCCAATTAAGAAGATTTTAGACGCAAAGCTTGTCACCAAACACAACTGGTCCGAAGTCGATACTTGGGGCCCAATATGCCTGACTGAGATATTCAGGGTAAAACGACAGCCCTTGCTATAACTTCTGCATTTTTTCGGTAAAAGGGCCTTCTGATCAGAAACTTTGCATCTGCGGCCGTTTTCTTCTCTATGGTCCAATCTCTTCATCCACCAGCTGCCCCGGTCGTCCGCCGCACTCGCCCCCATAGCTGATTCTCAACGGGTCCGCTGCTACTTCCACCTTGTTGATCCCTCCACTGCAAGGCTTTATAGTTGTTCAAGATAACCAGCTTGTTGCTCGCCATGATCAAGCCTCCAATGTCTGGATCAAAAGGGCAGCAACGAGAACGGCATCGGTGAAGGGGTATCACAGCCTACTTCATCCATCACCCTTTTCCTTATTCAATCCCCCCAGGAGCCCAAACTCCACAGGCTCAGGTCCTCCACACCCCTGGATATTGACCTACCTGCCGTACCCTGCCGTGATTGAGTTGTTGTCTGTGTTCGTATCGGGGCCAGCCACCCGTAGCCGTAGCAACCCATGGAGTTCCCAATTCGTTTACCTGAAAACCGACCCCACAATGTTCCAGCCGACCCTGCCGTGATTGAGTTGTTGTCTGTGTTCGTATCGGGGCCAGCCACCCGTAGCCGTAGCAACCCATGGAGTTCCCAATTCGTTTACCTGAAAACCGACCCCACAATGTTCCAGCCGAAACAAACCATTAAACTTCGTTGTGCCAGCCCAAGAGAGTTTGCGAAACGAACTAGACAATAACGGTGCCAAATCATGTTGGGCCGGTCCAGTAATAGAGCACTACCACATGAAATAGTACAGTTAACTGTTTTCATTTTTTAAAAACCTTTTAATATTCAATTTAATTTATTAATTTTATTTAAATTTTAATTACATAAAATTTAATTTTTTAATTCTCATTTAAAGACTTATTACACAAAACTCAACAAAATTTTTTAATTTTAGTTTCAGAGACAAAAATGAAAAAAATACAACATTAAATACATACATTTTAATATCTGTATCCAAAAAAATACTTCATCTATTGTGTGGGAGATGGACTATATAATTTATGTTAGTAATAAAGATATACATTTCGAACATAAATCAAGTAGTGAAGAAATATATAACTAGACAATCTAAATCGGAAAAGTAACAAGTGGTGACTGCAACTTTAATTTATATGTTTAATTTAATTGTGAAATATTTATATTATATTATTCAATAAATAAAGGTAGGTTTCAAATCCCCTATAAGTTTAGAAGAAAATATAGTTTCTCCATTCTTATTTCAAAACCTACATTTTATCTTATGAATGTCTGAATTAAAACTATTAATAATATATGATAATCAGTGAATAGTTTAAATTATCAACTTTTATCTTGATGCAAATGTAAAATGATTTTTTTTTTCCATTTTGCTATCAATGACATATAATTTCAAGGTATAAAATATTTGTTTTTGAAATGGATAGGGCAAACTTTATTCAGCCAAATCTCAAAATCTAGTTGAAATTTTCCATAAATAAAATCTTCTCTTTTTGTCTTCTACAGCTTTGTCACACCAGCCTCGCCAACGCAAAGCGGTCGCTCAGCTTTGACACTTCCCCTACCGCTTCCCTTACCAGGGCCCCGTACAAGAAAAAGAAAACGAAAATTTTTTTTCTTTCAAATGATTAACACATGAAATCCTGAAAAATGTCCTTTTCAGTGTTTAACATTTTCATTTAAAAAAAAAACGACTGTCAAATTGATTTATTACTGGATGATATTCGACACTGCTGAATAGCTTATAATTTCTGGGTGGTCTATACTCTATAGTCACCACTACTCCACAAAGAATGAATAAACAAATCAAATTAAAGGGACAGCAAGCAACTGGAAGTATCTCTGGCACGCGCACGACATTTTTATGGAAAAGCTAATTTTCCTTTAACCAATCACCATGAGTTTATGTGCATGTGAATCGGACGCCCATTACTCCAGTGACCAGTCCACATGGTGGAGAGCATTTACCTTTGGTTTAACACGTTTTCCCCCTGGCCTACTTACTTCAAATGTAGTGTAGTGTATTAACTCAACTGATTGAGCATAAAGTTGCAGTTTATTAAAGAAACCATGTAAAAAGGAAGTCAAACCAGGGGCAGAAACGTAAAAAAGAAGTGCGCCTGATTTGCAACAGTAGACTGATTTAACCCAAAACATGTTAAATTGGTTTGGTTAGTTTTTTATTTTTTTTTGGTACACAGAGAGCTGACCATATATTTGAGTATTTCTTCATTGTGGTAGTTTTTCAGTGAAATTACACTTAATCCCTGATTTTTAAGAACTACTCCTCTATACATTGCCTCCTGAATTTAAGAAGAAGAAGAAGAGATGAAAAATTAATAGTTTAAGCTTTAAGAAAATTATTCAACAGTTTAAACTTAGTGAGAGATGGGTTATATACTATTCAAATTGGAATTCAAAAAATTGATGCCTACCATTATATAAAAAAATGTCATATCCAATGGCCAAAGTATATATTTTTATAAAGAAAAAAGACAAAGTGAAAATTGCCTTAAATTTTATGTGGTAAATTGTAATAATCTATTTTTTTTAATCGACATCATATTTAGGGATGATAGAATTAAACCTAACCCAAACTAACCTTTCGAAATTTGAACCTAACCTAATCCAAATTGACTAAAATATTTAATAGCCCAATTTGACCGAAACCCGAAACAAAATAACTACATTAAGTGATCTAAATATAAAATTACCTAAACCTAAATAACTCAAACTCAAAATTATATATACAATGTTTGGACCCAAGTCAATCTTATATGTTAACTTGAATTTGGACAAAAACTCAATAATCTGAATTGAGGTCATCTAAGACAAAAATGGACCCGACATAATATTGACCCAAACCTAAATAATCTTAGCCTAACTCAACTCAAACTTGAAACTCAATCAACTTGAGCCCAAATAATATGATCTATATCCAACATTAATGAATTATGAGAATCCAATTAAACTAGAACCCAAATAATCAAACTGGACCCACCCAATTTTCATCCTTAGTCATATTGAATAAAGTTAATTATACTTACCCAACCAGATTTCATTTAAATTATATTTTTCTCGTCTAGTTCTAAAACTTACACTTCCTTTCATTTTTTTTTCTATTATGTCAGTTAATAGTATGAAAAAACTTATTTTGCTTTATATAGAGAGAAGCTTGTAATAAAAAAGAAATATTTAAACGATAATTAATTTTCTGCTAATAAATTTAAAATTTCCAGCTCCTGAGATTGAATGGGAAAAGATGATAGAGAGCAATGATAATAGTGGGAGAGAATCAAACACGGACAGACCGGAACAAGTCCAAGATTTTGGATGATAGGCGACAAATCTCAAACATTGAAGGGTTGCCATATGTATATATAGTCATAGATGAGTAACAAAAAAGGACACATTTTGAGTACTACCATGATTTAGTGACAAGAGTACCGAATACGTGTGGGTGTGGGCACAAGTCACACGGCCTTCATGTCTCTTCTTGTTTCTTTAGTGGCAACTGGCAATTGCTGTCTCAAATCTGCAAAGGAAATGCCACGAAAGGTAGAAGGGCAACAGTCACAGCCACTATTTTCTACTACATCTGGAATATGCAAAGAATAGTGCTACTGCCTGAAACTTTTCGCCCCTATTTCATAAACGCCGAATGTGAACCCCCCAAAAACAAAAACGATGAGCATATATTGAAAATATCTAGCAAAAAATAAGACTAGAATTTTATGTTTTTCCATAGCAAAAAAACATAATATTATTTAGTCAACCGTTATCTCTGTATTTGATAAATTGTTATATTTAGTACTCTTGTATTTGGTTAGGTGCTCGTTTTGGTCAGTGGTGTTCTTCCGTTTGACATTCTAATCGCAGGTATAGTTTTTGACATTCAATGTGAATAACATGACTGCAATTGTAGGTTTGAGAAAATCTGAGAGGGAGAGTAATATATTCTACAAACATGAAGGGGGTATTTGTAGGTTCCACTGAACCACGAGAGGTTGTAGGTATATACCCTAGATTAAAGTTAGCCGTCTGTACTCTGTAGCGAATATTTCATTTTTTTTTCCTGAATCACCCACAAATGTTTTTAGCGAAAATAAATCCCCGTTGGTGATGTTCTAATTTTTTGTCCTCCCATTTATAAATCAATTTATTTTACCATTATGCTAACAAGATATCCATGATGAGGGTTAATTACATAAAAGGTCTTGGATATGTGCATAATATTACAACTTCATCAAACTTTGAAATTATGCATTTTACCCAATCGTAACATATTTATGGGCCTTTTGCTTCTTATGCCATATGTTTATATTTTTTTGAATTGGTTGTCAATAATTTTAGTTACGTTTTAAATTTTTAAAAGGTTTAAACTTATTACTAATTGATTTCAATTTTATCATCATAACTCTTCTTTACCACATTTTGGTTTTTTGCAAATTAAATATAATCAATATGACAAAATTAAAATTTTCATTCATTGAACCTCAACGAAGTGCAGACCATATTCTAGTACTTTTCTACACTTCCTAACAGAATTCAAAACAATCACCAAGAACCTTATGCTAGATCGAATTCACATTGTCTTAAACTGCAAAAACTAGAAAGTTATCCTTATCACCATATACTTTAGAGTTCCATGGGTTAGTGTAGGAGTCTCTATCCCTTTACTTGTAAATGGTTGTGAGATACCTTTGCTATATGAACCATAAAATCCAAAACCTTATGAATAATCAATAATATGGTCATTAAGACTTTCTTTCTATACAAAAAAAAAAAAAAAAAGGTTTAAGGACACCATGGTGAAAAAGAAAATTTTAGAGATCCATTTTAGAGAAGCTAGCTAGAATTTAAGCTCTAAGGTCCAATAGCCTTAATTAGCTCTCCATGTATCGAAAAGAATATGAATGTTTCATCATCATCTTTTGTTTTTTGCAGGGTACTTTATACTGGTAGGTCTTTTGTTGGATTTGTTCAAATTGATGTACCTCACATATAACAAAACTGGATGATTTTATTTAGTTGATGTACAATTTTTATGTTTTCATCAAAGTTGGATTGATTCACCCAGAGTCCCCATCATTTTCTTATCATTCCATTTTGGCCCCCACCCTCCCATGTTGGTCCCCAACATTTAAGCACATCCTTCTGTGACGAATTGTGCTAGTGTTAGAAAACAACGTATCTAAAATAGCTATTTCTTTTTAACTGCAGCAAGAACTTTATTGAAAAAAACTTAAAAAGTACAATAGCACAATACCCACAAGACCAGCTCTAGCAAGATGCGAAAGCTGATTCAACCAACCCCACCAAAATTGCCCTTAAGTCCTTGCTTCCAAGTAAACAGACTTAATTTATCCAATTTGAAATGGCTAGTTTAGGATTATACACTCATTCCTCCCAACAATAAGTTAACTTTGTGCTTCTATTTTTCAACCAAAAATATGACAAAGCTTGAATTTCTCCAAATATATTTTCATCTTCTATTTACAGCTCTTCATGCACTTTCCTATTTCTTTTCCTCCATAAGAACCAAAGGGTAATGCTATATATAGCTTGCCATCCTTTCTTTTGCCCTTTGTTCATGAGCCAATCCACCTCTTCCTTTAGAACTTTTGCAATATTGAGGGCTGATAGATGTTCCACGCTCCACCAATTACAGACTTGTTTCCATGTTCCTACGACTACTTTGCAATGTAACAGAACATGCTCCGTTGACTCCTCCGCCTCCAAGCACATTGGGCACACAACATTAGCTAACTCCACTCCTCTTTGCAGAAGATTATTTCTTGTTGGCAGTCAATTTTTCAAAATTTTTCAAACAAAGACATTCACCTTTTGCGGTATCCATGGTAGCCATCTTGTAGGTTGAGCACTCGCTGCAGCTAAAGAAGACACTCTTCAAGTCTTCTTGTCAACTTCTTCATCGAAAATGTGCCATTTGCATCTAGGTTCCACCACCAACCATCCTTGGAATTGCTAAGAACCTGAACATTACACAACAAAGATGATAGCTCCTTAAATTCACCACAATCTTTCCCTCTTAATGTCCTCCTCCACTTCCACTTCCAGCCCCTCTCCCTCAATGTTACAAAATCTATCCTTCACCATAAAATTTTTTATCACATTTTAAGTTATATGACCTAGGATATTGAATCATCAATGGTTTCTCCCTCACCCACCAATCACTTCAAAACCTCACCGAATCCCCTCCTCCCAGCCTTTGTTTAAAAGATTGCCTAAATGCTACACCCAACTTTTTTAACTCGTTCCCTACCTTCACTATACTCCCCCACACCCCGCCACTATTACCCCTCACTGAACTTTCACCAAGACCGCCATTCACTCCATATAAACTCTTGATAACCCAAACCCATAACGCTCTTTCTTCAACCAAAAACCTCCACCGTACTTTCTAATAATGCCAAATTTTTTAAATCCAGGCTACCCACACTTAGCCCACCCATCTCCTTTCTACTTATCACCTTACTCTAAGCTACCTAACTTATAAATTTACCCTCCCTTGGACCCCCCCAAAGAATTGATTCCTTTTACTTTCTAAAAAAGCTATATGCACAGATAGTGCTCAAATTCAAGTGTTAAACTGGCCTTTTTCATTCAATTTTTCTTTCTCCTTATGAAATATGGTAGAGTGATGCATTACAAATATGTGTGTGTGTGTGTGTGTGTGTGTGTGTGTGTGTGCCATTCTCTAATGGAAGATATTCATTAGTAAAATTTTAAAATATGATAGTAGAACTCCTAGAGGGCTGCTCCAACAGACAAGATATTTGTTGATAAAAGTGCCATTGCCAATGGATTATACCAATGGATATGTGTTCGTTGGAGCAGCCTATTACCAATGGATAACTGGATATAGATGACTTTTATCTGTTAGTATAAGTCTGAATGGGTTAACTTGGATAGGGGTGAACATGTGACTGGTTCAATTTAAAATCAATTCAAACACAATGATGTGATTGATTTTTAGTTTTTATAAAATGTATTGAAACCATTCAAACTGCAAGTTAGAATCGTTCTGAACCATTCAAGTTAGATTTAAGTTTATATGATTCCTCTTTCCAAGACCTAAGCTTATTGTAAATGAAAAAAATAAGAAAAATATTTAGGATTTTACATATTGTTCCCAAAATTTAAGAAGGTTCAACAATATATAGTCCAAGATTAGATGGAAACAACTTTATATATGTAGGGTTAATTAATATGAATAATAATATAAAATATCTATTAATATTCTATCTAATTGGTTTATTTGGTTTGAATAATTGGTTTATTTGGTTTGAAGTATAGGAACTAATAACCAATTTGATAACCAAACATAAAATTCGGTTTTGGCCCAAACTAACCGAATTTGAAAAATAACTGAATAATTTTATTCAAATATAATTAGTTTTTTTTGGTCCAAATAATGCTTAACCCCAAACTTCGGTATAGCTATAATGTGTATAAAAAGTTCAGTAAAATACAAAATGAACACAACAAGTCTCATCCTTAAAATAATATCATTCAACCTAGATAAAATATTCAATAACCATTATTTATACAAATAATAATAGTAAAATTTGAGGCATTAACTTGGCTAGTACTAGAAACAGAAAGTTGTTGTGCCACTCTTTCACCGTCAAATCCTTTGATATATATGCATCAAAATTGTCAATAAACCAGAAAAATAAAAATAAAATAAATCTCTTTTTAAATAAATTCAATGAACCACTAACAACAAGCTAGTATACAAAACAAGCAAGCCTGCAACCAATACATAGCCAATCATATATATATATATATAACATCAACAATTTCAAAGCGGTTTCCAGAGGGGGAGAGAAAGAAGACACACTAGCAAGGAGCTAGCCCTATAACCCGCACAGGAACTCCCCCCACCCCCTTACAACAAAGCTTACAACGGCTTAGACAACAAAGCTTATAACCCAACCCCTTCCCTTTTACAACCAATTAACCCAACCCCTCCCTTTTACAACCAATTCTGAATCGCCAATTTTGGATTAGAAAACCATTCAAACCAACTACAGTTGAGCTTTGGGCACCTATTCCTAATCCATAAGTAAGAAAGACTTTGAACTTGGAACAGCACCTGCCCGAATGGTTTTCTACTATCTGCGAAGACTAAACTATTTCTTTTATTCCAAATAAACCAAACCACGATGAAAGTTATAGCCTCCCAAACCTTCTGATGAGCCGTATTAAAGCAGCCCAGATGTTGACTGGCCAGAGCTTGAATCAAATTTCCTGCTGGCACCGCATGAATATGCCACCAAGAAAATACTGCATGCCAAACACCCTTTGCATGAGAGCAGTTCACAAACAAGTGGTCCAACGATTCCTCTTCCTGTTTGCAGAATGGGCAAAGGGTATCTTGAACTGAAAAGCCTCGAATCGCAATGTTAACCTTTGACGGGAGCCTATACTGCAGAGCCCTCCAGATGTAGACGTTGACTTTTCGAGGGGCCCACGAATTCCATCTTGCCGCTTGGCCCCCGGGTGTTGTCGGTAGAAGAGCTTCATCCACCAAACTGGACAGCACCTTAACCGAGAATGTCCCAGAGGAGTGCAGATGCCACCTCCACCTGTCAGAGGATCCTGCATTCAAGTTTAATAAGCCCAGTAATTTCGACAACTCCACAAACTCACCTAACTCCCTCCCTCTTAGATCCCTCCTCCACCCCCAAACCCACTCACTGTCCCTCCTCCTTTCATTTATCAAACAACACTTTGACACCTCCAACTCAAACAACCTAGGGAACTTATGCTTCAGGACACCATTTCCCAGCCAAAGGTCCTCCCAAAATCTTACCTTATCCCCTACTCCTACAACCCACCTAAAAGATTTTAAAAAGTCCACCCCAACCTCCTCCAACTCCTTACCTATTTTTAAGATGCTCCCCCAAACTCCAGGAAACCTTTTCTCCCTCGACACCCTATCTACCCCACCATTTTCTCCAAAAATGCCCTTAATAACCTTGACCCAGAACGCGTCCTCCTCTGTCCTAAACCGCCACCACCACTTCCCGAGCAAGGCCAAATTTTTTGCCCTTAGAGCTGAACAAAAGCCAACTTCATAAAATAGACATGTAAAATTGAAAAATAGAGCTGAACAAAAGTCTTGATTCGTACAAAAGGTTTCTTTCCATGGATTGATCATACCTAGCTTCTGACAATCAGTTTTCGTTATAAAAATACAAGGGGCAAATATCTAGCTTTAGAGTCTTAAGCCGAATTATAAATCATTTTAGTCAACAAAGACTCATCAATTCGAGCCTTTCTAAAGAAAACATACAAGACCCTAAATCCCCGTTCGTACTTGGATTAGTACTTTAATCCTTCATCAAGTGAATCAACACATATGCATGCCTGTATGCCATAGAAAACATTTTTACGCATAATTGAATGCACCACAACAATAGCTCATTGATTCACCAGTAACATATAATTTTCAGCAACCATTAACTTAAAGAGTCAAAAGAGCAACATATCAAAGCCTTGCTTTCGGGTTAACAAGATTTTCATATAACCAATTAACAAAACATTTATTTTTTTTTTGAACTGCATCATGTATTATATATTCAGATCAAAGGTCCACAAAAGCAAAACGAGGGATGTTAGGACCATCTCTTAGATACTTGGCTTAGGCCAAGAATAAAAAGAAATACTAATTTAAAACATGAGGGACTTGATTGAAAGTAAGGATGAGGATGTAAATGAAACTATTGGAACTTGAAGGGTGAAATGCACCATGCAAATAAGAGCATGGACTAAGGTGGAATTAGACCAATTTTGGTTGACAAAAACAAATTGGCCGGTCAAGAATTGCGGCTTCTTCCAAATTAATTTGGTCATGGGTTAATTACCATTTGAGGCCATATTAATGAAAGCTTGGCAATTTGAGCCATGAGTTAAGAATAGAGCTGAAATAATCCTACATTTTAATGGCTAAAATGTGCACATGGAGACTTAAGGGAGGAAAGTGTCACATGTAGATTATTTAAGGACCAAGGATGACATTGAGTCAAAATGTTGAATATGTGTACACGCTTCATTTAATGCGGCTAGAAAATTCATTTTCTCTTCTGCTGCCTGTTGAACGTGGACTCGTCTGCCATATGCTCATTAATGCGGCTTGCCTTCGTTTTATGTGGAATCCTTTGTCTTGCGCTCATTAATGCGCCAAGACTATTAAGTCGCCCAGCCTTTGTTATTTGTTTGTGTTGGCCGAAAACGAAATCAGTCAAAAAAAAACCGAAACAAGCTTCAGCGTTTCCTTCCGGTGCGTTCAGGCTAATTGGCCGAGAAAACGAGGGAGCTACTAGATCAAAATACAAATTACACAAACCAAAGTTGTAAAGGTAGTACTCTTTGTAATCCGAGTTTAGCTAGTGCATCCGCTTTCTCATTAACCTCTCTTGGAGCAAAAACAATGCTGCAGTTTTGAAAGAGTTTCTTCGGTCCTTCGATCTACCTTAGGGTGTTTGTTACTCTCCAAGGACCCTTTTCGCTTTCGTTGATCTAAGATGTGGCCAGTTTTGAGTCTGATTCCACTACTAACCTCTATGGCATTTATTTAGTGTTATCAATATTTCTCATTTTTGTTGTAAACATTTATTCAAAGCTGAATGTACATCTTTATCGATATAAAATGAATATTTTTTTTTCTCCATCAGACATTTGAATATTAAAAAACTCTACAAGTACTCAGAAAAAAAAATTTTAAAAATGAAACTAAGGGGGATTGATTCTTAGAACTAAGGGTAAACATTTAGTTGGTTTAATTTTGGAACAGATCTTAATATAATGATCCATTTAGTTTTTGATTTCTATAAAACGTATCCAACTTGTCCGAATTGAATGTTAGAGCCAATTCGAATAATTTGAATTATATTTTTTTATTTATTCAATTTTTCTTTCTAAAACCTAGGCACATTGTAAAAAACTAGTAGGAAATGGCTTATATATGTAGGTTTAATATAGATAATGGTCAAATATTTATTATTGTCCGATCTATTTGATTTATTTGATTTCAAGTGTATGATCCAAGAACCAATCGGATAACCGAATATGAAAATTGGTCTTAGTCTGAACCAATTGAATTAGCAAACAACTAAACTATTTTATTTAAATGTAATCTATTTTTTCAGTTTTTTTCGTTTTATATAAATAATACTCACCCTACGGCCTACCTAGAAGAGCGTGAGATTTGCAACCGGGTTGGAATGTTGTTGATCGTACAAAGATGTCCCAAGCCCTCAATCTTAATTAGCGACATCAACTTCAAATTAAGGCATGCATTGGATGAGACTTAAAGCGACGGCCGAAATCCTGACTACTAGTTAATTTAATTGATTTGGGAACAGATTTGGATACTCTTTATATTATCTCAGTACGAAAGACAGAATGGCAGCTTGAGGGATCGTTCTCGAATCATGCATGTTTTCTTCTTTATTAATCATATTCTCCTTCAAACAAGATCAATATTTGTTTTGTTCATTATTCCAAAGTAACAATTGATAGGATTGCTACGTGGTTTCTTTTTTCAGAATGCAACTTGGGAGTTGATCAGGGATTTGAACCTAGGCCCTCCCACCTTCGCAGCAAGTGTTTCAACAAACTCAAAAAGATCGGGACAACAGTTTTTTTTAGAGTTAGATAAATATAGGTAAATCAATGAATTAATTAAAATGTAATTGAAATAAAATTTAAATGCAACTTAAACTTTTCAATTTTATTTTATCAATTTTTTTTTATTTTTTGGCATAATGCACTAGCCGAGGGATGAAGTAATTAAGACTGTTGGGTCCGTATTTTCAGAGTACAACTTTCAAAAAATTGGATTTGGATCCAGGCCTCATCTTTAGTGCCATGGATATCATAGACATATGTCTAATTAGACATAGTATTGAGATTACAATTTTACCCCTTACCCTAACCGTTTCTCTCTCTCTCCTACCGCTGCTCCGCAGATTGTTTCTCTTTCTCCTCCTCTCATCGCCGCAGCCACCGACCGCCGCTCCGAACTTTGATCTCCTTCGCGCATCGATCTCTGTCGCACACCGATCTCCATTGCACACTGATTTCCGTCGAGCACCAGCATCTTTCTCTCCCCCTCTCATCGCCGCAGCAACCGACCGCTGCTCCGAACTCTGATCTCCTTCGCGCGTCGATCTCTGTCGCGCACCGATCTCCGTTGTACACTGATTTTCGTCGAGCACCAGCATCCTAGCCGAGATGATGATGCCGTAGTATTTGCCGGAAATCTAACGTGATGACAAGCCGACGGGATGATTAACCGACGCGATGACGCGATGCCAGAGATCTGATGATGATGTTCGACGAAGGCAGTCCAGGAGCGGCGGCAGCTACAGATCTAAAAGGGGCAGCTGTGGATTGCTTTAGACATTTTGTCACTTTTCTTTAGACACTTTTACACATTCATTCAGACACTTTTTTATTGTTTCAATTAGTTATTTTTTAAGAGAGTAAATTGTTTGCGTATTGGTCAGACACTTCTAAATATTTATTTAGACACTTTTACACATTCATTCAGACACTTTTTTATTGTTTCAATTAGTTATTTTTTAAGAGAGTAAATTGTTTGCGTATTGGTCAGACACTTCTAAATATTTATTTAGACACTTTTACACATTCATTCAGACACTTTTTTATTGTTTCAATTAGTTATTTTTTAAGAGAGTAAATTGTTTGCGTATTGGTCAAACACTTCTAAATATTTATTTAGACACTTTTACACATTCATTCAGACACTTTTTTATTGTTTCAATTAGTTATTTTTTAAGAGAGTAAATTGTTTGCGTATTGGTCAGACACTTCTAAATATTTATTTAGACACTTTTACACATTCGTTCAGACACTTTTTTATTGTTTCAATTAGTTTTTTTTTAAGAGAGTAAATTATCTACGTATTCGTCAGACACTTCTAAATATTTCTTTAGACACTTTTCGGTATCCATTCAGACACTTTTATATTACTTTGTAGACACTTCCACATACTATATTAGACACACACTTCTAAATATTTCTTTAGACACTTTTCGGTATCCATTCAGACACTTTTATATTGCTTTGTAGACACTTCCACATACTATATTAGACACATTTATATTTTATTGCAGACATTTTTGTTGTTCAGAAGCAACAAAGATGCGACTTGGAGGCAACGATCGGAAGCAAGATTTGGAGGTGATGACAAGATCCGACGAGAGATGTTGAGATCCGGCGAGTAATGGCGAGATCCGACGGAGACGACGAGATCCGACGAGAGATCTCGACGAGTGATGATGAGATCCAGTGAGAGATGACTATCCGGCGAGTGATGACGAGAGACGATGAGAGATCTCGGCGAGTGACGATGAGATCCAGTGAGAGACGACGAGGTCTGGCGGCTGGCGACGAGATTCGGCAAGAGATCTTAGCGAGTGATGACAAGATCTGACGAGAGATGACGAGATCCGGCGAGTTGCGACGAAATCCGACGACAGTCGGAGGCGAACAGCTGTGAGATCTGGATGTGGATGATGACTACAATATTTGGAGGCGGTGACGGTTCATCGGAGGAGGTGGCAGCGACGGTGGCGGCGACGGCAACGGCAGAAGTGGTGACAGAGGCAGATTTCAAGGTTGAGAGTGACTTTTGGTCTAGGGTAGATTAGTCAATTTATTTACTGGATTATAGGCTATTTATAAGAAATTAGGACTAGATTAGTATGTCTAATTAGACATATGTCTACAATATAATAACTACATCTTTAGGCGTACAATGTATTACTTTTTGAGTTGTTACAAAAACGTTTTAAACGTTTTCATTTTTAGAAAGTTCTAATATTCAATTTATCTTACTATCCTAATTTAAACTCTCACTATATAAAACATAATAAAAATTTTAATCTTTATTTAAATTTTCATTACAAAAAATAAAAAAAATTAATCATCATTTAAATCATTACCTAAAATTCAATTTTTTTTAATTTTAATCTTAAGAGAAAAATTGAAAAAAAAATCATATACATACATAATCTCCATTTTCATCTCCATTTTCAGAGAAATGTTTTATTCTCACGAGACGGAGAGAGTAAAAGAAAAGAAATTTCTAAGTTGGGTATATATTGGCGGTACGCTTGTGTTTAAAACAAGAAATAAGTAGAGTTAGAACAGCAATGATTGCAATTCAAACAAGCAAAACAACTTGATTCCTTTGTTTAAAATTTTGTATTTATTTGTTACTTTGTACAAAGATTAATGATTTTTTTGTACCTTTACTTGACGAAATATTTAATTTCCATCTGAACAAAAATATATTTATTGATTTAATTAAATATATAAGACGCATGAGTACATAAATACTACAGCGTGGACCATGGTCCCTTAATATTTCGGCTTCAACCTAAATCGGGCACCATTTCTGTTTCCTTATTTTTCTCAGCAGCGTCACTTGTAACATTCTCCGAACCTCCGTGGCCTCCCCACTTCCTTAATCTCTTCTCAGCAACAGAGGCCTGTACACATGTCTGGGGTTAGTCCAAGTTTAACAGCTTCCTAAGCCTAACAATGTATGTGGTCATGTCTTAATTAATTGATACTAGCATATAACTAATATCTTAGTGAAGACAAATTACGCGGCTTACTTCTTGTAATTTTGATTGATTAAACTGTTAGTTATTGTTACGTTGTAATTCTATTAGTATCAGGTTAAGAAAACTATTAAAGAATAATCATCAACAATATAATTACATAGTGACAAAGTATATGTAGTTTTGACTGATTTACCTCTTTGTTCCAATTGGTTGTGCCAACCATTCCAAAAAGAATACATGTTTGCAACGCTGTCCCCGACAACATCCCATACCAAATCCCCTGATATGATAGATTTTTAATTTAGAAAATTGAAGGGATAAAAAAAATTAGGATAGTTATCATATACGTAGTTAATAGAATGAAGATTTCAAAACTAGCTAACTAGCGAGGGAAATATATTGGCAATGGAAGAAAAGAGATGCAATATATAATATGTATGGCTGTAATTACTTCAACACCCATATGAAGCTTGTAGCCCAATACGAGGCCCAAAGGAGTTCCAAAGAAGTAGTAGCAGCCGATGTTTACATATGCAATTGTAGCTTGCCATCCAGCGCCAATAGCAACGCCTGTTAAAGTACATACATCTTGTTTTGAGTATTATTAAATAAATAGATAATACTAGCATGTGAGAAATTCGATTTTTGTATGTGGGTAAGAGGCTTTTTACCAATTTTTTTCATCAAAAGCAACTTTTTAGTTCAATGAAAATTTTTCTAAAACAATGTTGTTAAAATAAAAAAAAAAACGTAAAGCAAAAAAGTTTAAATAGAATCGGATATGCTCTTTTTTTATCGGTAAAACCAAGCATAATTATTAATCTTAACAAGAGTTACAGAAATTTACACCCACTTTAAGAAAAAGTAGAACGACCCAAAAGAAGAAAAAAGAGTGAAAAGGAAAACAACATTTAAGCAACTAAACAAAACAACAAATCCTAGCTAAAAGATAACTAGATACCGTTGTCACATGAGCTAAGATCTTGTAGATAAATACATGTCTATATTATTTATATCCTTAAATTTGATATGATCAAATGTATGCAAATGAATGTGAATATAGAGCATGTAGATACCAAACACTTATTGACCATTTAAAATTTATGTGAAAATTTTCCCTAATTTTACTTCTTGTGATCAGACATTATTGATCATACATCATAGTCTCATTTGATACTAGCGTCAGCAACTAATTTTAGAGTTCTGAAAAAATTATTTAAGAATAACTTTTAGTTTTTATATTGAGCGATTTCATATCAATCATTAAATAAATTATAAAAAAAATTGTATAACTTCCGGTATATCTCTTGAAAGCCCGACAATGACCATATCGCATACCAATTAAGGGTACGTAAAATATGACATTGGTAATTTAACTGTACCGCTTGGTATTGGTAGGTAATAATTAAGAAGATGCATGTAATGTACCTGATAGGACAGGTTGAACGATGTTGATGAGGATGCAAAGAGAAAGTAACGGCGTGAGATGTTGCACCAGTTGCTGGACTCTTAAATCATTTGAGAATAGGCGAGGATATACATCACGGCATATCATCAATGTAACGGCGATGGCAAGGCCGATCGTAAGCGAGGACACAACTGCCACCACCAACGACAATCTGGCAGCTCTGGGATGTCCCGCTCCTAATTCATTTGATACTCTCACACTAATCAACCAAAATCATGATAAACATGCTTGTAATCAATGATCCTTATATATCCTTAATGAATAGTATAATTATAATTCACACAAATTAAAGCTACTAATTAAATTGCATGGCCAGACCCGAAAAGGGAAGAGGGATATATATTTTTCACCTAAACAATCCTAATAAAATTAAGACATTAACACAGACGACGACGTACATACCTAATAGCTGCATTCATTCCAAACGCAATATTAGTCGTCCATCCTAATATGTTGAGACTGCAAATTATTAAATTGATAACCAATTAATTAAATAGAAATTGTAGAAATTAATTAAAGGCACATGATAAGTTTGGGTTTGAAAATATATACTATATTTTAGCTTTGACAAAATGGGTGGATTAGAAAAGCTAGCTAGCATATATATATGGAACCTAATATATATATATATATATAGTAATTAAATTAAAGGGGGGAATTTAAAGGCACAAACCAGATGGAAAGGGCAGCCACTGAAAGTTCAGCGTTCTTTAAATATCCCGCGAAGATTAGCAGAAGCATAAAATACCAGCACTCTAAGCTGCACACCCAAAAATATTTGGAAATATGCGTCAAACACTAGCTCCATTTACATTGTTTAAGTTTCCCTCTTCAAACATATCTTTCAGTTTCTATGGAAATTAATAAGCTAGTCCTTTCCATTAGTTATAATTAAATCATGCATTTAATCTCTGTAATTGAATTAGTACTCCCTCGTCTCAAATTATTTACAACATAATTTATTTTATGTTGTCTCAAAAAAGTGAAACATTCTATTTATTAGATTGTTATACTATATTACCATTTAAACTGCCATTTTAGTCCTAAAGCTTCACTTCAAGCGGTTGAGGCTTAGTACACCATAGTGGGAGTCCTGGTTTAGAACTCCACCTTCACAAAACATCACATAAAATGCTAGTTATCCTAATTTGATGCATCTTGAAAAAACAAACATTCACGCTTTCATTTAACTATAATCTATCTTCTTCCTTTATAATGAAGATCAAAATAGTAGACAATTAAACATCTTCAATCTTTTGAATCTCTTGGTTAAACCCAAATATTTCACCCAATTAGAGACGAGGGAGTTAGCAACCTGTGTAATTAAAACTAATTTAAGTTAAAGGAACTTGAAGAATGGGCCGGGGAAAAACGGAACTGCGTAATTATATATATTTACCAGAGCATCACAGCGGAAGCAAGAGACAATCTGACAAAACCCCACAAGTTTTTAAAAGCCATGGACGAAAATCCCGTCCAGGAACGCCCACAGTTTCCACCGAGAATGTACACAAACTGAGCCACGATTATGAACCACCAGGAGGCGTTGAGCACCACGGCGGCTCCAGCCAGGCCCCAGTGGAGCTTCAGCATCAAGAGCCAGTTGAAAAGCACATGCAAGGCCAGCGCCAACGCGGAGATCACCGACATGGCCACGAGTTTGCTCTGCGCTTGCAAGAACTTGGCCATCGGAAAATTCAAGGCGTAAGCGAAGAGCTGAGGGATCATCCAGAGGGCGAACGTCCCCGCCACCGTAGCAATGTCCTCCGGTTGCCTGACCAGCCTCAAAATATGCGTACCGAAGACGTACAAGAGAGTAAGTAGCAAGGCGGTTGAGTTGAGAATGATCCATGATCGTTGCAAGTAAATTCCCAGCATGTCAACTTTGCCTGCACCGTATGCTTGCCCACACAACGTTTCAAGCGCGCTTCCCATGCCAAGCTGATCATGGAGGACAAAATAAGAGCATTTATAGATTAAGCTGAAAGGCTCACTGGGTAAATTGGGTAATTACTATATGAGTATGAACTTGCCATGACTCCGAAGGAGAGGCCGGCGATGAAAGAATTCTCGATAGAAACGGCGGCGAGGACGAGCGTGCTGATGTGGCCGGAGAATATCTGAGTGACAGCGCCGAGAGAGTATTGGGAGACGGAGGTGAAGATGGCCGGGCCGGCAAGATACCAGAGCTTCTTCGACTCGAACCGGAATTCTCTTGAGAAGTCACGGACGCCAGTAATGGGGCCGATGTCACCGGCGGCGTCCATAAATGTAAGAGCTGATAATTGACGTTTGTATATTCTGAGCACCGGATTACAGCTTGGGGTTTTGTTGGAAAAGTGAAACTAGTGTCCGGCCTGAAACATGGAAGATTTTCGTTTCCTTTTATTGAGGCAGAGTTAGTTTGGAATATTGCTTATGCCAAACGCGATTAAGGTTAAACACGGGGTCGGGTGCTACCAAACTCTGGATTTGACAGCAGGCTCCCGTAGAAGTTCTAAAGTACTGAGTTCGGATTCTGTGAATGCGACTTCCTTCTTAAATCCTATATGGGTCCTCAACTCTTGCCCAATTATCATCTACATCACTGTACTATAGTATTTGTTACTCAAGTCATGCACGGGCAAGGGCTGAAAAAGAGTCGAGTGAAGTAGTAAGTTGATCATGTTTGACTTGAAATATATATTGAGTTTGATATTTCGTTCATGTTTTGATTAAAAGAATATAAATCAGTCATAAATAGGCTTTTAATCAATCAATCACTTGAGCTATTCAATTAGATTAATGGAAAAAAATTAAAATTGAGCTAAGTTGAGTGATAAATTAGCTAATTTTTTATTAAATTTTAAGTCAAGTTTAAAATTTTATTCAAGTTTGGTTAGATAATAGTTTGAATGAGCTATGAACGGACTCTAAACCAAGCTAGGCTTAAGGTGCATTCACAACAAGGCAAAAGTTCTAGCTAGCAGATAAATAAATGTACACGGACTTGTCGAAAAAATGTCTAAAAGCCTACACAAATTACATTTATACTGCTGGTAGTTGAGTGAATTCATATTAATTTTGGTATAGTTTGATTAGATTGGATTAATTAGGAAATCCGGATATAAATGACATAAACTCCATGGTTGAATGGGGTACGTAGAATGCTTTTCCCCTTGGTGCATTGCTATTTTCTATGTTAAGGGAGTGTTTGGAGGCTGAAGGGTCAAGAAAATTGCAGGAAAAATATGCATATAGCTGAGAGCGGGATTGAAGAGCATTCCCACCACATGTAGGTCTGTGTGTAAGCCCATTCCAAGTGCTAATTGCTAAATGTAGTGCACCGGTCAGACAAGGCCTTAACCGGCACGCTTTTACCTTTTCGCAGCAAACTTATACCAAACCGTTTGCGTGGGAAAACTATCTAGCCTTCTGACTTCCATATAAATCTCAGCCTTCCAAATCTGATTCCCTCAATTAATAAGTTCACAAAAGTACCAGAACTCTTTAGATTTTGTTTGATTTCGTAGTTCAGCAGGACCCAAGATTAGGAAGATCACGAGCACAAGCATATGGCTAGCTTGGTGTACCAACTAAAGACATATGTATATAAATTTACATCTATAATCTCTCATAAACACTGAATATATAGTATTATTAATTACCTTGCTGGTTCTTGAACTAAGCTTTCAGTAAATAGAATTACTATTTCAGGTTATAAATTATTAATTATTCTATTAATAACAAAACACGCCAGCCCATTATTAACTTGAGTTTCTCTTATAAAACCTAACCATATTTGTTCACACACTATAAGTATTCTTATTTTCAGCGCATATATTCGTCGCATTCATTATAGTTTTGATATCTGAATCATCTATCTGCAACCAGTCACCGATAGTTCTACTTAATCATGTTGGCAAAATGACACTTTTGATCTTATTACTCTGTGAATTTTTTATTGAAGTCCCAAAACTTTTCATTCTGAATAAGTTCTAAAGCTTTGCAACTATATTTAAAGTAAATCCTAAAATTTTTCATTATTTAATTGGCTGAAAGAAAAATATAAATCATAATAACTAACTGATATCATTTTTTAAAAATTCTATTTTAAACTGTTTGGTCTTCCTGTAGATTTGAACTGAGAAGCATTTAAACTACTTCAAAAATTTAAAAAAAAAAATACTTGAAACAGAAAAGTATAGCAAGTTTTGTAACTAATTAAAAGTGTTGTGTCCTCAAGAATACGTGTGGCCCAGGTGATGTGAGAAGAATCATATGATAGAATGCTGCACAACACAAAGAAGCATAAAAAGTACATAAGAAATGGGCTCTTGTGATGTTAATAAATGCAAAATAGATCCACTATTGCCGCGATAATCAGATACCGTTCCGCTTGCTTGCCAGCCACAGGGCACATAATATGCTCCTAGATTGCTGTAAATTTTTCATGCGAGAAGTTTCATACAACATTAATGTACGTACTCACCTCAAAAAGTTGTCGTCTTTATTATTAATAACGATTAATTTATAATTTTATTTTTTTAAAAAATTATCACAAAAATATGATTTTTTTTTTCTATGAAAATGGAATTACAATTTTTTTAAATTTTTTCAATACACATTAATAAAAATATATTCAATCTAAAACTTAGTAAAAAATGGTAAACAGGCGCTAAAGTGAGACGGAGAGAGTAATTACTTTTATTTGTTGGCCCAAGTGTAACTAAGAGATGGTTTAGTTGCTTTAAAAACTTTAGTAAAATCAAATTTACAACCAATTCACTCAACCAAAGATCAATAACAAACTAAGGTAACTATAAAAAAAATAAAAACAAAAATAAGGAAAAGAGTGTATTGAGATTTATAAAGATTCAACTTCACCAACTAGAGTTTATATTCTCTACTCAAACTTACCCACTTGAGAGTTCTTTCAACTTTTCTTGATTAAGATTACAATAATATTTTTTTTAAGGTTCACACTCAACTAATCTATAGTTTTCTCCAAAGATAACTAAGAACCACTTTAACATTCAAGAGATTCTAATACTTTAAGATTTTACAAGGTTAAAAGCTCATATAATAATACTTTTGCTAGATATACAAGTAAAAGCACAAATTTTGGCTTTTTTATTAAATGATAAACACTTTGATGTTGAATCTTTTATCCAATGGCCAAGTCTCTTAAACAAGATATTTCTTCATGTATTTATACACCTTTGAGGGCCAACCCTTTGAATTTTTGGCAACTGTTGTTGCCATTTTTTTACAATTTTGCAATTTTGTCTCTCAATTTTACTCGAGTGAAAATTTTACTTAATTGTAACCCGAGTCTTACATCATCACCCAAGATTTGAACTTCAACTACTAGATTATTTATTAATGACTTGTCAACACCTAATCTACGAGGTTGATTGAGTTGACATGATTTTAAATGAATTTTAAAATATTTTTTTAGCTAGAGGTTCACGTTCGAGCTCTAACTGGAGTTTTCACCTTGCTGAAAAATTTCACTAGAGTGTTTTTGTCTAAAACCTAGAACATCTCAACCTAAAAAAACTGCTCTAATTTCAACACATTGTTTTTGCTTCCCTTGCATCTTAGCTTCCAACAACTTTTAAATTTTCACTTGCTAACTTATTAAAGGATCTTAAACATCGTTCAAAAACATGTAAATTTATCTAATTACCAAGCACACTAAAATAAACACATTAAACTTTCATAAGTGTTTTGTTATCATTAAAATTCTAGTTAATTGATTGGAAGAAATCCAATATATTAGCTTGCTATTTATTATAGATTTTTCTCCTTGTTGTTTTAAATTATTTTTTTAGTTTTTTTTATTTTGAAATATTATTTTTTTGTCCACTTTCTTAAGTAATATATTCAATTTAATAGTTTAATTATTATATTTCTAATTTAATGTGTTAAAAAAAAAGTTGAGTCACAAAAATATAAAGATTAAAAAATATGTAAGATTCATACGAAACCCATTTTCGTTATTAAAAAACTACATTGATTATATTTTTCTTAACCATGCACTTTTTTCCGTGGATAAATAATTGGGGACGGAAGAAGTAGGAAATGAAACAATTGCATACCCTTGGGTATATATTCTTAAAAAGAAAAAAGAAAAAAAATTAACTGAGTTATGTACGTCTAGCATTTTTCAAACTTGATACAAGGTTGCTAAAATTTGTTGTATTGTAGCTGTGGCTGGGGGACACATTTTGACAAATGCCTTGTCCTTTAACTAATTTGCGCCTTGGACAACATGCATGTTATATGCTCTCATTTTTATAAAGGTTAAGGACATCATAATATATATGTTAGCATATTTCTCTAGGTGTCCCTTTGGTCCACTTACTTGCTTGACCCATATTTTATGACAGATGCCTTGCTAGCTGCTTACTTTTCTAGATTTGACACATTTATACGTCGTGGACACATAATGTATTTCAAACTCGGGCGTATGACACTTGTATTGTTGGCAAAATATATATATGTGACAACGCTGCACCACATCTCCACCTGCAATTAACCTTTTAATTACGAGGAGCCACGTGAATCGAATTCAAGTCAGAAGCGAACTAGCTAGTGCAAGACCTCTAGCAAGTACGTACTCGATCGTATGACAAGTTACCTACATCCACATGAATCAGTTAGCAACCTAAGTAAAGAGTACCGTGCATAATAAATTCCAATGCCGTTCCCGAGGGTCGGGGTTCTGAAAGTTCTTCAGTCATAAGTCTCTTCTTCTTCTCATTCTTCGGTAGCTTTCGGGCTCCTCTCTTACTTTGTCCTACCCCTACAGTACTCTACTGCGTATATGCCCTGTAGAGATGAAGGTGGGGTGATATTTAAAACTTAAAAGGGTCACTCTGATCGAAAAAACCTGGCTTTTAAAACTCCTGCAAATCTACAAATGCATAAGTTATCAAGTTTTAATATAGTACTGAATATTATAGTATCAACTTTACAGAGATTAAGTGAATAAGGAAAACTTAGTTACAATATACAGAAATTAATTAAACTAAAAATTAAATTGAATTGAATTGATGAATAAAATTAAACAGTTTATAAAAATAAACAAAATAATAATTAAAGCTGACTAATTCTAAACTAATACTTAAAACTAGACTAAACTTAAACTAATTGACAACATGAGAAACTAATAAAAATCAATAACACAAAATACTCTTTTAAGGGTGGATCCTCTTATCTACTCTTAATGTTGTATAACTTTTATCTTCTATCCACTATCTTGTCTTATAGGCAAATCTACTATTGTCTAACTTCCTTTTTTAAGGATGAATTATCCTAAGCTCATATAAGTTTAGTAGTAATCTCTTACTCTTCCTAAAACTAGAGAATTTCATGCTTAATTTTGTCTATTCAACCTCTTAAATACTTGGGTCTCTCGATTCTCAAGTTGATTTAATTAATTTTCTCTCTACTTTCTATCACAAGTTTCTTCTCTCAAAGATGAACTCATACCAATAAATAAACCCTTGGCCAAAGAGTTTCATTAATTGCAAGAGACAATTAACAAAAAATGGATGACAATTGAAGATAAAAATAAAATATACAATAAGACTCCAAAAGATTCTCATGTCCCCTAAGAGATAATAGGAATTTAGCTACGTAACATCATATAACAAATCATTCATAAAAAATTACGAGATAAAAAAGAAATCAAAGAAGAAGAAAAAAAATTATCCACTAAGAAAAATTGATCTTTAAGTAACAAGTTTAATTTTTGCAATCTTGCCCTTGAAGCCTCATTTTTCTATTGTCGTTCTGCTCTCCTATCGTTTTCTTTCATCTAACAATGGCTGCTGCTACTGTTCCCCCCCTTTTTCTCTCCTATTTTAAGCCACCAAGAACCCTCGTCTTATTATACGCTGTCTCCTACGTGAAATAAGAAATTGGACAAACTTGCAATGCCAAACTGGCTTCATTTTGTTTGTTCTTGGTGTCACTGCTATTAGTCTTTATAATCTTGCGTGCTTCATCCCTTGCCTATGCCAAATCAGAGTCAACGTTCACAAGCTTGTGCACTGCGATGTCAAATTGGCATTAATGCTCTCTTTCTCTATTTTTTCGCTCATTTTTCACACAATCCTCCAACAAACACCAACCTACAAAATAAGTTTAAATTACTATAAAAATCACCTACTAAATAACCAAAACTAATCACAAAAATCTTAAAAATCTACTCACTAAATAAACTCTATCAAAAACAAACTTCAAATCAAACCCATGACAAGATTCTTTGCATCAGGACTTTGCTTAAGCTTGACAATTTCTATGAGTAAAATAAAATTCCAATCCGGTGCTAACACATTCCAGAATGACGAACCTTGGGTTAGGGCTAGGGGTGAACATTATTCAAACAAAATTGAAAAAAAGAAACCAATTACATTTGCATAAAATGATTCGATTTCTTTTCTAATTTGGTTGATTTGGATAAAAAAAACCAAATAAACAAAATATAAGTAAAAATTTTATCATTATCCATAATGGCCATTTATATATAAAGCTATTTCCTACTAAGTTTTACTATTATCTACATTAACCCTACAACTATAAAGTTATTTCCTACTAATTTTGAACTATATGTTGTTTATCCTTCTTTAATTTTAGATATTGAGAGGTAAAAATTTTAATATTTATTTTATGTTTTCATTTACTACATATCTAGGTATTAGAAAGATGAACCAAATAAACTGAAATATAATTTAGACGGTTCTGATAATTTTTAACATGTACTTTTAACAATTTGGATACACTTTGTAAAAATCAAAAACCGATTGGATCATTATGTTTATATTGATTTTTAGTTTTTACAAATTATATTCAAGTTGTCTGAACTACATGTTATAACCAATCCGAACTATATTTCAATTTATTTTGTTCGTTTATTTGGTTCCTCTTTCTAAGATATAGACATATAGTAAATGAAAAAAATAAGATAAATATTAAAATTTATACCTCTCATATGAAAAATTAATGAAGGATAAATAACATATAATCCAAAATTAGTAGGAAACAACTTTATACATAAAGGGCCAATTTGAATAACGATAAAAATTAGTATGAAATAATTTTATATATGTAGGGTCATTATGAATAATGGTAAAATATGTATTACTATTGAGCCAACTTTATTTAGTTTCTAATATATAATCTAATAACTAATCTGATAACCAAACATAAAATTCAGTTTTGGTATGAACCAACCAAACTAGAAAAAAAACAAAATCATTTTATCCGAATGTAATTTGTTTTTTTAATTAGAATAATGCTCACACCTATCTTGGGTAAACCACATGAAAATTCCCTAAACTAAGTTCAATGTTAAAATTTTGATCCTCAAACTACATACGAAACATATAACAATATAGCGCTGTGCATCTTTATATGTTAAACCGTTTTCAGTCATGGCAAATATATATAATTAATCACTATAACAAAAAGATATAACCTCATAGTTTTAAGGGAATAGGTAATAGCAAGAATTTGTGAAATCAGGAACCAATAGTTGTTTTTATTGCTATTACACATGTCGGTATCACTACTAAAAATTGTGGGATTACCAACTGCTTAATTACCAACGTGTAAGACCGTTGGTATATTATTTCCAACGTGCACGCGTTGATAGGGAATAAGAATTGGGCTGACATTTTTTCCAACTGCGTAGCCGTTGGTAAAATTTGCAACGTGCATGCGTTGGTAGTTCAATGTGTGGATATGGGGCTAGTTTTTTGGGCTTTGTTACCAACGGCTTAGCCGTTGGTAATGCTTTAATGAAACGCTGCGTATCATTTATTTTTTTTACCAACGGTGAAATTTAAAAAGGTCTTCCTCTTCCTCCAGACGCATTCGCGTCATTTGAGCAGGTGTTCGTCATCCAGCTAGTCTCTGCCGCCCCGTTGGTCGCCATTGCCGGCGTCGGTCATCGGTGACCGTCGTTTGACGCGTTTCTCGCCCCATTTCACGGATCTGGTGCCAGATTTGCAGGTAAACGTCTACATTTACATTGGTAAACTTCCCTGTTAAAAATTCTCATTCTATAGCATCTCTGGTAGACATGAAAAATCTCAGAGAGCTTCAAATTTGCCTTTCCGGCGACTAAGGGGGATTTCGCCGCTGTGGGTGGCGACTCCGCCGTCGTCGGCGCCGACTTCAGATCAAGAGGAGCTGGGAACGATAGAGGGCATTGGGATTGAGGATGAGTTTAGAAAGGAGAGTTCTAGGTCGAAGTTTTCTTGGAGGGATCATTGGTACCCGGTTTCTTTGGACGAAGATTTGGACCCTAAGTTACCCACGCCATTTCAGCTTCTGGGTCGAGATTTGGTTCTTTGGTTTGATAAGGGCAACAACGAATGGGTTGCTTTTGATGACAGGTGCCCACACAGGCTGGCTCCTTTATCTGTCAGTTCCTTATTCTCTAGTTCTTCTTATTTTATTTTTTTTACCTTTTCTTTCCCAACATTTTGTTTTTTTTCGTATTTGGCCGTTTTAACTTTTGTTGGCTTTATGGTTATGTTTAGAAATCAAACAGGAAAACTTGTTATTGTGTTTGAAATGTTGTTTTCAGGTTGTTATGAGATATTGTGCAATGCTAGTTTTTGTTTTGGCTTTGGGGGGGGGGGATGGTTAAATTAGCAACTGGAGAGTAAATTAGCTCATCGGTGTTGAAAATTTATTGCTGTGTTTTGATATATATAGGAAGGAAGGTTGGATGAAAATGGGCATTTGCAATGTTCATGTCATGGATGGTCATTTAATGGATATGGGTCCTGCAATCGGATCCCTCAGGCTGCATCTGAAGGTCCTAAAGCTAGGGCAGTTCAATCTCCACGAGCATGCGTCACAAGGTTTCCTATAATGGTTTCTCAAGGCTTGCTCTTTGTTTGGCCTGATGAGTACGGTGAAGAAAGAGCCAAAGCCACAAAACCTCCCAAGTAATTCATGCCAGCATTTATTCTGCTCTTTTTAGTTATGCTCATCGAAGAATTGACTGTCAAAGTTTGTGACACTTTTGTTCTCCAAGGGGTTAGTGATCAAACAACATCTTCGTGGTTACTTTTTCAGGTTGCCTGAAGAGTTTAACAAACCTGAGTTTGCAGCTGTAAATATTCAGTGTGATCTGTTCTATGGCTATGATACGTTGATGGAGAATGTCTCAGACCCTTCTCACATAGACTTCGCACATCACAAGGTATGTGGATTTTTTAGGATCTAGAAAGGCATCACAGCTAGTGATTCTTTATTTCTTAGTGATAGCTAATGATACCTAAAGATGGATTATTGTCTATTGGCAAGTAAACGTAGGTGTCACTTGTCAGCTATATGTTCATTGAATTTGTCTTTGCATGATCTGCAACCAACCAAGCGTTGCCATTTTCTAGTGTAGTTTATGTAGATTGGATGCTATTGGGAAATGAAGCTTCTTCGCGGAAGGCCCTTTAGCATTCATTCTCTGCAGTTCCTTCATTGAGAAATTTTTTCTGGAGATCTGACAGAAAATTTTTTGTTCTTCTAGCATGATTAGATCCCATGGAAACCTTAAATTGGTTATGCAGCATAGTTGCTCTGGTTTTATATACTTGGAATTCGGATTAATGAAAGAAAGGTGTAAGAGTTGGTTGTTTCTCCCAATAGCATTGAAGGAGCAGCCACCGTAATCAATCTTTATTTAATCTGCTTAATTAGGTCTTCAACTTAAACCTAAATTCAAGCTCAATTACAGGATGTGAGACCACCTATTGTAATTTGAAGATCACTTAGATAAGACTGACAGTACTTTTATTATTTTATTTAGGTTTTAACATTTTCCAATTTTAGAATCTCTGATATCATTCCATAACTGCAGTTAATCTCTGAGTGGTAGGAATGCTACAAATTTTACAATACAGAATTCATACTCTTGTTGCAATTCATAACAGTAATTACTATTGCACAATGGCATCTTCTGAATTGCTTCTTGAGCTACCAGTGGCACTTCTGTTAGTATTTCTTTTTTTTCTTTTACTTTTCATTTGTGACTCTTAATGCTGCGCTGAAAGCACATTGGCTAACTGGAAAAGAATGATATTAGTGCTGGTAACGTGGGAGTAGGCTGTGGGAAGGAGTATTGTGCCAATTTGGTTGATGGTCATAAAGGCATTGAAGTAGATAGCTTTAGAAATGGGTCTGAAGTCACTCAGGTCGTGTGGTTTATGCTAGTGTCACCAGACTGTTTAATTGACCTTTGGAGGCTATTTTCATGTGGTCAGACTGGCTCCTGCCATGGCAATGTTGATTCCTCCAGTTGATGTCATTGTGTCTAGTAGTGTTTCCAGCCTCAGTGGTATTTAATACAAATCTTATTTTTTCAGATATTGTTTCAGATTTTCTTGTGAAACAAAAATAGGGAGTTCACTAAGCAGGAATTAGAGTATAACTGAATGGAGATTCGTCCTGGGTCTTCAAACTTGCTGAAGTTATCCATGCTTCTCTAGTGTTACTCTTATGTGTTCCCTCTCATCCTTTTCTTGTCTTTTTCTTTTTTCTGTTCGCACTGACTATAACTTCTTACTTCCTTAGAAAGTTAATTTGTTTATCTGGAGGGCAATTCAGAACAGGATTCCAACCAGAGTAAATATTGCTCTTTGAGGCATCTACTCAGGTGATGATCTGTGTCCAATTTGCAGAGACAATGCATAGGACCTTGATCACATGTTAGTGATTTGTAGAGAAGTAGAAGCAATTAGAAAGCTATTTTCAAATGGTGGCAGAAAGATGGTGATCCTGGTTTTGATTTGTTGGATGGATGTGCTAAACTCAAGGCCGGTCATACAGCTCAAGAAGGAGATTGCTAAAATGTGGGAAGCTTCCAAGATGGTGGCTTAGTGCATTTGGAAAAATAGGAATGAGCTGGTCTTTAATGGGAAGTTGTTCTCTGTTGCACTAATTTTGGAGGATATACAGTTTCTAACTTCCCTCTGGGTTGTTGGTAGAAATAAGCAAGTTAATTGTAGCATAATCAAATGAAGATTAAGCCCTGACTTGCGATACAAAACTGGATCAAGCAAAGCTGATTTTGCATATGTTTTGTCACTGGATGAGTCAATCATGTTGATATTTACTGGCTGATGAAGCAGGCATAGAGCAGGAGAGGAAGCCATTACTGGTGCTGCAGGTCATTTCGAGGTTTTATATCGAAAGTATAACAAAATAGGTGCTGATGCAACTGAGTAGCAAAAAAAATTCAGCAGTGTTGCTGGGTCGATTTCAGATACAAGGAGGAGCAGCAAATAGATATAGATTTGGGGATTATTCTCTGTTTTGTTTTACACAAAAAGTAGTGTATTTTGTTTAGACTTGTGAAGCCTTGTGTGATGGGCTAGTGTACTCGCAATTTGATGGCATTAATTAATTATTGTTATCATTCGTTGTTTTTTTTTCTCCAAAAAAAAAAAGTGCAATGGACAAGCCTGTATATCTGTGTAATCTTTATTGCTGAGTAAGGCTGGGAGAACTTTGGAATTAGTATGTTAATTTTGAACTTGTTTCAAACTGGGAAAAATAAGACTGACTTGATATTTCTGAAATGTGTAAGGCGTTGAATGTTGAATGCTTTCTTTCAGACATATCTGTTATTGTTTTAATTATGCTGTATTTGAAAATATTATATTTTAATTACGTTGGCATAGCTGTGTAATGTTTATTGCTGAGTAAAGCCGGGCGTACTTTTGAATTAGTATTTTTTATTTTGAATGTGGATTGAAACGGGGAAAAATACGAAACAACCGAAACCTGGAACGTTTAATATACATTACCAACGCGCAAATGAGGAACTTACCAACTTGCGCGCGTTGTTAATTACCAACTGCTGGCAGTTGGTAAGTTACCATCTGCCGGAAGCTGGTAAGTTAACAACTGCTGGCAGTTGATAGCAGTTATAGTTACCAACGGCCGGCAGTTAGTAACTTACCAACGGCTGGCCGTTGGTAACTACAATTATGCGATGGAAACTAAGTCCTTTTCATGACCGTTGGTAATTACCAACGTGTATTTTACCAACGTCTATACATTGGAATTTACCAACGTGTTATTAGTTGCGCATTGGTAAAAATTTTTTCAATGTATCGAATACCAACTGCCATTTACCAACTGCTGCACGTTGGTAAATGGCAGTTGATAAAGTCCTATATTTTAGTAGTGGTATATATGGTACCCAGCCTTTCCAGAAGAAAAATATAATGCATGATTTTGTCCACTAAAAATTACTTCCATTATATTGCTCTTATATATTAATTTGGGCTTTTGGGTGATCATGTTCCTTCCTATACCATTATCTGTTTCATTAAAAAGTACTGCCATGTTGAACATCGTCTGATCAAATGTATATAATTTTAACATATATAGGACTAACATTGCAACATTTTACATAATTTAGAATCAAAAGGTGAGCCATATTTCATAGCGCGAGGATGAAACGCAACATATGACGTAATTCCCTAACTTCTCATCTATGTTATATAAACATTAAAGCGGAATAGGAGAAGGAGGGTGCACACGCGTCTCTTTGTTGATGGGTTAATGACGATATTGGCCCTCCATTTGTTGTAGCTATGGTGAAGTAGTACTTAATGTCTGGCGGTTTACATTTAGATTTGTAGTACAGTGAGGAAATCTGTTCTTACAAAGCTGGATTAATTTGCCAGGGAACCTTCCATTTATATTGTTTTCTAGTTAAGTCATTTATCTTTCAATTGTTGCAATATTACTTCTATTAAAACTTACTACCTTTGAAGTTGTTTTTTTCCTTTCGTCTCAATGTTGGAGTTGTAGGGGGTTAGTATTATAGTATAGAAGGATATGTTCATAGTTACTTATCTTTTATTATGTTGCTGCTGTGTGATTCGATATCGATATTTTTGTAATGGAGAAAACTTTAGGGAGTGATGAGATGTCAGATACCTCTTTATTAGAGTAATTTAGATTAAGACATTCATAAATTTATCTGTTATCAGTTGAGGCTCTCAATATGTAAATTATGTAAGGTGAAGACCATCGACTATGTCTATGTATTACGAGGAACAAAAGAGATTAGGTGGCAAATTCTTATTCCATGGAAACATAATTATTAGGCTTGAATCATCATTACCATGGATGTTCTTTTCTTATTCACATTATTTTTCTTAAGGTATATGTGTCGTGAATATGTTACATCTTTAGCGATAAGATTTGTTTATAGTAAGTACTAAAAAAATTAGACCAAAATTACCTAATTATTTTATTATCTTTTTTTTTATTTTTTGCCATTTACTATTTCTCTCTCTTAACTAACATTTATTATTAAATAATATCTATAATCACATTTTTATGTTAAAATAAATACTAAGTCACACTCGCAGCAAAGTGCGGACAGTTGCCTAGTTACACACTAAAGTGGAAGAGGCGGGTCTGCTGGTGACAGGCTTTCTGTGGGCTAATTATGGGTTGGTTTTCTGTTGTTGGTTTTTGGTGCGTCTGGGCATTAGGTTTGGTTTAAGTTCATATTCAGCCCTGTATAAGCGGATCTCACATGGCTGTATATAGATGTTTTTGTGTTTTATTCTCTTGAAGACTTGAACGCTGACAATGGGGGGATAATGCATAATATAGATGTTCCCATTATTTTCCCGCTTCAACACTGACATGTGTCGGCTTTATGTCTACTGTACAATTTGGTTATTTTTTTTCTAGCCTATTTGTTTCCCTTTTGTTTTTCTTAAATGGGGTCATTATTTTTTTACCTCATGTGTCACCTTTATGTCTCCTGTAAAATAGGGTCATTATTTTTCCACCTTATGTGTCACCTTTATGTCTCCTGTAAAATAGGGTCATTATTTTTCCACCTTATTTGTTCCCTTTTTCTTTTTTCTCAAATGAGGTTATTATTTTTCTACCTTATGTATCAGTTTTATGTCCTTTTTTTTTCTAAAATGGGGTCATTATTTTTTTTTATCTTATTTGTTTCCGTGTTTGTTTTTCTTAAATGAGGTTATTATTTTGTTGACTTTTTTTTCTTAAATGAGGTTATTATTTTTCTATCTTATGTCTCGGTTTTTTGTCTCTTGTAAAATGGGGTTATTATTTTTCTGCCTTATTTGTTTTCATTTTTTTTATTAAATGGGGTTATTATTTTTATGCCTTATATGTCTGTCTCCTGTAAAAAGGGGTTCTCCTATAAAATGGGGTTATTATTTTTCCACCTTATTTGTTTCACTTTTTTTCCTTAAAAGGGGTTATGATTTTTTTATCTTATTTTTTTTCATTTTCATTTTTCTTAAATAGGGTTATTATTTTTTTTACTTTTTTTTTCTTAAATGGGGTTATTCTTTTTCTACCTTTTGTCTCAGCTTTTTGTCTCCTGTAAAATGGGGTTATTCTTTTTCTACCTTGTGTGTCAGTTTTATGTCTCCTGTAAAAAGGGGTTATCATTTTTCTACCTTATTTGTTTTCATTTTTTTTTCTAAAATGGGGTTATTATTTTTCTCCCTTATTTGTTTTTGTTTCTTTTCCTTCGACGGGGACATGTGTTGCCTTTATATGTGCTGCTAGGTTTACATGCTTGCCTCTGAATATGGCAAGGGATGCATGGATGTAAGGGGAGGACTTGCATGGGATAGGGTATACCTTTAGCTGCCACATGTCCATTTGATTTTTATCCACAGACAATTGCTCTATTCCCCTGCTATGTATATATATTCATGCCCGGTCAATAGCCCAAGTACAAAGCCATCTCTGTTTTTGGCTTTTTTCATTTTTCATACTTTGTTTTCTGTCCTCTGTTTGCTTCCAGTACGTTTCTCACATTTAGCCGTGAGATTTGTATATTAAACATCTGCTATCTGTGTCATTTAATCCTTGAAACTTTACACATATATATATATAATCATTAACCTGGGTTTTTTTCCCTCTGGGCTTTATGTTTGCCTTACGTCTCATATCGGTAAACAATAGGATTAGGAGTAAAATTATGCATGACTAGGTATATTAAAAGGGTGCACAACTAAAATGAGGGCATGGTGATTGACAACAATCTCATGTTAGTAATTTTGATATAACCAATGTTTAGTTATTGGAAATCCATAGGTTGGTAGTTGAATTACAATCACTCAATATTGAGCTATTGGTAATTTGCATCATCAAGTCATTGGTAATCGGAAGTTGGTAATTACCAATGGTCCAAGGTCAAATAATTTATACTAATGGTTAAATTAACTTTTACCTATCCATTAATCCAAGTATGTACCAGCAAATTATTTTGAATTTAAGCCTTAACATTATGTCATTGGATAAACTGCACAAGAAGTCACTAAACTAACTAAATGTTACATTATGATCACTACTAAAAAAAAAAGAAATTTCCAACAGCTGTTACCAACGAGTAAGCGTTGGTAAATTTTAAATTACCAACACCCAGACGTTGGTAAATGGCCGTTGGTAAATCAATCATTGGAAAAATTTTACCAACAGTCTAACCTTAAGTCATTGATAATTTACTATGGCTAGACGTTGGTAATATTATCGTTAGTAAATTATCAACAGCCTAATTTCCAACGGCCTAAGAATTTACCAACGCCTGCAAGTTGGTAAATTATCAACTGGTTAGGCCGTTGGTAAATTTACCAATGGGTTTAGCCATTGGTAATTTCACCCATTATTTACTAACAGGTTAGGCTGTTGGCATTTTTTCCAATGGCTTTAGCCGTTGCTAAATTTACAAATTTTCCAGCATGGAAGACCGTTGGTAAATATCTTAAAATTTTAAAAAATAAAAAGTTACCAACGTGAAGCCATTAGAAACTACTATTCATTTTCTTAAAAAAAATATAGCCGTAAAAGACTAAAATAATTTGGGTTAGATTTTCCATTAAATTTTAGTAAACTAATTTATGAAAACTTTAAAATTAATATTAACAAAACCAAGAAATTAATAAAAACATTGTAAAAATTATATTTAGTAAAGTTATGAGTTACATTGAGTAAATATGATACATGGCAAAATTATATAACAAAGATTTTCTTAGTACCAAAAAATTCACAAAAATTCTTCAAAAATAAAAATTGCACAAAATTATAATAATATTTCAAAAATTCACAAAATTAAAAAAACTTACCGAATAATATTTTCTAAATTACTAAAAATAAATTAATGAAAACTCAATAAAAAAACATATAGGTCACAATATTTCTCTGAAATTCACTTAAAAATAAGATTATATTTACTGAAATTTACTAAAATTTTAAGCAAAATTTACCAAAATTTATCATAAACAAGCGCAAATTCACAAACAGTATCAGAAAAAAAATCCAACAAAATTTTGTAAATATTTACCAAATATACAAAACCAAACACCATTTTTACATAATGACAACCGGATATACAAATCAAACAACGAAATCAGTTAATAAAACAAAATGAAGAACGAAATCATATAAGAACGAAATCATACACAAAATAAAAAATGAAATCTAAGAGAACATGTACAACCAGATCTACAAAACCATATATGAAATAAAAAATGAAATCAAAGAGAACATGTATAACCAGATCTACAAAATCGGATCAAAAATGACCGGCGACGAACACACAAACGGAGGCTGGGAGCGAACGAATAGTGGCTAAGGATGGCAGATGACTGAGGAACGGTGAGTGCAGGAACGAATGGCAGATGGCACAGTTGTGGAGGGTTAAGCCGGAAGATAAGAGAAGTCGAGAGGAGAAACGGAAAAGTAGAGAAGATGAGAAGAGAATCCAAAGATCAGAGAAGACGGGAGGATAAGAAACAAGAGGAGACACAGCGGGGGGAGAAGAAGCGGGTTAGAAGAGATGAGAGGAAAAGTGGCAGACGTGAGGGAGAGAAGATAATGAGTGTATTTATAGTTAGGGTTAGATTGGACCTAAGATTAGCTTGGCAGGTTATATATATATATATATAACACGAATGGGCAAGCGGCTATGTGGAGATGGCGGATGGCTGGGGGAATGGTGAGTGTAGGAACGATGGCAAATGGTGTCAGTTGTGGAGAGTTAGGCAAGAAGTCAAAAAGAGAAACGGAAGATTAGAGAAGATGAGAAGAGAATCCGAAGATTAGAGAAGACAAGAGGATAAAAAACAGGGAGAGGAAACATGGTGGGGAGAGGAGAAGCGGGTTAGAGAGATGAGAGGAAAAGTGGCAGACGTGAGGGAGAAGAGATAATGAGTGTATTTATAGTTAGGGTTAGATTGGACCTAAGATTAGCTTGGCAGGTTATATATATATATATATATATATATATATATATATATATATATATACATATATATATATATCTATATATATATCTATATATATATATGTATGTATGTATATATGTATGTATATATGATATGTATTATGCATTATATATATGATATATAAATACACACACACACACACATTATATTTATTGTTATACACACATGCGGCGCAACTATATTATAATTATTGTTATTATTATTACAAATATATGCACGCACGCGCACACACACACACACACACTATATTATTATTATTATTATTATATAATGTATCATAATATATAATATATCGTCTAGTATAGTATATCATATAATAATAATAATAATAATAATAATAAATTAATAAAAGTATTTACCAACGGGCATACATACCAATGGCTTAACACGTTAGTAATTTTACTAACGCCTAGTCGTTGGTAAATATATAAATTACCAATGCGTTACCGTCGGTAAATTAACAAATTTTTTTTACCAATAACCTATTGCGTTGGTAATTTACCAACACTTGGTTATTGGTAATTTGGCCGTTGGAAAAACAAATTTTTTTAGTAGTGAATTCTCAAACAATAAAAAAATTAATGCATGCTTGTTCACATATAAACGACATGTATTTGAATATTCATTACTAACAAAGGAACGGGAGGACCACCCATTTATACTTTGAACAAACATGAATAGATAAATTGTGTTTGTTTGGCTCATTTGATTTTTTTAAAAAAAATGCAAATCTATTCTTAATTCTTAAAAGGGCTTCAAAAATCTTCGCAGATCCTTGCTCCGATCACTTTACATCATATCTTTGAAAAACAGGACAAATAAAATTATGCATGCCTTACAAGGGACATTAACAGCCGAATGCATCTGTTTCTCCTTGCATCTGCCGTGCATATATCCTTAACAAACAAATTAATCGCCTACACTACGTACGGTCATGTTTGAGCAAGAAATAATTAATGTCAAAGTCAGAATCGTACAGATTTGTTCCATTTTATCATGTACACTAATTAATTGAGATGTGAGATGGTAATTTGATTGAGAAACCAAATGATTGATTCAGTAGTTGTGTGTTGATAAAAAGCTAGGAGCTAGGTTCTGTCGGTTGTATTGTCTGATCCATTAATGTCGTCTGCATGACCTCCCCACTTCCTGATTCTGGCCTCCGCAACAGAAGCCTGCATGCGCAGATACATCCTTCATGAGACGTAAAAGATAGTTGATTGACTAGGTAGGTAGGTAGCTAGTTAGTTATTACCTCTGCGTTCCAGTTGGTTCTGTAAATCATCCCACAGAGCACACAAGTCTGCAGGACTGTTCCTGCTATCATCCCACACCAAATTCCCTGGAATATATATATGATGATCATTAATTCATTAGCTAGCTAGCTAGTGCTATCTATGAATTAATGCATGTATTTATTATTAATTACCTTGACACCCCAATTGAGGAGGAAGCCGAAAAGGAGGCCCAAAGGGATCCCAAAAAAGTAGTAGCACCCAATATTTACATATGCAAGGATGGCCTGCCATCCAGCACCCACAGCAACCCCGGAGAGTACAGGTTGGATGTTGTTGATGGTAATGCAGAGAGCAAGCAGAGGCGTGAGCTCCTGGACAACAAGTTTGACGTCGGAGTCGGTTGTGAATAAGTCAGGATAGGAGGTTCGGAAGATGATGAGGATGAGGGAGATGAGGAGCGCGATGAGAGTGGAATACGTGACGGCCACCACCACCGAAAACTTTGCACCTCTCGGGTGTCCTGCTCCTAGTTCATTTGACACTCTCACACTGCATCCATGCATCCACAAATTACTGCATGCATTCCTCTTTCTTACTTACTTAATTATCATGCATGTCTCAAAATCTTTTATGTATGTTTGTTTGTTTGTTTATGTTCATGTTCGTGTTCGGGTTCGGGTTCGGGTTCGGGTTTGTATTTAATTTGTCAACAGTATTGTAAATCTGTTTAGTTTTCTCTCCACATCATGATGCAATCTGCATGCAACTTGTCAACTAATTACGTACGTACCTTATGGCTGCATTCATTCCAATTGCAAGCATGATTGTCCAGCCCAATATATTCATGCTGCATCCATATATCATTTTAATTTTTCCAACACAAATTAAGTAACACTTTATTATAAAATGCCCGAATTAAGCCTAATTAGCAACGAATTAATGCTCATGTTAATTGGGCGATTAAACAGAGCACCAGTCTCAACTGCTACAACTAATTAATTAATATATATGGATGAGATAAATTATAATGTATAAATTACAGCAAAAATAAGCTCACCAAATAGACAGCGCATCCACTGATACTTCAGCATTCTTTAGATATCCAGCAAGCAGGATCAGAACCATAAAATACCATACCTCTAGACTGCAAATTTAAAAATTCAATACCAAGATTAAATAATTTTGATTAGGTGCTTAAACTAAGCCAGCCATGCATGGGGCAATTTATTTGTCCCAAGTAAGCCACCTACTTTTCATCTTGCTAATTAATAAAATATTATTAGAGTAGTTTTGTAACAGAACAAAAGCTTTCTATTGTACATCTGACGTCAACAAAATTCCACATAAAAACATAAAGGTAAGCCAATCAAAGTTCAATTACATGTGATGATTCTGCAATGTATATATGTCTTGTTTAAGAAAAGGACTACCTATCATCAAGGAGCAAGGACTGTTGAGTGTTGCCTAATTTTTCTACAATTATTTCTTTTCACTTCGGAGTGGTATTAAAGAAGAAAAGCCATGAGTAATTAAGATCATAACTACTTAATATGTCTCAATACCTAACTCATCTAGCAACAATATTAATTTAAACTTCTTCTGAAACCGTCTGTTTAAATGTAAAACATTAGTTTTTCTTTTCTCCCTAACTCTATTCTAGGAGGTGAAGAAACCGCAAGAGGCAAAGTCTGGCAAATTGTAATTAGCAATTTAAAAAATTAATTCTTAAGATTCCGATTTATAAAATTCATTTGTACGCCTCTCACATTGGTTGGTTGATTTGGGAAGGCTGCGTCGTACCAGAGCATGAGAGCAGAGGCCAGAGACAATCTAACAAATCCCCACAAGTCCTGGAAAGCCTTCCAAGAAAACCCGTTCCAGGTGCGCCCACAACTCCCACTCACTATGTACACCAACTGAGCCACCACTATGAACCACCAGGACGCGTTCAGCACCACGGCGGCGCCCTCCAGACCCCACCCCGCCTCCAGCATCAGCAACCAGCTAAAACCCGCGTGCACGACCAACGTCACCCCCGAGATCACCGCCATCGCCATCATCTTGCTCTGCGACTGCAGGAATTTCGCCATCGGAAAATTGGCAGCGTAAGCGAACAGCTGTGGAATCATGTACACCGAGAACAGCCCCGCCGCATCCGCTATGCTCTCCGTCTGTCCTATAAGCTTCAGAAGCGGCGCCGAAAACACGTAAATCAAGCACAGGACCACGGCCGTCGAATTGAGGATCACCCATGATCGTTGCATGTATATTCCCAGCATATCCATTTGTCCTGCTCCGAATGCTTGCCCGCACAATGTCTCAAGCGCGCTTCCCATTCCCAGCTGACATATAATCATGAATCAATAATTTTATTTTATTTGCAAATTATTTAAGTATCCAGCTGAAATAATCATCAAGTTAACGATATTAACACCGGCGGGCAGGTGTAATTAGTTACCATGACACCGAAGGAGAAGCCAGCAATGACAGCATTCCCGATAGAGACGGCGGCGATGGCGAGGGTACCGACTTGGCCGGCGAAGACTAGGGTGATGGCGCCGAGGGAATATTGAGACATGGAGGTGAAGATGGCGGGACCGGCCAGGTACCATAGCTTCCTGGATTCGATGAAGTACTCTCTGAAGAAGTCTTGGACGCCGGTGATGGGAGGGATGTCTTGGGTTCCGGTGGTGAAGGTAGCGGCGGAGTGCGAGACGTTAGGCGGCAGTATGTGCTGGTTGTTGGTCTCCGGTTCGAGAGAGAGAAGCGGCTGCCTTGCTACCTCCATCATCATGCGAGGATCCGAAGAAACAATTAGTCCTTGAACGACTTACGTGGCAATAGCCATCTATATTATTGCGAAATGCTGCCTATGGAGTGTAATCTGGTACGACTACAAGAGTCAGAGACCCAACTCTTTTTAATTTTAATGAAAATTCCGGCTAAATGTATTAATTCTTTTCATTTAAGCAATTAATTAACATTAACGTGTGTGTCAAACAAGTAAGTGAACAACTAATGCTACCGATTGGAAGTAGTTGAGTTGGTAACGAAGGTGATGCTCCTCAATTAGTTGGATCCTTGCTAGTATCGAAAGCCAGCACCTTTTCTCTGGTCACAAAATTATTATTACTACACTCTTTCTATTTTATTTAAAAAAAATTGTAAATATTAGCACAAATAAATATGTTATATATATTTTTTTCAAAATTATCTCTAACAAATAATAGAACTAATGACTTTGAATTATTTTGAAAATTCTGCTTCAAAGCATTTTTGCATATATGAGTCACTTAATACGGAATGGTAAATTTTGATGAGATTGTATATGTAGGTTATAAACATGATAAGTATTTCTTTGACACAAAAAGGTGACATAGAGAGCATAATTAACGCATGAATCAGGAAAATAACTAGAAGATGATCTGAATAAGATCGAGGAGAAAGACAAAGAAAATTAATTCCCAAGAAACAAAACAGTATGCCAAAGTTACCGCAGTTACTGTATACGGACACCCAGAATTTTCCATTTGAGAACTGCAAGAGGGATATGTGAGCCCAAAATGCAGTGTACGAAAAAGATGTTATAATGTGCGGAGAGGAACCTAATTCAAGCAAGGCCCAACCCAACAATCATAGTCCCGTTCATAACAAAGGGACAATTTGATATTCGAATGTTCCGGACGCTTGCCTCTATTTTTGCAAATATGCATTTTGTCCTCCATATCATAGGCTCCGTTACTTTGTTAGTTAAGCTGGTTGGTTCTTTTTTTTTTTTTTTTTGTTTATGTTACTCAGAAACATGCATAAGTATATTAGGGTATTTAAAAAATTATTAAAATTGAGAAAAAATTTGTCTACCTTTTAAAATCTAGATGACATCAAACTACATATTGACAGATGAGTGCACAATACACCTGTAAAGGTTCAAACCCTAACCTTGGCGGGGGATGTCGAAACAACTACCCATTTAGCTAAGATGTTATGGATAAGATGGTTGGTTCAAATGCTTTGACTATTTATAAAAATTTGAAAATCGTACAAACCAATCACAAGTTTTATCATTTTTTAATATTTATTAGTTCTCCTAAATTTCTAAGAAATTTATTATTTTGTTTCTATATATATGTTTCTAGTTAATATTAATATTTATTTTCAGAAGCCTTGTTTATTTTCTCAATTAGTTCAAATATTGAAATATCATTTTAGTTAATTATCGTTTATTTTAAAAATTAATTTTCAAAAACTACTCTATTTACGTCTTTTTAGCAACGCACACCATAAATTATACTCCCTCCGTCCCGTTAATTTTGCTCCAATTCACTACGCATGTAGTTTTAGGAAGGGTTCTGTTTTTCGAACGTTTTCCAATTTTGCCCCTCCAACCCCACGTCTCTGCCACAGCCTCCATCCTCGTCTCCCCTCTGGCCTCGATTCTCGTCGGCCGCACCGATTCGCCTGTCCCTGGTCGCCCCTCCCCGCCGACACTGAAGCCGCCTGTCCCTACTCGCCAACCCAAGTTGCCTCCCTCTGTCTCTCTGCCAGACCCCTTTCCAAATCACCCTTTGCCGCCGCTTCTTGTCTTACCGTCGCCCCTCGTCTTATAATCGCTCCTCCCTCCTTTGCCGCCGCTCCTCGTCTCGCCTCCACTCATCACCTTGCCTCGCTTTGCTCCCATCTCGCACGATTCTCACTTCTCTCCCCGATCTCGCTCGTCGTGCCTTGCTTCTCTCCGACCTCCCCTCTGGCCTGAATTCGAGTCAATCCCTGTCATCCGGCCTTGATTTATGTTGATTCGTGTCGCCATCGTCACCGATTAGCATCACCTAGTTGTCGATTCGCCGGCCTCGTTCGCGTCGTCCTCTCGGCATCCATTGGTTGCACCTCAGTCTTTTGTGCATCCGTCGTCGATCACCTCCGTCGGTCGAGCTTTCATCGCCTCATCGCTGATTCACAATGGAACCACGCCGGAGGGAGAGAAAGAATGGAAATCGGTGAAGGCGAGAGAGAGAGAGAGAGAGAGAAGATTGGCAAATGAGGGATATAATAGGAAATGAAATGTAAAAAATTACTTAAAAGGGAAATGGTGCAATTGTTTTGGGACTACCCAAAAAGGAAAATGGAGCAAAATATATGGGACGGAGGGAGTATAATTAAACATGTCATTTTTTGGTAAGATTAAATACAGGAAAATTGTAGAAATCTAGAATCATTCCCAATCCCTGTATTTCTCAACCATGTCCTCAATTTCTCTCACGCTTCTTCCACACCACTGCCACCTAATCTCTAGCCGAAAAAAAGATTCCTCGGCGGTCAACCAAGTCAGCTAGCAGCTCGTCGAGACAACCTGGGTCTCACCGTTGAACACCCTTTACAGATTCAAATCCTGATTCAACTCTGTTGCCTTGCAAATTACGAACTCAACGGTCTCAACCATATGTACATATGCTTAATTTACATCCAGCATCGACACCTATTAGTTGAGAGGAACCCCATATCTTTGTTTCTTTTCACAAGTTTCTGAAGACAAAAACTCATCCTCTAGCTAGCAAATTGATCTCTTTACTTGCCCAATTAATAATTAATCGAGATTCAAAGACTGAAGATGATGATCGTGGTTAGTAGATTATTTTTCTAATTTTCGTTTCTGAAATTAATTTACTTCTAGTGTTGATTGGCTACTGGTGTTTTCTTCTTTCAAGGATTTGTTTTACCTACCATGAATTTTGCATTTATTGGCAAATTGTGAAGGGGATTTGATTGGAAAGAAATTAAAATTGAATCTGGAATTTTTTTCTACCACATCGGCGGGGCTGGGCATCAACAACGTTATAACCAACTCTAAGCTATGTTTCGAATTGACGAAAGATGGAGCTTTTGTTGCAGTGGTGGAAGGAAGAACGAGATAAGACTTGCTAGGTGAGGACGCGGCTAGTTTGTTAGTTGTGAAAGTTTAGTTGTTTGAGTTTCTAAGTGGAGAGGATGACTTAGTGCAAAAGATGTTTCTGCCTGTGTTTTACGGCTTAATGGACAGTTGGGGAGATGACGTTTCAAGGGGCAAAAGAAGGGAGATAAAGTGTTGGTCAGAACAAATATCAGGGGGCTTTTTATAAGTTTCCCATGTTTAAAACCCAACCCCCTGTGACTGCTGTAGCCTGTAAAATGAAAAACAAAATACATCCTCACCTCCTGCAATATATCTTACAAAAGATGATCAGTTCATTTTGATACTGAAAAAATTAGGATGTTTTTTTTTAATTACTATAATAATATATCGATCTTTCTCTGTAAACTTGCATGATGATTCTAATATATAAAAAAAAATAAACAAAGCAAAAATGTAAGCCGTGTTTATAAACACCAACAAATGATAAATTCAAACCACTCCATATGCATGCATCGTGATTCATCCACAAATTATTTGAATAAAAAAAAAAAAGACAAGTAATATGCCAGTGAAAAAGCATGCTGGTCAGTATTGCTAAGAACAAAATGAGGTTCAAAGAACAACACGAAACCGATTTTACCGGTGCAAGTGAACCGATTGGATTAAAATTTTCTAACCAAATTTGACCCACTTTTGACCATAATAAAACGTACCATTTAGATCGAACTAATTATGAGCTTGTGTCTCGCTTCGATTGGTCTAACATTAGGGGTGTTTA
The DNA here is from genome assembly GCA_005392925.1 of Aquilaria sinensis. Taxonomy (NCBI): domain Eukaryota; kingdom Viridiplantae; phylum Streptophyta; class Magnoliopsida; order Malvales; family Thymelaeaceae; genus Aquilaria; species Aquilaria sinensis. The sequence continues at coordinate 509,878 of SMDT01000569.1, read as the reverse complement.
CTATTTGAATAAAACCGAATAATCCAAATGGATTATTTAGATTGGACAAAATGATTTGATTATTTGATTATTTGGTTTAGATTTGATTAAAACTAAATTTCTTATTTGATTATTGGATCGGTTATTGGTTTCTAAGCTTAAAACTGAACAAACCAAAGAAACCAAAAAGTAATATATATTTTATAATTATACTTGTCAACTCCATATATGTAAGGTCATTTTTGTTAATTTTGGACTATATGTTTTGAATTAAATCTTAAGTTTAGGTATAATGGAATATTATCAAAATTTATCATATCTTTTTCAAGTTTTATTTTACTTTTTCAATTATTATGTGTTTAATTCTAATAAAAAATAATTGAAATATAAAAATTGGATAAATTGAATTACAATTTCGATGATTTGGATAAAAACTGAAAAAATAGAATTATAATTTAGATGGTTTGGATCGATTTTAATATATAATTTAAATGGTTTGAATTAAAATTTTAGAAATAAAAAATTAATTAACTTATTTTATTCAAATTATTTTATTCAAATTAATTTAAAACCATGAAGCCTCAACTAAAACGACGGCGACACAATTTCGACAAATTAAAAGGTTGCAAGAACAAGAGTCGAGATAACGAACAATTTTTGGACCACTTTGCAATAGTTAATTCATTAATTCCTAAGTTGTGGAGTATACAAACTTCTGCTGTCAACTTTCTAACAATTATTAACCCCTGTAATTAAGCGGATGTCATGAGGATTTGTTAAAATAACTCAATTTGATGCTGTCCGGTTGAAAGGCAGGCCTTACATGTCTGAAATTTCCTCATTTGCCTATGTTCTTAATGATCAATAATTAATCCCAAATAACGAGAATTGATGATTGCATATGTATCACAGTGTCAGGAGGTAGTCGACCATGGACCAGGGTCTCTATAAGCCCACTATGAGAGATGACAATTTTAACCCTAATAAGTACTAGTTGGAACATGACATTAAATGAGGCGCTGACTTTTGTAATGAATAGGGTGATTATTGAGACAGGTTTGCGAAAAGGGAAATTAATTAATACCTGATGATTCTAAAATGTTTGCAATAAAACTATAATAAAGTTAGATAGTATATTAAAGTGGACAAAAAATGGGTAGCAAACAATTAAACGCTCCAAACAATATAAGATAAAATTGCCCTTGGAAACCTAGAGACATAAATTTTTTAAATCAGGAGCATTTTATTTTCAACCAATTTATATGAACAAAAAATTTAGAAAAGTAATTGTCAGATGATAAATCAGAGTTGTAGATTCAAAAAATACTACGAATATTGGACTTTGAAAAATATATTTTACACATTTCGTATTTGAAATTTCTCATGTATCATTATGTATGAAAAAAATATAATTATATACCTTTGATATATACAATGCTTGTACTCATTTGTACAAGGATATAAACACTTAAAATCAAACCGTACAATTAAATTAAATTTACACATGGGGTAATATTTTTGTAAATGTATAAAACTGCACTTATATGTACACTTGTTTATTTGTGTGTATGTATAATTCAATGACATTATCTATTAAATTAAAAAATAAAAAATCATTGAATATATAATTTTTATTTATTAATATGTACAATTATGTACATACTAGTACATAACAAATCTCCGTCCACTACATTTTACCAATTCGTACACTTACATATCTATTTGTACAATATTATCCATACATATATAATTTAAACATAGTTATTTTTCATTTCGTACATTGATAGATAAAATATGTAGATTAGTACCAGTGGAGTTTATGTATATATGTATCATTAATTAGAAACCCATATTTGTCTCTTATATTTACAAAAAAAAATCAATTTTACCATGAAGATTCTCTCACCTCCAATGGTTGTTACTGACATTTATTAGGATATTTTTTATTGTCATCATGATTCCTTCATTTCAGTCATTAACTAATAACTACTAAAATTCCTTAGATAATAAAAAGGATAATTTAATCAAGAAAGTTGGGGTTTTTATAGACCTCGGTCTACCTAAGAATGCAGCCAGTGTCAGTATATACGTAGTTCAAAGGTAAATTAATTATATCCGGAACCAATTTCTCAAAATTTTTTGGGTGCATCCGTGAGAATATGTATCCTCTATTTAATGGATAAAACCTTTTGCTTAATTGGTTATGTTACTATTCTAACTTAAACTTCCATTTTGTCTATTGCATTTTCTCAATGTAGTTAAAATATCCTGTTTTGAACCTTTTTTAAGATTGAACTTGTTATCTCAAACAAAAAAAATGTTGCATCTTCGTATAATTATATGGGAAAAAGCTACATTTAGCCCTTGAAAATTTTTCTCTTCATAAAAAAACCTTGAAAAGTTTCATCTAACAATTCGATCACCCTCTTCAACCGCCACTGATCCAACCCCCTCACCATTGGCCCATGTAGCTGCTCCCATCGCCACCAGCCACTAGAGATGCCAAATAGGTGGGTAGAGCTATCGTTTCCCATCGCTTGCCTCTGGCCATAGCGTTCCCGTCTACAATCCACCACCTCCTACCACTATTCTCAGGCAACCTCTGTCATCCCTCTTCACCTCCATCGCGGGCTACATGCTAGTGATGTTGACCTGATGAGCCCCGTCCTTTCATTGTTCTCTCCCTCCTCCCTCTGTCTTTTTCCGCCACTTTATGCCCTTCCTTCCTCACCCCTCCCAATTGGCTGCATACAAGTTAGGGTTGAGCTAGTGGAGACGAAGCAGATAGGTGAAGTCTCAACAATTTGGTGGAATGTGGAGATGGCGGACCCAGAATTGATTGGTAGTTGGGGTTCAATTGGTGGAGGGGGTTTGGTTGGCATGTCGGATGTGACCGAAAGCAAGGGTAAGGTAGCTAGGTGGTGACGGTGGCAACGAGGAAGATGCAAGTCAGCGGCTAAGGTTGTGGAAGAGGGAGAGAAGTTGCGGTGAGGGAGATGAACGGTGAAATTGTTGAGGTTTTTGTTAAATCATTTCAAAGTTTTATGGCTCTTTTTGGCAAAAAAAAAATTATAAGGGTTAAAATAAGTTTTTTTCCCTATAATCCTATGACTATGTAGTATTTTCCGTTCAAAACAACGAGTTTTGTTCAAAAAAAGTTTCAAAACAGAAAATTTTAGCCACGTTTGAAAGGTGCAACAAATAAAATAATGGTTATGGTTAAAACATGAACAAAATTAAAATATTAGAGTCAGCGAAAGTAATTAAAATCAGCTTATGTTAACTTATTTTGTGAGATGCTGAATTACAAGAAAACTATGATACGGTTGAATTATATATATAAGTGATGTTACTTATAAATTTACATGTACGCCTTGCAAATTAAAGCGGCAAGATTTTCCGATCTGGGGTTTGATCAATTTGTCAACCAACCAGCTTGCCATTGGTTATTGGTATGACTAGGAAAAAAAATATTGATTTTGGGGGGACATAGTGGCAGACCTGGGAGAAGAGAACAGAACTTCGATCGATCGATCGAAATAGTAATAATTAATGTAGCGATGCAAAATCGATGGGGTGTCCTGCTGTCCAACGAGAAATGTATGATAAATGAGGATTGCATGAAGTGAAAACACAAACACCATAATAATAACGACGCCCAGCGTATATATATCGTCATATACGACTATGTGTTTGATCTGAAACTTTTTCTGACGCAAAATCTGATCCTGATGAGCTGACCCTCCTGGGAATGAACATATTCACAGAAACTAATAAAGGGACGGGACAGTAGCTAGCGTATATCAATGACAAGTTGTTATTGATTTGGAACTTCATTAATTAATTTCCACATACTTACTATTTTATTTATTTAAATTGACCAAACTAGTTTTATAATCATCGCTGAATTTGATCTGATCTCCCAGAACACTAAAATACATAAAGAAGTGCACATAAGGACGACTCCATTTCTTTGTTAACAATCGTGTTTGGACGACTCCAAGTGATATTTGATGGGGTTTCTGCGGTTTAAGTATATTAATTAGGCGGCTGCACTATACAGCCCACAACTACCTGCATTCCTGCGCTGCGCCGCCCCCGGAGTGTGACGGCATGCAGTAATACGTGAGCAAAAACAACAATAAAGAATGCACGCATGCAGCAGCAGATCATATTATATGACAGATTACAAAAGTGATATTTTAATTTGAGCAATTTAAATTTGGATATCAATATTAATATTAAATATTTAATAATTTAAATTACATTATTATATCTGTGATTTTGTCATATTAAAATTTTACAAATACCTATACCAAAAAAAGGGATGTGGGCCATGACAGTTTGGCTGGTCAGCCCCAATCCAATCTTTTCCATCCTTTCACTTCTTCTCATTCCTTCTCGTCCAGTGTCGTATCAGCTGATTTTTTGGTGGGGTAAAAGTACTATTAGTCCCAAATTTTTTGTTTCTATTGCAAATTAGTCCTCAATCTCTGTTTCATTATAAATTGGTCCAAAATCTTTATAGTTTATTACATATTAGTCCTTTAATTCTAGGAAAAATTGAGATCACAGAATCCTGATTGGCAGAGGGGAAAGATTGATAGTTTAAATACTCTATTAATTATCTAAAAATTTATATTTTAACCTAACATAATTATCTGAAATCAATTTTTTAAATTTTTATTTAAACTATTTGGTAAATGTCTTCCCACAAATTTAAATTACATCATAATTTTTTAATAGTTAATCAACGGTATTAGATTTTCTTATCTATAAGTTAATTTCAATGTTAATTCAATATTTCCTAGGCTAGAGAGCAATTTACAACAATATGAAAAAGACCAATTTGCAATGGTAATAAGATGTTTGAGAACAATGTTGTTATTTACCTACTTTAGAGGCAAGAATTTTCAAAAGACATTGTTGCTCCCCAATTTGCTCAAACTATCACTATTGTTTTAACTTTGCAAAATAAACCTTTGACTAGCCATTCTTATCCAGAGTTGTGTTAAAAAACTGAAGTATTTAATGGGTAACTCTAACTCAAGCTTAGGGAATTATCAAATCAAGCCTCATTGAGTTTAAGTATGAAATTTTAGTTGTTATTTTTTCGAGCTAAGTTATGAGATTACACTGTTCAAGATCAAACTTGATCAAGCCTATCAAGCATTTAACAACCTCATTTAGCATTAGTGCTAGTGATTAGCATCAAAATTTAAAAAAACTATATAAGATTAGCCTTTAACATTTTATGTTTTAGTGATTTAATCCTTATCGTTATTAAATTATCAAAAACTATAACATTACACTACAAGATAGAAGCGATGAAGTAACTGAAACTAGGAATTGAATTTAGTCACTGGTTAATTCAATCTCTAGTTTATCCGCCATATAATTATTGCGACTGACTAGCAAAAGAAAATTTCAGTCCCTAATCAGTTGCTAACTTTAAATTTCCAGTCGCTAGTCAGTCGCACATTTTTTTTTTAATCAGTCACTATTCAATCGTTATTTTAGTCATAAAAACAAATTAAAAACTTTGGCTCCGGCCTCTCCTTCCTCATTTTTACTTCTTCTTCCTCCTTCATTTCTCCTTCCACTTTTTCTTCCTCAGGTTCGACCTCTCTTCTTTCTTTTCTCATTTCTCCTTCTTCTTCCTCAGCTCCGGCCTCTTCTTCCTCATCTCTCCTTCTTCTATCTCCTTTATAGCTCCTTCATTCAGCTCCGATATCTCCTTCCTCATTTCTCATTTTCCTTCTTATTCTTCCTCATTAATTTGTCCTTCTTCTTCCTCAGCTTTGGCCTCTCCTTCATTTCTCCTTTTTCTTTCTCCTCATTTTCAAATTAATAATATTATGTTAAGATTCTATATTTATTTTAATTAAATTTTTTTATTATTACAATTCATTACCACATTTAGTCCATTTCACACACACACACACACACACACGTAAATATCTTGGCAATTAATTTTTTTTAAAAAAAAAATAAATTAGTACCAGTGATTGCGCTAACATTTCAGTCACTATTTTGCTGTGGTTTCAAAATTGAGCAATTGAATCATTCAGTTGCTAACCACCTAACGACTAAGATTTTTACAACTGACATATTCAATCACTAGTCTGTCATAACTAGCGACTGAAAACAACTGTTTTCTCGGTCATTATCCTATGTTTGTGTTATAGTTTTAATCATAAAAAGCTTTTCCCAAACGAACGCAACAAACTTATGGCTAATTACATTTGATTCCTAAGTTTTCAAAATTATAATTTGTTCATAATGTATCAATTAAGCCTATCAAATCTATCAAACTGAGCTTGAGCTTCTACCAAATCAAGTTCAAGCCCATAATCTAGGGCTCATCAAGCTTAACCTCTACCTCAATCTCGAGCTAACCAAAATCCTTATCAAGGCAAGCTCAATCTTGTTATGTTAGGACTCAGTTTAGCTCGATTATACCCTTACCAGTCACTAGTCATCCATCTGCACCATTATAGCATAAAATTGAAATGGCTACTAACAATTTGATCACCTAACAATTGATTTTTCACCTTTTGGTGACCAAAAACCTTACTTGTTATTTGGTTGCCAAAACCTTTTGGCCATCCGTTCTGGCAACTGAGTAGCAACCGAATAATTAACGTAAACAAAAAATTAGTCAACAGATGATTAATTATTAGTTTAGATTGTTAAGCATTCAATTGATAACTATTCATGTAGAATAATCTCAATTTTGGTTTTTATTTATTTTAGTTGAACCATTTTATCCATCTCATCTCTTGGAAGCTAGTATTAATCCAAAATCCATGATATAACTAGTAGAAACTAGTGAAGGGTAAGAAGGAAAAGCATATTAATTAGATAAAAGACAAGGAAAGGACTAAGAGAAAACAAGTTAGGAGGAATGAACAACGACAAAGATTGAAATAACATGATGGAGGTGGAGAGGATTGAAGAAATGAGCAATAATGAGATTTGAGGTGGTAGAGAAGATTCAAGAGGTGACGGAGAAAGATTAATGTGAAGATAAAAGATCATGAGCTAAAGAGGAACCATTGATTTGTTTAGATTTATGACTCAAATTGTGAGGTAGGTTGACATGAATGACATGGATTGATATGGATGACTGACTAGTAACTATTTTTTCAAAACGTGACCAAGTGGTGACGAAAATGTGGGACTAGAAGGAAGCTGTTGCTTGTTGGTGACTAATTGTCAACCAAATTTAATGAGCAAAGAAAATCAATTACCAATCGATCAACAAACCCCTCAAAGTTAGTGAGTAAACTTTTTATCATCTGATCGGCAACCAAATTATTGGTCACCAAATTTTTTGTCAGTATTTCACTTTTCTATTATAATGCATCCTCATTATGTTAGCCCACCAAGTGCTTCAACTGTTTGGCTTTTTTTTTTTTTATCACATTACCAGTCTTTAGTGGCCAGTTTAGGCCAAGGTTTTAGATACCACAGTATATCATGTAATATATTTGCTTCAAAGTTAATACATAGCTTAGATTATTATTTTTGCAATCTTAAAGTAAAAACAAGCTCTTTATTGTTAATTGCAATTAACAAACGATTGACTTATGTTGCTAAAAGAAAAGTAGGGGAAAAGTATTGTTCAAAATTAAAAGCCGAAAGGTGTAATCTTAACCAAAACCTCATGGGTAAACAAGGTCTAAAAATATTCTGCAATAAAAAAACTAAAAATGATGTTTGAAAAAATGAAAAATAAAAAATTCTCGGTGTTGAGATCAAAATCTTCATAATTCATTTATAGACAAATGGTATTGTTAATAGAAGGTACTTATGTTTCAGTGGCATTTTGTTGTTGGTGTTTATGAGGATAATTTGTTGTTGGCGTTGATGAGGATATTTAGTCCTATCCTATCCAGCTCCAAAATCACTACTTTGATCGCATGATTGTACACAAAATTAATTATGTTATAAGCAGCTAAGATGATCAGTTTAATTATTCTCCAAATATAACTTATAAGGCTTAAACCTCATCAAATGCTTTTATTGCTAATTCTCAACATAAAAAAATTATTTGAAATATATGTGTGTGATAAAATCTCAAGAATTTTGCAAGTGTTTTCAACATATAGGCCTCAATTCATTAATAGGCTTTATGTAATAGCTCAAATCATATCAAACTGCTAACTGAGCCTTTTCAATCATATAAAAATTTTAATATTGCTTTCGACTTAGAGTTCCCATTTGATGAAACAAATTAGTATAAATTTTTTCATGAAATATGAATAATACATACGATTTGTGTATAGGTTTTAAATAGAGTTATCCAAGCTCTCCTCTTTTGTATGGATTGGCTCATTTAAAAAATAGGCCAAATTGCATAATATGCTCTTAAACCATATCCTATTTAGCATATCTATACTAAAACTATTAGACGTTACACAAGTAGGGTTAAAGTAATGCTTAGTAGCAAAATTCCCTTTATTTGTGATTCTTCGTTAATGTTAACATAAATTCGAGGCCAAACTAAAATGAGTCCCAGAACTCGAGTAAAATGGATACAAAACCCAGGAATATAAACTGGTAACACATAACCCCCTAATAGCAAACAAACCCAAAATAGTAAATAATAATAATAATAATAATAATAATAATAATAATAATAATAATAATAATAATAATAATAATAAACACCACCAATTTTACATGTCCATCCCAAATTAAAGTACCCAATCCCTTCAAATAATTATGTAGAATATTATATATGCCAAAAAATATAATTTGATACTCTTATCTATTTTGTTTGACTTAAACCCTTAAATAAAAAAATAGAAAATAAAAATAAAAATAAAAATAAAAATAAAAACTCACTAATTTCACATATCCATCCTAAATTAAAGTATTCAATCCCTTCAAATAATTATGGAAAATACTATAGATGCAAAAAAAAAAAAAAAGAATTTTATATTTTAGCCTCAAATTTCCATTAACACTAACAAAAAATTGCAAATAAGGGGAATTTTGCTACAAACCTTACTTTAAGGCCTAAATTCCTTTTGGTCCCTCGAACTATATTAACTCAAGCATTTTAGTCCCTACTGGATGACTTAGTTTTTGTGGTTCCTTGAACTATGAAAAGTAGGACACTTTGCCTATTTAACTCAATAACTCGGTCAACTAGATGTTGACATTTTTAAATTTTTAATGATTTAGTAACTAGATTGTAAGAGTTTAAAGTATTAGTCATTAAATCACAAAAAATACATAACTTGAAGCATTTAATGATAATTAAACTCAAACTTAGTAGAAATTTCAAAATTGTAAGTTAAATGAGAATATAATCCAAAAAAACAAAAGATAAATATGGCTACATTTTTTCAAGTAATATAATTAATTATAAAAAATATAATCAATTAAAAATAAATTTTAATTTTTTAAAATCGATATCATTTAACAATTAGAAATTTATTTAACTAGTAATCAATTTTTTAATCAATGTCATGCCCTCCCAATTTTATTCCCAAATTTTTAAGGTTTCTTTAATTCTTAGTTTTCCCCACTTTATCCTTGCCGTTTCTGAGAAGATAAAAGAGTGCACCTCTATTTATAGTAGTCAGGCTTGTATGCAGTTCAAAAATCCTTGATGGGAACTTTACTACCTCGAGCATGGGATTCAGGCCAATGGCCAGATGCCTAGGGATAAGATGACTGGCAGTCCTTGAGCTTTCCCGGTTGTCATAGCCATAGCCTTCGTGTGTCCCAATTGGTGATTTGTCAGTTGTATTTGTTGATGTAGGCTTTGGTGGTGGTCAAGATTCATTGGAGGTCAGAGATTATGCTCTTCTGGAATTTGGAAGTAAGATTTTGGGATTTGATACCAAGTTCTCCTCGTTGTTTATTGTTTTGATTCTTTATTGCTTTTTTCTTTAATTCTTTATTGCTTTGCCAATCATGTTAGAAATGAGACTTAAATTGGTAGACGCTAAAGTCTTGGGTGTAAAAGAGAGAAACTAAGAAGCTAAGTAACTAAACATGTGATTTTTTCTTTTTATGGGTTACTCAAGTAATGGACTTAAGGTCAAATGGGCAAGGTGCTCTAAAGATTCATAGTTGGGGGATCAGGTTTCATGGCATCAAACTGTTGGGGCCAAAAGTGATTTTGATCTTATTTTAATCATGCTTTTGCGACGTCCCATAATTCAAGAGTAGATATGCAAAATATGAATAGTTTAATAACATATCATGAGATTTATTATAAAAACTAAATTGTACATCTATATTATTCTTTGTTACTTTGGCATATATGTATGCAAAAGAATGAATATGAGGCATTTTAGTTATTATTAAGAAAAAATAAGGAGAGAGATAATTTATGAAGTGTCATGTATTTGAAAATCTTACACTAATTATAGTATAGTTTAAAATATTAATGTGATAATTTTTTTTTTGTGCATTCCCCTCAATTGATTAAGACTAATTTCCTTATGATTAAATGTCAAAATGAACACTTTTCATACACAAGACTTGTTTGAGTTCCTTGTACTCAATCAATCTTCTGTTGGTTAATTTGAAGTTAAATGATAAATATGAATTAATTTTCATACTATAGACCTATGTCTAATTAGACATACTAATCTATTCATAATATCCCTATATATAACCTATAACTCAGTAAAAAAATTGGCTAATTTGCTCATTGATCAAAACTCATGCTCATTCTTGAACCCCTACATTTATCACCACTTCCATCCCTACCACACTCGCCTTTTCCTCCAATGAACCATCTCCGCCTCCAAATCTTGTTGTCATCATTTGCCTCCAAATCTCATAGTCATTCACCTCCAAATCTCATTCTCATTCATTGTCGTTCTGCTTTGATCGCGTTACCACTCACATTTGGATCTTGCACTGTTGATCATCTCTAAAGCTTGGCGTTGTCACTTGCCGGATTACGCTAATCATTGCCTCTAGGTTGCATCGTTCATTGCTTCTAAACCACAATAGTGTCTACAATAAACTAAAAATGTGTCTAATATAGCATGTGAAAAAGTCTACAAAATAATATAAAAACAATTTATTATAATGTGAAATTAAAAAGTGTCTGAAGCTATAAAATTAAGTGTCTGATTGAATATTAAAAAAATATCTAAAGAAATATGTAAAAGTGTCATAACAAAAAATGACTGAATCAACTTGCAAACAAGTTGTTATCTTCCGAAAATAAAGGTTTGAAATAATACAAAAGAGTGTCTGTACCAATAAGAAAAAGTGTTTAATTGAATATTAAAAAATGTTTAAAGAAATATACAAAATGTCTGACTAAATGACTTGTGAATAATTTGTTATGTTTAGAAAATAAGTATCTAAAATAATTAAAATAAGTGTTGAATGAAACATGTAAAAGTGTTCAAATAAAAACACAAAAGTATTTAAATATTTAAAGAAGTGTTCAAATAAAGATATATGATTCAATGAATAAAGAAGTGTCTAAATAAATATTTAACAATATCTAAAATGTAATATAAAAGTGTCTAAACAATAACTAACAAAAAAATTATTTTTCTTTTGGAAAATGAATGAGTCTTTGCAATTTTTAATATGCCTCTTCTTCCTCTCATCCATTTTATCTTTTCTCTAGCGTTTTTTTTCCACAGTCATTGATTTCATAGTCGTTGTTTTTGGATCTACATCTTTTGTCACTTTTGGATCTACCTTTGTTACTCATCATTGCCGATCGCCTTGCCTCGGATCGCTTTGAATATCCTCGGATCTCTTTGCCTTGAATTGATGCCACACCATTGTCGTCATCATGTTGTCGGTTTCAATTGCTTCAGATTTTAGGCTCATCATTGTATCGTTGTCGTTGAGCTGTCAAATTTTAAGCTCAGATTTCAGGCTTATTACATCATGTGATCTCAGGCTTGCCATGTCATTGTCGCCGTATCGTCAGATTTCAGGCTCTCTTCGCCTCAGATTTCAGGCTTGTCATCACCTCAGATCTCCGTGCGATGATGCAGTGTCATCAGCGGTTTAAATTGTATGGTTTTGGGAGCCAGCAAGCGCAGCGGAATGTAACTGAAACCCTTCAAGATTCAAGTGAAATGGGGTAAATCGGGTGCTCAAAATTTTATACCTAACTCGATTAAAATCTTTCACCCAACTATTGAGTCGAATCATAAAACTTGAAGAGTTGACGTGTTTAAGCTATCTATGGTATCCACATAAGCCTCTCAGGATCACCACGCCTCCACCACGTCCCAGTAGATATGTTCTTCTTGGGCCCACAGTAGTAGCTTGCATTTTCCAAGGAATGACAAGAGAAGAGTGCAGCTGCAACTTTCAGAATTTTTCTGATTTCATCTTTAAATAGGCTAAGGCAAAAGCTACGAATTTCTCACTATATGATGTATTTATAGTGAGACTCAACTTCCAAGCCTAATGGGTTTTAAAGCCCTAATCCAATTAGGTTTTAATTTCAGGCCTAATAATGGCTCAACCTTTGGATCAATCATTAATACGAAATTATCATGAAACTAAGACTAAACAATTCAGCCTATGTACTCAAATAATCCAATTGACTCTATGTGTGCGACCCAATATGCTCATATCACATTGGCAATAATCATAAATCATATTTATAATCATAAACAATGAGCGGTGTCTAGCAACATATCATTGTTACCTAAGTGACAAGATTGTTGGTGATTCAACTACACTTTTATGATCATTATCCGTATATGGCATTTTTCCTTTGTCCAAGATATCAAGACCAAGTATGAGACATGAAATGTGTCACTCTCATATAGCCCGATCTATGGTTTCTTGATTATCAAGTAGACTCACTTAAACTAATGACATTGATATCATATATCAACTCATCCGAGCATGGCCATGCATTTTCTTAGTCTCACTTTATCAAGGGGCTCGAATATATCATTCTCGTTAGATAGGAGGGACAAATCTCATCCTGATCATACAAACCCCTCCGCATGATATGTGACATACCCAATGACCTCCTTCAAGTTCACTCAGTTATGAGTAACAAAGGGAATTATCAAAGTATATGACTCACAGGTAGGGAACCTTGATGACCTTAGGTCAAAGGACTACATATACATGATCACTATGAGAATCACTTATGACACTCATATAACGATCCATGTAGCATTCTCATGGTGGGTCGGTCTAGTACACAAGTTCTCCAACTTGTACCCATATGTAGACTACATATCTTATATTAGTCTCCATATATGCTAGTCTTTATGTATTATTGCAACCTGCTCCATGATAATACTAGACCAGGGACATTTAAGAATATCATTATTCTAGGGTTATAATTATGTTTATTACATTACACAGAAACAAAACAACAAACATAATTACTGGATTAATGCCTTAATAAAATATCATGCCTCAATGTGCAAAATACAATCATCTCATGATTGGCTTTTGGGCACAACACTAACAATCTCCCACTTGCACTAAAGCCAATCATCCATGTATCTAATACCGATAGACCTAGAATGGCTATCATGCTTCTGCTGCGTAAGGGGTTTTGTCAGTGGATCAGCAATGTTGCTGTCTGTCGAAGTCCTGCATATCCTCACATCACCCCTTTCGATGATCTCCCTGATGAGATGATAGCGTCAGAGTATGTGTTTGGATCGCTGGTGAGATCGAGGTTCCTTAGCCTGTGCGATTGCTCCATTGTTGTCACAATAGAGCTCTATCGGGTCGGCAATGCTTGGAACCACTCCAAGTTCTGTGATGAACTTCTTGATCCAAACTGCCTCCTTTGCAGCATCAGAGGCGGCAATGTACTCAGATTCTGTTGTAGAGTCGGCTACTGTTTCTTGCTTTGAACTCTTCCAGCTCACAGCACCACCACCAATGCAAAACACATAACCAGATTGTGATCTGAAATCATCCTTATCGGATTGGAAGCTAGCATCGGTGTAACCCCTTACAACGAGCTCATCTTCACCTCCAAAGACCAAGAATGCATCCTTAGTCCTTCGTAAGTACTTAAGGATGTTCTTAATAGCTGTCCAGTGACTCTCACCGGGGTTTGATTGGTACCTGCTCGTCATGCTTAAGGCATACGAGACATCGGGACAAGTACATATCATGGCATACATGATAGATCCAATTGCCGAGGCATATGGAATCTTACTCATGCACTCTCTCTCCTGAGGTGTACTCGGACACTGAGATCTAGAAAGAGTTATACCATGTGACATGGGCAAGAATCCTTTCTTGGAGTCTTGCATGCTAAACCTCTTTAGCACCTTGTCAATGTATGTACTTTGACTTAGGCCAAGCAATTTTCTAGATCTATCTCTATAGATCCTAATGCCTAACACATAGGCTGCTTCACCCAAGTCCTTCATAGAGAAACATTTCCTTAGCCAAGTCTTTATAGACTGTAGCTCAGGAATGTCATCCCCAATGAGTAGTATGTCATCTACATACAACACCAAGAAAACAATAGCGCTCCCACTAACCTTCTTGTAGACACAAGGTTCATCTTCATTTTTGATAAAACCAAACTCTTTGATTGCTTCATCAAAATAAAGATTCTAACTCCGAGAAGCTTGCTTCAGTCCATAAATGGACCTTTGTAACTTGCACACTTTATTGGCATTCTCAGGAGTGACAAAACCCTCAGGCTGTGTCACGTACACATCCTCAAATAGCTTTCTATTAAGGAAAGAAATTTTGACATCCATATGCCATATCTCATAATCATAGTATTCAGCAATAGCCAATAAAATTAGGATGGATTTAAGCATGTTGACTAGTGAAAAAGTTTCATCATAGTCAATGTCATTAATTTGCTTGAAACCTTTTGCAACCAATCGTCCTTTAAAGGTAATCACATTACCATCCATGCCAGTTTTCTTCTTGAAAACCCATTTGCACCCTATAGGTTTTACCTCTTTAGGTGGATCAACCAAAGTCCATACTTGATTTTCATACATGGATTCCATCTCGGACTTCATGGCCTCTAGCCACTTCTCAGAGTCAGGCCCCAACATAGCTTGTTGGTAGGTTGTGGGCTCATCCTGATCCATGAGCATCACATCGCCAGTGTGAGTCACAAGAAATCCATATCTCTCGGGCTCATGCCAAATCCTACTAGACCTACGTGGGCTCTGTGCTATAGGAACAGACTCTTGAATCACAACATCTTGTGGTGTCTGTTCAAGTTCCATTTCAGGTTCGATGTCCCCTTGTTGTTCTTGAATTTCTTCAAGTTCTACTTTCCTCCCACTGGTTCCTTTAGAGATAAACTCTTTCTCTAGAAAGACACCAGTTCGAGCAACAAACACTTTTTGCTCAGAAGGATTGTAGAAATAGTAACCCTTTGTTTCTTTGGGATACCCAACAAAAAGGCATTTATGAGATTTGGGCCCTAGCTTGTCAGAGGATTGACGTTTCACATAAGCGTCACAGCCCCAAATCTTCATAAAAGACAAACTGGGATGCCTCCCACTCTATATCTCATATGGTGTCTTTTGAACCGATTTAGATGGAACTCGGTTTAGTGTAAAAGCGGCTGTCTTTAGAGCATGTCCCCAAAAGGAGTTTGGAAGGTCAGCTTGACTCATCATAGATTGAACCATGTCTAACAGAGTTCAATTTCTCCTTTCAGATACACCATTCCATTGAGGTGTACCAGGTGGAGTGAGTTGTGATACTATACCACACTCCTTTAGATAGTCAAGGAATTCTCGATCCAAGTATTCTCCACCTCGATCTGATCAAAGTACTTTGATACTCTTCCTGAGTTGATTCTCTACTTCATTCTTGAATTCTTTGAACTTTTCAAAGGATTCTGACTTGTGTCTCATGAGATACACATAGCCATATCTACTGAAGTCATCAGTAAAGGTAATGAAGTATTGGAAACCTCCTCTAGCGTGTGTAGACATAGGGCCACATACATCACTATGTATGAGTCCTAATAAGTCATTAACCCTTTCACTTTGCCCAGTGAAAGGGGTTTTGGTCATCTTGCCCAATAAACATGACTCACATGTCTCATATGATTCAAAATCAAATGAGTCCAAGAGTCCATCCTTATGGAGCTTGGATATGTGGGTCTCATTTATATGGCCCAAACGACAGTGCCAGAGATAGGTCGGGTTTGAATCATTCAATCTGACCTTCTTGGTATTCACATTATAGATTGGATTTTCAAGTTCTAGAACATACAAACCATTGCTAAGTCGAGCACTACCATAAAAGATTTCATTCAAATAAATAGAACAACATTTGTCCTTTATTATAAATGAAAAACCTTTCTTGTCCAAACAAGAAACAGAAATCAAATTTCTACTAATAGTAGGCACAAAGTAGCAGTTGTCTAATTCTAAAACTAATCCACTAGGTAAAGTGAGAACATAAGTCCCTACGGCTAAGGCAGCAACCTTTGCTCCATTTCCAACACATAGGTCCACTTCACCTCGGGCCAATCTTCTACTTCTACTTAGATCCTACACATTTGCACAAATGTGAGATCCACATCCAGTATCCAATACCCAAGATGAGGAAGTAGAAAAGTTAGCCTCTATAACAAAAATACCTGAAGTGGAAGTCTTACTTCCCTTCTCCTTAGCAAGTTCTTCAAGATAGAGCTTGCAGTTGCGCTTCCAGTGTCCAGGTTGCTTACAATGGAAGCACTCCCCTTCCTTAGCCACACCACCAGATGGTTTCAGTGCAGCTGAAGAAGAATTAGCATTGGACTTTCCTTTAGCTTTATCCTTCTTCTTGTTGGCTTTTCCCTTTCCTTTGCCCTTTTGAACCATCAAAATGGGCTTAGCCTTCTTAAGGTTTTGCTCAGCAGTTCTCAACATGTTGAGCAATTCAGGGAGGGACTTGTCAAGGTCGTTCATGTTATAGTTCATGACGAATTGACTGTAGCTTTCAGGCAACGATTGCAAGACTACATCAATAGCCAACTCTTTCTGAAGAGCAAATCCCAAATTCTCAAGATTCTCAATGTACCCAATCATCTTGAGCACATGAGGACCCACGGGACTTCCCTCAGACATCTTGCACTGAAATAATGCCTTAGAGGTCTCAAACCTATCATGCCTAGCTTGCTCTTGGAAAAGCATTTTGAGATGTTCGATCATATCGAATGCCCCCATGTTCTCATGTTGCTTCTGAAGCTCAGATTCCATGGTTATAAGCATGAGGCATGCAACATCCAAAGCATCATCAGAATGCCTCTTGTGAGCATCCCTTTCAGCTCTTGGAGCAGTGGCAGCAGGCTCATTCGGAATGGGCTGCTCTAGGACATAAGCCTTTCTCTCTTGCTTGAGGACTATCCTCAAGTTTCGGTACCATTTGAGAAAGTTGGTACCATTCAGTTTTTCCTTCTCAAGGATCGATTACAACGAAAGTCTCGATGTGTTTTGTGCGATGGTTATCCACAACAGTAAATATCTAGTGTAAGAGTCATGTATTTTAATTCATTTAATAAGGACTTTTATTAAACAATCCTCCCAGTATTTTACTCAAAATAAGAACCCTCGATATTATTGTGAAACACCTCAGCGCTAAGGCATTCTCATGGGCCAAGATCCATATTTCATGACAAACTGAGTCAGCTTTGGCTTTTCTCTCAAGTTATAGTTATTTAGGCAGGCAACTCCTTGCAAATTGCATCTTATGCAACTCTTGGGTAGTTGGGTGAACAACACTTGTCCATGCTCATCTCATGATCCTATGCCCAACCTTATGCCACTAAGTCCCCAATCTTATTAGGATGACTTAGTTAAGTCAGACCCAAAGTTAGCAATTTGGATATCACTATTATCCCATTGCACCTTACCAAGATGAACATAGGTGCTTTGCTTTGGCAAACCCACCCAATGTTGATCAAAGTCTTGACGAGTGCCAACATTTGGAAGGCATCACATTTAATGACTTAATATTTTATTTGAAGGATTTTTCCTTTTGATCTCATCAATTATTATCTCCGGTTGTCTTATACATGCATCACATACAAATATATAACATGCATCTCATGCTAACAACAAAGTAAACATGACATGGTTATTGTCCAAACTATGCAATATTCTTAAGCCAATGAGAATATCATAAAAGCCTAAAAAAAGAAAAGGGTCTTCATAAGCTCATTCTCCTCCTTGCTTGGTTGCCCTTTTGTTGTCATCTCATTGGACACACCACCTTAGATGATCCCATAATGTACAATTACATCAATAATAGAAACCTCGAGTTACATTCAATGGGAGTAAGGTGAGGAAAGAATGTACAATGAGAATAACAAGAATATGGCACAACTTGCAGGCCCTATTTACAAGTACAACCAACAAGGGCTATAACCATGCACCATGCTTCAAACACCAATCAGCATATCATGTCAAATCTCATTCAACAAAATACCATGTCAATTAATGCACATTTATTAACTAGTTTTTATTAATGTGGCGCTTCACATACGGTGGTCCCGGTGGCTAGTCAACGGCCGGTCGCAAAAAATTGTCTTACAATTATATTACCTGAGAACTTTATTTCAAGTAACTAAGCAACTGAGAGCACCTCCATTCGAGCCACCAAAAGTACTCTACTCTCGGTGCCCAAACAGCCCTAATCCGATCCATGCTAGGGTTTTGCAACTATTGTAAGAATCCTAATCTGTGTAGGTATCTTATACTGATCAATCTAGGGTTAATCTTGTCAACCAATTTGTGTTGTTTCTTTATATATCTCGTATATACATTATGATTTTCGGTTTCATGCATCATGAATCAATCTAATTAATCATGATCAAAACATTAAAACACACAACATGTCATGCAATTTGACATTCAATCCCTATTTAAGGTATCACAAGTAGCTCTAACACCACTGTAAGGTTTTGAGAACCAAGCAAGTGTAGCGGAATGTAACCGAAACCCTTGAGGATCCAAATGAAATGGGGCAAATTGGGTGTTCAAAATTTTATACCTAGCTTTGTTGAGATCTTTTACCCAACTGTTGAGTCAAATCACAAGACATGAACAATTGACATGTTCAAGCTCTCTATGGTATCCACACGAGCCACTCAGGATCACCATACCTCCACCACATCTCGGTAGATGCATTCCTCTCGCACTTGCAGTGCTAGCTTGCATCCTCCAAAAGAATGCCAAGAGAAGAGTACGGCTGGAACTTTCAGAACTCTTCTGATTTTGTCCTTCAGGAGGCTAGGGCAAGAGCTGCGAATTTCTCACTATATGATGTACTTATAGTGAGACTTAACTCTCAAGCCTAATCGGTTTCAAAGCTCTAATCCAATTAGGCTTTAATTTCAAGCCTAATAATGGCTCAAAATTTGGGCCAATCATTAATACGAAATTATCATGAAACCAAGACCAAACAATTCGGCCCATACACTCAAATAATCCAATTGGCTCTATGTGTGCGACCCAATAGGCTCCTATCACATTGGCAATGATCATAAATCACATTTATGATCATAAACAATGAGCGGTGTCTAGCAACACATCATTGCTACCCAAGTGACAAGATTGTCGGTGATTCAACTAAACCTTTATGATCATTATCCGTATATGACATTGTCCCTTTATCCAAGATATCAAGACTAAGCACGAGACATGGAATGTGTCACTCTCATATAGCCCAATCTGTGGTTTCTTGATCACCAAGTAGACTAACTTAAACTGATGACATTGATATCGTATATCAACTCATCCGAGCATGGCCATGCATTTTCTTAGTCTCACTCTATCAAGGGGCCCGAAGATATCACTCCCATTACATAGGAGGGACAAATCCCATCTTGATCATACAAAACCCTCTGCATGATATGTGACATACCCAATGACCTCCTTCAAGTTCACTCAGTTACGAGCAACAAAGGGAAGTATCAAAGTATGTGACTCACATGTAGGGAACCTTGATGACCTTAGGTCAAAGGACTACATATACCATGATCACTATGAGAATCACTTCTGACACTCATATAACGATCCATGTAGTGTTGTCATGGTGGGTCAGTCCAGTACACAAGTTCTCCAACTTGTACCCATATGTAGACTACATATCTCATATTAGTCTCTACATATGCTAGTCGTTATGTACTATTGCAACTCGCTCCACAATAATACTAGACTAGGGACGTTTGAGAATATCATTATTCTAGGGTTACAATTATGTTTATTACGTTACACAGAAACAAAACAATAAACATAATTGCTGGATTAATGCCTTAATAAAATATCATGACTCAATGTGCAAAAATACAATCATCTCATGATTGGCCTTTAGGGCACAACACTAACAGTCCCCACTTTTATCAAACATAAAGGACTAAATCGCGATGAGTCACACCTTAGGGACTAACTCATGTGAGCTACCAAACTTAAGGGACCACTGGTGCATTTAGGCCTTAGAGAAACTATATTTTTGTTCTTTTATTACTTTTTGTTTATTCTTTTATTAGTAATTCTTTATCATTTTATTAATAGGTATTTTTTCTTGTTTTAGTTCATACGAGGTATAAAAGATCCATGCATTGCAACGATCATATAATGTTACAGTATTAAGTAAAATAATAATGAAGAAAAATAATAAAAATAATTTGGGTAACAAGAGAGAAAATGTAAAAACTTTAGGCATTAAGAATTTAACAATTGGCTTAGGAAAAGTTAAGAAAAAAAAATTCTTATTTCACTAAAAAAATAAATAAACCATGGTGACAAATATTTTAGTTTAGAAAACAAAACATAAAAAAAAAAACCAAGAGATTAAACAAAAACACTATAATTTATTAAACTCAGGGTCTAATATCAGAAGCAGAAATAATATAAGGACTGGAAATGTGTTTCACAAAAAAGAAAAGTGAAAGTAGGAGAATAACGAGATCGACCCTCAAAAAGATATTTTCATTCAAAAATTTCACCAACCTTCCAAAAGAAGCAACCCAAGCCAACATAAAAAAAGAAAAAAAGAAAATGACAAGTAATAGAGCAGGTCACAACCCAGCCCAACACTGAAGGTCAAAAGCAGAAAGAAACTATAGTTTACTGTAGATAAAACGGTGGTTAGAATATAGAGAGTTTTTTTAGGCGCACTCTGTAGCAAACATTTTTTTTTATAAATTTTGACATTAAAACAAATGCCAATAATAAATAATTAAAAAATTCTCATTCATAAATGGATGTTAATCAATTAAATTTTGCTTCATTTTAATTTTGGGTTGGGTTTTCTTTATGTTATGTTCTTATTATTAAAATGATTAATTGTGATCAAAACATAATTCTATAAAACATAACACTACATGTGCTTCAAAATGATAAATATTTTTTGCCATAAAAAAATAATTCACTAAAAAGTTTCATCTCTTATTATTTAAATTTCAATTTTTAATATCGATAAGAAATTTATTTAGTAAAATTCACTCAAAAGCTTTAGAGTTTAATAAAGTAATTTGATCCATTGATCCATAATTGTTAAAATTAAAAATGAATATGAAACATAACATTGTACATGTTTTGAAATGATGGATAAAATTTTTCATTAAAAATTAATTCACTAAAAAAATTTATCTTCTATTAACTGAAATTTCAATTTTTAATATTCTTTATAAATTTATTTAGAAAAATCCATCTTCAATTTATTTATCTTTTTTTAACCTTTATTAATTCAATTATTAAAACCTTAATATCAAAAGTTATTTCTTCAAGCTAAAGAAATAAACCATGATTACCAAGATTTTGCTTTAGAAGACAATAAATAAAAAAATATTAAAAAAATTAGAGATAAAGAGAACAAATTATGCTCACCAATGTTTTTCCTTGGAAAATAGTACATAAAACAACAACAAAAAAAAGCTTGGGATGAAGAGAGCAAATAGAAGAGGTAGACTAATAGTTATAAAATTTGGGGACCAAAATATAACATTGATGTAAATTCGAGCCTAAAATAGAAGCATTAGAAAGTTAGGGACTGAAACCGTGTTTTCACCGAAACAACACATGAAACAGATTGGGAGCGTAAAATTTCAACAAAGATCCTCAGGAAATTCAGTGCCTTGCAAAAAGAGGATAAAACTCTAAAAAAAGGCAAATCGTATCCGGAAAAATAAAAAAAAATGACTAACGCAAAAAAAAACTGATAAGGGGAAAAACAGTAATGCACTGTTTTTACTGTTCATTTAAACAGTACCCAAACACGGGTTTTAGTATATAGTATAATACCAGATAATGTATTGTTTTTCTAATATACCACTTGGAGTTGGATGTATTACTTTGCAACAATTTAGGCATATACATATATGAAAATTAAATATATATAAATCTAACGAATCAATAGATAAAACATACCAAAATTTGAGATTATAAAATTATGAAGTGTATGTTAAATGTCTGTAGATTAATTGAGAGTTTTTGTTGTATTAATATTCTATTATATATATATATAATAAAACTATAATTTTTAAGGCATAAAAAATAAAATCACAAGCTTTTTTTGAATATCAATAAATATTTTTTTATAGAATTAATCAATTATACATTCTTATAATGTATTTTACCTAAAAATATAAAAAAATAAAAAAAATTTATTTAATCAGTATAGAGACAGCACAATCAGTATGGTGCGAGATGCCTATGATATCAATATTGACCAATATAGCCCGGTATAGAAGACAACATTTATCTCGACCATCCCCTACTGTTTTTGCATTTGTACCAATACTGCCTATACCTTTTAGTAAGGTATAGTATTTAAAACTCTGTGTTACCCTCTCAAATATCAAGACACATCAATCATCCAATTAAGGTTTAAAATCTATTTGATGAAAATTATTAAAAAGTGATTATAAATGACTATTTTTATATTCAGTGATTATTTGATCGACTAGTATACCTATTCAAACATCATAACTTAAAAAGTCCGAGAATATCTTTAATACTCCTATTTGTGTCAACTCAGTCTTCTCTGGGGGCTTGAGATTAAATTAGTCTGGTGACCAATTTCAGTCTGCCTAATATATAACAAACTGGAAAGGTTTTGGACCAATTTTAAATGAAATGGAGATTGATGACTAGTGTAAAATAAATATTAAAGATTTAGGACCAATAATGCAATTTACCCCTTACAAAGTAATCAGTCTGACTGAACTTTGAAATGCTTCCAATTTCAGCCTCCTCTCGCACACCGGACAGAGGACGATGCCTTGACCTCTCGTCCGTACCATCAGTGGCTCTATAAATAACGAGCAGCAATGTGATATCGCTGACAGGTGGATCTTCTTATCGACCATTGTCCCAGAGGTGGACAACTTTCAGCCGCCTCCCGCATTTTTCTTTTCACTTTCCAACTCCCACGAGAATCCTCCTTTTCTTTTTTTCCCGGGAAAGTGACAGGAAATCTGTACTGGTGGAGAAGAAGGTCAGAGGGAGTGACCACAAGGCGGACGCTCTTACGCTTTATGTCAGTGGCACCACGACAACGTTGACGAATACGTTAGATAGCAAGTTTCGATGGCCACAGCTCAGGAAAAGGCGGCAACTTGTTGCAGTGACAGCGACAAAGAAAAGAGGGCTTCTTCCACTGAGGTTTTGCAGAATTGGACCATTGCCGGGTCCAACCCGGCTGAGGATTTGAACCCGAAACGATCATCCATGGCCATCCTCCTCCATCCCGTTGAGCCGCTGTCTGATTCTTCCCCTGCTAAACCAGTTTCCACAACAGGTTGATTAATTTTTCTGGCTTCTTTTTCGTTTTGTGAACATTTTGATGGTCGATCTTGTTTTCTTTTCTTTATAGAATCGATAATTCAACTTCTTTAATTACTTGTTTTTTACTTTCTTCTGGGCCATTGTTTTGGAGGTCTTTCCGAAAGAAAAGAAGCAGTTCCAGAGTAAACCTTAGTACATTTCTATGAAAGTTAAAGAAGTATGGGTCTCCGTCCATTTTGGGTCCCAAATATCGAACCTTAGTGTCAGAATTATGGCCTTTCGCTTTCTGTGATTAATTTTCTAAGCAACCAAACAAAACTTTGTTTCTGATTCCTCTTCCTTGCCGGACCATATTTCTTCTTGTTTGCTTTTTTCTTTTCAATCTTTTAACGTTTACTGTTTTCTGGTTGCCGCAATCCAAAGATGCTTTTTTACTTTTTTTAAAAAAATAATGTATTTTTTGGAAAGCTCACAAACAGATAACGAATTTCTCAACATTTATTCCCCTTCCAGTGCTGATCTTAACATTCGTTGCTGCAAACCCGTGAAATTGTGGAAACAGTTCTGAATCTTCTGATGATTGCTTCTTCGTGTTTGGGATTGATTTCTTTCTGGCAGGAATTTCAATCATGCCACGACCTCAAACACTCCACCCACTGGATCCTCTATCAGCTGCCGAGATTGCGGTGGCGGTGGCAACTGTCAGGGCAGCCGGAGCAACTCCGGAGGTAACTTGACCTGGTCAATTTTTATCTTCACAGCAACTTGAGATATGGGGCTGATTGGTTTTATCAATTTGCAAGTTCCAGCTCAAAAATTGTCTTCTCTTATGTTTAATTAGGTGAGAGATAGCATGAGATTTATTGAGGTGACCTTGGCGGAACCAGATAAGCATGTTGTTGCATTGGCAGATACATATTTCTTCCCCCCTTTCCAGCCATCATTGCTTCCCAGGACAAAAGCTGGACCCGTAATACCTACTAAACTCCCTCCGCGTAGAGCAAGACTTGTTGTTTACAATAAAAAGTCCAATGAGACAAGCATATGGATAGTTGAGCTGTCCGAAGTTCATGCTACAACTCGAGGGGGTCATCACAGAGGCAAAGTAATTTCATCTAAAGTTGTTCCGGATGTCCAGCCTCCCATGGTATGTATGGCGCCCT
Organism: Aquilaria sinensis; assembly: GCA_005392925.1. Taxonomy (NCBI): domain Eukaryota; kingdom Viridiplantae; phylum Streptophyta; class Magnoliopsida; order Malvales; family Thymelaeaceae; genus Aquilaria; species Aquilaria sinensis. Next base: position 485,034 of record SMDT01000569.1, on the reverse strand, counting down.
TGTTAAGTTGTTATCGTTTATCTCCACAAGTTCACATGTGTGCTCCTACAAATGGCAATTATAGAGGAATAGTAAAATTCAAATTGCATGGTTTAGAATAAGGATTTTAGTATTGTAACTTGCGAGACATATAATTTGTTCAATTGAATTCTGTATGGCCATCCAAACCAATATCAGGATTTACAACATGCTTTTAGATTCATAGTGACCTCTGTTTGATGCTTCAAGAACAGAAATTTGAAAGACTGCAAAGTTTATAGTAGGTGCACAACTGAAGCAGGGCAAATTATAAGCAGCATTAGTTGATGTGCATGTGCTCAGCTATTCATCTGTATTACTTGTTCACATGCTAGTTATGTCAGAATACTTTGAACCTCCTAGTTGATCCCTTCTAAGCATGCCCTTGATTCTGATCATAGGATGCAATGGAATATGCCGAATGTGAAGCTACCGTTAAAGACTTTCCTCCATTTCAGGAGGCAATGAAGAAACGTGGTATTGAAGATATGGATCTTGTGATGGTGGATCCATGGTTAGTAATTGCTTTTCAAATTCTGCAATCAATGCTCAATGACATACCTCCAGTGGATGCTTTGCACCCTTTTTAGCTATGACTTTTGATATTTCACTTTAGGTGTGCTGGATATCATGGTGAAGCTGATGCTCCAAGCCACAGGCTTGCGAAGCCACTTATTTTCTGTAGAACAGAAAGTGATTGCCCAATGGAAAATGGTTATGCCCGTCCAGTTGAAGGAATCCATGTGTTGGTTGACATGCAAAATATGGAGGTAATTGAATTTGAGGATCGCAAGCTTGTTCCTCTGCCACCAGCTGATCCATTGAGGAATTACACTGCTGGTGAAACACGTGGAGGTGTTGACAGGAGTGATGTGAAACCGCTACAGATCATTCAGCCAGAAGGTCCTAGTTTTCGTGTGAATGGGAACTTTATAGAATGGCAAAAGGTTGTTGCTTGTACGTGAAATAAATTAGCTACCCAATTCAACAAAGTGCTTTATAAAGTTCTAACTCTATGGTTTTACTTTTCATAGTGGAACTTCAGGATTGGTTTCACCCCCAGGGAGGGGTTGGTAATCCATTCTGTTGCCTATGTTGATGGTAATCGTGGCAGGAGGCCTGTTGCCCACAGACTAAGTTTTGTGGAGATGGTGGTTCCATATGGAGATCCAAATGATCCACATTATAGGAAGAATGCTTTTGATGCAGGAGAAGATGGCCTTGGCAAAAATGCACATTCGCTTAAGAGGGTCTCTCCTTTGTCCCATCTTCTACATATTCCAAATTATTTGAGTTATTTAGACTTCCCATGACAGAATTTACCTAAACACTGTGGTTGTCTGGCTCATTCTTTTACTGCTGCAGGGATGTGATTGTTTGGGCTATATAAAATACTTCGATGCTCATTTTGTGAATTTCACGGGCGGTGTTGAAACGATAGAAAATTGTGTATGTTTACATGAAGAGGACCATGGTATCTTATGGAAACATCAAGACTGGAGAACAGACTTGGCAGAAGTTCGAAGATCAAGAAGGCTAACAGTGTCCTTTATGTGTACTGTTGCTAACTATGAGTATGGGTTTTTCTGGCACTTTTACCAGGTAACTCGATTTCTTTCAGTGTCTGTCTGCCTGGTTTGCATACTTGTAAAGCTAATTATCAGTCCTTCCTTTGTCCACTGGTCACAATAACCTGATTTTGATATTTGTGATCTGTTCCTTGGTGACGTATTTGGGTTAATCTTGCTGCCTTGAACATATTTTTCGTTTCTTTGCTTCTAATGGAGTTCATTGTTGTTTCTTATTTATTTTATTTATTTTGTATATTTGCCTTAACACAAGTATTTAGGCATGAGATTCTAAACGTGCAAATTTATTGTAGGATGGGAAAATTGAAGCTGAGGTCAAACTAACTGGAATTCTGAGCCTGGGAGCCCTTCAACATGGGGAAACTAGGAAATATGGCACAACCATTGCACCTGGACTGTATGCCCCTGTCCATCAACACTTTTTTGTTGCTCGGATGGACATGGCAGTTGATTGTAAACCTGGTGAAGCATTCAATCAAGTAAGTTGATGTTACAATTACTTTTTCTATCTTTTTAGCACAATCATGCTTCACTTCGTTTTATGATGCCATACTTTATAATACTCTTGAACCAGGTAGCCTTTTTCTCAATTACCTCTAGTTATGTCTCATCAATTCCAATTTTTCTCTATGATATTCTTGATATTTGCTGCTTAAAAGGTTTTTCTTCCACACTGGTACCACAACCAAGGAACAGAACTGTCTTTGCCTCCCATTAGAATTATTTTCAAGGCAAACTTCAATAGTTGTTTTACTTGCCCTCGTGCTACATTATGTTAAACTTCTGGTTTGTCATATCCAAGTCATATCTGCAGTTAAATAAAGGAAGCAGAAACAGGAAAACTGCAGACAACTTCTACTGCAAGGCTAATGGATGAACATATTTACAGGTTGTGGAGATGAATATTAAAGTCGAAGGACCAGGGAAGAACAATGTTCATAATAATGCTTTCTATCCTGAAGAAGAACTTCTTAGATCTGAACAGCAGGCAATGCGTGATTGTAATCCTTTGACTGCACGCCACTGGATTGTATGTAATGTTTAATTCAAAAGATTGCGTATAAATTACAATGACATACATTCTGACTAATGTTTAATCATCACGTGTGGCCTTGATGATCATGTATTGATGGGCTAGATGTAGGAAATGGTGAGAAGGGGAGGTAGATCTAAGTTCATTTTGGTATCATTAGTGAAAAAGCTTTCAGTGTTTTAGAGCTTCGGGAGGACTTGCTTCCAGCTGAGGGGAATAAGGAAACAGGATTCATGGAGTCAATCCCAATTAATTGGTATTAGAACTCAGTAGATTGATCAGTTCTTGATATAGGATCGATTAGAAAATAATTAAATAAGAATAATCTGTTACATAGGTTCAGCTTCATGGTAATCTGGCAGAGTTTATGATAATTCATATGAATACCATAGTTTGCAGTTAAATTGTCTTGAAGATTCTACTGATTATCTGATTTATGCACATGTTATAGAGTAGCTTAGCTGGTTACATTCCTTGTCTTATGTCATTTTGATAATCTACTTGGTGTATCTATATGAGATTCTTGCTCATTTGAATTCTTACAAAAAACCGGATTGGTGAATCACATTTGCCATTTCAAATCTAGGTTAGGAACACTAGAAACGTCAACCGGACTGGCCAGCTAACAGGTTACAAGCTAGTTCCTGGTTCAAATTGTTTACCACTGGCTGGTCCCGAGGCAAAGTTCCTGAGAAGAGCTGCCTTTCTGAAACACAATCTCTGGGTCACATCCTATGCTCCTGATGAAATGTATCCTGGTGGAGAGTTTCCCAACCAAAATCCACGTGTTGCGGAGGGACTAGCCACATGGGTTAAGCAAAACCGAAGTCTGGAAGAAGCTGATATAGTTCTGTGGTAAGTTTCTGATATCTATATCTCTGATGTACATATCGTCTGTAGATCCCTTACTGAGGAAGGATGGTAAGTGAATCGTTTGATGTAACAATTTGACCTGCATTGTAGAAAGGTGTGAGAAGTCGGCCATTTTAGCAAACAAGTTTGGTGTGCCTGTTTCTATGATTCTTAACAACACAGAGCCTGAATAAATGGGAGAATGGCGTATTACAGACAACTAGGAGCATGATATTGGCTTAGTGTGTTATGATGCCTAACGGTTTGTGGCACTTGCTGTAGGTACGTATTTGGAATAACGCATATTCCACGGCTGGAGGATTGGCCTGTCATGCCAGTAGAGCACATTGGTTTCATGCTTATGGTATGATATGCTCCCTCCAGTAACGTATGTGCTCATCTTGTTCAGTGGTGCATCGTTAGCCACATATGTATGTATATCATTCAGCCATGACTCCAAAGATACCATCATCTGTTTTAGCCATGATTCATGAAGCATAATTCAGAAATGTAAATTAGTGGATTTAATTCCATGTTTGGGCTTTGGCTTTTGAAGGAACCACCCTCCCCTCTCCCCTCTCTCTTTCTCTCACAGTCTCACTTTGCACTGGTACCGAATAAAAAAGTAGCGAGAATTCTAATTCAGGATTCTGTTTTGGTGAATGGCAGCCGCATGGTTTCTTTAATTGCTCACCGGCAGTGGACGTCCCTCCAAATGCAACTGATATGGATACGAAGGAGACCGAGATTGCCACGAAGCAGATCCCTGGTGGTGGAAGTGCAATTTCGAAGCTCTGAATTGCAATTCTTTTTCTTTCTTCAGTCCTCCAAATAACAGGAGTCATTGGCCTACAATAATTTGAACGGCAGTATTAGTAGTATAGGTAGAATACTAGCATTGGGTTTGCTTTCAATACAACCATGGAATGATTTCTCGGTCCTGGTTGTAGCCAAGCCATAATAATACATTGGAATTGTTGGATGGTCGAAAACTGGGGTTGGTGGCATTGGCGTGACCTCAGACGACTCAGAGTCCGCCTACCTAGTGGAGTATTTTATCTACGACTAAGAACTTGGTTGGGATGGGAGAATAGCACAAAGATTCTGAGAGTCAGCTTGGGCACAACCAGAAATCTGCTTCACTTGTCCCAGCCCCACTGTCCGGTCCCTCGACCTGTTAATTTTGGGACCAAATCATGAAAAATTGGCCAGGCACAGAGATGAAGGATTTGAGCAAGTCTCGGAGGCAGACGTAGGACGGATCACGTTGAATTCCAGCCCTGAACTGAAGGGCCTAAAAGTGAAAAAAGGAAAAAAGTGTGTGCCTCGGTGAGTTGTGACTTTTGCTATCTGGTGACAACCACCGAGGACATCCATTCAATCGACAATCTCTAGCATTACCCATTGGACGTGTCGTGTCTGCACACTTTTCAATTAACCTTCCTGTTTTGCTCCGTCCGTCCTCTCATCTCATCTCCAGTATCCTTCTCGTTTTCAGTGTATACACTGCAACCTTTGTAAATATTCATTCTGCCCCTTTCCTCTCATGCCATTGCCGCCCGGATCGGATTAATTAGTTTGCTTGATTTTTCAGAGGGACACTAAACCTGAAAAAAGTATGAACTTACTAGGACATGCTCACTTGAGTTCTTCTACTACATTGAATTTCTTTTTCTTTTTCTTTTTCTTTTTTCCCTAATTTCGGGCATTATATATATATATATATATATATATATATATATATATATATATATATGAGGGAATGAAAAAGTATAGTTAAACCTATTGAAATTGACGTACCCCGTTCGATAAAATTAAAAAGAAAAAATGCTTTCCAAAAATAAAAAATACAAAATATAAAGCCTACCACCATTAAAAATGTGGAGTAAAACCATTTGAGTAAATACAATATCTAGTGATTGATTTGGTAAAATTTTGGCTTTTTGTTGACAGGTTCTTTAATTGAATTATAAGCAAGTAAAATAACATCTTACAAAATTAATGATATAGGATTTTAAAGAACAATAGAGACATATAAACTGATGAATAAAATATTATATGTCATTGTGTCTAATAATGAAAGAAAGAGATTCAAATTGAGCTCAATTTTCTAAGTAAATCAGGACAACCATGAGCGAAATAATTCATAAATAACTAGAAAAAAAAAAGCCCAGGTAAAAGGCAAACAAATCAAATAGAAGGTATACCAACACCTAACTGTGGATCTGCAGACATAAAATATAATAGAAATAATAAAAATAATCTAAATTTATTATATATGACAAAAAATTGCAACCCTAAACACAATATGCATACCCTCGATTGATTGACTTCTAAACAGTGTTACTGAGAATCGAGTGACAACTAATCAATAGCCGCAAATGCATGCCACTTAAGGACAATCATCATATCAAAAAACTTCTACCAAAGAAATATACACAATCTTCATGAATAGCAAAAACTATTACAGTTTGTTTGGATTGGGGAAGGGGGGTCAAGAAAATTAGCATCATCCCTTGTTTGGATTGAGAAAATAGAGAGGAAGAAAAGTTATTATTCTTTCACTTTCCTTCACCGTACATTTTTTCCATCCCTCTAAATTGTAGGGAAATAACTCATCTTTTCTCTCTCTTTCTCTTCCATCCATTTCCCTTCCCTTTCTTTATTAATTGTATCAAAAGAGACCCTTAGAAATGGATCAAGGAGGGAAGGCCTCAATGTAAAAATAAAAATAAAAAAAATAATAATAATAATAAAATAAACAAGATCATGAACCAGAACCGGTCAAGAGACCGAGTTCGATCAAATACCCAGAGTAGAATCATAGCTGAAGGTACCAATGTTGAAAATGGCCGGATAAGAACAAGTACGATGAGAAGATTATTTAAGGCGGTTCTAGAAATAACAAGGAACAAAACAGGAGCTCCTGCTGCGAGGAGCATATTCTGAAATGATTCAAGCCATTTGCTGGCTTTTGCCCCCTTGAGAGCTTGCAAAAACATGAAGAATAAACCCCAACAAACCCAACAGCACAAATCCTAGAAATTAAAAATGGCTGAAATCACCAGCACGCAAGCAAAGAAACATGCTGACACAAGGACGAACAGTCATGTGATGGGCAGTAGCGCAGCGAGAGGCAGCAGGAGCAGCGGCCTACCTTAATTCCCTATTAATTAATAAAACTTAATCCGGATTATGGAGCAATTCACATGGGATTAGATCCGCAGCCTTTGCGAGACGTGGTGAACCACTATTTGCTACGGCGCGGCTCAGATCCCGACGCTTTAAAACTTTGAACTCCAGATTAGGTGAATGCTATTTCTCCTTTCTCAACTTGCTTTTCTCCTTTTACTCGCTCCAAAACAAAACAAACCATTAAAAAAAAGGGGGGAGAGAAAGAAAAAGAAAAAGAAATAGTATCGTATGCACTGCCTTAGCTAAGCAAAGCTGTACGAAAAAGTTAAAAATTCCCACTTTCGTTCCCAATTCAAAGTAAAGATTGCTTTGAGGTGCACAACTGACAGAAACAATAATTGTGGAGCTTGGGGAAGTGTTAACAATCATGAGACCCCACTCTATATTCAATTATGATTCGAAATAAATCCCAAAACTTCATCAGATCAGTTTTCACGTTGTTGGTATGGTGCGACATAAATTTGAGTAGATTGATTAATTAATGGCTTATCCATCACTAAACAGAGATATATATATATATATATATATATATATATATTGTGATTAAAAAGAAATACTAATCAGGAACTTCTGGTTGATATTTTGATAAATAAATTCTTAAACGTTTTATTTTCAAGGAATTGTCCGGGGCGGGCGGATCGACGTAGAAATAGCATTAATTTGCAATATTCTCAGTTTGTTGTTGCATTAATATTGCATCGGATTCAAATAATCGGGAAGAGAGAAGAAATGTGCCAAAGTAACAGTGTCAAGTTTTGTCAAAGTTTACGAGAATCAGAAGAAAGGAAACTTCGATCGATCTCCACTGTCACAGAACGTCGGACCCTGATACACAAACATGGTAACTTTCGTCTGGTCCTCACTTGCCAGCATCACAATTCACAACCATTGAATTAAAAGTAAAAAGCCTCTGTGGGTCTCAAATCTCAATTGGTGGGTCTCTCCCAGTCAATCTTCAAGCGTTCACTTCTCAAACCTAAAAGCATCTCAATCATTCCCTCATCTACAAGAGTAATTTTAATTCCCACTTACCCACTTTGTTTTTGACACATCGATTGTTTCTTCCGGCAAACCTCATCTTTGCGTGTGTTGACTTGCATTAAATTTTCTCTTTTCGTCCTTTTCACTGTTCCTTTTCTCTCGTCCCTCTCCCACGCATGGGAAAGAAACAGTTAGAGACTAGACTGATGATGGACTAGGCATATTGAAATTCAAATCCGATCGAATTCACAAGAAACAAAACTAGCAGTAAATAATAATTGATGATGGGTTAAGTAATTTTACAATTTTATTCATAAAATAATTCTCTATACAAAAAACTTAATTCTGTCATGCTACTACAGATTAGTACGCAAAATTAAACAAAGACAAGAGGGGAAAAAAAACTAATGATGAAGCGCAAAAGACGACAAATAATTGATCATGAGCTAAGAGTAGCTAGGAGGGCATGGAAAGTGTCGCAAATTAAGCCTCCCTGTAATATCTGAATCGTCTCCATCAGTAACGCAGCTAAGTCGAGTAAGCCAGTAGCTAGGGAAGCGTGAGCATAACTAGCTTGCCCTTTCGACATGGCGTACAAAGATGGTCTCCAAATCCGGCGGATTGAAGAACTCCCTGGAGCGGCCGTAATTACACTTGAGGGAAGGCTTCCGCTTCCTGGGCGGCGGGGGGCAGGGCAGGATGGGCGGGATTCTGGCGTGGGAGGCCGTTGGAGTGGTGGAGTGTTCCTCGTCTTCTTCAGCGCCGCCTTTATCGACAGCGGGAAGCGTGTAGATGGGCTTCAAGGGAGCGCGCAGCTGAATTCCGGTGATGACCCATTTCCTGCCGTCGGAATCCAAGGTGGCGGAGTCGCGGTGATGTTTCCCGGAAACCCCCATGATGCTGGATCGGATAAGTGGAAGAAACAAATACTACTAGTTCAGGGCCGGAGAGAGATATATGAAGAGATAGATAGGAGGAGGGGAAGAGGCGGGAATAAGGAATAAAGAGGGGAGAGAATAAAGAGATATGGGAGGGTTCTTCTTTTGGGGGCAACGAAATCAAAAAATAAATGGAACGAAAGGGGAAGGAAAGTGGGTTGCAAAGGGAAGGGGGAAAAAAGAATGGAGATGAAATGTAAAAGGGCTTTAAATATATTCTGCGGAGGGAGGTGATATTCGATGTTCTTTCTCCGCCAATCACTACGGAGAGAGAAATGGAACCCGAGGAAGCTCATGACATCAGCATTCAGCACTCAGGGCTACACCTGTATTGCGTTTCAAGGTGCACAATATTCTTTTTTTTGTTTTGTTTTTTTTTTATGAAATGTCATCCTTAAACAACATTCATAACATAAATGAAACACTAATGGAGAATAGTTGTCTCAATTATAGGCTTATAATGTATTCCCAGGATAACATATAAGCGAAAAAATTTTCATGAATGATTTGAGTTATCATGATATTTATACCTACAAAAATGAAGAGAGAGAATAGGATAAAAATCAGAAAACTAATTGGGCATGCCAATACATTGATTCAAACTAATACATAATTGGACTAATGCACCACGATCTAAACATAATACTTGAACCATTTCTAAATAAAATAAAACGTAATATAAAACCCTCGATCTATTATTCGGATATTACTCATTGTTGTTACAAACTTCATTTGGTCTTCTTTAAGCTTAGCCTACCACTATCAATGAAATAACAGATTACAATCCACTGCCAATCCAGCCACAATGCTCAATTCAACAAGTTCATCTCCAAAAGGAATTAGATCGCCAGAAGGAGAAGCACACATGAATGAAATATTACTAATAAGAGCGATTCAATGATATAGGGTATTAGATCAACTGTCAGGCTTGGACTAACAACCAAATCCAGTGGGGTACATTGCATATGCCAAATCTAGCAGGCTACACTACATATTGAGGGAAAATAGTTTAGAGGTTGAGCAGGTGTTGAGACGAAGTGACTAGGTTTGAGTCAGGTTCTTATATCCCTTTAATTCCTTTATTATATTTTTTTTTCTAAAACTTCTTTATCAAGTGAATGAGTGTGAATGTTACAGTGCATAATTAATTCGGTAATAATTTTTAAAAATTGATCATTTATAATTATTTTGATATATAATGGTCATTTACTCAAATAGTATATAGATTTAAATTTTGTACTTAAAGAACTTAAAATATATTTTTTTTAAACATTTTTTCCCCAAAATTTTAGATATTTTATATTGATTTTTTATGGTTATAGAAATGAATTCACAAAAAAATTAATTACTTTCTAAAAATATTATTCAATTGATTATTAATAGATAAAGTTTCAGCTTTCAAATAGTTTGGTTCTAGATAAAAAAAATCAAAACAATGGATTATTTTAACATGGAAATTTGGCTCTTATTCAAAATATGAGTAATGATATATTTTATAGTTTTTTAAAGTTAATCTTATAAATATATGTTTGACTGGTTATTAAATAAATTCATTTAAATTTTAAGGTTTTTTTTGCATCTTTAACATTTCCCTTTTTTTAGTACTTGATAACTGTATGCAGGTCACAGGTGTACGTTTGAGGAATTTCAGGAAAATAAAAAGGACTTGTGTATATTTGTCGTTGAAAAACAATAATTGCATTTCCCGGTACGTAGCATTTTATTTCATCGTATAACGTATACTTTTATTGAAATTTATAATAAATTTTGTTTCAAAAGTATTTGTTCAAACCGTCACCTACTTTCTTTAGCTAGTAGTCCTGTAATGAAATTCTGGTTGTACTGCGAAAAGAAAAAGTACTAAAGGGTTAGGGAAATTTGTCTAACTATTTATTTTTTAGGTAATCAAAGGTCGGGGAAATTTAAACCACCAATAAATCAATAATTTATTCTGGGTGTATGCTGAATCAATTAATTTTTTCTCCTTGAGGTCTGATACTAATTACACTTAATTACATTTTCACCTCTTTTGTTCATAAACCACCTTTTTACTTTTTTCAACACCAATAAAGATGAATGACTGTCTTGTATTTATATATACAGAAAACTGATAATTCAAACTATCTTTCAATTATAAAAAGATGTTAGAAAATTAAAATTAAAAAAAGGGCAATTAGAGTTCATTCAAATTAAAATTTTAACGGTGGATGTCAATGACGTATAGATAATGGATATAAAAGTAGGTTTTCAAACTTAGAAGGTAAAGGTAGAATTAGTAGCAAACATGTGGGGGGTGTGGGTTAAGCAGTTGACTTCAAAATGACTTCTTTTTATTCTTAAGTTTTTTTTTTTCCAGAACTAATTTTAATTAAAATTTAATATTATATAGTTGCAATAATTTATTAAAAATAAAATTTTTTTAATCTTACTAAATTTTTATGATTTTTTATAGTTTAAGGTATTAAAAAAAATTTATAAAAATTTAATAATATTATGAAAATTTACTTTTAAATGGATTATTACATTTATATAATATTAAATTTTAAATGAAATTAGTTTCAACTAAAAAAATATAAAAATAAAAATAAATTAATTAATTTAAGTTAAACGAATTGGTTATAAATTTGAGCCTAAAAATAGTAAAGGCCGTGAAAAAAGGCGACCGCGGGCGGGCGGGCGGAGGGGGAAAGGTTAATTTGGGCTTCGGTTGGGGGTCGGGGGCTTTTGGCGCCAAAATTGGAAGCCCTTATTGACATTGCGACGCTTAACGGCATTGGCAAGCCAAGCCCAGCGTTTCTCTCTTTCTTCCCACTTTCCACCTTTCAACAGTTGTCTGTATTCCAACTTTTTGCGCAGCAATGTCCCGCTTACAAATCATACGCGAAAGTGACCTTTACAAATACACAATAGATCAAATTCGAATATATTTTTTAATGCTTGTGGAATTTTGGTTCATTTATTGCCTCACTACATTTTTAAATACATCTAATATATTATATTGCAAAGCATCAATAATTTTAACAAATAATCAAGAGTAACAAACATTAGTTTGGATGGACGGAATATTATATTTATAAATTTAAATTTCTAATCGATATGTATACCTTTAATTAGGACTCCACCTAAATTATTAAAGATCTATTAAATATTTGTATCTAAAGATTATTTATATAATTTTTTCAGTAATAAGGTACTACTATTTCATACTTAAAGTACGCTGCATTATGTTGGGGATTTGTTCAGTTATTTGAACCATAAAAAGTGAACATATTTTAATTAAAGCTTAAATACTTTGCTATTATAAGTTTATTATGATTATACGTTCACAAATGAGTGCTTAATATCCAAAAAAAGGAAAGAAGAAAAGTGTTTAATAAATTTGTTTGACATCATATTGGGGATTTGTTGCTTCTGGGTTGGGTTTTGGGTGTTTTACAGAGTGTTTTTTAGATGCGGTATTATTTAGGTTGATGTGTATAAACTCGCGGTGGAACTTTTGTATTTTGTGCTCTTTTTAATGAACTTACACTTTGCAGTTAAAAAGAAAATTACTGATGACCCTCGTCAGAGTGCTACTGAGAATGAGGTCAAATCGGTGTCAGTTATAAGTCCAGTACCTATAATGTACCTTTTAAAGAAACAGCAGTAAAAAAATTGATACTCTCTAGTCTCTACTATTATAGCTCCTGTTTCAAAACCTCTTAAATTCCCTCCCAAATTTTAAGAAACCTGCACTTATTTCTTAACAGTCATTTTTCACTATTTAAATTAATAAATTAATTATACTTTAAGATTTAAATTCTAATTTTTATTTAAGTTTTCTCCTTAATGTATGAATTATTTCATTACTTTTTTTTTCAAATAATATAATGTAATACATCTTTATATATATTGTTCCTTTCAACTTACTATCTCCCAATTATTTTTTTTTCTTATGATTATATTTTTATTTATTTTTCCTTATCTATACATTTTTTATCTTTATATTTTCAATTTTTAAAATATTTCTAATTAAGGATATCATTTTTATTTTAAAATTGATTGTAGTTATTTATTTATATATTTCTATTTGGAAGCTTTACAAGCATCCTCATTTTTTTTTCAAAACTTATTATGATAACTATTAAATATAAAATCAAAGAAATGATAAGGCTTATATTTACAATACTATGAAAACTTCAAAATTGCTTTCATTTCAATTAATACATAATTAGTCATTTTGTTAAAAATTTAATTTTGTATATTCATTCATTAATTATTTATTTTGCAAGAAAATCTTGTTCAACAAAATTTATATTCATTATTTAACAATTTCTTAGGTGCTTAGATGGTTTCTAGTCACAATTCAACATCCCTTCACATTTATATTCTTTTGAAAAGTATTTTTTTTTATTATTCTCATTCAAGAGATGGTCATTTTATTTTTATATATTTATTGATTAATTAATTATTTTTTTAAGGAGCTCGCACTTAGTAATATGTTTCTTGATTTCTTTAACTTAAAAATACACTAGCCCTTAGAATAATGGTGACGATTGGAAAATGGAATGCAATAGAGTGCAATCTAATTGATTGAATAACATCATCTCTTGGGCAAGAATAATGACAATGGAAATTTTCCAGAAGAATATAAATGCGAAGATTGGTGAATTGTAACCATCCAAGCACTTGAAAAATTGTTAAATAATCTCTAAGCATTTTTTTGAACAAGACCTTCTTACAAAATAATTGATTAATGAATAAATATATAAAATCAAATTATTAACTAAATGACTAATTATGTATTAAGTGAAATGATAGCGATTTTAAAGTTTTCATATTATTGTAAATATAAGCCTTATCATTTCTTTGATTTTAGATTTAATAGTTATGGTAATAAATTTTGAAAAAAAATGAGGATGCTTGTAAAACTTTCAAATGTAAATATATAAATAAATAACTGCAATCAATTTTAAAATAAAAATGGTATACTTAATTAAACATATTTTAAAAATTTAAAATATAAAGATAAAAAATGTACAGATATGGAAAAGGACAATATATATAATGATGTATTATACATATATATAATTGGGAGATTGTAAGTTGGAAGGGACTATATATATAAAGATGTATTATATTATATTATTTAAAAAAACAAGCAATGAAATAATTTATATGTTAAGGAGAAAACTTGAACAAAAATTAGAGTTTGGGTCTCAAAGTGTAATTAATTCATTGGTTTTAATATTAAAAAATGACTATACTGAGGTAAGTACAGGTTTCTTAAAGCCTCTAGGGGCTTTTAAGAAGTTTGTGAAACATAAGGGGGTAAAGTGTAATTTATGGTATACCTTAGGGGTAGATTGTAATTCTCCCATAAAAGAATTGCAATAATTCAATCACTAAGTGGACGTATATTATTGCTTAGACCTGAATAGATACCTCAGGGTTTCTTATATTACTAACTCGTACAGGTTAATTCAAACTCGGTCTATTTTGGTCCTTTAATTTTGTAACTCGCCACAAGTTAAGCTGATTACCTTATGTGTCATCAGAAATTGTCACCATTTTCTTGATTCTTTAGCAACGTTGGAGCTGAAATAAACAATATGGATTAGCATTGCACCATTCCCAAAACAGAAAAGAAGAAAAAAAAATGAATTCCATAGAGTTTGACAAACCCGAAATAGCTATTACAATTTACAAGGAATAGAAGAGGGAATGAGCACCTGTCACTGTTGATGGCAATTCTATACCAACGAAAATTAAGATTAGTATTTGATGGGAAATTAAGATTACTAGTAAAAAACACCTCTTTTCCAATGGTCTTTTTCCAACGGTCAAGCCGTTGGAAAATATCCAATGGCCAAAGCCGTTGGAGCTAAAAGAAATGTAATTACCAACGGCCTAACCGTTGGAATAGTTGAAGATGTCAACCGGAACACATTTTCCAACGGCCTTGACCGTTGGAAAATGAAGGAGAAGTTTTTCCAACGGCCTAAGCCGTTGGAAAATAGTGAATATAGTGAATTTGTGAAATTTTGAAAACGGCCTAAGCCGTTGGAAAATGAATATAGTGAATTTGAAAATTTTGAAAAAAATTTAACGTGTGTTTTTTTTCCAACGGCCTAAGCCGTTGGAAAATGAATATAGTGAATTTGAAAATTTTGAAAAAAATTTAACGTGTTTGTACGGCCTAAGCCGTTGTGAATATTTTTTTTTGAAAAAAATTTAACCCAACAGCCAAAGCCGTTGGAAAAAGAGAATGGTGACCTGTTGGAGATGTTTCCAACGGCCCATAGCCGTTGGAAAATTGAAAAATGAACGCACCGTATCATTTATTTTTTTCCAACGGCCTTGGCCGTTGGAAAATGAAAATTTTTTACCCCCCAGCTCGCGATTAGAAATCTGCGATTCCACTCCACACGCACACACAGCACCAAAAATTCTCCCAGGCCAGATACGTGTTAATCGAGGATGACATTGTTAGATCTGGGCATGAATCTACTCAATCTGTAGGTAAGTTTGTTGTTTTGGGCCGTAAATGCAGCATTTTTGGGTTTTTTTTTCCTTTTGATTATCACGGTTTGATGAGATTTGATGCTAATGGGTGGTATATTTTACTTGTTGTGGCAGCTTGCAAAACATAATAAACGCATTTGAAGGACGATTTGAGGTAAGTTCGTATTTTAAATTTTTTAAATTTTTTTTCGGTGAAATTGTGTAAATGTGGATTATGTATATGAGTTTTTGGTTTGAAATATATGAAATGTATATGATTTTTAGTTGTTGATTGTTGGATGTGAAATGGTAATTTCGAATTTTAGGCCATTTTGTTAATTTTGTTTATTAGTCTCGGGTTTAATTTTAAAATTTGTGTATAGAACAAGAATAATAGTAATTACAATAATTGATTATACTAGTAAGAGTTGTAGTAGAATAATAATAATACCCGATAATAGCTAAT
Source organism: Aquilaria sinensis (assembly GCA_005392925.1). NCBI lineage: Eukaryota > Viridiplantae > Streptophyta > Magnoliopsida > Malvales > Thymelaeaceae > Aquilaria > Aquilaria sinensis. The sequence goes on along the minus strand of SMDT01000569.1, from coordinate 469,479 downwards.
AGTACAATTAATAAAATAATAATTAATGTACAAAGATTAGGAACAATAATAATAATTGAAGAGAAGAGTAGTTCTATTATAATAATAATAATAACAATTTATTGTAATAATAATTATTAGCATTTTTCCCAATTTCCAACTGCTCACGAAAAAATGAAAAAAAAATTAGAGCCATGGAAAATTTCAACTGCTCTTCCAACGGCTACCAACGAAAATTAAGAACGTTAGTATTTCAAACGATGGGTTGGAAATGGCTGTTGGAAAAAGTGTGTTTTTTAGTAGTGGAAGTGGAGACAATTTGGATGATCATGTTCCGTTAGGTTTGGAATTTAGAAGCTGATGACTAAAAAAATAGTATAGAGACCTATTCTTTACCTTTTCTTTTTCTAAATAAAAAATAATTATTTTTACGCAAATTTAAGCTAAAAAAAACTTCAAAAACATTGTTTTGATTTCACCTTAGTTGATTAAGGTAAACTTAAGAGCTCAAGTCTCAAAAATTGCAAAGAAGTAATATAGCACGTGGCCTAATCAGGCTTAAGTCCACAATACTACCTAGACAAATCTCTCTCTTAAACCCTTGTATTTAACTGAAATTTAATTTACTTATCTATTAATAATTTTTAAGTTAAATCAAATGAAGATAACAAGCTAACCTCTTCTTTTCCACAATTTCTTGAGATAAGATGCTATGAATTTGTGGAGTTGTAAAAAAAATTCCTCTCAATTTATTTTTGTTTTGTGAATGGTGCAATGCTCTGACAATACATGTTGTTTCTTTTATTATGTATTTTAGACTCAATGTTGCTGAACGTACAAAAAAGGTTCATAGTGTTATGGCATATGAGGTGATTCATGATTGGACTAACACATGATATGTTGCAAAGTTAGATGACCAACATAGAATAAACTATAAAGCTGCAGCTGGGGATGAACATACGCCGAATTTGAGTCAATGAACTAACTTGTACGAGCTGATCAAGTTGAGGCACCACTTCCGTAATTAAGCCTATTTTTACCCTTCTCTCGTTGATTTATTACAGCGATGGATTGATCAAAATGACAAAATGCACTTAAAAAAAAATGCATCCAGTAAAAAGATATATATGTATATATATGACTCAAAATAACAGACATAAGAAGTACAACTACAAAAAAATCTACAAAACTTACTTTTGCATATTTAATTACTAAATAGTAGTCAGCACATTCCATTTAAATTTAGGTGAATCATGTACATCATATTTTTTTCACTTTATATTTAACAATTTAGTTTGTACTTTCCAAGTCTAATCAAGTTAATAACTTGTAACATGAGGGTTGCCATTGTTTTAAATAGGGTGGACATTATTAGGATAAAAAAAAACTGATTACATTTGAATAAAATAGAGTAAATTGTATAAATGGTCCATAACCTTTATTATTGTTTCATTTTAATCCCTAACTTATTGAATGTTCTATTTTAGTCCTAAATCTATTAAAAATGTTCCATTTTGGTCCCTATTGAATGAAATTCGTTAATTCAAAGTATTTGTCAGGTAACAACTGTTTATATTATAATTTAAACTATTTGGTAACTATTTTATAATAAATTTAATCTGTACAATAATTTTTTTGTAGTTAATGAACAATTCAAATTATTTGTTCTCTCTGTAAATTGAACTTATATCTTTTAAGAAGAAAAAACTACTAATTTAAATTGTCTATTTACTATTAAAAAATATTAAACTGTTTAAATTTACTAAAAGACAATTATCAAATATTTAAATTAAAATTCCAAAAACTTATGTTATACAGTTATTTTGGGTTGATGAATTTCATCTGGTATGAGACCAAAATAAAACATTTTTAATAGGTTTGGGACCAAAATGGAATATTCAATAAGTTATGGACTAAAATGAAATGACAACTAAAGGTTAGAGACCATTTACACAATTTACTTGGATAAAATGGTTCCTTTTTTTTTCTTTTTCTAATTTGGTTAGTTTGCAAACCAAACTTCATATTCGGTTATCAAATTGAATATTGGATAATATCTTGAAATTGAATAGACCAAATAATAATAAATATTTTACCATTATCTATAATAACTCTGCATATATAAAATTATTTTCTACCAATTTTTACCATTATTTATATTGACCATACATATATAAAGTTATTTCTTATTAATTTTGGACCATATGTTGCCCATCCTTCTTTAATTTTTGGTTATGAGAGATAAAAAATTTAATATTTATCTTATATATTTATTGATTATGTGCTTATGTATTAGAAAGAGAAACCAAATAAACTGAACTGACTAAACCAAAGTGTATTTCAGAAAATTCAAATCAATTCTAACATGTAGTTCGAACAAGTTAAATGCACTTTGTAAAAACTGAAACTGATCAGATCATTATGTTTAGATCGGTTACAAATTGAACCAAATGAAGCTCACCTATAATTTTAAAGTCAGGATTCAACCTAAAAGTCTTCTAGAGGGATAAAAAGCACCATTGACACCAAATCCTTAGTTGTTATTGTAAATGAGTCCTCAACTTCTACTTAATTTTAAATTGGTCTCAAATATTTGTAATTTGTTGCATACTAATCCCTAGTTCTAGACAAGACTACGTTAGAATAGAAATTCAATTTATAGAGAGTAAAATTTGATAGTTTGAATAGTCCATTAACTTTTAAAGAATTATGACACTGTTTGAATTTATTGAAACGCGATTACAAAACAATTTAAGTTCATTAATTTTCATTAACTATTTAATACTAACTTTTTAACTTCTAAACTATTCAATGACTGTCTTTTTCATAAATTCAATTTATGTCATAATTTTTTAATGGTTTGTAGACTATTTAGAATATTAGTTTTTTCTTTTTGTAAATCAGATTTCTGTGCCTGCATAGAACAGGGGACTAATATGCAATGAATTATAAATATTTGAGACCAATTTTTCAATCAGTTGAAGGTTGAGGACCAATTTGTAATGAAAATTAAAGATTTGGAGCCAATGGTGCTATTTACCTTCTACTAGAGTCTAAAATTTTGCAGCTATGCTTGATGACGGGTAACACTAACACCACAATGGAGTTCACATAGAAATTATTTGTAGTACCAATTAGGTGAAAATTTGCCAAAAACTCTATGCTCTGTAGATTGGAATGTTAGGTAGCTAGACTACGACTACCCATTGTTAGCATGAGCCAGTTTCACTTGTGACTATGAGCATTAACCTTGAAGCAAGGCAGCACTTAGCGGCCAGAAGTAGAAGCGTAATGCTCTGCCTGTGTCTCAGACTGTGAGCATTAACATGAGCCACTCTCTCTCTCCAAATTTACTTGCACCCCTGACCTGATGCAATGGTTGCACCAGCATGCGTCACACACACACGCACACGCACACACACACACCTAAACCTGCTTCTAATCCATCAATTAACTCCCAAATAAAATTATGCTGCCTCCTTCATTAGGGAAATGGGCTGATCTGTTACACTTCGTGTGCCCTCACTATGGCAGAGAAAACAGAAGAGAGGCATCAAACCTTAAACTAAGTAATTTTCTATCATCATTTCTATCCATTCCCTATATACATGCAGCTGTTTAACTCACCGCATGTTAAAGCTTCGCTGTAAAAGTAAAACTACCCGCCCAATACCTGCCTTAGGCCCCAGGGCAAGAGTTGCAACCTTATATGCCTCCCTTTTTTTTTAATATTACTTTCTCCCTATTCCCGACTTGTCATATCTTTGAACAATTAAAGTGGAAAGAAAAACTTACAGCTTGAAACTTAACGAGGCATGTGAAGCAAACGGTACTACTCAGAAGTCAGAATCCCCTAGATTTCTGTAAAACCACTTTTCACTCAGTATACATACAACCGTAAACTAGGGGCAGAGGAGAGGAAAAGGTTTGGCTCTGATCCATTGCGTGCGTGTATTAGATTTTTCCAAAGTATTCAATTTTGTCGCTTGGACGTGACAAAATGGTAAAGGAAGCGCCAGGAGAAGGAAAAAGGGTTATAACAAAAAAAAAAAAAAAAGTACAGGCACAATCTTCTTCAATTACAGAGTTTGAGCGCCTATGAATTGCCTGTCAATGCTACATACAATTTTCTAATGCATCGCCAGATTCACCTCACATCCTTGAGTATCCTCTGCTGTCTTCATACTGCTCCATGAACGAGTCATTAAATTTCTTGAAACTCGCCATGATTTCTGGCATGTCTTCCTCAGCAGGTAAGATGGTTGTCCTTAAGTGGAACACCCTGTACCAACAAAAACTTTATTAGCTAAGATCAGGTCTCATACAACTACAGAGTCTCATGTGATGGTGATTCTTTGGCGTATATGATATCAGATGGAATTGCAGACAGGAAAAACAACAGTCATTACCCTTCTTTCTGTCCGAATCCTGAACCAGGGACTGTGGAAATGCCAGTTGCTTCCAGCAGCTTCAGACAGTAGAAAACATCTGGTACCTTTCCTGCCCTCCTGGCAGCTTCAATTGCTTTAGGTGGCAACTGTATTTGAGGGAACGAATACATTGCACCTGCAGCACCATTTAAGACACTAAACTTTAAAGACAAATGACCAGAAATATCAGAGGGTTCAACAGAAGAATTTACCTTCTGTAAAGTTGCAGACAACATTTTTACAGCTATTAAATCCATCAGTCATTATCCTTGCTCTTCTTCTCAGAGACTCAAGAATACCTTTGCTGCACATTATAGAGGGAAATATTACTAATCACATCTTAGGGCTGCCCTTTCATTTGCCATCAGAGTATTGATATATTGGAAAGGGCTTGAATTAGGTGACGGGATGATAAGATGATGGATGCATCCTATGCATCTGTTGCTGTGGGACCCGCAGCGATGAATACTCAGGATGCATCCGTCATCCTGTTACCCATTTTCCTATTGGAAATCACCATCTTCTAGTTCAAACCACCAGACAACTTTGTCTAGCTCTTGTCAATTGCCACGTCATTGGCTAAATATGGCCACATTCGTGAAAAACAAGGAATTTACTTTACTTATGGAAATTAAAATACTTCCAAAATCCATATACATGAAATTTACCAAAGCAAAGCACTGAATTCACAATTTTTTCCTTTTTCATGTTTTTCCAGAGAACAGCACCGCATTTTAAGGGGGAAAGATTTTTAAAGACCATACCTTTCCCTAACAAACTGGTCATATGAAATGTCTCCAGGTTTTGGGGGATTGACCATCAAACCCATCTGGTATAGAGAATAGAAAGCAAATTCACTGATAGATGAAACAGAATATAAGAGCAAATACATGCAGTTGCAGATCCAACTCACAAATATCTGAGCAGGAACATTGGGACTGAGAGCAATTGATGCAATCTTATATATCTCATCAACCGTCTGCAACAGAAAACATGAAGTTTGATGGAATATGAGAATATTAGGTGTTTCCAAGGCTTTTAATATAGGCTTACACCCACAAAGAGGCCAGTTATCAAAATAAAAGAAAAAAGCAGTTTCTTTTTGTAGTCACAACAAGTATGCATGCCTTTCAAGCTAGTGACGGCAAGCATGAAAAGACACAGGCAGAGCAGTTCAACGAAAGACTGTAAAAATGATAAACTACCTGTCCTACAAATGCAGATGTAAGATCTTATTTTGTACCATGTTGATGTTATTATTTTTTTCTGCATTAACCAATAGCTCTAATTCTCCTTTATTTTGCCCTAAAGCATCTGGAGTTCATGCATGAACAGTAACTATACTTTCTGCTCTGATGCAACACATTATGGTAAATGAACCCTTTTAAAGAAATCATCAAATATCTACCAGCAGCAGCTGGATAATCATTTTATTTCACAAATAAACCCTCAATAAGATATCAACGGAGCTCTACTTTTATCTAATGAACGCAGGACACATAGGATAATCAGAGTTTAAAAATGATGATACCCGAGGAGGAATGTTAGTCATTTCAAAGTAACCACCACGCTGCCCACATTCGCCCCAATATCCTTTAGAGACAGTATGGAAGGAAACAAGCTGCACTTCCTTGCTCATGGGAGGCCCCATATCCATTAAAACCTTTCATGATTGACAAGAAAATGAGATTGATAAAAGTTGAAACTCTGCCAAGACAAAAAGGAAAAGGAAAAAAAGCATAGTTATTTAAAAATGACTTATATGTACCTTTTTAGCACTAATAAATGGCCGCTCATCCTGATATATGTTCTGTTGGTAAACTTCATCTCCAAGTAAAACTAAATTTTCTTGGTAACAGAACCGCAGTATTTCCCTTAGATTAGCTTCACTGAGACACTGACCCGTAGGATTGCCAGGGTTAATAATCACCATAGCTCTAACCTGGAAATTTTGAAGTATGTAAGACTGCAGTAGCAGCAGTACTATAACCAGGAAGGCACTGATCTAAAGTAAATGGAGCAAATTTACTCATTGCAGAAAAATTGGCAAATCTCACTGTCATAGCCAAAAACTGATCCAGAATTGAGAACAAGCAACTTTCATTAGCCACAAAAAGGTTCCTGCAGGATGAGTTCCAATTTCTAACCTGCCCTAGGACTTTGATTTTGCAGCATAAGAAATGTAAATGAGCAGATATTCAAAAGTTGAACTAGTGAAACTGCTCAACAATTCCTAGTTGGGCATCCTTGTCAAATTCATCCAGTTTCCAATGTACATCCATGTTTGGACTATACTTCTACTCGACAAAAAGACAGGAACAAAAATAGTTCAAAGCGTACTTACATTTATTCCTTTAAATTGAGCCTCAGATATTGACTTTCGAAGGTCATTAATATCTAGACCCCAGTTTGCAGTCTCTTCCAGGTAGTATGGAACAAGAGTGCCGCCTAAAAGAGATATCGTAGCTGAGTAAAGTGGATACTGAGGAACTGGAACCAAGACCTGGCAGTACAATGTTTTTGCAAGGGCACTATGAGTAGCTAATGGAAAAACAGGAATTTCCAACACAAATTCAAGAACTTGAAAAGACAACTTTGATTAAAGACACTAAGTGATGGGTTAATAAATGTTTAGCAAAAAATCAGTCACCCCATCCCCTTCACCACGGATGATGCAATTCAAGATCTGCATGACGCCTTTGCTTGCTCCATCAGTGAGATATATAAGCTCTGGGTCACTGCATGAAGGGAGAAAAAGCATAAGTTTATGATAAAATACCTACTCTCTCGCCCTCTCTCCACAAACACATCAACAGGGTGCAATGCAACCCCAAAGAGAAGTAATAGAATCAAGTGTTTGTTCTTTCAAACTTATATAAGGAGCAAGCACCTTGGGTAGCCATCACGTCTTTCAATGAACTGGGCAACCTCCTTCCTTACTCCAGGAAGTCCCCTAGAATCACTATAAGCACCTAAACAAAGGGACAAAAGTTGTTGGAGCAATCATCATGAACAAATCTTCCTGTTACTGAATAAAATCGAACATTACCATTTTTAAGTTAGCAAATTTGCAGTATTCAGGACTAACAGGAACATAGGATATAGGCAATGATAAGGAAGAAAAGGGTAAAAAGTGAGCAATTGGATGAACTTATGAACCTGTATATTGATTTCTTACCAATTTAATCAGGTGTCTACAAATAATTAGTGAAACTAGAAATAAGACAAATAGGTTATCAATCCCGTCAAGTGAATCTTTTTGAAAATTTTATCCCAATTATTGCTTTCCCTTTTCTCCTTTACTCAAAAACATGGCTTTGTCCTCTGCCACATGTACCAGAATACAACTCTGCCCCCAATTATGCAGATACATGCCTGAGGTGCAGGAAAAGTTTTCAAGACTTAACATCATGCGACCGTTACATGATGTAAGAACCATCTTCTTTCACCTCAAAATTTTGAAATTTCATAATATGGTAGGATTATGTACCTAAACCACCAGAAGTCACGGAAAGATAATGTTTTGCTTTTGCAATCGCATCGGCAGGAAATAGCAGCCCTACATTAGGATCATCTAGAAGAAATGGAGCTTGGCACAAAGCAACAACCTGCAATGTGTCTAGTTTCAGTATATAATCCGCAGAAGGCAGAAAGCCAGATAGGGAGCTTGAAGAAAATATAGTATCTTACTTGGCGAGGGAAAGTCAATGGCTTTTGTCCTAAAGCATGAGGGTTGCCAACATTTGTGAAGATGATCTGAATTAACAACCCACCAGTGAGATTAGAAGCATATGATACAAGCAGCATGTGTGGTGGGAACATAAAAGGCCAAATTATTCAAAACTTTTGAATTTCAAACTCATAAAATGATAAGCAGAACTAGGATATGTAGTTCAACACAAAACACAAATTTTTTTGTTATGGCTCTTTCCGGACCAAGCTTGCATCAAAGCATTTCTAGCCAGAATGGAAAATTTTGGGTCATATATTCTGGATTTCAACAGTATGTGAGTTTATACGCTCCCAAGTCAGGAGCAACACAAACACATGTCATTGCCCCCCAAGGTAACAGAGTAAAATATCAGAGTAAAACACAATCTTCTGGTGAATAATTGTGCATGTGAGAGCATCTGAGTGATTCAAACTAAATTTGATCTTCTAAAACCAACAAAGTTCAACATGTCAATCAAAGAGAGAATCAGTAGCAAGTGCCACATTATATTCAGAAATCCTAGTTAGACAAGTATCCAGTTATAAACCTGAAATATATTCAACTAGCAATGGAAACACTTCTAGCAGTGCTGAACTCTAATTGTGACTCAGATTTTGAAGAGCAAAGGCTTCAAATAGCGTAGTTGATCTCAGCTATTTGATGAGAAGTTACCAGACATTCCTCTGTATCTAACAATCAGTGACTCACTTTAAACATTGTGCAGCTTCCACTTATAGGCAGTTATCTTAAAAGGGACATGAGCAGGTACACCAGGGACCTATCAAAACACATACACATCAAGAAAAATACAAACCTTCTTGCCTTCCTTTTGAAGCTCAGAAGCTCGAAGATATAACTCGCCTCTGACAGCATACTGAACCTTCTTCACATTCTCATTCAATACCTCATAGTCCAATGCCTTGAGACCCATGATCGATTAACGAATTTGCTCCTCACAAAGTTACCCTACGAATATTACCAAGAGCTGTATGAGTTCACCAGCCACATCATATAAAGAAATCAAATCAAAGAACATAGTCTTAAAACCCAGGTGATAATAACCCTTCACCTTTTATTCAAATTACATTATACTGGGGGAAAAGTTCGAAAACTTCGGCTTTATGGTACAAATTGAGCAAATATTATATATATATATATCTTGAAAAACTCCCTTCACCTGCATCTAAGTGTTGGCACAAGGCCAACAGAGTGCTGAGCGGATGGGACAGATACAAGGTTAATGCGCAAAAAAAGTCAATAAAAGTAGAAATATCAACCAGGGATTTGAACATTGGGACATTAAATCATTGATCACGCTAACAACTTAGAAATCACTCCAGAAAAAGAAAAAAAAAACCATCAAAGATCAAACAAAGCCAACTGGTAACCATAAATCAAAATCCAGTAGAGTTGTTTGGTTCGCAGGACAAATCTACCTTGAAGCGTCGCTAGGAGTCCGTTGGGGCGTGGCTCGCAAGAGTGCTGCTCAGGGAAATTGTCTATTGTAAAAGCCCAGTTTCATTTTGTCCCCCGAGCGAAAGGCCGCGAATGCTATGTATGTGGCAGAAAGAGAAGGCGTCAGAGCCACTGAAAAGAGAAATGACGCACGGAAGGAATTATTGTAATTTAGGTTAGTCTCACAATATCACTTAAAATTATTATTCCTGTATTCGTATTCCTTTAAAATTAAACCAACGAATATGAACTCGGACATATATCAAAGTGTTTGTTTGTTTTATTTACAGCTCTAAAAATTAGTGTTAGAAATTAAAATAAATTGTCAACAACTGTGATAGATTTTAAAGCTATCATTTGATGATTTTTTCAACTCCTGACACTAAATATTGTTCCCAAACAAAATCTTAAAAGCAACAACAGTCTAATTATCAAAAAAAAAAAAAAGGAAAAGAAAAATTAAAGGGACAGCGGATAAAGTTTGTGTGGGAAGTGTGGTGCAGCTTCGCGGGTTTAACTTGTTTGGGAGATAATGGCGAATTTTGGGTGGCCACTGGCTCGCTTCTATTGCCAGGGCCGTTTTATTGGTCTTCGAGTGGAGTCGCACCCCATCGCAGCTATAGGCTGTGGTTCACATTTGCTTATTAAAGAAGTCCAATCCATTTTGGCTTTTCTTTTCTTTATTGAAAGGCATGTTTTTCACAGTACTTGTTTTTTCTTGTTAACTGGTTGCTTCGTATTAGTGTTTTCCCCCGTATTGAGTCGTTGAGTGGCCAATTATTGGAGAATTTATATTGATCATAGGTCAGCTTTTCTAGCGGAAACTAATTTCTTTAAATTGAGATCTCTTTCAAGTAAATTTTACACAAAATCTTAAATCGAATCAATATATATATTTTACACAAAAATATTTCTAATTCGTGTGGTTCATACTAGTCAATGTTTGATTGAATCAATATATATGGAAAATAAGTGATGTATTTTTTTTTTTGTACATTAAGGAAATAAGAAACAAACTTAGGCCCAAACAAAGGGAACTCATAAACAAGTGATGCATGGGAATGATTTACTTGTTGATGAAGGTTGGACTTGGGATTAATGTGGGCCGAATTAAATCTAGACTTGCTGAGATGAATAAATTTAGATTTCGAACGGGCGCATAACTGTAAACACTTGAACTAATAAAACAGAATAAGGTAGAGGAAAATTTTAATGGACAAACTTAAATGAGTATTATAAAAAAAAAACTTGAATGGGTAAATGAAATACCAGGAATTCGTATCCTATCCTAGGTTTTGAAAGAAGTGGTGCAGCATGGTAAAGCCGTCCAATAAACTCTCCATGGACGGCCTAGATTTATATGGGAAGGCTTTAGGAGGGCAATAAGGATCTTAGTTACCAACTAGACTACCCCAAGCATCATCAGGCCATTAGACCTGCTAGTGTGTAGTGATGGTTGGTTTGATCGGCTATTGAAATTTTGAGACCACCACTATTAACAAGAATCAATATGATCACGCTGAGTTGACACTTGCAAATCTACAAGAGGAACGAGTGAGATGTAGCCTTGGATGGAGGGTAATTTGCTATAAATCAAAACTTTCACCAATTTTTCACTCTAAGATTAAAAAAGCAGCGAAAGAAAATGTGAAAATGAAAAACGTATAACTGCCCACTTGATTTGGGTTGTCGGGCGTAAACGTCTCCATCCACTACCACGAGGAAACGACGGTGACCGGCATTCCTATAAATTCGGGCGTCTCCTCTCCAGGTCTCAACAGTACACCCCACCTTTCTCCGACAGCTGGCAACAAAATTGAAAAATTAGAATAGCACTGAAATGGCGGGAGACCTAGCAATCGTGGCGAGCGAGCAACCGGAGAGGCCGATGGATTCCATTACCTGGCAGTGTCAAGTTCACTTCGCTCGCTTCTTCAACTTCCCGACCACCGCTTCCACCTGTCCTGCCCTCAGGCCCATCGCGGATGGCCGAAGATCTCTCCATAGGGGAGGCAGCTGGATCGCCGCCGATTCCCCCACGGCTTCAGTTCGGATCCTCAGCGATCTCTCCGTCTCCGGTGCTATTCTTGTTGTCGTTTTCAACGGCAAAGTTCTTGTGAGCCTGCCGTTCTGGATTCTTTGAGAATACTGTTTGATATGTTTGGTTGTTCAAGAAATTCAGCCGTTGATGTAGTGGTAGTGCTTCTCGGTGTTTCGGCATCTGTAATCTGTTCAGCTTCAAAGAAATATGAGGAAATACTGAAAAGCAGCAGTAGTTTTTCCCTTCCGACTCTGAGTTGCTTGTTTTAGCGAGACTGGGACTCCAGTTCAAGGCAACTTTGGACTCCGAACGTGGAATTAAGCCTGTTTAAGTTTTCTCAAGGATGTTTTGCTGTTGCTTCGTGGTTTCCTTTATCTGCTCCCTCTGAGTTTTATATTCATCAGTTCAGAGCTGTGGATGTTTATTGTGAATATTTCTGCTAGTAGATGTTCCGTCTTGTTTGGAATGCATACACAACCATGATCTGCTCTAGCATGTAGCAGATTATCTTTCTTCAACACTGCTTCCTAGCTTATGATTTGTTGGTATCGCATGAGTACTGAAATGCTCCACAGTTGTCTTCATCAAATGTATTTTGTCAAAGACATTGTTGTTAAATGAAAATACTGCAATGCTCATAATGATTCCTCTCTGACATATATTATTTCACTGTGAGCCAGGAGAAGCATTGCATTTCCAAGCTGCAGTTCACTTGGCCGCAGGTCTCATGTTTGTCTGGATTTCCTCCGCGGGGTTGCAGGGCTGTGTTTGTCAGCTACAAAGATGCTGTCGATGAGGCATGGTTTTAAGACTCTGTAACCCATGTTCTGCCATCTCATAAGTTATAGGTTCCAACCGCCTAGATGCTTTCAGCAAAAAAAAAAAAAAAAAAAAAAAAAAAAAAAAAAAAAAAGATGCGGGAGAACTAAAGGAAACAGAAAGGATGTATCGTTGCAACAAAATTTTTCTTTGTTCTCTAAAGATAGAAGATACCTGCTAGTAGCTTTTGCCCTCAAATTTAAGAGGCTATGCTAGTGAATTAATTGGAAAATTTCTACTTGTCCTTTTTGAGTAGTTTTTCTAGGGTGTTGTCAGGAACAAAATAGTTTTCTTTAATTGCAAAGTCATAATGAGTGGCATCCTCTTCTTGTCCCATTAGGTTTGTTGTGTCAAAACCCAATATTTCTATCATTTGCAGATACAGAAGTTTGCCTTGCGCTTTCCAACGACTAATGATGCAGAATCATTCATATACATTTTAAAGGTTCGACTAGTATTAAATGAGTATTGAGTACTCCTGTTTCTGAAGAACAAAGGATGATGTGCAATATATGCTAGAAAGGTTTCCTCTTCCTTGCAACGAGAATAATATGTTTTCTTTCTCTTGTAGGAGAACTTGAAGGATGCAGGGGAATTTGAGAGACTGGATAATGGCCATAGATCTGACATTTCTGCTGGATCTAAGCAAATGGTTCCTCACAGTGGCCGTCCAACAAGGTCAAGAAAAAAGAAGTATGCATGTTATCCAGTTCACTGGTATTTTCTAGGATGTTTGAATTACAAGTCATTACCAAGGACAAACTGAGATTAGGATGAGATACCAGCTTCAGTATTATTGTTTGTAGAACTTGTGAAGAGTCGGCTATTTCTGCCACCAGTGATAGTTGCTCCATGGAGACGCCAACCAGCCTGGACACTGATTTTGAGCAGCACTCATGCGTTCAGGAAACAACGCTCAACAGGAATTACAAAAGTGTTTTTCCTGCCCTTCCTCCTGGTTTCGCATTGCAACCGACCAACTGCTGCCCAAATCCTGAGCAAGGTATATCATCTTGCAAATATAAATGAGAAATATTATTCTGAATAGGTGTAGAACAATAATCACTAACCGTAGCTTTCATATTACAACAGGGTCTCAGTTAACAGCTATTCGTGGGGTACTTTCACCCAGGTCAAAAAAGGAAAGGTTAGCTGCTTCTTACTTTTTATAGTATTCAATTAGTTTCTTCTATGATGTTGCAATTACATTAGACATTATCGAGCACATGGTCTGAAGTCGATGAGATAATTTGGCATTTGTGTTTAAAGCACTTCTGAGGAGTTGAGCATTTCTACTGCCAGCTGTAACACTCCAGAAATCATAACCGATCTGGGTCCTAAGGTTGAACAGCATTCAAACACTTTGGGAATGAAGCCTAACAAGAATCCTGAAGGTGTTTTTCCTTCATTGCCCCCGAGTTTCACTTCATTAATGAACAGCTGTTGTTCAAGTGCTGAGCAAGGTATTTTAAGTTTCAAATATAACTGGTATTATATCTGATGCTTGACCCATAATATCTAATTTGAAATATGATCTAGCTGAAAATTAACTTCAAACCATGATTATCAACCAATGGTTGAAATTTTCAGCAGGGTCTCAGCCAACAGCTACTTGTACCGTATTCCCATCCATATCGAAAAGGAAGAGGTTCCTCTCTAGCCTAGTTTACTACATTAATTTTTCTCTCAATCTTGTGGCCCAAGCTACCAGTGCATGTTAAGATGTGGCTAAGGTTCTAACCTTGGTGCTGGTGTTTCAATAGAACCTGTGAGGAGTTGAGCATTACAACTACTGGCGGTTACACCCCTGAAATGGCAACCAGGTTGAACTCTGGGGTTCAGAATCACTTTTATTCTCAGCAAACAACGCTTAACAAGAAGTCTGAAGGCATTATTCCGGCCTTGCCTTCCAGTTTCACATCATTACTGACCTATGGATGTTCAAATCCTGAGCAAGGTATATCATTTCCCCCTGTAGACTAGAAATATATTATGTTTCGATTTCGCTTAGAATCTCTTAATTGAAATGATGTAGCAACAAATCAACCCACGGCATCTGAGGACATTGATCTCAAATCCCAAATTGCGGTACGCATGCAATTCTTTCTTGTTTTCTTTTTCTTTTTTCTTTTTTTGGGTTCTCCTCTCCATTTGAATTCAGTTTTGTTGTAAATTGGAGGGAGATATCTACAAGTTTGTTGTTTCATGAATCCGACTAAAACAGCCTGAACCTTAACATCCTAAGTAATGCTGCATCTTTTCCATATTTTTGATTCGTTGTCTTTTGGTTTCAGAGATATATGGAGGACGCTTCCTTCCAAGGTGAGTTTTTCTTTTTGCTCTCCCATTCTTAGTAAAAGTAGCTTGGTTTGGTGAACTTAAAATTAGTCTTCCAAATATGAATTCTTTTAGGCAACAAACCTGCCTCTTAAGTCAAATTTGCAGAGCAAGTAAAAATTCTATTGTGCAACAGATTATTTCAATTTTCAATCAAATGCCAATGAAATTTGATTACATACACCTCCAGTTGAAACAGACAAATCCATTTATGCAACGTGCCTCAGTGACTAATGATTAATCACAATTACAGTTTATGTTTCAAATGCTATGATACTGAAAGATTTTTCTATTTCTTTACTTGGTATAGAGATGATCTTTAAAGTGGAGAGAATTATAGATGAACTGGGAGGTGATATGAAGCTGCAGTAGCATGCGGTTCCCCATCTTTCTCCAGAGCGTTATGCACTCTCGTCTGGTTCGTAGATGTTTGTCTCCCATATGACAGATTAAAGCAAACCTCTCCCCAAATCAAATAGGTCTTCTTCCTACTACTTCAAACTGTTCAACGTTCTATTATTCTTTTTCTATGTTTGCAGAGCTTTGGAAGAGAATCATTATATGGGCTAATAGTACCATTTTAAGTAGCAAAGGTCGATCTTGACCTTCAAATTAGTGATGTAGCACTAGCAGGCTGGTTCACTGTCTTTCTAAGTGTACTTCAAAGTAATACCATTTCTGTGCTGGAATTATTTTAGCTCCTCAGGCAGCTGGATTAGAAGTACCAGCAATTGCCTGTTTCCCCTTGGCTGTTTGAAGTACATGGGAGTACTTTTGTGCCAGTATAACATCCTGTTGACTGTTGAGCTTAATTATTCCATTAACGGGACTGAGTCAATGAAATTTACCAGAATCAAGTATCTGGTACTCTATCATACCAAAGGGGACGAGAGTATTCGTCCTTTTTTCCTTGTGAGATTTAAGGATGTTTGGTTCGGTCATGAAAGTCCAAATCCTTCATGGGTTTTCGCATTAGTGTTTTTATTCCCATTCACATAATTCTTTTGCTACTTTTTAACGAAAAAACCTGTTAGTATATTTTTTTTTCTTTATCCAAAAAACAGCCGGATGGGTCAGAATGGAAAGTAAACAGTTTTCTAGTTCTGTTTCCATTACAAACCAAAAAAGAATACAACGCAGTCAAAACTGAAATAAGTCATTAATCAATGAATTAATTTACCTTATCTTTTAACTTTCACCAAATCCCTTGCCATGAAATGTTTATCATCAAGTTTAAAGAGGTGAGAATTTGAACTATGTAGTTTGTGATAGTAATGATTTGGCGAGACTTTCTTTTTTCGAAAGTATACATCACTGCTTAAATTAATCAATATCTGAAAGATGTACTATAACACTTACCCAATTTAGGTATGGATAAGTGTAAAAGACACGTCTTGCCAACAAACAAGTATGAGCAAGACGGTGAGCTTCCATGTTGCAACCTCTATTACTACCATGTTGTAACTCTTATCACCATGTTGGGTTGTTTGGTTGTGAGTTGGTACTCAACCCATGGAACCAGAGATCGGAGATTCCAACATATCTTCATTTGGTTTTTAAAAGGGGAAAGAACACATCAATCCTAATACTTTGATTACTTTTTATTTATGTCTTAAAACTTTACGAGTTTCTATTTGAGTCCTAAAACTTTCAAAACATGTAAATAGTTAAATAGCTAGCACTAAACTGTTAGCCACTACTCTAGGGTTAATTTTATGATTAACTGTTTATAAGTTTTGCAATTTTTAGGATTCAAATATGAATTTGCAAAGTTTTATGACTTAAATAGAAAAGTTGCAAGAGATTTAGGACTAAACGTGGTCCCCCTCCAAATTGAAAATTATTTTCTTTAGAACTAATAATTTCTTATAATTTTTAAAATCGTTGTTTGAGTAGTTTTTCATTTATAATTTTTATATTTCTCATTTTTTTAAAAAAAGAAAGCTAAAAATAAACATTTTTTGAAAAAAAAAAGTAAAAATTAAAAATATTTTTCAAACATGTTAAAAGATGATTAAAAGTTTCAAAGGACAAAGATATATCAAAATAAACATTTTTTGCCATTAAAAACTAACGAGGTTTATATGTATCGTGCAATGTGACCGTTTAATCTGTGATACATTTTATGTAAATATAGAAAAATAATCATTAAATTATAAAACTTGGGGATGCAAGGGGTGAAAATTAGAGTTCTAACAAATAAAACTGGGTTTAACCATTGATGGAAAAAAAATTTGTGAAACAAAAAAAAAAAGAGATTTAGAGTTAACATAAAATTAGGACCTAATCTTTTTTATAATAATTTTTTTGGATTAATAGGATAAATAGTAGGATTTGTTAGTAATTAAAACTGTTGTTTAACCATTGATAAAAAAAATGTAATAAAAAATTGTATGAGTTAATTAAGGGTTTAAACTAAAAAATTAGGCAAACCATTGCGACCAAAATTTTTCTATAGAAGATAAAAATAACCTTCATACAAAAAGTGATATTTAAGTATTGGCACAAAAGTTAAAGTAAAATTTTGGGACCAAAAGAGCAAATGAAGATATTATAGGTAATAAGGGTTTAACATTGATTCAATAAACACACACACACACACAAAAGACAAGAATGACCAAAATGGCAAACAGAAAAAATTTAGGGACTAAAATGAAAATGATCAATAGCTCAAGGACTAAAACAACTTTAAGCATAAAAAATGCCAAAAGGACAAAAATTGGAGAAAGTCTTTGTAGTTTTTATCTTTGGCATCTACAATCTCCAAACGTACAGATTTATCAACCTCACCACTGCCCTTGTACTGTTTCTCAAGACCTGATCATCAGATATAATAGTTTATGAACCAAAACAAAAGAAAGGAAATTTGTAAAAGGCTATAAGGGGGTTTGACAATTACTTAGGAAAAAGGGGAAAAATAGAAAAGAAAAGAAAAGGTACCATTCATGAACAATAACCCATGTCCTCAATTATTATATAGTTATAATATACGCCAAACTCATACAATAATAAAGAGCTTATTAATGAGTTTGTAAATTTTTCAAAAGGATATTTGTATAAGATAATAGTTTTCTCAAACTTGAAAGAAATATTAATGGGACCTATTGAACTAGAACTAATTTTATATGCTAGATATGCATTAGGTTAGGCTCGCGTTGCATTAATTTAAATGATGACAGCAAAGAAATCCTCCACAAAGTGTGATTTTTTTTATCATTCAATCCACAAATAGAAAAAAAGATATTGTATCTTCCTTGGAAAATTTGAGAAAGAAAAGTTTTGTTCTCTTCACTATAAGAAAATGGAGAATCAATTTCGAAAAGCATTTGGAAGAAAAACAATGAAAGACAAATTGACATTTTTCCAAATGGTTTTGAAATGCCAATGGAACAAAAGCTGGGAAATACTACTTTCAATTCTTAATTTTTCAATCCTAAAGTTAATCCCATAATAGATGGCTAAGAGTTTATGACTAACTATTTATGGATTTTGAAAGTCTTAGGACTCAGAGAGAAACTCACAAAAGTTTAGGACTTAAATAAAAAAACAATCAAAATTTTAGGGTAGAATTCTTTCCCCGTTTTTAAAATGAGCATGAAGATGGTTCGCTAGCTTGCGAATTTGGCTTGTACATACGTATAAAACTTGAAAGTTAGATGTAAATGTTGGCTATCAATAGGCACATGATATATGCAACAATTACTATGACTGCATTAACGGTAAAGAATACATAGCACAAGATGAGAGGACTAAATATGCTACTGTCATTAAAATGACCTCTCGATTTAAGTTGCACAAAACATCCTTAGAGTGAGAGTAGCAAGCAAAAGTGAAAGAGGAAAAATGTCACTTTTTAAAATTTAAATATGTATAAGTGTTGTAAAAATAAGAACCGTGGTGGGAGCGCGAGAGCTTGAACAACTATCCAAAATAAAAGGATTATGTGACTTAACTCTTGACTTCCGTCTCTTGACTGTTCTTTCTCATACTTGTCACAACTAAGAAAATTGATATGTCATTTCCAATTCTTATATTAAAAAAGGGAGAAGCAAGAGTAGACAAACCAAACAGGCAAACCATCTAGGGCCAGTTCATTTAGCATTAAAAGGGTTAATGAGTTAAGTGGGGATGGAAGGTCAAAGAGAGCATGTGGGTTTAGGGTAAAAAAGGGAGAAAGACTTGTTAGAAACTACAAAGATTGCCAATGGTCCTACTTTTAGCCAGGCAAACCTTATTCTCTATCCCTTCTCTCACTTTCTTATACAAGTACCCCTCCCCTTGGTTTCTCATCTTATTCTTTGAGAATTTTTTCTCTTTTTTTGTGTTCTAGTCATTGCTTCATTGTCCACCATCATTCCTATTTGAGTTGACAACATCCAGCCTTGATTCTGGTCATTGGCAGCCGGTTTCATCGTTGGGGACCCCACCTTGTCAATTGGCTTTGCCTAAATGACCATTCCCTTGCCTTTGTTCCCATACCTGCACTACTTTTGTCACTATTCACTGGAGAGTGGGAGTTCAATTACTACAGAAACCCCAACATCAATATGCTATTGACGCTAGCAGAGCTCAACCTAGGCCTCATTAAATCTACTTCAGTCTTCTATTATGGCTCCATAAGTCTAATTGTATAGCACTATAGATTAGCACAACCTGAAGGTCATGGAAGTGGCAAAAGAAGCAAGTACCCTTCTACACTATGACCCAAATCTCTGCCTACTTCTCTAGCCCTCCGCAAGGAGGCACAGATGCAAATAATTAGCATTTGGGACAACTCAGACTTGATCAAATTGACCTCCTGGATGTGAGTCATATGACACTGAAAGCAACTCTCCTGATGTTTTGCTATGACTATCTTTGTCCGAGCCAGATGCAAGAAGCATCTTAACTGAATCAGCCAATGGTAGAAAAACAAAAAATAACACCATCCTAGGCACTAAATACATAAAAAAATCAAATTGGATCATTCTAACCTATGAACAGCCCACATTTTACCTAAAAATAATACAGCCCCTTTAATTGGATTAATACAATCCGAGCTGCCCCTAAGCTGTGGGTGACCAGGGGTGGCTCCATAGTGGGAGCATTGAAATTTTGAACCTTGGAGTCTTAAAGTATCCACATAGTTGAAGCTTTAGGATATCAGATATGCGTGTATACTTTGATTAAACGTGTGTCCTCATTTTATGAATTATTCTGACAAATTTCACTAATGCACTACTTACCTTACCTCCCTATTGTCTTTTGACAAGGTTGTTTTCCCTAATTCAACTGAGCACATTTCTCTCTACTTGTATCACCTTAAGAGTTACACTAAGTCGATTTTTTTAAATCTTATTTTTTTTCTAATTTATATCTCTGTATTATAATCTTTTTTTATTTTTTATTCAATGTGTTTGGTCAATGTTGAAGCGTAGAGAGATATATTTGTCATTAATGTTATTTTGGATGTATATCTAAGAGTGTTTAAGTCACAGAATGTATACTCTTTACTCGTTTTTAATTCATGAATGAATTTTATAATTATTATTAAAAAATAGTTAGATTTTTCAATAAAAATCTAAATTTTAAGCACTAAAAGCACCTTTTTCTTTTTGTAGCTCACATAGCAAGTCATGAATATTTTTTGGGGCTTAGTCCAAAGAGTACATAATTCTTTATTTGTTTTTTTTTTAATTCAAAGAATAGTTAAATTGCTTTAATTCTTAGATTAAATATATTTTATGAGAAATAACATTTGGAAATAGCTTTTAGCACAAAAAAGAATGGCAACTCTGGTTATTAATTAGGGACTGTCGAAGAAAAAGGACAATGAATTCCATATGTATGTATGTGTGTGTGTAAGTTTTGCCCCTGATAGCGTGTGTGTGTGTGTGTGTATCCAATGCATGCAATGTATACCCAACTTTGCTTTTGTCCTTCAATCTAAAATATTAAAATTATTGTGTTAACTAATGTAAAAACACAATTTAACATCAAATTAATATTAAAATTCAAATGTTTCAAACATATATATGTACATAAATACAAGAAAAAATATTAATTTTATGTAATAAAAAATTCAAGGCCATTAAAAGTGAGATCCGGATTGTAGAGCTGTACGATCCTATGATCCTAATCTAGAAAATCTTGCCAAAGTGTGGTAAGATCAATGATATGATATGATCGGAGTAGGATCATGATATTGGCGGGATCAATCCTACCCATCCTAATTATTATTGATTTTTATTGGGTATACTTTTATTTTATCCTAAATTTGTTAAATTTAAATGAGTGAGCTACCCTAATTGATGTTGATTTTTTTATTTCATTTACTTCTATTTTAGCCCAAAATTTATTAAATTTAAGTGAGTGCCTTGGCAGCCCAATAACTAGTATTGCCTAATTCATGACTGGTTGAATTCTATTGTTAGAGAGAGAAGCAAATAAAAAACCGAAAAAAACAAAGCTTCAAGAGAGAGAGAGTAAAAAAAAAAACTAAGCCCTAGGAGATGAAGTAAACGAAAAACCAAAAAACAAATCCCATGCCTACCCTGTTTGTTTATAATGTATTTGTTTATGAACCAAAAGCTTGCAATTCGCTTCAACTTAATTAGAAAAAAAGGGCTTATTTTAATTTTATATCTTTTTTACCTAAAACTAATTTTGTTTAAAATTTAATATTATATAGATGTAATAATCTATTGAAAATACAATTTTTATAACTTTACTAATTTTTTATGAATTTTTCTAGATTTAGACATTAAAAAAATTCATAAAAAATTAATAACAACATAAAAATTTACTTTCAAATGGATTATTATATCTACATAATATTTACTTTCAAATGAAATTGGTTTGAGGCAAAAAAGATGTAAAAATAAAAAAAAAAATTATTTTAGATTAAATTAACTTAAGTTAAAATGAATTGGCTCAAGACTTTTATTGGTTATGGTGATGTCTTCACTATTAATGTTTGAGCTTTACTTGTATTGTGCCAATAATTGTGTTTTATCATTATTACATCACATGAATTTTACTTGACTTTCCAATATAATTGATCTTCCATATTAATTATATTTATACCAAGGTTATTAAAATCAGAATTTCACATTGAATTGTTTTTAGTTTTTGTGAATTGTAATCATAAAATCATAAAATTCTAAGATTGGAATTGAAATTTTGATAACCTTGATTTAGATAAAATAAAAATTTTGGGTTTTTAGTAAAATCTTATGATTTATAATTCAATTTTGCAATCCTAATCTTGCATGTTAAAAAATGATCTTGGCTAGGATCTCAATCTTGTAAAAATCTACTCATTTTATTACTCCTCCATTCCATTGTACTTCATATGTTTTGGAAACTAAAATCTTTTTTCTCTATATACGTAACTAACATGGTATTTCAAATACATAACCTTTATTTACCCTTTTTTTCATAAATTGACTAATTTTTTTCGTATTAGAAATGTTTCTCTTTTCAAATTTCATACTAACTTTTATCCATTTACATGATTTCACATTTCTATTAGGTATATCTAAATTTCATACTGTTATTTTATTTATATATAAAAAGATGTTGTTACTCTATGCTATATTAATTATTTATGTTGATACAACCTGTCAGAATTCCTTACAATAACACCTTTCATTAATCATATAAATGCACATAAGTTTGTAAGAATTCATCAGTACATGTGACACTACTTAATATGAGGTAAGTTCCTTTAGGTAAGATAAATGTCTGGTCCTATAATCTAAGCTCCTTTATTCTTTTATTCTTGTTTATAACTTCAGTTATATACATGCATGTCATTGGTAAATTTAAATCTCATTTAATGTTACACTTGAATTCAATACTAATAAGATTATGCACTTAAATAAAAGTGTTAAAAAAATAAATCTAAAAAAAGCTGAAGTATATAACATACCATAACCTTGTTCTAATGTAATACTAGCAATTTAAACACAAAAATATCATCTAGATCTACAGATATATAATACAAACATTTAAATTTATATATATATATGAAAAATAATCCGTCCATGAACGGAAGTAGAAGCAGTTACATTCGGTTATCAAAACTGAACAGCAGCTATTGGGAAGACGATGAAAACAATGCTCTTCGCATCGCATTTGTGAATAATTAGAAATGAACGGTGCTGATTAATGGTGCTGTCGCCAGAAAAGCTTTTCATCATCTCAACTACGAAAAGGTTGTAAACATCGACGACCACCCTTACCGCGACAAAATCAGCTAAAAGTTCCTCGCCCGTCTCCTCCCACATTTCTTTGTCAGGTTCCGACAAGCCTAAAAACGATTCGTATAGTACTACACCTACAGAAGAACAGTCGAGCGAGCATCTTCGTGAGGAAACCAAATCATCGGGCAACTACCATGTCTTGAGAAACAAAAACACAACTTGCTTCCCCTTCCCCCGTTTCTATTCCCTTTTCTCGTTTTCTTTGATATGAAATCGATTCCCAACACTTGAACCAATAATGTCTCCTTCTCCTTCTTCCCATGATCTCTTCCTCTGTTCCCTTCTGATTCTTTCAGTATGCTTCCTCAATGTTTCAGCAGAAACTGCCGCTATGCTTTGCTCATTAAACCAGCATAAGACTTGCAGTGCCATACTGTACCACTCCAACAAGGGCATCCCGCAGGAGCAAATCGCTTTCTACTACTCGGTCGAATCATCCAAGGTCAGCCCCTTCCCTCGCGGCAACAAACAGGACTTTCTCATCACAGTGCCTTGCTCTTGCAACGAAGTTAACGGCGATCCCAGCTTCTTGTACGACGTTGTCTACACTGTGCAGCGCAACGACACGTTCGTCAATGTTTCGGCCACCGTTTTCAGCGGACAGGCTTTGAGAATAGGAGGAGAAGAGCAGAATTTCACTACAGGAAACCAAGTCACCATGCACCTCATGTGTGGCTGCGCAGAAAATAACACGGACATCCTAGTTACTTACACCATTCAGCAAGGTGATGTTTTATCAGATATTGCCCACAGACTCTCCTCCGAAATGAGCGATATTGAAAAGTTGAACGGTATTCAGGATCCAGATCACATCTATACCGGTTCGATTTTGTTTGTGCCAAAGGCCGACGATGGAAAGGAACCAGCAGCCAAAGGTTTCTTTACTTTGTTTTCATCGCTTTGATGTTCTGTCCTGGATCTGATTCTTATTGTTAAGGTCGTTGCTCAAGCTACTTGAGAAATAGGGATTAGCACTTCATGTTTTTCTTTTTGTTTTGATCTATTAGACTCAATTATCAGGTCCAAGCCACATTTTGCTAGTCACCCTCGGCGTATTATCAGCTTTGACAGCGGTTTCAATCTGCATCCTGGGGGTTATTCTCATCCACACCCGGAGGAAGAAATCCAAGAAAGAGAGATTGGATGGCCAGAAAGCTGTATTTGAAAGCACTAGTACCGCAAAAGGATTTTCTATGCAGAGCCAGTTTCAACACAAAGGGAGCACAGAATGTTGGTTTGCTTAATTATTGTTGATTATATCCTAGAGATGCGTATAACCCAAACTGGCATTTGAATATTGCTTTCACTATTGCAGTTACAGGTGTGTCAGTTTTTGGATCAGAAAGACCACTAATCTATAGTCTTGAGGAGATAGAAGAGGCCACAAACAACTTTGATGAAAGCAAGAAAATCGGTTCTGGGGGATATGCTTGTGTCTACCATGGAGAGCTAGGTGTTGGGCAGGTAATGTGATGTTATGTTTTTGTGCTAATTTCCTCTGTTCCTTCCCTTTTGTTTCTCCAAACTTTATGCAGTTTCAAGGTGCAATTCTCTTTTCAACTTCAGGAGGTTGCAATAAAGAAGATGAAGTCTAACAAGTCCAAAGAATTTTTTGCTGAGCTTAAGGTCTTGTGCAAGATACACCATAGAAATGTGGTAAGTAGACAAAAATTAAGGGAAGTTTTCTGAAGTGTTCAGACGAGGATCATGTAATCGGTGAATGATGGTAAGAAATCAATGTTTTAGGTGGAGTTATTGGGGTACGCCAGTGGAGATGATCATTTCTACTTAGTCTATGAGTATGTTCAAAATGGATCACTCAGCGATCATCTGCACGATCCAGTGCTGAAAGGCCGCCAGCCTCTTTCCTGGACAGCAAGAGTAAATATTGCACTTGATGCTGCAAAAGGTATTGAATACATCCATGATCACACAAAGGCACGTTATGTGCACCGCGACATAAAGACAAGTAACATTCTACTGGACGAAAAGCTACGAGCAAAGGTATCAGAATCTGTGATGAAGTTTGTTGCTACTTCATAGCATAAACATAGGCAGCGAGAGATACCATTATGCAAATGTGTTCTGTTTTCAACTTGTTGTGCTTTTAGTTGTTTCTGTTAATGGTTTGTGGTTGTGTTGTTCAGATTGCCTACTGAAAATTAGGGTCATGGTATGTTGCTAGCTGATTCTTGTGTTGGGAACTTACAACTGGTATTTCACATAAGCCAGCATGTTTCTTAAGCCACAGGCCCATTGCATGACTTGAATTGCAAGTAACTCCCACGCGGGATTGGGAATTTGAAATGGCCTTATTCATTTAATATCCCTGCATCCATTCTGATAGGTTGCAGATTTTGGATTGGCGAAGCTTGTTGAGCGTGGTGATGAAGAATTTCTAGCTACACGACTTGTTGGAACACCAGGCTACCTCCCCCCTGAGTAAGTGCACAAGCTATCCCTTGTGCGAGGGACATTCAAACAGAAAAGTGTCGGTTTGATATGAATGTTACTGCACATAATTTAAGACCATTAGTTTCCAGCCACCTTACCTTGGCGAACACATCTAATTGCACCTTTATTTGATTGGAAGGTCGGTGAAGGAGCTGCAAGTGACCTCAAAGACGGACGTGTTTGCCTTTGGGGTGGTTCTAGCAGAGCTTATAACTGGCCAGCACGCTCTGATTCGTGACAGCAAGGAGCCTAACAAAATGAAATCACTGATTTCAATTGTGAGTCATGAGCTGATGAAACTGTTGAACGTTTTATTTCCACAAGCACAGCCCACTAAGATGGCTTAGACTTACTAATTTCGCACTTATATATTTCAGTTCAATACGATTTTCCAAGAGGAAGACCCTGAATCTGCTTTAGCAGATGTCATTGATGGAAACCTTGGAAGCTACCGTATTGAAGATGCATACAAGGTTTGCTTGATTGATTAGTTTTGATTCATTAACTTTAACAGCTGCTCGTTTTTACCAGTTAGTGGTAAAATTTGTGTTCTCTTGTCTGTGTATTGATTCATAACTGTTGCAGGTAGCTGAACTAGCTCAATTGTGTTTAAGCGAGGACCCAGTTGGCAGACCAGAGATGAGAGAGATTGTGGTTACACTTTCGCAAATTGTGATGTCCTCCATAGAGTGGGAAGCTTCACTGGGAGGGAATAGCCCGGTTTTTAGTGGGCTGTATAATGGCAGATAATGAAATGAAAACAATGTTATGTCCCCAATCGACGTGTGTTTACTTTTTCGGCTTCAATCCTTTAAATTACGAGAAATTGAGGATCTGTAATTAGTACCTTGTCTGGCTGAAATTAACCGTCCTTAACCCTACTGTCTTTCCAAAGCATTGTCTAAAAATTTCGTCTGTTATTGCCTTTAAATAACTTTTTTTTCAATTCTGTTATGTAAATCTAAATATCACCAAATCCACTTTGATCATTGAATTGATGTCAAAATAATTTTTTTTTAAGTTCCTAAATTTAAAGTATAGTTGAAACAAAAATAAATTTTCAAGAATTATATTCAAATTGAATTTCAAGTTAAATGAAAATGTTAGAGTCAAACTTGAAAGTATTTAGATTTGATATCGGCTAATTTAGATTTCACTAATGCACAAGATATATGAACAAGGGTACGTCATGAAACCTCGAAAGAAAGCCTCCCACTTGCTCAATCCATTAGGCAATCTCATGCAAGCAGCACCACACTCAAACTTATCCAAAGTTTTCAAAAACATTTGAGTATCGAGGGTCTATCAAAAATTCAAAATCTAACTGTGGAAGTGTCTTTTAAATGCCTTACCCACTACTGAGAACCTTGTAACACATGAAGGCCTATCATTCCCTTTTTGCTCTCATCAGAAGTTGGAATCCTTATTCCATTTATTCTAGGAGTGTCCTACTTCATAGGATGTATGGGCTAACATCAGTCTTAAGCCAATGACCATTGTCTCTTTGAAATTCTTATTAACAGATATTCTTATCACTCAGAAGATATGGTCAAATGAATGGCTCTTCACCCTTTTCTTGACTCTATGGATAATATGGCTGGGTTGTAATGAACATATCTTTAACTCCTGACTTGTTAGTTGTTCCATCAAGTACCCCTAATAAAGGATCTTTAAGTGAAACCCCTGCACCAATAGCATAATTGCCCTCCCCGTTCATGTAGTACATGAGGGACAAAAAGACATTTGATAATGTCTCATGCTCTCTTCATTTGTAATGGGGCTTGGTGTGACACACTTGGACTTAGAGCTGGCAACATGGCTTTGGATAGGTCTCAATGCACCTCTACAAATGCAACATGGGCAACTTCTCCCCTAGTGCTCCTCAGCCCTTGAAGCAGAACTACAAGCAATTGCTCTTAATTTCACAAAGATTGTCAGTCTCCAATCTATTATTATCTTATTGGGCTGTGTATAGGCTCTTAACATCAGCTAGCACCTTTTCTCTCTTTTTCTACTTTCTTCTTATTTTTCTGCTCCCTTTCTCTTCTTGCCATCTTCTTCTAGCCCCTATTCATCTTATTTTTCATTTCATACTCTTTCTTCTTCTTCTTCTTCTTCTTTTACAATTTTTAAATAAATGGTTCAATATTTTTAGGCATTTTTTTTAATTTTGACCGGTTTTTAACCAAATACAAAAATGGACAACTAGCCTGGCCAATGGGGTGATTGGTTCATTGTCAAACTGACTAGCCTGGTCAATTTTTGGCAACACTAGTTTTCATAGAACACATTATGTTTACTCTACGATAACAAAAATCCTATAAGAGTGTCACAATTATGCATCATATTGTTATAATAAAGCTTGATATATATTCATTAAAATGTTTTTGTTTAGGTAAAAGTCGATAATTATATTAACAAAGAATTGAATCCAACGACAAGAGGTACGGGCAAGGCTAGTAAAAAGGGCAAATAACAGGCAGTTCCATCCAGGTAATTGAATGTGCAGCAAAGTTCAAGGTGCATGAAACAAAAACAACAAAGTACAAATTGAAAGAAGAAAACAAACACATAATGTCATCAAATAAAACTCCAAAAAAATATAAAGAAGGGCGTGTGCACCTCAACTCATCAATCAAGATAGTAGCATACGATTCGACCACAATATATACCAATACCCCTTCTTTCGAGCTTCCTTTATGCCATACAAAATGGCTAAAATCTCCGCTAGAATCGACTGATTACACCACTTGTCCAAAGGAAATTGAGGATATAAGAATAAACGGCACCTCAGAATTTCGAAACACCAAACTGATAGAGTTCCGTATGAGAGGAGAGGAGGCAGCAATGTCCACATAAAATGATGAAATCATTTTTGTCAAAAAATGATGAAACATTAAGAGTACCGAATTGGGTCCGGCATAAGTTTTCTAGTCAATGAAACAACAGCTTTTTCACTAGGAAATCGTTGACGTGAATTTGCTGGTGCTGGTGCAAATCAGATGCCGGCGTGCCGCTCGACAACATCAATCTCGGTTCGTCCCCCTAATGGAAAAAGCAGAGACATGTCATTTTCAGTCCTTAAAAAATTGTATATGTTTTATTTCAGTCCTACAATTTATCAATTTTTCATATCAGTCCCATAACTTATCAAACAGCTGGGTAACGGAAATTTAAACATAGCACTTAACTTCCATTAATTACCCAGCGGGATGTGATTTAGCACATTTAGGGCATGCAATTATGGTCTAAATTATACAAAAATAAAACATTAAGAAATTTCCTAATAACCTCGAAATCGTGGCTCCTTAATATGTGAACAAAGAAAAGTTTATTGTTTTCACCCTTTTTCATTGTTCCTAGCAATAGAAGAACAAATATGTAAATCATCTCGTATTTATTTCAACATTTACTCTTTGTTTTACTTTTAAATTTACTTATCAATCTCTCCTTCCATGGCTACAACAACCTACCTTAACCTAGAACACCCATCCGAATTTTCTTTCCTTTAAGATCAATCAGATAAACACACTCTCAAATTTTAGAAACTTTGTCTGACGTCCTATCAATATTCAATCTTCAAATTCTGCTCTAGGTGCAAACATACATCCACATCCAAAATCCAACCTCAATCCCTCTCCAGTATACACACTAGGGCCTAGTGCCTTGACCTCGCTCACCATTATCTCATTTGCACCTTTCCTTCAATCAATAGCATGACTATTTTGCCTTTTACACTGGTTGTGGCTTTCGAGTCTATCTCATCAATCACATTCACATTCAAATTACCAATGTATAACAAGATCCACATAAGCTTACTCCCTTTAGAGGTTGGCACCACCCAGTTTTGGGTTGAAAATTGCTGGTTGCAGATGACTTGAGTCAAATCCACCTCGAAACCAAACCCAAACTCAATTAAAAAGTTTTTTTGGCAATATTTTCTTTAAGAGATGACAAAAACGTAAAATTTTTCGAGGATAAGATGAAGAAAAATATAGGAATATGCTAGAAATTAGTGTATGTGTTTGTTTTTCCATTGTTTTTCAAATGAAGAAAATTGGAATTTGGATAATTATTGTTTAATCACACATTAAGGAGTGATGATTTCATGTTTGTGAAAAAGTTCCTTAAAAAATGTTACAAGTATAAGAGTTACAATGGTAAGGATATATTGGAAAGCTATGGACAAAGTGTTTGTTGCACGAAATCTTGAAGAACTCTTACCGCAATTTGACTATTTCTAAATACATGAAATTTTAGAGTGTGCTGCTACTCAAGCCCAGGTTTTCCATGCGGGCCCACAATTGTTCTATGATTGCAGGCCCTACATCATATCCAGTAGATGCATAGCGGAAGTTAAGTGCAACATTTGAATTTCCGTTAGCCATATGCCATGGCATCTAAATTAGAACTAACAATTTGTCCGTTTAAGACATTGTGGGACTGAAATGAAAAAGGGAAAAAGTTTTAGGACCGAAAATGATCATTCCCGGAAAACTCAGTAAGTCAGTAGAAAGAAACAAACAAGAGTCGACGGGCTGGGCAGATCGTTATGGTTTTTCTTCCATTGTTTCCGGCTCCATGCCACTCGACAACTCTCTGCTTCAGCAATTAGATCATGTTTTACTGTCACTCGGCCCCTTCCATCCATTTCGATTCCTCAGGATTACCAAAATACCCATCTGACTCGCTTCATCCCTAGATAGTTGCCTCACATGGCTGGCGCGGCGTCGTCGTTCTTTCTTCTAGATATCAAGGGCCGCGTTCTGCTGTGGCGCGACTACCGTGGCGACGTCTCCGCCGCCCAAGCCGAGCGCTTCTTCACGAAGCTCATTGAGAAAGAGGTCGATTTCAATTTTCTTCGTTTCTTCATTTCTGATTCATTTGCTTCGTTCGCTACTTCACGGACAGGAGGATGGTAACAAGAACGAAATTGTGTGTGTCTGCATTTCTATTCTATTACTGGTTCGCTTCTGCTGCACCACTGTGTGGTTCCTATTTGATGAGATGAAAGTTTGATCTATGTCCTGTGTGCTTGTTGGTGACTTTCTGTCAATTTGGTTGTTCTCTTTCAGGGAGATCCGCAGTCGCCTGATCCAGTTGTGTATGAAAATGGAGTGACCTACATGTTTATTCAGCATAGCAATTTGTACCTGATGACGGCATCCCGGCAGAATTGCAATGCCGCCAGCCTTCTTTCCTTCCTACACCGGGTGGTCGATGTTAGTGCAATCTGTCATTGTAGACTCATGTTTTGAATTATGTCGGTTAACAAGCCATTCGGAAACAGATTAAAGGATTGAGGCCTCCTGTTGATTCGTTACTGTTATTTCATGCAGGTCTTTAAACATTATTTTGAACAGTTGGAAGAAGAATCTCTGAGAGATAACTTTGTGGTGGTGGTTAGTAGGGTGCCTCAAATCTGCCATTAATACCTCGATTTTTATGACAAATTGAAGCTGCAATTGCAGCTGATTTTGCTTGTATTTTGCAGTATGAATTACTTGATGAAATGATGGACTTCGGTTACCCCCAATACACAGAGGCAAAGATTTTGAGTGAATTTATCAAGACTGATGCATATAGGATGGAAGTTTCACAGAGGCCTCCAATGGCTGTTACAAATGCAGTCTCTTGGAGGAGTGAAGGAATAAACTACAAAAAGAATGAAGTAGGTGTCTTTTTGTTTATCTGGTTGTGAAACATCTTAGGTTGTTGGGCTGCTAGATTGTGAATACTTTTGCCTTCTTTTTCTTCTTGCAGGTTTTTCTGGATGTGGTAGAAAGTGTCAATATACTTATCAACAGCAATGGACAAATAATTAGGTCTGATGTTAATGGGGCATTGAAGATGAGAACCTATCTAAGGTTTGCAGTCATTTTAATTACTAACCTGTCTAAATCAAGAATGACATGTGATCTTTTTCGTCTGTTGATTCTTATGGTGCTGCTTAAAGAGTAAATTCCTAGTCACCCTTTCATTACATGTAATTACGTGGCTCCTTGTACTTTGTTGGCTTGTTTGCCTACTTATTACCCCTGCTGGAAATAGAAAAGTATCATTCAAATGAAAGGAAATTATTTCATGTCATTAGGGATAATTACGCACTTATCCTGGGATGTCTAAAAGTCAGAGGGGGACAGAGTTAATTTATTGAATCTAATTGTTTATCTTAACCCATAGAAATTGTTTATTGAAGAAATGGTGAATTATTTGCTCTTGCTTTTACAATTTAAAAAGGACCCTGTATTAGGTTACACTGTACGCAAGAAGCATATGAAGTGGCTAGAGTGATATCTGTCATGATATGATTAGACATGTTATTAAATTGTGAACCCTTTGATTAGTTGGGCCACTGAATTTCAAAGTAGTCGATGTAAACCGGTGTCTAACAGCTATCACTTGCTGTGGTGATTGGTGGTTTTTTTGTTCTATAGAAATGATAATCTTTCTATTGAAGTTTTTGCTGCTTTTTCTTTTGTATAATTTCTTTATTCTGTTACTGTTTCAGCGGGATGCCAGAATGTAAACTTGGTTTAAACGATAGAATATTACTAGAGGCGCAAGGCAGAGCAACAAAAGGGAAGGCAATTGACTTGGAGGATATAAAATTTCACCAGTATGATATGCAACTGTTTCCTTGTCTTGAAATTTTGGGGTTACTTTTGCAATGCTATGTTCTTTCAATGGGAATAAAATTTGGCTAAGATATGAAGGGGCTCCATATAATTGGACCCTTTAAGAATTTTTTTCATTTGATCTGATGTTGGACATTTTTCTTTTTTCAATAAATTTCCATGTTTTCATTCAGGTGTGTGAGGTTGGCTCGATTTGAAAATGATCGTACCATATCCTTTATACCACCGGACGGGTCTTTTGATCTCATGACATATAGACTTAGTACACAGGTATGCCCTTTGGTTTTGTTATATTTCCTGTACCGGCTTCTCTCAGATTGGAAATGCAGTAGGATTCAAAAACCTCTCTTCGCTTATTTAACTTCAGGGATTGGGCAAAATGTGAAACTTATAATTGATGGTGCCAGCTTTACTAAAATCTTTGATAAGTATTCTTCTAGATATGCCCAAGATAAGCTTGTAGATGTAGCTTTCAGGCTTAGCTCATGGCTATGACATAGAATTATGCATTTATCAATTTCTAGGTGAAGCCTCTCATTTGGGTGGAAGCTCAAGTTGAAAGGCATTCAAGAAGCCGTGTTGAAATGCTGGTAAAGGCCAGGAGTCAGTTTAAGGAGCGTAGGTAAGCTGAATTAATTTCTTGGGTGGATGAACACAATCAGGTTTGATTGGTACCAATAAGTATAGATTTTTTATGGCTCTCTGGTCTCTGCAGCACTGCAACCAATGTTGAGATTGAGTTGCCCGTTCCTTCTGATGCTTCAAAACCAAATATCAGGACGTCAATGGGATCTGCATCATATGCACCTGAACATGATGCAGTAATATGGAAAATAAGATCTTTTCCTGGTGGCAAGGTAATCTATTATATGAAGTAGGTTGTCAAAATCGGGATTCCGCATGGAATCGTTTCTTATTTTCTGTGGATTGTATTCATAAAATTGGATTAGAATCATAATTGTAATCCTAGAATCTAATCGAATTGTTATTCATATTTCAAATTGTAAAATTGTAAGATTATAATATTCGAATCGGGATTTTGACAACCTTATTATTAACTGCATAGCTATTGCTATTGACACTTTTTTTCTTCTAATATATATATATAACATTCTGATTTCTTGCTTTGTGATTCTGCATGCATAATGATGTTATCAGGAGTACATGTTGAAGGCAGAATTCAGTCTCCCTAGCATCACTGCTGAAGATGCAGTTCCAGATAGGAAAGCCCCAATACGCTTGAAGTTTGAAATTCCATATTTTACAGTTTCGGGAATACAGGTAACTGTTAAGGTCATTGTTGATCTATCCTATACTCATCAATATTACTGATGTTTGATTTCTTTCGCTGCTGGTAAAGTGTAAGACAACTGAGAATGTCATCTATTCACTGAGTGTGCTTTGTAAGCATGCCTGCTGTGAAGATTTTATTTTTGGTATGCACACATAACAAATGAAGAAGCGTGAAAGTAGACATAACAAACAATTAACTATCATGATCCAAATGAAGAAACATCTGAATGGAAATGGAGGAGAATTATCATCTAGAGTTGCTGATAGTATGTAATTAACACAAAGACACTGTACGTATGTTTCTTTTTTCTTTATAACGTTGGGTAAAATAATCACTGGTCTAATTACAGCTAGTTCTTGTGGTCTCCGCAACATGGGGATGAATTTGTTTAAAAAAAATGTAGGTGCCTATAATTTGGACCACTAATTGTTTCATCATGTATGCTATATTTACCGAGTTTTTTGTTGAGGCTGGCAAACTCAAATTCAGCGATTATTGATGAAGTGATGTGTCACTAGATTCCCCCAGAGAGTGAGCCCTTGGGCACTGTTAAAGAGAGATGAACTATTCTTTTATACACTGGTGAAGGGAACAATTGCCCGAATCCACTCATATTTGCCGCTCTCTTTGGAAGTCGAAAACTCATGACTTTTATATTTTGACTTTGTAGGTTCGGTACCTGAAGATAATTGAGAAAAGTGGCTACCAAGCTCTTCCATGGGTGCGATACATAACGATGGCTGGCGAGTACGAACTAAGGTTAATAAACTAATAAGCAGTTCCTGAATCCCTCATTCATTTATTATTATGAGACATCCGAAAACATGCTGGGGGATCGATTGGATATGATCCTGCAACTGTGGATCCTCTAAAAGAAGTCGCTTTATCATGTATTTTCTGCGATATTAGTATCCTTTCCTTCCTCCTGGGCGTAAAGATAATCACCTCTCACGTAAAAAGCTTATGTCTCTGTCTTGTTGGAAAATTGTTGCTGAATCAAATTTTGGGCCCTTGTTCGATCAATAGGCCCATTGCTAATGCCTATTTTTGTTGGCGGCATTCATAGGCCGAAGCTATGGACCGATTGTTTCTTTCTTCGTTCGGCTTTTAGATCCTACAGTTATAATTATAGTGTTAAATATCGAAGTATATCACACAGTAGGGCTGAAAATGAGCCGAGTAATAAGTTGATTATGTTCGGCTTGAATTAATTATCAAGCTTAATATTTTGTTTGTGTTTGGATTAAAAATAATGCGAATGAGCTCAGGTCGAACTCGAGTTGTTTGCGTAAATTAAGGAAAAAATTTAAAATTAGATTGAGTCAAGTCGACTAGTAACTAATTCGACATTTATTTGAATTGTATATTGAGCTTTAAATTTTGTTTAGGCTTGACTTGATAATTATTCGAACGAGTTACGAACAAACTTTAAATCGAGCCGAGCTCGAGTTGTTTGTTCATTTTTTCACCCTTACCGCATTGTATACAGTTTATTGTAGGTATGCAGTACAAATTTTTTTTCTTTCATTTTACGGTGTAGTATATCGCAGTATTGTGCAGTGTACTACATACCGTGTGATACATACTACAGCATTTTATTTTTTGCAGCTATTTTTTTTATTTTACATAAAAAAATATCATAAATATATAAAATATTAAAATATAAATAATAAACATATCATAAAATAAACATTTACTTTTATTTTTTTGTTACTTTTATTAATTAATATAAAAATTTAATATATGATAACAGCTTGCAAGTCCCTGTGATAAAACAATATACCCTAATTGGATTTTTGATGCATGTGACCCCAACTAAATATATTCTATTATATATATTTTATTTATATTTAAAAAATTATGATGAGAAAAATTTGAATACATTTAAAATGTGTAAAAATAAATTATTAAATAAATTATGTGATCTTAAATTAATATTCTAACATTTATTTTTTTATAAAAACGGTAACAGCATGTGACGCAATATACCATGCGATATACCTTAAAAATTCAAAGTGCGACATTTAACACATTGGTTATAATTTTTTATCATAAAGCTTTTAGTTGACCCTAAGTCTTACGAGCATTTTGAAAATCATATTTGGTTAACAGTTGCAACATACAGGGGCTAGCCTTTAGAGTTTAGATATTAGTCTCTAGAATATTGGGTCAAGTTTTGGAATTACGGATGATCATAATTGGCTATTTGAGTAATCATTACTTCATCTATTTGATAAAAACTGTTTTTTTTACATTCACAGTAATTAATTTATAATTTTATTTTTTAAAAAAAATGATAAAAATATGAAATTTTTATATGAAAATGGAATTTTAAATATTATAGTTTCTAAATATCATTTTTTTTCAATTCAATACATATTAATATAAATATATTCAAGTCAAACTTTAATTAAAAAAAGCAAAAGGGTCAACTAATATGAAACGGAGAGTGTATGTTATAGTACCAATATGCTAGTTACAATGATTAAGGATTTGTTTTGCATGAGTTTGTGATTAATGTTAGTGGTTTGAAATACTATCTTGATGTAGTAGTGTTTATTAGAAGCATGATGTTTATTTGTTCATAAATCGTACAAAATTTTGATACTAATCAAAGTTTAAAGGAGTGCCCACTGTTTTGAAAATAATCAGGAGACCTAGGGATAGGCATGGAGCCTCGCTTTATTGGAGCTCCAGTTTGACCCGCTCTGATGGAGCAAGATTCACCTATGATATTTTGGAAAGTGGGCGGGTTTGGAGCTCCTATATGGAGCTCCATGAAGCACTAGTGTAGGAAGTCACTTGTGTTTCAATTGAATTCCTCCTCACTTTTGTTAGTGTCTAGCTGTTCCTTTACTTATTTGTTAATTTCGAAGCTGATTCACTACCGATTTACAGTGCGCTGTCTTTGTTGTCTTGATCTCGAATCTTTGTTATTATTAGTTACAGAGAAGATCAATTGCTTACGGTAAGCCTTTGTTCATGTATGTGTTGGCCGCATTTTTTGAGTAATTGTGTTCTTATTTGATTTAATAATTTGATCATAACAGTAATTAACAATTTCATAAACCATTTCATGCTCAATCCTTGCATAAGGAAAACATAAATCATTCATAAAAATTGAAATTAAGAAGAAATCATTATCCTATAACAATCATCTTATGAAATATCAATAATCAAAATCATATTTAACTCAAGTAAAGTGTGAGCAAAAAACAAGCAAGGTATATAGGATGCTACTTACATTGTTCCAATCCTAGAATTAATCTAATGATCATTTAGGTTTAAGAACTTAATCAAAAGAGTATGAACAATTATCAAAGCTCTCCAAAGGCCTTGATTCAACTTGATTGAATACCACAACATCCATCTTAAACCTGCCACTAATAAAACTGATAGCATTGTGCACTTCCACTAGGTAGACCATAACTCTTTATAGAAAACTTCAAGTTGCAATCTGTAAAATTCCTATGAAACTAGACTTCTTAATCTATAATATATATTTATTCACAATTTTTGGTTTAGTTAATTGACAAAGTTTATTCTTCAACTTTCAAAATTGTTTAATGCCTGCTGTTTTGACAATGTCTAGCAAGAATCAACATAAATATTTACTCAAGCCTCCAAATTGAATTTTGTTTCTTCTATGTTAAAGTAGACTCATAGATCTTTCCAATGATATATTATAAGCCTAGGTTTTAGTCACATTTTGAGTATATAACCAACCAAAATATCTCAATCTACTACAGGAATTCCTCAAACCATAATGGTGCCAAAAATTTGTAATCTTTCTTAATTTCCTGCCCATGTTTTCTTTCTTTATTTTTAACCAAGATGCGCCCTTACCTTGGGTTTCACCTCTATGAGCATTACCCAATTATCAATTCTCAAGAACAGGACCGGTAGAATGTTACATAAGACATTTTTTATTTGTTTAGTTCCCTACAATTGGTTTGATCTATTTTCACTTGTAGCTTTGGATTACTTGACTGAAACCAAGAAATTGAGTTTCTGTTTTATATTTCTAGTGGTTTATTTGCATACTTAAGTGCCTTAAAAGTTGAGAATCATTGTTGGTTTTGGTTTTGGTATTTGTATTTGCTAATCTAGATAGGTATGTTGCATTGAATTCTTTGTTATTGTTTTTATAGGAGAGTTCATTTATAAATTGATAAAAGTAAATATTTTTATAGGGGAAAAAAATTATATATTAAAAAACACATTCTGTGCATCCATTTCTCACTATAAAAACAAATATTTGAAATAGCAACAAAAAAAATTATTGAAATGTTATAGATTGGATATCCATAGATATTCACAAATTAGATGAGGCTGGTCGTAGATTGATCCATAAATGAATGGAGCAAGTCGTGGATTGATCCATAAAGAAGTAGAACAATGATGAATCATTTCATGAAGCGGATCGACTAGCTCCATGCCCATCCCTAAGGAGACTGTTCAAAAAGTGAATCATTTGGTAACATGTAGTATTTTGTTCCAAGCTGGACCTAATCAGGCCTCAATCCAAATATTCAACCATAGTAACGCAGACATGTTGCTAGTGAAACTAATCAAAGATGTCACATATGCAGTATACTTAAGTAGCTGAACAATTATAATACCTGTAAAAATGTAAAAAATGATAAATATTAATTACATGATGAACAAGTTGGGCTAGAGGCCGGGCTGAGCCTGAGCCCACTAGGCTTGAGTGCGGCTTAATAAGTTAATGATGTTGTCCATGTTTGAGCTCAATAAGAAACACTACTACAATTCAGGCTTAATCTTGGCTTAAAGAAAGCTTAAGCTTGGCTCGAAAACCAGATAGGCTTGGCAATATCAAGGGTTAAATGTAATTTCAAATCTTAGGGGGTTATATGTAAGATAAACCTAACTTTATGGGGTAAATTGTAATTATTCCCATATACTAGTCATTTTTCAACAAGTGGCGCATTGAAAGATTTGAAACTTGAGGGGGTACGCGTACTCATGGTATACTTTTAGAGGGATTGGTGTAATACCCTATCATATGTCTTATTCAACAAGTGGTGAAAGATTTGAAAATTGAGGGGATACGCGTACTCACAGTCTACTTTTAGAAGGATTGGTGTAATACCCTATTGTATGTCTTATTAGGATTGATAAGACTCGATAAGCTTGCGAGTTAAGTACCACTAGGCTCGAGCTCAACTCGTTAAGATATCGAGCCCATTTTTGAATTAAGTTGTTTGACAATGATCGAATCATTTAAACCACGATGGATGGTACCATATATGATGAGATCCCAATGAAAAAATGATTGGAAAATCACAAAAACCCCTTTGGATTTGGCATAACCTTTGCTTTGCCCCACCATTTTCAAAATCTTACACTTTACCCCCACTTTTTTTTAAACTATGTGATAACAACTTCTAAAAGCCTAATTTTTTTTATATTTTTTTCATAGTTAACTGGTGCTTAAAAAATTCTGATTTGCATTTATAAAGAGAAAAATGCATATACAGAGATGAAATTAAATGGATTAAAATGTTTAACTGTTAAAAAAAATATTAAAGAGATTGAAATTACTGAAAGATAATTATCGTATAAGTTAAACTAGGATTTCATAAGTTGCTGGACACTGTAAAAGAAGTAGGGAACAAAATGTATGTTTTACAGAAATATGAGAATGAAATGCAGGTTAGGTCAAATTAAAAGGAATTATTATTAGTTACCAAAAAAAAAATGATAGACGAATAAAGTGACAAACCTTCGTTTTTGGTTAATGAGGGAGGAAGGAAGCGCACCCTCCATGTCAAACACATATGATGGGATATTGAACTTCATAATGTTCTGTACAATGTCTAATGCATTCCACACGATATAATACTTCATCCATCCTATATTTTTTTTAGTAGTTTTACTTAAATTTGTTCATAATCTTGTTTATTAGAAAATTTTTAAAAAATATATATTTAAAAATTGTAAATCGTTATTTATTATTTATATATAAATTTTTTTTATTTATATATAAAATTTTTAAAAATAAAAAATTATAAATTAATTACTAAATAGTGAATGTTGTAAAGAAGTTGATATAGAAAGAATATCATTACACTATACAGAAACTACATATTTTAGGGAGTAACTGATTAAGAATTATCCGAATGCGCTTAGCTAGGTATAGGATGATACATATATAATTCTATTGTCATTAATTAACAAGCAGTTGCATGATTAATGGGAGCATTCAGATTGCCTTTAATTCAGCCAATTCCTACGAGGATGGAGGAAAACAAAAGCAGCTTGACTGTGTTGAAAAAGAGAATTAATTATAAAGCCCTATAATATTCCTTTTTTTCAGAAAAAAAAAAAAGGAGTGAAACACTGTAAGTTAATAAGGTACCATTGGCCTACACTTGGTATACTATAGTCTAAAATTCACAACCTGTGGTCGGAACTTGGATTGGTTTGAAGAAAAAGCTAGCAATATAATAGAGGTGAAACAGTTTAATTAATGAGCATGGGAATAAAAGATGCAAGCTTAGTTGGCAGCGACATCGAGCTGGGTGGCGTTGATGGCCGCAAATCTCTGCAAGAAAAGTCCGAAAACGTCGTCCCGGCTGAGCATGCTAATCCTTGCGTATTTCGGATCCACCCCAAACCGCTTCCCTCCTCTCGTCAGCATCTTGTTCGCCATTAACACTCCCTCGCTGTCCAACCCCTCCTTGCTTTTCACCCAAGCAAACGCTGCAAGCACGCGTTATTGGATACAGTACTCTTAGTTCATTCAGTTCCACCAAAAGCCAAATCAAATAGGAAAGTTAATTATAATTACCGGGGCAGGGTTCGGTGAAAGCTCCGGTGAACTTGCAGAGCTCCTTGGGGTACTTGGGCAGGCTGAAGCTGGAGCCAGGCTTCACCACTTGCCTCAGCTTCTCCCATCTGTCCGACATCAGCCGCTTCCCGTACTCGAAAAAGTTGTCTGCTCCGTTGCTGCAGCCGTCGCATAAGACTCCCATGATTTTAGCGGCTCGGAGCTGCGACTCTTTGGACACCCCTATGCTCGTCAGCTCTATGTACTTGACCATCTTCTTCGCCACTTCCTTGTCCTTAACCAATGCCCATCTGCATACACGCACGTGACCGCACATGCAAAGTTTTTGACTAAAGTAATTAGCTCGATCTTAACTGGTAGTGGTAGTAAAGATGTTAACAAAAATTTAATAGGCTGTGGTAGCCGACCCGATTCGGGAACCGGCGTGACCGGTGCTCTTGGAGAAGGTAAAAAGCATGATGTCGTGGTCGGCGGGGGCAGTGATGGGCGTGTAGTGAGGCCAATAATAGGCGAGGTCGTGAATAAGCTTGCCGCCCTCGCGGTTGACAACGGCCTCCCGGATGGAGCCGTCCGGGTTGTTGGGTGAGGTCACTAGCTCAATGTAGGCTCCTTTGTTGTCGAAGGAATAGGCATCGCCGGCCCACTTGTAGAGCCCAGATCGGAGGAACTCCGTCTCCTCTTTGTACGACTGCGCCAACAAATTAAACAAATAAGTATGAATAAGCATTTCATGCATTTGTGTTGTGATACAAAATTGAAACGCCGGGCCTCCGACAAAAAATAAGCTTTCTAAAAGATGCACATGGGCCGGGGCATGTGCACATGCGTTGTGTCAGTTTTGGCTGCGTTACACAAGAAATGGTGCGTGAAGATGTTTGGTTCCCGATTGCTTGATGTGTGTGTTCGAGAAACATGTCTGTTCCTTTGTTGTCTCCCTCCCAGTTCCAGACTCCCAAAGTCGATTCATAATTGTTTTTGCTTTGCCCGCACAAGTACCCAGCAACTCAACAAGGGATCCGCAAGCAAGTGCCCGCCCTGGTCTTCCATTTTTTTTTC
Source organism: Aquilaria sinensis (assembly GCA_005392925.1). Lineage (NCBI taxonomy): Eukaryota > Viridiplantae > Streptophyta > Magnoliopsida > Malvales > Thymelaeaceae > Aquilaria > Aquilaria sinensis. Next base: position 428,201 of record SMDT01000569.1, on the reverse strand, counting down.
TTATTTAAACTCGTAACTAGGCCTTTTTTTTCCTTCACGAGGTTATAACTAAAGGAGAAAATACGATCATCAATCACCTCATAAATTCAAAGTAGTATATATATGCTCAACATTTTATCTACGGTGATTAAATTCACCATATTATTTTACCTTTTCTTAGTGCGAGGAGCTACACCATAGTATTATTTTAATTATCTTGTGATTAATTTATAAATTTTGGAAGCAAATATATATATATATATATATATAATTTCGATATCTACTATTTATTTTATTGTTTTAAACAAATATATTTATAATTAAGTATACACTAGTAGGTATAGTTGGATAGGACTAAATGATATCGATCGAGGCGTATATGAGAGCGCTCACCGAGTAATACGGCGCGGCGCAAACGACGCTCATGGGTGCAGCGTCGGGCGCAGCCCCAGCGGTGAGCGCATAGAGCGCGGCGTGGTAGAGCTGACTGGAGCCTGTCCCCACTACAATGGAGCGATCGTCGACGACGGCATTGCCGACGACTGCATGGAGGCGCCTGATGGCTTCGGCCAGCTGCGGCTCCAGAAACCAGCAGGGGTTCTTGATGTCGCTGAAATAGCTCATCAGATCACTCCCTGAGATCACCACCGTGCACTTGTCTCCCATCTTGCTCCAGTAATCTTCGAACATGGTCGGATCTCCACTGCCATTACAGGCATACGTACAAGTATAAATCAATCAAACGACATGTATATGGCTCGTTCAGTAGTGAGGCATATAGATAGATAGATAGATAGATAGATGGAAGGAAATTAATTAAAAATGAAGGAATGAACTTACTGGTCGAGATTGATGACGGCGTCGGAGGAGAGGGTGGGGGTCTTGGTGGCGAGAGCAGCTCTTTCAAAGCCCACCATTTTGCTGGAGCGGGATTTGCTTTTGTCCTTGCAGGTCGGTAATGGAGGGAGTAATTGAGATTGCAATAGAACAGCAGTGCTTGTCTGCGTATATATATACAGCCTGAGAGCCTGGCTCGGAAGAGGGAGATGCATGAATATTAAACCCTCATTATTGCTCCTATATTCTTTTTACTTCGTCATCAGATTCTGTAGCTATTCAAGATACATAGGCAATCCCAAATTTAATAAGAGAGAGAGAGACAGAGAGAGAGCAGGTTTGTAGGATACTAGTATCAGTAGTTGTTCTTAAGCGTATACAATTCGTCTAAATCCCGCATTTGGAGCATGCTTATCCTTCTCACCAACTTCGCACCCTTTCAAGCCGATGCGTCTCAACGGTCATTCTAGTACGTGTCTAATCTCCAAAAAACGAAAACAATGGTTAAACATTAATTAAGTACATCAAATCACTCTTTGACTACATCATCGGATTATCTAAATTTTTAGCATCTTTCTTCCTCTATATGTGTGGTTAATTAGGTTTTGTCACTTGGAAGGGCGCCTTCATTCGACGACTAAGGTTCCTCCATATAACAACTTTTATGATTAGCGATAAAACTTTAAATAATTTATTAACGGTGAAGATAAAATCGTTGAATCTAAATGCTAATAATAGCTTATCTTATATAATTTTTTAAAAATTTTAAGACTAATTATTAATGCTAATATCAAATGGGACGTAACTCTTTTACTTTGGTTTTAATTAATTGAGTCATTACTTATTAGCAAACATTAAGCATAAACAAAACACTTATGTCTATGACTCAGTTTGAGCCAAGCATTACAGTTTGAGTCAAGAATTGCAAAAGCTTTCATTACCTATGTATTTCAATTTAATAAAATAAATATTCTGAGTTAAAAAGAAGTCAAATAAACTATCTCACTCTATCCATGTTGCATGCATGTGCTACTACTGCCCATTGCCATTAGGTCATTACTCACCACACAAGAAATTAATAGCTCAATCACTTGTTCGCTTCGATTGTGCCATTTGCTTGAATCAAATAGAATAATGCTAATACTCCACCACAATAAATCTATTTTTCTTGCATATTTGGTAGAATTGCTTAAACCTATAACCTTTTCAAGATTTTGTAGGCAAGTTTAAGTTCAGGTGACAGGCTTCAAGAAGGGGGCAGTAAAGTAATTTTTTATCTTTATTGATAGGGACAAGATAGCATAATTTTTTTAATAAATTATAGTAAAATATGAGAATAACTTACCTGTTTCTCAAAATATGGAGACATACAAGAAAAAATTAGTTGTTTCGAGGAGTGAAATCAGGGTTGGTGTTCATTGCCATTAGTAACTAAGAGGCTGGGTCTATGTTCTTGGAATAAATAATTAAACTATTCATACCCAGTTTTTTATTTTTCTTATTTTTTCCTTATATGTTTTAGTAGCTTAACACTACATAATAAAAATGTTTTCCTTGCACATATATTCTTCTCATTCTTCAATCCAAAATTTTGTAAAAAGCTTATAAAGATAAAATTTTATATCAACACATGCTAATGTACAAATTACACTTACGAATTTGTTAACTATTAATTTTTTTTGTAATGTCTTACATAATTGTTTTTGTTTAGACATTCTATTGTTCCTTATTTGATTCTTGTTTTATTGCTAATATGAACTATATATATGAAAATTATAAACAGTATTAGTAGAATATTATGCTTATTTTAAATATGATTTCTTATGAATTACCTCATAACACATGATCATGAATTTACATAATCATGTATTTTTTAAAATTATTGCATATAATATTAAGACACATATTATTGTCATTTTAATTTATTTGTAATGTGTTTGCATTGAAACATTTTTACCTATTATTTTATTTAAAATTTTCATTACCTTATTTATTATTTCTAACTTTTTGGCCCTCATGGTAATACTAAGTATTTGAACTATTTTTTTGATATCCATACACTTCACATTTTAAATTCAACCATATTTTTTCTATAGTTTGATCCCGAGGCAACATCAAATATCAAAACTAGTTCCAAACGTATAATAAGCCAGATATTATATGTGTGTGTGTGTGTGAGAGAGAGAGAGAGAGAGAGAGAGAGAAAGGTAGTTAACTCTTGTTACTATTGCTTTATCTATATTTAGGGAAAATATATGTTAGTGTTTGCATGTTATAAACAAAATAGTAGACCAACAGTGTCTATTAAGAAAAACAGGGTACAATGTAGAATTTGAAATCAAAGGGGTGAATGCAATTTCACTCAGACCTCATGAATACGTGTAATTAATTAAGCATAGGGTTAAATTCACTGATACTTTTTTTTATTTTTGAACAGATTAAATTCTACAACTTATATAGAGGTAACACAAAAGATTAAAAAAATTTTAAAGGAGTACTAAATTAATGGGTCCAATAACTTACAAAAGTTCTTAGATCCAATACAAAGATATATCTGAAACAATATATACTTACCATATATCAAAATGGGATCCATGGGCCTCTTTCAATGAGCATACGTCCGTAACGTCCCCGTCTGTCTCCGTATTTGGCCAATACATGTGAAAAATCATATATTACACACAAAAACAGATAAGCCAAGAACTGTGCATATATATATATATATATGAGTGGTGGATGCTTGACCGTATTTCTGGTGTGGATCTTTTGCCCCTTATCAAACCTCAGTTACCATAGACATGGAAATTAGGAGTCCAGTGCACTCTAATTTCTACGCTGTTTTGAACATTAATTACAGCTGGCTGGGCATTACAAATACAACGAGCTCCTAACAATCAGGTCTTTTATATATTCAGAGTGGATGAATTATTCTGCGCGATTCAGTTTCTTGGTTTCCGATGGTTGGTCCTCCAACGTCGTCATTCGCTAATGAACTTAGAACAGGTTGTTGTTAATTCCTTTGACCTATGGAAGATATCCAGAATTTATCTCTATATATCTGGACGGCCGGAAAAATTAATTAGGATGTATCCCATATGTCATTTGATGAAGGTTTAGAATAAGTTCGAGTTGACTTTCTTCTGTACTGTTTGTTTAATTCTTTTGTCCTTCCTTTTTAAACAATGTCCGGTCGATGATTGACTTCTTAACTGACCGAGAGTTTTATTTTGTCGGAAGTTAAGGAATGACTTTGGTCAACTCAGACGCGTGATGCATGCTTCCCATGTGGTGTTGACTCTTTGTCATGTTAAATCTCACGTGTCCACATGCTCTGTTACAAGAACGGCATGCAACAAGCTGCCTCCCTTTGAATCTGTTTTTGAAATCATAATTAGCTTATATATATATATATATGCAACTTTCTTTCATTTAGTGTTTATTATTAGGTACGTACATGCAAAAAGATAAGCAAGTGAGGTGCTCAAGCAGAAAAATAACATTCAGATAGTTAGAAGAAAACTGGGATCGTGGGGGTCTCCAATTCAACACTGATGGCTTTGCCACTCTGCTGGAACAGGAGGAGAAGTTAGGAACCCAATATTATGGGAGCTTCGTTATAGTTGCTGATGTCCCAACACTATAACAAATTTAGGTTATAGCAACCAAGGATGGTGACCGTTTAAACTGTGGCTAAGAAGTCAGTCGCCTAAATAATGACAAAAAGGCAAGAGTAAATTTTTAGCGATCGTCTTAACTACCGTTTTTTAGAGCCCCATGTTTCGGTCGCCAGACGGTCGCTGAATGAAAAGCCAGATAGTAACTTAATTGTAAGTTTTTTAAGTTAAAATGAACATTTTGAAACTATAAGGACTAAGCTGACAAACGCAACATAGAATCAGGTAAATTTGTAACATGCTCATAAGTTTAGGGACCAAGGTTGTATATTAAGCCTATATGTTATATAAAGTTGTAACCGTAGCTTGTTCTTCTATTTTTCTTCGTGAGTGTTTCATCTGCCGCTTCTCTTCGCCAAACCCTAGCCAAATCTAGTGTTAGCCGCCGCCGCTTCAAGTGATCTTAGACGATAGCCTCGAGAAGCTGTTTACATGGTTTGATTCCTATTTTACTTCTCTTTAACTTTTCTCAAAAAATTATTTTCAAATTTCATATAGATTTTACTAGATTTTGAGTTAAAGTTTAATGTCTTAACCTGTTTCTTTTGTGTTTTATGGTTATAGGTTAGTTTTCAAAGTATGGTCTTTTGGAGAAAATTGTTCACGAGGTAGAAAGGAGTGCAGATCTGTCAGTGATGGCCTCACCGGAGCGATTTTAGCCGCCATGTAGGGTAATTACATGGTTCGATTCAGATTTTCCTCATCTTTAACTTTTTCTAAAGAACCATCTTAAAATTTCTTTTCAATTTTTATATATATTGAGTTAAAGTTCAATCCTCTTAACTATTTCTTTTTATATTTTTTATTTTTAGATTGTTTTTTTTGCTATAAACCTTTGAAAGAAGTTGTTCATGGTTTGGAGACTATCGGCCTCCCTTGGTTTCAATGGCTCTTTAGGTGAGACTGTGCTGTTGCTGCCAAAAGATCTCCTAGTCTTTGAAGGATTTTTGAAAATGTGGAATAAATTTTAAAAGATTTGAATTAATTAATAAATTTCGTTAAATCAATATTAAATTTAAAATTTGAATTTGAATTTAAATTTGGAGCTAAAATATGTATATTTTTTAAATTTTCAATTTGGGTTTAGTCGCAAGATGGTCGTCATCCCCTGATTTTTTATTCAGTCACCAGACGGTGGCCACTCCCTAGCGACCAAGATTTTTGCGGCTGTTTAGCCACTGACTTCTTCAGTTGCCTAAAAGCAAGTTTAGCGACCATTGACCACCAAAACGACAGTCACTATAAATGAGTTTTGTTGTAGTGCAAGACCGCTACATAGCATAATTAAGAGCCCCAGTTGGCTAATTACTGTGCATATGTGTGTGTGCGTCCTAGCTAGTCCTCATCGCTTACTATATATTGGGCGGGAACTTGATCTTTGAAATGTTTCGGATGCTGGCTAAATTCCGGTGGTTCTCCCCCGTTGTCCTTTGGGACACACTTTAATTATTTTTTCCTTTGCTATATGTTATCATTATTCACCAAAAACAAAAAAGAAAAATAAAATAATTAAAAAAGCGAAAGCTACTCGATCGCATGAATCAATGTTATTTCTACGTATCATGGTCAATTATTTGGCATACGATTTAAGATGAACAGAAAAAGTTGTTCTTTTCTTTAAGGTTACAACTATTGTTCCTGCCAGTACAGAGCTAAATTATTATATATCTCATTTAATTAACGACTTCAACTTTATTTAAAAAAATAATGAATTATTCAACTATTCAAATTTGAGCAGTTAAAAGAACTTTTTGAATTAGTTTTTTATTTTTAGTCTTTTAGTTGAAACTAAGAGCCAATTAATTTTAACTTAAATCAACTTAATCTAAAATGACTTATTTTTATTTTTACATATTTCTTATTTAGAACTAATTTTATTTGAAAGCCAATATTATTTAGGTATAATAATTCATTGATTATAAAATTTTTATGGTGCTATTAAATTTTTATGAATTTTATTTTATAAGCCTTAAAAATATATATATATAAAATATTAATAACATCATAAAAATTTTATTTTGAATGGATTTTTATATTCATATAATATTAATTTTCAAATGAAATTTGTTCCAAATGTAAAAGATTTAAGAATAAAAATAAGTCATTTTGAATTAAGTTAACTTAAGTTAAAATGAATTGGTCCATTAATTTTTATTTTCAACACTTTTTTCTTCTTTCGGTATTAGAGCAAGAGTCCGTTTAAATTGAAAACTCTTATATTTTTCTTCTCCAAGTTCCTTTTCCGCCAAAGTATTAACATTTCATACCGACACATTTTAGGAAATTTTGGAGCTTTTACTATTACTTTTTCTTTTGGGTAAAAAAAAGCAGTGGATGCTAGAGTGGCCCAACGCCCAAGTTTAATGTGGCACGTTCTGTTGAGTTGCTAAATAGCTTTGCCTGTTCTCAGATAAGTTCTTGGGTTGTTTTTATTCCCTTAGTGGACTTTGTTCAGAAGCTTTTAAATAAGCTTCGAAGGTGGGCCTTGTGATGGGCCTACAATGCCCGATTGCAGAAAGGCTACGGCTTGAAAAAGTACCGTGGTAAAGTTCTGCACATTTTCAATATAATTCATTCAATCAAATAATAATATAATTTAAAAAACAAACCGAAAATAAATTTTAATCAAAATAAAAATTTACATGGTATCCTTAATACTTAGAAAATTATATTACTCATTTTTTTCTAAATTATTTTCAATATATTATATTTCAGGTTATCTCAATTCTTTGCAACATTTACATATTTGATAAATTACTTTACATATTCTCCTTCAAACTATTATTCTACCCTTCTTGATTGACATGTAAAAAATATAAAAAAAAATAAAAACAACAAAAAATTGTTTACTCTTTCTTAATCTTTATATTAAAGTTAAATATTTCAACCCATTTAAAACAGAGAAATATACGTTATTAGAACAAGGTAGAGGGATACGAATAAGGACAACTTAAAAGAGTGTAAAATTTTTACCTCTAGAAAAACTTGAACCTTATCTATCCAAGCACAACCTAACCATCAGTTTTATTTAAAAATAATCACATATGAATTATCACAAACTACAAGTTCGATACAGTGTGGTTGAAAAAGATTAAACTTCAATAGTTAATACGTTTGAACAAAGTACAAATAAAAAAACGAAAAATAAGAGTATGTGTGAAAACAAGTGAAGCATTCGATCAGCTCGGTTCCCTACCCACCAAAATACTCTCAAAACGATTAATTCCCCTTATTTTTCAAAACCTAACCGACAGAAGTTGCTCTAGAAACTGAAACCGAACCGACTGGATTACATTTGTTTGGTTTGGTTATAATATTTTATCTGAAATATAAAAAATCTGAAACCGACAATCAATACCCAAAAAAGGACTATCCAATTTCATAATAATTTATGATCAATAACATAACAGAGGAGCTCAAAATAATATGTTTTACTTGACAATCAACAAAAAAAATTAAAAAAAAATTTGGCCAGAACAAAAAATTAAATTAATAAATCAGATCCATACATAAATCTGTAAATTATATACACACACATATAAGCATAATATGTAGAACAGAAGAAGCCAAATTCTCAGCAATGTCTTGAACAATGTTTGTCGTTGCTGCTGTTGGAGAAAGAAATGGATTTTGATTTGAGGGTGCGGATGAGGAACTGAGGATGAGGTAAAAATGCGGTCTACATACCTACGGTTAAATGGCCAAGTTAAAACTATGACTCAATTACATATATACCCTGTCGTTCCATGAAAGCTTCCCTGTACCCCCTCCAGTATAAAAGTTGCTATTTCCGGCTTTTCAATTTTTCGGTTCCCTATTTTGTTAGCAGATAACGGAATAAGTACTTTAGTTTTGGACCAAACCAAACCGAAGAACCATAAAACCAAACCATATATTGTCTAAATTCAATCAAGATTTTCGGTTGTTATTTTCAAATAATGCTAACCGCTACCAGTATATGCTCTCCTCAGATAACTGCGCATTTCATTCTCAGCAGATAAGCCATGCAGGCATTTGAACAAGTATACCTAAGCTTCTAAAATCCATCACCTACAGACTACCTGATAGCCTTCATAAGGCTACAATCAACTGAATTTAACTGTACTAGGGAATTGCTGCGTAATGGAAACAAACACTTTCTAAGAGCAGCAGCAGAAGATAAATTTTACAATCACAGATATGCAACAAGAGTTGGCTTGAGAGAGGCCCCTAGAATTCTCCTTCTCCAGCTGTAGCATATGAAAACTATGCTATTGATCGGCTTCATTTGGCAACATTTGTGGGGTTTTTCTAAATACATGCTTTCTGCAACGCTCGAAGATGCTATCATATATCAAATCAAATTGAACTCCAGCTCTTTCCCGGTTCACTATGAACAATATGTGATCCCCTTCTACAATCTTGTAGTACCTGCACCATCAAACAACATGTGATTCAGTGCCAGGAAGTTACTCTTTGAAAGCATCTTAAGCATTCAAGCCAAGTTCACGAATAAGATTGCTTGCTCCAAGTGTTTGTTTCGACTCGTGCAATTGAGAGAACGGTGAAGGATTAGCATGGCCACAATACATTTAACTCACAGCTTTGGGGCTTTGCAGCAAGAGAAGGATCACCTGGTTAGTAATTCAATTGCATGGTGCTTATAATAGAATGGTTTTTGTTTATGCACAATATGACATGTTCAACTTAAGAACTAATGATGGTGAAGCAACTGGTTTATCAAAAATTTAAAGCAAAAAATCACCCAGAAGTTTGAGCTCTTAGTTCATATCATCAGCCTTACTCTTGAAAGTGAAAACTGTGCATGTGACTTTGGCAAGTAAATAACAGCATAGAAGAGTAGGACGAACCAGATGCCTGGCTTCAGAGGTAGGCACTCCGAATCATCTACAATAAAGTGACATGGATGTTCAATTGGAATACGGGGATGAGTCATCGATATTGTGTTAAGAGCTCCATCATTGTCCTGCCAATCCTCATCCCTGCGGTTGTTTTTGGTTACTGATTAGCATGCTCCAGGACATAGTTTAGTTTTAGCTAGCGTTAACTTCTTGTCCACCTAATGATCTTCCATGGTGTGATGCTCGTTTTCTTTTTGAAACTCAGGGTAATAAATTAAAGACACAGGGAAAAAAAAAATCACCCCACTTTTATTATCTGGAAAATCATGTGCTGAAGTAACAAATAAAAAAAAAAAAACAAAAGAATCATTATTATAGCTCGAAATTGGTACTTCCCAAAGTTAAAAATTTGTGGAGGAAAAATAAAAACCATTTCTTAAAGAGGAAACGGCCATGATTTTGAAAACCTAGAGGCGCAAGTTCTGACATTGGAAGGTGGAAATGGCCAAAATTTCTGAAATCTAGAAAACTGTAAAATGTGGCACTTCACTCCAAGTGAGCATTCATAACATGTCTACTGGGTTCCAAGCTAGATAGAGACTGAATCAATATCATCGGAAACCTTAAACAAACAGGGGAACCTAAAACAGTTGCTGCAATGTTAAAAGTTAGACACGACTGCCATGAATCAAAGAGCATACCGGTAGCCTTTGTAAGGAGGAGGGACATCTGGAGGATGACTCCACTGGCTCATCTGAAGCACTCGAATGAAAAGCAGAGGGTGTATTCCAAGTATGCTGGAAGGGACTGTGACACCAAATAACTTTGTTGTACGCTTTGTAGCATAGCTGAAGTAGTATGTATCAGGAAATGTCTTCAGATGGTGGTTAATTCTCATTGCGCCCTGGATTGTAAGGTCAGGGAGGATCCAATCGCCTGAAGCAAAAGGTCCTGCGTTCCCCAGAAGACAATCTACTAGACCCCAAACACCTATTTTCCTACAGGACATGTTGAAGTGATCAAACCCGAAATTATAGTAGGCCTTGAGCCAGGGAATGTCCAACCAATCATAACCTATAACTCCTACGCGGCAGAGCTGCAGCAGACTTATAGGTTTCATTGTTCTTCCATCTTCTGCCCTAAGATGAATTGAGAGAGAGAAAGAGCTAATGATTAGGCAACTTCCGCTTCAGTATGCAAGTCATTGCATGATCATCTTGAAGAAATACACTTCATTCATGACTAACATTAATCCGGTTAAAAAAAACAAGAAGAAAGAAACACGTCTCAGGACAAAGAATAAGTGTTAGGCGAAGGGACTCACTGCATGCCATCAAAGTAGGTTCTTGTTGTTCCATTGAAAGCCCCGGACAAGGCGGTAATGCTCAACACCCAATTCTCAGATGTGTTCTCATACCCTTCAAAAGCCTGAATCATAAGAATATCACAGAACAAACAATCACCAACTAGAACCTAACCAACATATGCTTCACTAACGCCCTTGTCCTGATTATGACCAAAACAAATAGCACAAACCTTATCAGCCAGCATTTGCTGCAACACACGGACCACCTGTGCACCCGCCGAATGCCCAACAAAGTGAATAGGGTGGTCCTCGTCCCACTCAGGATAATGCCCTGTATTTCATAATCTAAAGGTTAGACCTTGGCAAACGAAATGGGAAATGGGCAATTGAATATTATTGGGGGGACAAAAACAGGAAAATTTGCGTACCTTGTTCATAAATTCGTCCAAATTGGGAGTGTCCATACTCGTTGCTGTGCTCTTCACCGTAATCAACTTGCCCGCCTTTCAAGTAGTAGAACAACTCGCGAGCCCTGAAAACCAAGAAACCCATTTCCAGTTTCCTGACCAAAAAGTCCATGGAACAAACCTAAACAGCAAAGAAATTTTGCTCCAGTAAACTACCTATCATATATGCTGGTTAAAGACCCCAAATCAGGAACAAGAACCCTCTCGTCTTTTTTCTCCGCCCCTGCAAAATACGATAAACCCCCCAATCTCTGGAAGAAGAGAGAATTCTTTAAAAATATTAATAAAAGATAATGAGTCAAAAGAAAAAGAGGAAAAATTGAGGTTGACGGAACAAACCCCTTTGCCAAATCCAAAAATCCCATGAACGAGAACAATGGGGGGCAAGCCATTCAAATTGGCTGAGGTCAATTTGGGGTCGTCCTCCTTGGCAGCTACATTCACGTTAGGCTTAAAAAACCAATCGCTCAAAACTTGAGAGAGGTCACCAGCCACGGCCGTGCTGAATATGTAAAACCCGTAAAGCAAATGAACCAGGGAGCTGACAAACAGCTCTGCCAATTGCATATAACATACCCACATACGAATCATCTCGTCACAAGGGGAAACAAAAAGAAATAAACTCCTCAAACAATAACAGAGCCTCCTTCAGACACAGAAAAAAGAAAAGGTGGCTCCGACCAAGCAATTCCCTTTTTGTTTGGTTATGAACAATCCCACCCTTCTATGATATTGTGTATCTACCATAGAAGGGTAGGATGAAGCTTCTTCAATGCGAGTCCGGTTTGACAAAAGATTCAAGCTTTTTTCTTGTAAGTTTCAAACTTTGACAATAGTTTGGTTCGGCACGATTTTCTCATTTCCCAACTTAAACAACAAAAACGATGGGGAGCAGGGCCAATCAAAAGCTTTCACTCAATTTGTCCTTTTGCAACCGGGTCGGGTCGCTGCCATTTGCAATTTGCCCCTACAAATTTGTTGCAATTTTTACTTGCCTGATTTTTATCTTCTTGTTCCTCAAAATATAACAAAATTACAAAAACCTTGTGGGCAATTCCAAGCGCCAGGCCTCTGTTTTGGTGATAAGAGAGAAATTCCGAATAATCTGCCTCAACAACAGTGCAGCATTAGACAAACATCCAAATGCCTTGCCCCTGTATTTTAGATAGAATCCAGATTTGCCTAGCAATTAGCGATAATAATATTTTGGGATTATGGAAGTTAAAAGAATTACTTTTCATGTTTCATAAAAATATATAAGATTACCCTTTTTTTTGCCCCTCTTGTTTTGTAACATTCTAGGCGTTTTCCACACAGGCTGCTGATCTGGAGCGCAGCTGGAAGGTTCCCTATCAGAGCTGGACCAACTCCCAACTGTATTTTTCTTATCCGTCTAGCCACCTTATCCTTTCTATATAGTGAACAAAAGAAACCCGTCAGAATTTTTTTTTTTTTTACGGTTATTCAACATTGAATTCCGAGTAGCAAATAACAATCAATATTGTTTAATGCTATGTCAACCTTTTTCTTAAAAAAAAGTGTAATGCTATGTCAATTTTAAGTTTTTTTTATTTTCTTTTTATTCATATGTTTTAGGTTATGTTACATGTTCAGTCCAATGGTATTTATAAATGAGTTTCCAATGATTCTATGAGAAGAATTATTAGAAAACAATGAAGTTGTTTCTTAGTTCTTAGTCTTTGGGCAAAATGCTAGGAACACTACACCATCTCATAGCTCATTTGGGTTTGAGACGCGTTATTCTCACTCTTCTTCTTCCCTTACTCTTAAATACCTATACATATATTATACTTCTAAGTACAAAAAAAAAAAGTTTTTGGTTATGGGGCATTGCTAAGATTTGATATATGTCCCGGCCACAAGACATTTGAGATACAACATGAGCATTTTCTAACTGCCAGAGGGGAATAAAGAAATGAAGTGTTGGCTAGTGGCACATAGAATATTGGTGATTTTCAGGCACATGCCGCCCTCTTTTTCTTGTAATGTCAGCATTGAACAATTTTTTTCCCTTACTTTTTAAATTAAAGCACACACCCAATTTATTTTTATTTAAGTCAATTAACTATAAAATAATTTATTTTTATTTTTATATATATTTTAAATTAAACTAATTTTAATTAAAATCCAATATTATGTAGATATAATAATTCTTTGAAAATACACTTTTTGTAATTTTACTAACCTTTTATGAATTTTTTTAGTTTAAAGGCTTAAAAAAGAAAAATTCATAAAAATTTAACAATATCATGAAAATTTATTATCAAATGAATTATTACATCTATATAATATTGGCTTTCAAATGAAATTGGCTCTAGGTATAAAAGATGTAAAAGTAAAAATAAGTCATTTAACTTAAGTTAAAACGAATTGGCTCACAATTAAGAATAAACACGGAATTTCTCACATCCATACATGAAATTAAATATCATGGTATACCCCTTACCTTGAGTAAGTGGTATACAGTATAAATATTTTTTACATTTTGTCATTTTATAATATGGTATATCACAATATTTCACATACCGCTTACTTTTTATTGTCAAAAAACAGTGGTATACCATAAATACCATAGATACATACTAAGGTATTTTATTTTTCACAAATGTGTGAGATATTTTTTTTTTGTCATTTTACATTAAAATATCATAAATATATAAAATATTAAAATATAATTAATACACATATCATAAAATAAATAAAAAATTTTTTTCTTTTGGTTTCTTTTCATAGTTAACATAAAAATTTTGCACTTACATCAAAGTATTATTTTTTTCTCTTATATCAATAAATTAGTTTTTTTCTGAGTATTATTTATTTTGCTCTATAACATTTTTTTTATATTTTTGTATTAAAAATATCTTCTATCATATATATTTTATTTTTATTTGATAAATTATGATAAGAAAAATTAGAATAAATATAAATTGTGTGAAAAAAATTATTGAATTTATGTCATCTTAAAACAATATTCTAGCATTTATTTTTTTGCGAAAAACGGTAACAGTATGCGACATAATATATCATGCGGTATACCTTAAAATTTTGAGGCACGGTATACCTAGCTGTAATGATATTTAACACCTTACATCCATGCACATTTCCTCACTGAAAAACGGATAAAGATAATGAAGATTTTAGACAAACAAATATTAGAATTAGAAATATAATTAAAATGAAAAAATGTATCCAAATTCAAATAATATGACTTTAGCTATAGACAAATTCATACTAGAATTATATAGATGCATCTCAAAGTTAGACAAATAAATCTCAGTATCATTAGCATATCAAACTCCCTGTAATTATAATCATATAGACAAATCGAGCACATGGCATCGCTTATAGCTAGAACAACTTCTTTGGTGAAGGGGAGCTTGAGGTAGGGGTTGATGACGGTCTGGTTGAAACCGAAGGCTCTGTCGCTTTTGAGGTTAAGGTCATGATCTTCTTCGACAAAAAAAGACATGGGGAAGAATGATTTCATTGTCAGTAGTGGTGGGGAAAGGTTGGGAAAGGGATGAAGAATGACAGCAGAGATAAGAGATGATGAGGATGGATGAGAGAAAAATAAGGAAATAGCTCAAATTTAAACAAAAAAAATCAACTAAGTAACTAAAATTTAAAAAGTGTTAGTCTAATCACTGAAATAAATAGCATTAAGTGTCATGTCAATATTTCCATCAGCCAAACAAGTTGTAGGACTAACAAAGCTAACAGTTTTAACGTTATAGGACTTGTTTGGAAATTGAATTAATTTTATGACTGACTTGGTAAAATTGAAAATGATATAAAACTAAAAATGTCCTTTCCCTCGTGGAAAATATTAAAAAGACAATTATTGTTTTAATGGTTAGAGCTTATAATGACTTCTAATAATGGGTTTAACATTTAAATTCTTAATCTTCATCTTTAACCTCCTTTGATATGCCAAACAAAAATGCAAAATATTACAATTGTGGAAGCAAAAATTATTTATGGGTGTACAACTTCTGAATCTAATAAAGTTCTTCAAGACCCAAACTTTTTCCGAGTGCTAAGTTACAATTGTTTCCATAACGTGTTAATGTTAGTCGTGAATCTAATATTCTTATTTTTCACTTTGTTATATCTCTCACTATCTCAGTGCAATTGTTTGCTTGAGTTTTTAAAAAAACCTGAGAATTTAGAGTTTACCCTTTTTCAATTGGTGATTTCTCAAATTAGGCTCCGAGGTGAAGTTGTGACAAATTGTTTTGTTTATTTACAATTTTCCAAGTCAAGTATTACTTGGTCAAATGTGGAGCTAGAAAAAATAAGGGAAATTTACCAAAATTGATGTATAAGCAAACCTACAGTTGTGTCCCTCCTGTTTTGAAAACCTATAATTACCCCCCGCATCATTACCTTCATCAGTAGGACGGTTTGAAGGTTTGTGAAAAGACATAAAAGTCCATGGAAAAGGGCTTCAGTTTTCTCTCTATGTCTTGTCCAACCTCGAATGAAGCATCAGGAAAAACCTCTAGCCCATAAAATATCTATCTCCTCTCTATATTCTCATCTTCATCGCTTTATTAACTCTGCTCTAGGCTTTCAGTAAACATATCTATTCACTGTCATCTATGTTAGCAGAGAAAGCAATAATAACGATGTCGTCAGTGAAGCACTTCAGTGCAAAATTTTAAATTTTGTTTGTACAATTTTGTTATTTAGATTAAGGATTTGTGGATTGTGTGTTCAAAGGATTCTCAATTTTGATTATTAGATGCAAGAAGTGTGGGTTTTACTGTAGAATGATGTGTCACCATCTACAGCTATTTGTTTGTTTTGCAGAGACAATGTATCAAATTATCTTATTTTAAAAGAATGATGATGATCCTCTGGCCCCACCTGTGTATGTTGATAGGGGTGAATCCAAATGTTATTCATTCATAGACTTGATAGTCATCATTTAGGAGTACATTTGTCCAAAAGAGGAGTTTTCTATTCTGGAGATTAGAACAATGAGTAAGTTAAGTATTGAGAACTATGCTGATATTCTGAAGATGTTTAGGAAGTATAGGAAAATTATGGAAATATCCATTTATGTCAAAACTGAGCTATGCCCTCTAGTGGATGTGCAAATGGTACATTCCAGAGGTAAACGAAGATTCAGGTTATGATGGAGAGAGTAAGAAAAATATGATTGAAATAGAATGGAGTAAAGGATCAGAAGTGCATAAGAATGTTACTGAAACTATGATAAGGAATATGATAAGTATACAAAGGCAAGGTGAATACGAAGAGAACATTCTTGGTGAAAATGAAGATAGATAGAGATACTAGATCATCCAAACATAAGGGAAAGAGGCAGAGAAATGTTAAGAATGAAGATGATGTTGATTAGGCTAATGATGAAAAATTGGAGTTAAGTGGTGAAGCTTTTAAGTTCTTTGAGGATAAGGGGGTGTTGGTTAGGAAGGGGATGAGGATGAGGATGATGTGCAGAAAAGTGAAAGTACAAATAAGGAGAATGAAGGTGATGTTAAAATAGATAAGGATGAGTGTGAGCTTGGTGATATAGGGAGTAGGTATTCACGTGATGATTACTTAACTGATGAAGGTACAAAGGAGTTTGTGAAGAGAGTAGGTAAGAAATTTAATAAAAACGTGAAGACAATGGCCAAGGTGTTTAAGAAAAATAAGGCTGAGAATATTGAGTTTAAAAGGTTCCATGTTTCCAGGGATGTGTGTCATTTCAGAAAAGTGTTAAAGGACTATTGTATTAAGGAGGAGTATGAGTTGAGAAGGGTAAAAATGAACCTACAAGGGTAAGGGCAGTATGCACGGAGAGGGATGTATGTAAACTATCATTGCATCCATATTATCTGATAAAAAGATTTTTTATGGTGAAAACATTGTCTGGTTAGCATAAATGCCTTAGACCCCCCAAGAACTGAAATGCAATTGTAAAATTGATTGTTAATAAACTAGATGTTTTTAAAAAAAAATTGATATGAATTATGGATTAATGGAAAAACATTTGTAAACTATGTTTGGGACTGAAGTCAGGGCAATGTATGAGAATGAAAAAAACATGTAGAATTATGTGCCAAGCTAAAGAAGTGGAGCATGCTGGTCAGGGAACATAATATAATAAGTATAGTTAAGATGAAATTCTACCTTTCTCCTTCTCCAAATGCAAAGTAGAAAATGTGACAAATAGCATGACCAAATCATTCAACAACTAGATTAGGAAGATCAGATGATTTCCTGTACTGACATTTTTGGAAAAGCTGAAAATGAAGGGTATGACTATATTTCACAAAAGGTACACAACTAGTTGTTCATGGACTAAAAAATTGACCCTATTTGCCCTTAAGAAGATAGATAATCATATTAAGGCATCATGTGTATGTACACCACTTATAGTAGGTAATTCTGAATTTCAAGTACTTGGGAATCTAATTGATGATCATGATTATTATTATTATTATTTTATGTTTAGATGTTTGTTTATGATGTTTGTGTGTTGTGTTTGATGTTTTATGAGTGATTTCTATGCTATTTTTTTCTAGGTTCTACATGGCCTTGAAATGAGTGTTAACTTGTCTTTGAGAACATATTCATGCAACTAATGGAATATTTTCTGGATTACCATACTAAGATACAATAAGCTGCATGAAATTCTCAAGGTTAATATTGAGGAATTTTGTGATCCTTATTACTTTGTGGCTACCTATATGAAAGTGTATGGTGAAGTAGCACACTCATTGCCTCAAATTGACCTCTCTCTTGCAGACCCATAAACTACTGTTCTTCTACCCCGATTTTGAAGAAAATCGGGTAAGCTTATGAAAAATAGAAGAAGGGAGATTGGAGAGGCAAGGACCATTGCAAGATCAAGCATTATGACTTGTAGCAAATGTTACACGATTTGTCATAAGGCAAGAACATGTAATACCCTAAACCTTGCTGCAAAAAATGTACAATCAATTAGTCTCTTCAATTATCTCTAATGGTTGCTTACTGCCTACTATTTTTCCTTTGCAGGTTAAAGGGAACCTAAATGTACAGCATAAACCCTCTGCTACTAAAAAAGGAAAAAAAATGTTTGGATCTGCCACTTGAAGGCAACTAGATGTCTTTGTATGCATAGACAACTTTTGTAGAAGAATTGAGTTAGTATCTACATTTACATATGTTAGGTGCCTAGTGATTTTGATGGAAATTTCAAATGGCAAACTTGCCATGTAGGCTTATATGTTCATATTTTTGTTACTCTAGATGTTAGTGTAACCTTCATAAATGAATCCTACAAGTTTATAAAAGTGCCAATTTATGGATTGCAAGAAATTGTTGTTTTTCAGTTACCTTCTTATCATATCCAACAAATTCAATTGTACTACCATTTGTTCAATCAAGTTCAACACATTCAAAGTACAACTTTGTACCAATTGTTCACTTAATTACTTGTTTTTCAATTACACCCTCAAACAAACAATAACCAAAGACATAGATACATATTCTCATTTATTCATTGCCATAACTAAGACACCAATTACAACAATAAACATAATAACATTGATCTTTAATGTTAAATAGACAATCTCTCTTATTCTTACAACCACAACTTTAATCTCATCCAACTTATCTGCCATACTATCAATTGCAACCAAAATATTACTTCCATCTCTTATTGGACGTTGCACTACCTCAGAATGCCTTGTACAACCAATCCTTGATTCTTCAAATGCTCTTAAACTCTGTCCAACCCACCCACTTTTTCCACTGCTGTTTATCAACACACACCACCTCTATTTCTTACATTTCTT
The DNA here is from genome assembly GCA_005392925.1 of Aquilaria sinensis. Lineage (NCBI taxonomy): Eukaryota > Viridiplantae > Streptophyta > Magnoliopsida > Malvales > Thymelaeaceae > Aquilaria > Aquilaria sinensis. The sequence goes on along the minus strand of SMDT01000569.1, from coordinate 409,283 downwards.
CTCCCCACATGCATAATGGAGCCTCCCTGGTTTTTCTCAAACTCTAAAATTTTGACTGAAGCTCGATGACCACACCAACAACACCTATTTTCAACCTCTGATGCTCGAAATCAAAGTTGTTAACACTGCTTCCAGACATCCTAAACACATAAAAAAACATCACCCTTTTTCACAATCCAAATTCATACCATAAACCATAAATTCAAATTTCAAATATGAAAAAATTGATAAATTATACCTTTCACTATAACTGGCAAAAATCTAGCATCAACATACTTGGAAAAATGCTTGACAAATGTTTGACAGTGGGAGAAAGAGAGAAAGACAACCTAGCATCGGACGAATGCAAATGACGAATAAAGTAGACGAAGAACAGAGTCATTGCTGGTTCGAGCAAATATGCTAGGCAAGGGGCATTTTTGGGATAACATTTTACAACGTTCACTGGAACCCACTTTCTTAATAGTCCTACTGACAGAGTTAGTGATGCGAGTAGGAAGAAAAAGGGTAACTGTAGGATTTCGAAACAGGGAGGACATAACTGTAGGTTTGCCTAAACCTCTGGGTGTTAAAGTAATTTTCCCAAGAAAGAAAATGATCGACAAAGGTTATAGGTAATTATTGTATAACGTGTGCTTGTGAAATTTCAAACTTATAGGATCAAGCTATATATAATAGCTTTTGAAATGTATTATAAAATAAAAGGGTTAATTGTATCCACAACCTCTAATTTTTTATTATTGTACCATTTTAAATCTCGATATCGATTTTTTGAATAGAAAATCCTCAACCTCATGTAAGTATTTCATTTTGGATCTTTCATAGATAGAAGTCATTAATTTGGATGGGGAAAAGTGGAAAACTAGTTTTAACCCCCCTAAAAAATCCTTTTAAACAAGGGGTTAAAACTAGTTTTTAACCTTTATTTCCGTTCACAATTAAGGTTGGGACTTGTCCACTAGTAATGCATGTACTGGGGTTATTCTTATGGACTGAAGGGGGTAGATGCTAGCTGCAAAATAACATTATCTTACTACTGCAAATACACTAATGGTGGAAGCAATAGCAATTTAAGAAGGTTTTTTGCTTGTTGTAGAAACTAATGAAAATAAAATTAAATTGAAGATAGATTGTGAGGAGCTAGTTCTAGCTATCTAAGGAAAAACAACAAATTAGTGGATTAACCCCATAGTTCAAGAAATTAACCAATTAAGGGAAACCTTCTCTGAATGTATGATCTGCCATGTCCCTAGGGTAGCTAATAGGTGTGCAAACTATATTGCTACTTGGTGTAAAAAGAAGATTATTCATGTGAATTAGACTCTATGTCCCTGACCTCCTCTTCATTCTCTCATAGACTTGGACATTTTGTATAACCCTCCTTGATTGTGCTTAATAAAAGTTCTTGCATTGCCAAAAAAATAAATGTTTAAAATTTTTTATGTAAGAAATTGTGATTGAGGTCCAAAATGTTACAATATTAAAAAATTAAGGGTCATGAATACAATTAACTCATACAATAAATATGGTTTTTGTCAAAATTCAATAGGGTCATTTGTCCCCGCATATGAAAACGTGGCTCCCTTGATGTATTTGTTTATAATCAAGTGAAGCATCACCATAGTTGGACTCTTGGTGCATGATCAAGCAAATAGAAAGCATTCTCATAATTTGTAATAATAGGTGAATCATTACCTTGAGGTCAAAGCACTCTTATTACTCGAGGTGGAAAGTGTGAGGCTCAAAATCTTATTATTATTTTACATTTGGCTCATATTCACAAACAACCATTTAACTTAAGGAACATGATTCTGTGAATGAGTTAGCCTCTTAAGTCTCAACTCTAGCTCACAACATTTCAAGCCTCAACTTTTGAAAAATGGTATATGTCAGTTTAAGTATTATTAGAAAAGTCATATTTGACCCTTGATGCCATGCTTGTTTATATATAGGTAACTATTATTCATTCTAGTTTTCTATTATGGCCTTCATTTGTCCCTTCGAAGCCTAATTACATACTGAATTATGGTAAAATCTAGTGGAAGAAATGAGTTTTTTAAAAATTAGAATTCACTTAAAGATAGTTACTGTATAATGTAAATTAGAATTATTATCCACCTTAAATCTCTTGGTGCCTTGTTTGTCTTTTATGTCCTGAAAGAATTTTTTCTTACCTGGAGGGCAAAGATTTTGGGTTGGTAGTTGTTGGTAGAAATCATCTTAGGGTTGTATAGTGATGTGACTAATAGGAGAGGGGCCATGGCCTGAGGCATAAGATATCTCCATCGTTGACTAAAAAGATACAAAGCGAAAGAAGTTGAAATGCAGCCTCCCATTGGCATTAATTCCTTCCCTGGCATAGACAGCTGCCAAGTCCCATCTGGCAACTGCCCTTTGCTAGCATTTAAAGTGATTTGCTTGTTGTGCCAACCTACTTAATTGTTCCCGCTAGAAAACGCCACAAAAAAAAAAAAAAAGGCTCACTTATTCGTAAATCCAATTTGACTTGAATATAATAATTATTTGACGTATTAATTTTTAAATTTAAATAAAATTTCTTTCTCATGTAGCATTGTGGTCCATTGATTCTGGAATGATAAACTCAATCAAGTGATGAAATGCGAGGACACGTGAAAGACGAAGCTTGCTCATACACGTCACTCTAAAAAACGGAAACTTCTGGAAACAGTACAAGCCCGAGTCAAGTCCTGTACCTTGTGCGCCTGGAAGTTGGAAAAACGAGCCTAGAAAATCAAGCCTAGACCGTTAAACGTGAGTGAATTTGCCAGCACCTCAGAGGCCCAATGTTTGGACGACGCAGCAAACGCTAATCTAATACTGGCCCAATCTAATTCAATAAATCAGGTCCAGCCCAAAACTTGATTAACTAATTGCCGGGCTCTGTCCTGACCTCGGCGATTAGGGTTTTTGAATTGTCGTTCGGTGTTTGGCAAGATCGTCTCGACAGGCAGGCTTGAACCCTGCATTGCTGGCGGTCGGTCAGACTGGGAGGGGAAATGGCGCTGATGCAGCACTTAGGGCGGGCAAAGAATGTGACGCGGAGGTCGACAAAGTACTTGGAAGAGCCACTCTATCACTGGCTCTTCAAAGACGGTGGTTCGGAGCTTACCGTTCGTCAGCACTTGAACCAGTTCCTCAAAAGCTCCAAGCGCGTTTTCAAATGGGAAGTTGGCGACACTCTTAAAAAGCTTCGTGATCGCAAGCTCTACTACCCGGCCCTCAAGGTTCTTATCAATGCCTGCCCTGCCTTTTTATTTTGGGGTTTGATGATTTTCGATTTCCTCGTTCTTTTTCCTTTTATACTCTCAAGATCAAGTTGCAGAATTCTAAATCGAATGATTGTGTAGCGATCACCTAGCTGAATCGAATGCGGATATAGTCTTGCGCTTACGGGAATGACTATGCATGGAAGAGTCATGGCTTCATTCTGTCAAATTCTTATTTTGGGTCTATTGGATTCAAATTGGAAAGTGAATTTCATTGCCTTGTAGTTTAAACTTGACAGCTTTCCGAAACAATGGCGAAGAGGGGCATGAACAAGACTGTCAGTGATCAAGCTATCCATCTGGACCTAGTTGCTAAGGCCCGAGGGATTTCAGCTGCCGAGGATTACTTTGTTGATCTTCCCGAAGCATCAAAGAACCATCTTACTTATGGTGCCCTTGTCAACTGTTATTGCAAAGAATTGATGACAGAAAAAGCAGAGGCCCTGATAGAAAAGATGAAGGAACTTAATCTTCCTTTGAGCTCCATGCCGTATAACAGTCTAATGACCCTTTACACGAAGATTGGTCAACCAGAAAAGGTTCCTGGAATTATACAGGAAATGAAGGCTAATGGTGTGATGCTGGATTCCTTCTCATACAATGTGTGGATGAGGGCCCTTGCTGCTGCAAACGATATTAAGGGTGTTGAGAGAGTTGTCGATGAATTAATGAGGGATGCCCGAGATGATGTTGATTGGACAACCTATAGCAATTTAGCTTCAATTTATGTTGATTCTGGCTTGAATGAGAAAGCTGAGAAGGTGCTCAAGGAATTGGAGAAGAACAACAATAGGCGAGATCTTTCTGCTTACCAGTTCTTAATTACATTGTATGGCCGGCTGGGAAAATTGCAAGAAGTTTATCGAGTCTGGCGTTCTCTGCTGCTCACTTTTCATAAGACAGCAAATATAAGCTACCTAAATATGATCCAGGTGGTAGTTAACTTGAATGATATACCTGGTGCAGAAAAATGCTTCAAGGAGTGGGAATCCAGCTGCTCAACTTATGATATCCGGGTTCCAAATGCTTTAATTGGAGCTTATGCCAAGAAGGATCTGTTGGAGAAGGCTCAAGATCTCAGGGAGCGGGCTCGGAGGAGAGGGGCCAAGTCTAATGCTAAAAGCTGGGAGCTATTTTTGGATTATTATTTGAGAAACGGGGACATCAAGATGGCAGTTGATTGCGTAGCAAATGCTATCTCAGCCGGTAGTGAGGATGGCAGAAAGTGGATCCCGTCACCTGAAGTTATCAAGACTTTGATGGCGCATTTTGAGCAAGGGAAAGATGTTGATGGTGCAGAACGTTTTGTTGAGATTTTGAAGAAGGCTGTAGACAGTGTAGGAGTTGAGGTGTTTGAATCTTTGATAAGAACTTATGCAGCTGCTGGAAGGACAAGCCCAGTGCTGCATCGCCGTTTGAAAATGGAAAAAGTAGAGGTGAATGAGGCAAGCAAGAAGTTGCTTGAGTTGATTTCGGTGGAGTAAGTTATGTATTCTGCATTCTTTTTTTTCCCCTCAAGTTGCAATCATGTAGAACGATTCTTGAACAAATTAGAACACCTTCGTGTTTCTTGATAATAAATTGTAATCCTCATAGATGACACACTGAATCAAAAACATCTGGTGCTCTATTTTGTTCACGCCATTGCCTGATGTACTTATGAGCTCCCACAAACATCCATAGTTGCACGCATGCCCGTTGAAAGCCTGGAAATTATCAATTTCCTGGCTTGGTGCCACAATTTGGCTTTTGTTAGAGAAAGGAAGGTAGGTAATACAAGGTAAGGACAACTTCCATTCGCTTAAGGTGGGGTGTAGGTGACAGAAAACGTTTAAGCATTCTTGTGCTGTTCGTCGGAAAGATTGATTGTGGACCAGGTCCCCTACATTTGCTACTGCACCTTTTTTTTTTTTCTTTTGATACGCATATACATGAATTAGAAGGTACCATAGAAAAATTAGAGGGAGTGTCTGTTGTGCGAAAACTTGGAAGCCTTTGGCTGCTATTTAATCACTTCTAGATGACTGGTATTTTTGGAATGTGGCATTTCTTGAACCTTGGTCTTTCGCCTATGTCCGCATTGGGTTGCCATCTGAGCTAACTGCCGAAGAGGCTACTCCACTCTTGTGTTCCCTTTACTTGGTACTTGTTAAAAAGGTGTGCAAGTCGAGCCTACACATTTCACTAGTTCAATTCCCCTTGTACTTGTTTCTCAGACTACCTGTTCCTGGCTCTGTCAGTGGAACATTAAAGGGGGACTTGCCCTGTACGCTATGAGCAAACTTTACTTAAAAAGGTTGTGCACGTAAAAGACAGAGGACAGCAATGAACTTTGGAGTCGTCATGCATCTGATCAGAGCAAGTCAATTACACCCACCATGGTATTAATTTATTGAAATTAGAGCAAGTCAAAGGTGGAGAGGTTGCAGGCCATGAGAAGGTTGCTGTGGTCATCACCGGACAAGATAGACTGAGAGCGATCTAATCCTCTCGTGCAATACACAAAATCATGCGGTGTTTCAGGTGAGTTTGAATGCTACTATGAAAGCTTATAATTATCCAAACCACGATTGTTGCCTCAGATACTTGAATTTCGATGCATGCATGGGCTGTAAATAATTATTATGGACGCTGCTTTAGAACATACTCATTACCCTTGACTTTCTCTAGTTTCGATTTGTTATCATTTTGTTGCAGTTCCACCCACACATATTAATCTTTTCAATTTCAGGCTTATCTTTTCTTGTTGGGATGATTGAGTACGATCCATTTCATAATTCTTCCTTGTACCACTTTCCCCCAAATTACTTTGTGGTCTTCAACAGGAAACACCCGATTTGTTGCTTGTTTTGTTTAAGCAAATAAGGTAGATAGCGCATGATTGATGCTGGTAATTGCTTCTTCCACTCATTCATTCATGCGGCCTCATCTTTCTTATAATTGCCAGTGTCAGAGACCTTGAGCCGCACGCAACGGACAATACCGCAAACACGGTACCAGCAGTCAAGTAGACAGTAAACAAATATGTCCACATTCTTCAGGTTTAAGCAAAAATATACCATCTCTTTCTGTGGTTGACTTTAGAGTAATTATGGTAGTAATCCTAGCTGTTTAATTTGGAAACCTAATTGATTCAAGGTATGATTTTATATCCAGGTCTGATTCTACATGAATTTGAACAAAGATGGGAAGGGCCAGGAGGAGAGATTATTGAATTATTTTGCATGAATGAGAAGACTAGTGGCATGTGCATGGTCATTAATGCCGTCTAATAAGAACAAAATAGTGCTTAAGCCATGTGGTCCCCAATTAAATGCTCTGATCAATACTTGCTGAAAATCAGTTGCTAGCACGCATATTCCATACCTTGAAGATTTTTGTTTTGTTTTTTTAATTAAAGTTTATTAAACAACAAATTAGCGAAACCCCTAAGGCTGGTTAGCAAGGCCCAGCACACTCTGCTGCAGGCTTCTCTTACAAATTGCAGATCCATCAAGAACGATATTGGATAAAAGGGAGGACAATTAATCCTAGAATATCTTGCTAAATGGGACGGTATGCCTTAAAGATTTAAGTGAACTCAAATGTTAATTATAAACCAGTTAAAGTTCGGAAAACATTAATTAGATTAATGAGTCAAGTTTTAGGGCCAGTTCGGAAAACATTAATTAGATTAATGAGTCAAGTTTTTTGTTCCGATCAAATGCGTGAAAATTGGGTAGGGATGAAACTAACCTAGGGCTTTTTAAAAAATTACGAAAATGCCACAAATTAATTTGGTGGCCTCACATCTGGGTTTTGCTGGAGCAGCATTTGGGCAGAATAGTTTGTGAGTTCTCCTGGCTGTGCGACATGGCCGGTGCACCCCCCACCGTGTTCCGTGTTCTCCGGCCGGCCTGACCATAGGATCTGGTTCCCCTTAGCGCCATGAATCTGTTTGCAGCTGCATTCGATAGGGGTGTTCGCGGTGTGGTTTCGACCGGTTTCACCCTAAACCCAAACCACACCATATATGTGACCGGTTTACATATTATAAAACTAAACCGCACCGTTTACCACAAACTCTAATTGAAAACCAAACCGCATAAATGCGGTTTTGTGCGGTTCGGTTTAACTGGTTTATCTTTTCTATCCTGTAAAACAATTTAAGCCACTTTACAATACTTGTTTTAATATTAATATGTTGTTCTGAAAACTAAATAGGTTTATAAAACATCAAAAATTCCGTACTTTAGAACATTACAAACACAAAATAGCCTAATTTGTTTACTTTTACCCAAATCTGTTCAATTCGTTTCATTTGATCAATTGGCTCTCCTTTTCTCCGCTTATTTGTTTCCGTCTTGTAGCTGAAAAGGGATATGAGCATGAAAATGGGAAGAGCATAGACAAGTGGCATGACTCATTGCCAAATCCTTGTACTAGACTTAGATTTGAACAGCTAAAAAATGTTCAAGCGGCACTAGTAAAAAACACAGATCAAGCAAACAGTGATCAAACAACATCAATCAAAGTAAATTGAGCAATCTCAAGTTGTTTGCAGAATAGTTAATTCAAATACCCCAAAAACATCCAAACAAAATCAATTATTTTCATAAAATAGGTACTTAATAAGACAAACCTTAAGAAAAGCTTCCACTTTGCAGCCCTTACAAGAAGAAGATAAGAGAGGTTGAAACTCGAAAGATATGAGGTTGCGACCTACGACTGTAAGTGCCGATGCCTCCACGCGAGATTAAGAGAGGAAAGGTCAGGCTGAGAGAGGTTGAGACTTGAGAGTGAAGAGTGAGAGGCTGAAAAAATAGACTCGAGACTGAGACAAAGTAGATGAAGGGTAAGGACATACAACGTGGATGTGGGGCGTGCAGTAGAGGCGTGAAGGGCCTGAAGGCTGAGATTCTGAGAATACGAGAATGGAACTATGAAAGGGTAGTTGGGTAGATCGTGCGGTAGCAGCCAACACTTAATAGGGGAGGACCAGACCTAATATAACTAGGTTGAACTTACGCTTAGACTAGAAAAGGGGATGGGCTAATGGGCTTAAAGTTTCTAACAAGTTATTAAAGGTGCGGGTTCTGTTCGATTTTACCAGGTTTCAAAATTAAAACCCAAACCAAACCGCATATATATCGGTTTTTAGTTTTTAGAACCCAAACCGCACCATAACTCACATAAACCCGCATAATCAACGGTTTGATTCGATTCAGTCTGTGCGGTTTCGCGGGTTGGATGAACACCCCTAGCATTCGACGCCAGCCTCCTCCATCTTCCCCCTTCAGCGTCTTGTGGATTGGTGATACGACAGGATGTGAATGCAGCAACCAACAAGTGAAAAACTTGTGGATTACGCTTTGTGAACTTCGAAATGATAATTTAATTTCTTTTTCTTCTTTCCTACTCTAGTACCATCTAGAATTGGCCACCCTCCGAGAAAGCAAAGTTCCCAATATGGAGGTCATGGCAGAGTTGTTCCTCAACAATCCAAATGAAAATGATGGCCATGTCTTAGCATTTATCAATTTTTTTAAAGTTTTATCGCTTTTTTTTATAGTTAATCATTTCTTTAAATTTTTTTTGCTTTTTTTAGTTTTTTATCGCTTTTTAAAAATATTTATTGCATTTTAGATATTTTAATCACTTTTTCGGTTTTTAGTCGCCTTTTAAAAATATTTACCATTTTTTAACATTTTTCACTTTTTTGAAAAAAATGTGGCTGTTTTTAGTTTTAATCACTTTTTTTAAAAAAAATTGCTTTTTTTTAGTTTCATTCACTTTTTTCTTATTTAAATCACTTTTTTGAAAAACAATTCACTTAGTTTTTTATCACTTTTTTTATTTAATCATTTTTTTTAATTATTCATTGCATTTTATAATTATTTATCACTTTTTTGGTTTTTAATAGTTTTTTAAAAATGTTGACCAATTTTTTAACATTTATCACTTTTTTGAAAAAAATTTGCTTTTTTTTAGTTTTTTATCACTTTTTTTTTTTTAATCATTTTTTAAAATTATTCATTGCATTTTATAATTATTTATCACTTTTTTGGTTTTTAATAGCTTTTTAAAAATATTTACCAATTTTTTAACATTTATCATTTTTTTATATTTTATCTATTTTTATATATATTTAATCACTTTTTTTGAAAAAAATTTCACTTTTTATTAGTTTTAATCACTTTTTGAAAAATTTCACTTTTTTTTTAGTTTTTTATCACTTTTTTTTATTTAATTGTTGGTTTTAGCAAATTATTTATTGCATTTTAGAATTATTTATCACTTTTTCGGTTTTTAATAGCTTTTTAAAAATATTTACCAATTTTTTTTTACATTTATCACCTTTTTTTTTATATAATTCGTGGCATTTTCATAATTTTTTAAAAAGTTCAAGGTCAATCTCATCCCTGCCCAACTTTCACGCGTTTGACCGGAATGGAAAACTCGACTCATTAATCTAACTAATGTTTTTCAAACTGGCCTAAAACTTGACTCATTAATCTAATTAATGTTTTCCGAGCTTTAACTGGTTTATAATTAACATTTGAGTTCACTTAAATCTTTAAGGCATACAGTCCCATTTAGCAAGATATTCTAGGATTAACTGTCCTCCCTTTTATCCACTCAGCGCATTAATATGTACTTGCTTTATAAAAAACCATTTACATCTAGCATCATCATATTTTCGTCGGTTCTTCTTTTGTCTACTTAATAAATAATAGCCATGTAGTTGAGTGATTCTATATGTTCAAAAATTAATTTTGTTTGTTTTTTATTGCTCTATTGATTGGTTTTTGTGAAGTTGGAACTTGGAAAACCGGATTAAGTCAAAGTATAAGGGCTCAAGTTACCTTTTCAACCAATTTTAGGGACTAAATCTGTATATTTAACCATTTGTTGAGTGCTGATCGGCCTTTTCCTATTATCGTTAACGAATCCAACTTCTCCACCAAAAAAAAAAAAACAAAGAAAGTTAACGAATCCAACAAGAAAAAATGATGAAAGTGGAAAGTTTATTGAGATCAAACCAATTTGACATATTTTTTAGGTTAGGGACTAAAGTGAGATGAAAATCAAGGTTAGAGATCACAAGTGCATTTAACCCTTCGAAAGTATTAGGCTGTAGCGACAGCTTTCATGCACCGAGTATTATATTGGGTGATATTCTATATGAGAAAGTTACGTCATGGCCTTTGCTAGTAGAATAGTCTCGTCGAAACTGCCTCTCAGGTTTCCTTGTGATTAATCTTCTAGTCGAGTTGCCTCTCAGCATGTCTAATTCAATAGTTCTTCTTGAGCTTCTTTAACCCATCTTCGTGATGGAGTGTCTGATTGGTGGCAGCATTCACTATTCCTAGTTCCAATAATAACTAAGGCCCAACTGGTTTGAAGTTAACGTACTTAAAAAATGCAATATTTGCAAGTTCAGGTGTAGGTCAAGCTTGACCAAGTTAACTCATGAATGAAAAATGACATGTAAATTAGTAAAATTACGTCATGCACCACTCGTTTATACCAACGAGACTAAAGCTAAAGACTCACCCCGACGAATCCCCTGGTTCACTCGCAGATGTTAACCTAGATCTTGGCCATATAGCGTACTGCATTACCCGTTGCATGGAGCCGCAGCCCGTGGACCCAATGGAGGCCATGGACGGCCTTCTGTTCTTAAGAGATCTTATATGATTGACGGGTGGGGAATGTTGTATGAAGTATTCCAAAAAGCATATTCCACATGGCATGAACAATGGGGATTTTTAAGCTTTATAAGTTACCATGCCTAAATGGGCAAATGGGCTAAGTAAGGAAAAAAATAAGTAATGGGTTTGTGCGCACGAGATGGGCCAAAACAGTTGAAAGAGCCCGATTCACCCCAAACGTTCAAATTCACCAATTCTGCCCCTTATAAATGCCCGGTCTCGCTCCACTCTCAAACTCTTTGTTGGTTTCTGCTTTTTTACTGATTCTTAGAGTACCTCGAGTGTGAGTGCATACTTTCCAGAAAACTTGTTGTATCCTAGGGGATTATCGCAGGCCTGTTAATGGATCATATCATGGATTACATCATGGATCCAACCCACGTTAATGGTGCTCCTGCAGTTGATCCTCTGGACATTGTTCGGGAAGAGTCTGCTGATATTGAGGTTACAGTTGCCAACTGTGAGAAAGCTGTTACAACCGCAATTGTGAAAATCGATAGGAAGAAAGATCCCAACCTTGCTGTTGCTTGCAATATGGCGCTTGTTGATACTCAATTCTACATGAAAAATTGCATCGAATGCCAAAATGCTGCCACCACCATTGCCGCCAACAACATTGGTGAAACCATTTCTCGACATTTTTTAAGATAGAAGTGTTTGGTGGAGAAAATTACAAAAGATGGAAAGAACCTATTTATATGCTACTTGATGTGCATGCAGTTGCCTTCGCATTGAATGACTCCAAACCGATTGACCTCAAGGTGCAAGAGTCCTAGACTTATGCTGATAAGGTATGCCATCACATAATAATTATAACTTTATCTAATGAGTTGTTCGATGTCTACATTAAGTACAATGAAGCAAATAAGATATGGGAATCCGTGCTGTTCAAGTACATTGTGAAAGATGCAAGCAAGCAGAAGTTCGTGATCAGCAAATTCTATTGGTTGGAGATGGAGGATGAAAAAGACATCAAGTCACAAATCAATAAATACCACAAGCTTCTAAAGGACTTGAAAGGAGAAAAGATCACGCTACAAGAAAAGTTCGTAGCCGGCTTGTTGATTGAAAAGTTGCCAACATCATGGAACAGACAATAACTAAAGAACAAGTAGTTGTCTTTGGCCAACATAATCACTCACATCATCATCGAGGACACCAACGGGAAGGAGCAATGCATAGCTAAAAGGAAGCAATTGACCTCCAATGCCAATCTTGTCAACTCCAAAAGGTACAATCCAAAACAAAAACTCAATAATAACTCTAAGCCAAGACCTATGCTAGCCAATAATCATTGCTGCGATGGTTTCACAAGCATACATTGTTGCCAATTCAAAAGAGTGGGTGATAGATTCTGGTACCACTAGGCATATCTGTAGCAACAGAAATGCGTTTTCTTCTTATACTCCAATAAGTGAAGGTGTTGAAACAGTGTATCTTTGTGACTCCTAAGGTGTACTAGTTCTGGGTAAGGGCAAGATACGTTTGAAATTAACCTCTGGAAAGACACTAGCCCTTGATGATATACTGCATGTTCCTATCATAAGAGCCAACTTGATCTTTGTGTTTTTGCTGATGAAGGCTGGCATCAAGGTCACATTTTATTGTGACAAAATAGTGATGACTAGAAATAATAATTATGTGGGCAAAAGTTATTGTAACCATGGTCTTTTTGTACTGAGTATTTCTAATGTCATCAATAATGATAATGCATATTCTTTTTCTTACTTGGTTGACTCTCTTAATTTATGGCAAGCTAGATTAGGATATGTAAGTTTATCTTATTTGAAAAAGATGATTGTTCTAGATTCAATAAAGTTTATTTGTTAAGAAACAAAGATGAAGCTTTTGATATGTTTTTGTTGTATAAGTCTGAAATAGAAAACTAATTGAATAAAATGATTAAAAAACTTAGATCGGATAAAAGAGGTGAGTTTTTATTGTTTAATGACTTTTGTGAAAAAGAAGGGATAATTCATGAGTTAACTCCACTATACTCTCCTAAATCAAATGGTGTAGCTAAAAGGAAAAATAAAACTTTAAAAGAAATGATTAATGCAATGATTGTTAGTTCTTCTGCTTCTGATAATCTTTGGGATAAAGCTATTCTGCTTGTCATTTGTAAAATCGAATTCCTTATAAAAGGACTGGTATAACTCCATATGAAATATTTAAGAGTTATCCTCCAAACTTGAAGTACTTAAAAGTTTAGGGATGTCTTGCAAAGACTATGTTTCCTAAACTAAAAAAGCGTAAAATTGGATCAAAGATATCAGATTGCATATTAATTAGATATACTAAGCATAGTGCTGCATGCAGACATTTTGTGTTGAGAAGTTATATGCTAGATTGCAACATCATAATCTAAACAAAAAATGCTGAGTTTTTTTAGCATATCTTTCTTTTAAGAAAGGAAAAAATTTCTCATGCCCCCACTGATGAAAATGTCCCTGACATCAAGTGCAAAAAATAAGAATGAGTAAAAGGCAAAGGAAAAAAATTTTCTTTGGATATGACTTTTACACTTACCTTGTAGATGATCTTATAACTTTTGAACAAGCATTTTCTTTGAAAGAATCTATTTTCTGGAAAAAAGTCATTCAAAATGAAATAGACTCTATTTTACAAAACCAAACATAGGATTTAGTAGATTTAACCCCTGGTACTAAACCCACTGGTTGTAAATGGATTTTCAAAGGAAAATTTAAGCCTGATGGCTCTATTGATAAATATAAAGCAAGATTCGTAGCAAAAAGATTTACTTAAAAATAAAATGTTGATTATTTCGACACTTTGGCACTAGTTTCTAAGATTTCTTGAATAAGAGTTTTATTCGCCCTGGCTTCTGTACATAAACTTTTAATACATCAAATGGATGTTAAAACTGCTTTCTTAAATAAGGATCTACAAGAAGAAATATATATGGTCTAGCCAGAAGGCTGTGTTGTTTCTGGACAATAAACAAAAATGTGCAAGTTGTGAAAATCTTTATATGGATTAAAGTAAGCACCTAAACAACGACATGAGAAATTTGATCAAGTCTTGTTAGATAATGATTTTTCAACTACTAGAGTTGATAAATGTATTTACATAAAACTTAAAGGTAGTGAATATATAATAATCAGCTTTATGTTGATGATATGCTCATTTTTTAAACTTCTCTTGAAATAGTTGGACACACCAAACGCTCTATCTTCACAATCGATATGAAAGATCTAGGGGAAGCCAGTATGATTTTGGGTGTTAAAATCATAAGGAAATAAAGTGGCTTAATGTCATCACAAGAGTACTATGTTGAAAAACTTCTAAAGAAGTTCAACTATTTTAAGGTGACACCTGTGAGCACTCCTTATGATGCAAACACACAATTAAAGAAAAATAAAGGAGGAAGTGTTACTCAACAAGAGTATGCACAAATTATTGGGAGCCTGATGCACCTAATGAACTTCACTCGGCCTGACATAGCTTATGTTATGTGTAGATTGAGTAGATATACTCAAAATTTGAATAAAGAGTATTGGAATACACTAGTAAGAATTATGAAATATTTAAAAGGTATTATGAAATATGGTATCTTGTATGGTGGATTTCCCACTGTACTAGAAGGGTACAATGATGCTATTTAGATTTCTAACTCTAATGAAATCATATCCATTAGTGGATACATTTTCACTCTTGTTCGTGGTGCTGTGTCTTGGAGATTTTCCAAACAAACCATTATTGTTAAATCTAATATGGGATCAGAATTTATAGCTTTAGAAATGGCTGGAAGTGAAGCTGAGTGGTTGAAATTTTTTTTAACAAATATACCATTAGGCATAAAACCAATGCCTTCTGTGCTTATGCATTATGATTGCCAAGCTGCAATAGCAATTGTAAAAAATAAAACTTACAATGGCAAAAATAGACACATTCGCTTAAAACATGATGTTGTAAAACAACTACTTAATGATAGTGTTATATCGATCGATTATATGAAGTCAGAAATGAATTTGGCTGATCCTCTGACTAAACCTCTAAGAAGGAAAATGATATATAAAATATCGAGGGGAATGAGACTGTTGCCAACTTGATTTAATGGTGATGGTAACCTAACCTATATGATTGGAGATCCTATGAATTAGGTTCATATTAGTAACAATAAGTCACTATTAGACCTGGAAGCATTATAAAAATTTTCCTTAAAAGTCCTTCATATGGTGTAGATAATGCAATACTGCATTTATTAGAGGATGAGCAAAAGACTCTTAATGATTTATATAAGCCATGATGGGTGGTATATTTATACAGTACACACGTGATGAAATCACCTATATGGGTGTAGGAGTGAAGTCGCTTCTATGAGATTTATGATGGAATCTCTAAGGCACTTATGAAAACAAGGACACGGGCATGGCCAATAAGTGAAACACTGCGATAAACAACAACAATTATAGGGGTGCAATGTGAACAATGAATCACTTAATTTACAAAAGAGCATTTGGTTCATAGAAGCTATAAGCTTCACTAAATACTCTGTAAATTAAGCCTTATTGACTCTAGGATTAGTTCATAGTCTAATAGACACCAGCCACGATGTGTTGCATTCTTGAGTTTGAACCTATCAAGAAACCTTGAAGTATTGCCTTTTGAAATATGTGGGGGACTATTGTATGGAGTATTCCAAAAAGGCATATCCCACATGGCTTGGACAAGGGGGATTTTCAAGCTTTATAAGTTACCATGTCTAAGTAGGCTAGGTAAAAAAAAGAAAGTAATGGGCTCGCACGCACAGGATGGGTCATAATAGTTGAAAGAGCCAGATTTGTCTCTTGCTCGCAAAGTATCACGAGGCCCAATCCAAGTTGGTTTTTACATTATTCTAAATTTAATTTTTTACCCTTACCCGGAAAAGCTTATTTTTCATGTGTTGAGAATCAAAACAGACTCAGCATACAAAAAATCCCAATAGAGATTTTTTGTATCTGTCAGATTTACCCCAAACGTTCAAATCCACCCGTTCTGCTCTCTATAAATACCTAGTCTCACTCCACTCTCAAATTGCACCAAAGATTATTAGTTCTCTCTTCCTCCCCCTGAACTCCTTTGCTCTTCGTTAGTTTCTACTTTTCTATTGATTCCTAGAGTACCCCGGGTGTGAGTGTACTTCCCGAAAAACCTATTGTATCCTAGGAAATTCTTGTAGAATTGTTCTCCTGCACACTTTAGAGAGTCCCGAGATATAATCCTTGAGAATAGTGTACACACGCCTTGGGTTTGGCTGGGTTGTGATTGTTCGAAGGCTAATTTCACAATAAGGAGCAAGGGTGGTGGGCATAACCTTTCCACCTCCAACTCCTCCATCTGCTGAATCCTCCACCCTACCTTATCCACGAACCTCTACATCTTCTTTTTGTACTCCATCGTGAACTTTGTCTAAAACCTTTTCCTCATTGTCATCGGTGTCATTGCCACAAAATTCATGTCTCTTTCCTCTGCTATCTCAACTGGGGAGTGGGATATCGATGCGTAATGGTGCCCTAATGTTGCGTCATAACAGTTGTATTTGGTATTGGCCTCCTTAGACTACAGCCATCGGTGGACCACTTAAAGGCCTTAATGGTGCCTTGCTCCTTGGTTGGCATGAACCCTTCGCAGCCATCTATCATATTCCCCCAATAGCCACCACATTGTTCTTCTGGCACTTTTCTATACCTGACGGCAAGAATTGTGCTCTTTAGCACCGTAGCTAGTGGCAAAAGATGAAGAGAATTATTGTTACCATGGTTGCTAAAAGCCAGATAGGGAGGGATGTAGTTGGGTTCTAATGGGTGATGTAGTGTGGTTGAGGTATGACCATAAATATGGGCAAGTTTAGAGTAAGTTTGGAATTTGGGTGAAAGCGGGTTGCACAATCCAATTAGAGAATGCATTAGCGAATTTATGTGAATTCAAAACAAACTATCTGTAAAGTTAGAGTTAACTAGGACAACTAATTTTGAATAAATAGATTAAAGACTGAAATATAATTAATTGAACATATGGAAAACATTGCTTGAATGCTACTCTTTCCTTACTATTCTCTTTGTTTCAAAATGGATTCTAAAAAAGGATGAAACATTTTTTTTTGATATTTTAAAAAATTGAAACATTTTCCTTTTTTAAAAGTTTTTAACATCCGATTTATCTTACTACTATCATTAAACTTTAATTATACAAAACTCAATAATGAATCTTTTCTTTTTAATCTTGATTTTTAAACTCTCACTATCACTTCAAGGTAGATGCATAAAAGCGACTAAAGAAACAATCACAGTAGTCGCACAAAGTGACTAAATGACAACTAAAATATTCAGTCCCAAATATCTTAGTCGTTAATTTAGAGTGACTCAGTAGCGATTGTTTAGAGCGACTGGAATGTTTAGTCAATCATTTAGAGACAGGCTGGAACAAGAACAACTAAAAGCTTTGGTCGCTCCATATGGCGACAGAAATTCAATTGCTCTTGTTTTTTCATTTTGCTTTATTTATTTATTTTAATTTGTGGGCATTTTAGGTGTTTTATTGTTTTTACAATTTCCCCCAATTTTACCCTTTGATTTCCTACCATCACTGCCCTTCACTCATATGCTCTGCCATCATCTCAACCTCTACCTTTTCCCCGTATTCGTCTCAAATTTCTTTGGTAATATCTCTCCCAAATTGCACCTCTGGTGGCATTGATTTTCTTTTCCGTCAAATCTCAATCAAGTAAATTATACAAAAAAATTTCACATAGGAGAATGAGATCAAGGCCAAAGGAGGTTGCGAACGTAGAAGGTGGTAGAGTAGGAGTAGAGGAAGGAGATCAGCGGAGACGACGGAGATGGTGTCAGGATTCATGCAGAAGCAAAAAAAATATAAATGAGAGAACGGAAAAGGTAAAGGAAGATAAAGGAGATGAAAAACGAGAGAATAAGGAAGAAGAAGGGACATAGATGGTGCTATTTTCTAGTAGGGGCAACTGATGAATGACTGAAATCAAGATAGCCACTAAAGAGCGATCGACAGGGAATTATTGCTACTAAAAAGTGACTGAGGAACGACTAAATTGCAGCAACTGAAAAGTTTAGTTGCTCAAAAATTGAGCTCTATCAAATATTGACTAAAAGGTGACTAAACATGCTTAGTGACTGAAATTCAATAACTCCTTTTAGTCGTTTTCTTGCTTTTTTTTTTTTTGTAATATATGCAAAACCTAAAAAAAAAATAATCTTTTTAATCATTATTCAAACACTCACAACACAATACTCAAAAAGATTCTTCTTTAATTTTAATTTCAATGAAAACTTTGGGAAATGCATCATATATTATATACACTTTAATCTTAATGTTTGTAGAAACATTTCAATCTTTACGGGACTGATAACGTATAATTCAATTTATAGATTTTTGCAATTATGTAATATGAACTAAAATCAAAGAATAAGTACGCTCACTTGGATGCCAACTGGGTGTCAGGTACAATGATTTCGTGAACCCAAAGTATATATGATAATGTACCATAGGAAAAAAAAGGAGTATAATTTCGCTCCAATTCTGGTAGCCGGAAATGAAAGGCACACAAGTGCGTGCTCCCAATTCAGAGATGAGGGTGGTTTCAATTTGCAACAATAGTTTGTTTTGGGGCCACAATATTTTGTCTGCTTAATTGACACTCTTTCTACCTTAAATTCTTTGTATTATTTATTTTTTAATAATTAATTTATAATTTTTTATTTTAAACATTTTAGTATATAAATGAAAAAAATTTATATATGAATGATAAATTAAATCTATACTTTCTAAATATGTATATTTTTAATTTTTTTTCTATTAAATAATAACATGAATAAATTTAAATCAAGTTATTTGAAAAAGTCAAGAGGTCAAGAGAGCAAAGATAGTGAGAGAGAGGGAGGGCCTATTGACTTCCGTTAAGTAGTGGTACGTTTAAATTGATTTCTTAGTTGGTTACTCAATTGGTTTTTGGTTCTATTAAGTTGGAATATACTTTTTGCTCTCTCTGATACGAAATCAACTCAAGCGTGTTCGTATTGTATACTTGTGTAACACTTAGATTTGTTAGACTTTAGTACATGAAGTGATGTGGAGAAAGAAACAAGCGAGGCAACTGAGACGAAACCATAATGTACTTTCACAGGATGTTTCTTTTTTCAATTCTTTTGCACATTTAATTACATAGCCTCAGTTAATTGACATAATTAAAGAGGTAAAGAATTGGAGTAACATGGAAAATATGTAAATACTTACTACATAAGAATACCCCGAGCTCACTGATTGATCTCGAGAAGAAACCCAAACCACCCAAAAAGAAATTGGAGAACAAAAAAAGAGCTCTATAATATGGAGAGAAATATAAAAAAAGAAAATTAAAGCGCAACCGGAACTCTTTCTTTCCAGTTGTGCTCATCTAGGGACACTTGACGTTTCTCCCGGGTCCTCCATAGTAAAAGTAATTACCCCAAACTCTGTTAATCCCTCCTTGTATGTCGTAGCAATTCTGATGGTCCGCCAAAACCCGCAAATTTGATAAGGGAACCAAGTTATTGTCCCAATCCACTGTCTGGAGATTCCGGAAATACGAGGCTTTTCCGAACCCTTCTCCTGCAAAGTGCCCGCTTCCCATTGCCGTGCCCGTGTGCGACCCTCCCGTCCCGGAGTTCACTATTTCGCCCCCGAATTGCACCATCGTCGCGTGGTCCCTCAGGTGGCTGAACAGAAACGACGGCCAGTACCCCACCAAAATGCCCGACCCGAATTCCAGCCACCAGTTCCCGTGTTTCGGATCCTGCACATATGTACATGTACACACACCTTTTAGAACTATCTTCATGTACTGTTGCACAAGATCTTTCAGGAGCTTTACTTGGGAAAGAAGAATCCTGTAAATTAAGTCGAAAAGCACTAGGAAGGAAGTAGGGGTGCAGGCTACGTTCCGGTAGTGGATGGCCAGCACTAGGAATAAAGTTAGGCATGCATGATGTTATTTGGTTGGCCAGAAAATTTATGACCATTGACTCTCTGATTTTATTTTTCACTTTTAACCTACATGTTTAATGATGGAACCTTTTCCTTCCATCCGCATTTGTGAATCAACTTCCTTCAGATCCAAGGGTCCGCGTGCTTCCAAGTGTGTGACGTGTCCTACGAATTCTCTTGGGGTGTGGCCTAACTGAAAACAGAGAATATTTAGGGGGGGAATTTTATCCTTCCCCAAGTCCCAAGTGGGTTTTGTTCCTTTCGTTTCGGGGGCGGATTTACCTTCCAAATGAGTAAGCTAATATCGAACTGTCCGCCATTATAAGATGAAGTTGGAGAGATCGCGGCTCCAATTGCGATTCTGTTAGTTGTCTGGACAAAGCCCGAGCATAGCAAATTATAACATCCTGTTGCTTGATACGCATCGCTCTGCCAATAGAAACAAGAACAGAAAAACAAAAGAACTTATTAATTCCACTACAATGAAATGATTCTTTTTTTTTCCCCCTTCAGGTGGCATAATTAATCTTATGCTTTAAGATAGGGGCTTAAACTTTCGGAAAAGTGAAAAAAGAAAGAGGGTACAATACATTGCAATGATACTTACGGTCCAATACGTAAAGAACCTGGAGTAGTTGTCACCGTAAAGCTCAGGGCTGACCTGCGGGAAAAAACCGAATGAAATTAGTGAATCCGGTAGGGTAGTCCTAAAACAATCACATTCAACTTGTAATGACCCATGAAATTAAATAGTTACATCTAGGTACAAGCAGGGCAGGCAGGACTCAGGAGGGAGAGGGAAAGTAAATGACATGCCTGCCAGCCAGCTTCAATGGTGTTAAGGTCGTCGCCGAAAGAGCCAGAGATGACCCACATCTGCGACAAGCTGAACTCATACTGATTTGCAACTCGCGGTGCCCACACATTTATGCTTGCCTTGGCTCCGTAATATTCTTCTCCACTCACATACCCCACTGCGTGCTAGAAATTCACGTTCCCAATTTCACTAATTACTCCTCTATTCTATTTACATTATTTAATAATTATACCAGTTACTACTAATAGATAAATCCCAACTACCAAAAGCTGCCACTTGGTAAATAAGGCCTCACACTAACATAAATCATTTTTTTGTAAATGGGTACACCCATGTAGGAAGTTAAATTAAGGGGAGAAAAGGAACAGGACTTAAAGCCAATGGTGGTTCTTCTTTTCCCACCCAGAAAAGGAAGGGAAAAGAAAAAAAAAGACCAGGCACCTCTTGCTTAAGGAAAAGAGAAATTAATTACAAAAACTCAAAAGCAGTTTTTTGTGTCCTGCCTCTTTTCTTATGTAGTAGTATTTTTTTTAATCGGTTCAATTCTTAATTGTGGTAAGACTGTAATCTTTACGAAAAGAGGAAAGCAAACAGACAATTTGCAGACCTAATTCACTAGTTTAGCCATTTAATTTGACCACTTTCCTTCGTTGAGTTGCTTTAAGAAAATACAATTTGGGAGTCATTTCCATTTCTTCTTCTTCTTCCTCTTTTCTTTTTTTTTTTTAAAGAACGGTGCTGCAGCTTTATCAACAGCTTTCATGCGGCAGCAACCAAGTTATTGACTATTAAGAGTATCATCACTTGTTTTCTGCACAGAATTTAGTATTGTGCACCAGATGATTACCTCATGGCCATTGCTGGTAGAGTCTCTTCTGAAGTGTCTGCTAGGCTTCCTTCCAAATCTTTTAATGGAGCTGGCTCTAAGCATATCTTTTTCAGTAGTTCTTCTGATTGGAATGGTCCCTTCTGGACATGATTCACCAGAGAAGCTCCAAAGTTGGAAATCTTCTACTTCCAGGTTTGTTGGGTTGCGCCCGTTTGGCCTCTCTGGTGGATCCTGCAATCTCAACAACAACTGTATTGAATCCCACACGATTGCTTAATGTGCCCAGATGGAAGATTTTCAAGTAAATGGACTCGGAAGTACCAGTGGCCTTCCTCCTCTTAATCTAGGATGATCAAAGGCTGGCTGGTGATGAGATAGCACGCAGTCTATAACGTCACCATCTAGACTCTGCAGACAAAAGTTTTCATTTAATAACGCCAAAAACACATGTGGAAAAATTAATTTTGGTCCGTACGAAACAGAGGAGAAGCAGGGGAGATTCGGGTTGCCTGAATTGTCTTGACGGCCGGCTTATTGATCCTCTTGAGATGTTCTCTTATGAACTTGAGCTTCTTTAACTCTTCTTCCGGCCGGAAAGTTTGATTGGTGGGATGGAGGTTGCCGGATTCCGACGAATGGACGGGACAAATGGCAGAAGCAACAAAGAGGAAGAGTACAAAAAAGGGTATGATTGGCGAAGGCTTGTTCTTGCACCAACTAGACGCCATGTTTGAGAAACCTGGTCGCACCAAATCTGCTTCTTTTTGTATACATTGATGTTGTTGCCTTGTCGTGGGAAGAAAACAGCAGCATTTATGGTTCCTAGTTTTTCCCCACGGGAGCGCAACTCCCACCAATTCCATCCAACACAAAGCTCTCCAAAACTTACTTGATTTCACTCAGGCCTCACCATTTCCAAAGCTCTCGTGCCCGAGAATGAGAATGGGACGACCAACAGAAGCTTCTCTCTCTCTCTCTCTCTCTCTCGCTCTCTCTCTCTCCTCAAAACCTCTCTATAAGTCTTGTGTGATATGAGAGTAAGATATAATATCTGAGAATTGTAGTGTAGCAGTACTGGTTTATATTTTTCTGACAGGTTATTAAATTTCCCAAGGTTAGAGGGATGAGGTGGGTTGAGTTTTCTTAAAGTATTTGCCATGTGGGTGGGTTGATATAAATACTGGGTAGTGATGAAATCATGGCTTGAGAATTTTAAAATTGGTGGAAAAGAATTCGGGAGACGCAGAGAGCAATGAGCAGGGCATGGAGGTGTGTTCCCAGTCTCCAATACAAGGACTGAAAAACTTTAGCTTTTGCGTTAATCTTGGAGGGCAAATATGGAACAGGGTTGTATTATTATTATTCTTTACTTTGGATATGAAGACAGATGGGAATTACACTTGATTCTGGGTTTCCAAAGTTCTTTGCTTTAGGGGCTTCTTTCCCACTTCCCTAGATGTTCTCTGTGTCAGCTATTTCTGTTTTTTTTTTTCTCTTCCTAAGAAAAATGATTTCTGCTGAAAAAAAAAAGAAGAAAAAGAATAATAGAGGAGTTTTGATTTTCTTCGAGTACAGTAATGCAGCTTAGTAAAGCTAATCCACTTTGGCTTCTGAAATTCTCTGTGACCATGTTAATTGAATCAATGTGGTGTCGAGTTGTAGACTTGAAGTAACTTAGGAAAGCCTGAAAAGCAGAAGGCAAGTACTAAGCTACAACCAGACGTACAGTAAGAGATGCGGGCTTAGGAGTTGGGAAGCTGCGGTTGGTCGGTCAATTGAAGGGAAAGATAGTCAGCTTATAGTTAGTCATAAAATGTGCGACGTGTATTAAAATGTTTATACTGATAGAAGTTTTGTACTTATGATTATGATTAATGCATTAAACATTTTACTGATAAATTTGATAAACTTAAATAGATGTTAAGCATAATTTTATCTTTATCATTTTTGCTTCATTTAGTAAAACTTGTAAGCATTTATATAAAAAAAAATTGTCAACAAAATCTAAGTCCGTAGGAGTTTTGGTGAACATACTTTTGTGAGCTGTCGTTTTCAATGCGAAGCAAAATTTGTTCCCGTGTTGGGCATGCTGTGTTGGCAGGCGGACCACAATAAGCATGCTTATTTTCATTACATGATATAGTATTTATTAATGTTAAATTTACTGACTTCTCGCCTATATAATTTCTCCGCTTCTGGTTCTGGTTTCGGGGTTCAAGTTTTTTCTTTTCTTTTTTTTCCCCCCTCCTTCGTGCGTGTTTACTGGAGCACCTGCATGGGAATATAATTTTAAGGCTAATAATAATGACGGCTTTTACGTGTTTTTATTCATTTTCTCTGTTCCCTGTTAGTTTAGCTGCCCATTCGACCATTGCTTTTTTTTTTTTTTTCCTTTTAATCAATATGCAATGGAGCAAAATATAGGGTAAAATTCAAATTTAGTCCCTTAACTATTTAGTTTCTCCTAAAAATGGTCTTCTAACTCTAAAAATGACTACTAAGGTCCTCTAACTCAAGTATCGTGTTCGATTCGAGTCTCATCAGTCAATTAAGTTGTTATTTTGGATGGAACTTGCCTACATAGCACCCATAATGTTACGTGGCTTCCTCTTTAACTAAAACGGATGGTCATTTTATACAGATATGAAAATTTAAACACAGATTGACATAAACACAAAATCATGGGACCTAAAACATAGATAAACCCTAATTGTCAAAATTGAAGAGCAAATGGAGGAGGCTGACAGCTAAAGATGGGAGGGCCGGAGGCTAACAAATCGAGATGGTGGTGGAGGCGGATGACTGGAGGAGTAGATCGAATATAGAAGAATAAATCAATGGAGACAAAATGATGGAGATTAAAAACGGATGAGGGATTCGAATGGCGATTCGAGACATAAAATGATAGAGATTGAAGGCATTGAATGATGATGGAAATCGACGAAGAGGTGGAAAGAATCATAGTGGCCACCCCTGCCATTGAATCACCATTTGAATCCCTAACCCATCGCTCAAATCGCAAATGAATGTGGCTATATCGCTCGAACCACCGATGAATATGATTATGCCACCTTCCTCTTCCAATCAAATTACAGATTCTATGAACTGTCGTTAAACTAAAGGTGGAGGAAAAAGGCCGATCGGATCTCATTAGAAATAGGGAAGATATGGCATTTGAGTTATTTGTGTTTCAAGTCCCCAAGATTATTGTTTATGTCAGTTTAGGTCTGAATTTTCATTTCTATATAATATGGTCATCCTTTTTTCAGTTAAAGAGGAAGCCACGTGGCAGTGTATGTGCCATGTAGGCAAATTCTATCAAAATTAATGCCTAAATTAGTAGTGAGAACTAAAATAGGACAAATTATATGAGTTAAGGGACTCCAATAAGCACTTTTAGAATTAAAGAACCATTTTAGGACAAATCGAATAGTTAAGAGATCAAATTATTTTACCCAAAAAACATATTATCTAAAAGAAATAATTACTTATGTCACGATACATTTATTCATTTTATCTTAGTCTTGAAATTGATAAAATAGGCACACAACCATTTACTGTTTAAAAGGTGCTATGTGTTCGGTAATATACTTTAATTTTATCCGAGGCTTTGTTAATCTGAAAGTGTTGGGAAAATTTTTTCAATCATCTATCACGTGTGGTGAAATAACAAATATGATCAAACTGATATAAACAAATTTAACGTGGTTATACTCTTAACTAACTTACATCAATAGATGAGAGAAAATCACTTGAACAAAATATACAGATTATAATAAAGGTATGCCCACACTGCTCTATGGATCCCTTACACACCACTGATAACCCCAATATCTTGCCTTTACACAATTACAAGATATGAGAATCACAAAAAACTTCTTATCCTAGTCTTTTCTGGCCTTTGAACCTTCCTTCCATCTTGAAACTCTCATATCTTATTTTTTTAACTATATTGGTTTTTCTCTCAAAACCTTAGCACAATAAGTTTTCTTTATAGGTTTTGCACAAACCCAAACCACATTAAAATAATAAAATTAAAACCAAATCATAAAAAAAAAAAACATAAACCTAATCCTAAAACAAAATTGAATTAGTAACAATTTCAAGTCTTCATCTTTTTTGAATTTGAGCTAATAACCTAATAATCTTTACATTCGTTCAAATTCTCCTTACCTCTATATTTTCACCAAATCTACGAAGCTCACATTCTTGTTTGCAAGGACTTCACATTCAAGGGATAATTTTTTGTCTCTCATCTCACAATTGTACTTCCAACCAACTCATAGAAATTATTTGAATTCTTCATTCCTTTCACCACAATTATTGCATCATTTGAAATCTATTGCCCTCCACCTTGAACAAAAAATCTATAATCCAAGCTATCCAATCTACCACGTGAAATCAAATTTTTTTCACATTTTGGAACATACCTCACATCACAAAGCATCTTAATACTTTTATCATGTAATTGAATCTTCACACTACCAATACATTTGCACCATTCATCCAAAAAATTGGTTTGTCACTTGTCTCAAACTTTGTGAATCACTACCTTTTTGTGCAAACATGTTCTGAATAAGTAAAATCAAATACCCAAACATCTTTCAAATATTTCTTCCTACCAGCTTCTTGCCCCATTAAAGTTACAGTTTCATCGTCACTTTTGTTATTCTCCACCACGTTCACATCACCTTTATTTTTCTCCTTCATTTTTCTTTTTTTCTTCTCCTTTACCTAAAAAAATTCTTCTATGTCCTCTTCCAATTTCAGGAATTTTTTTTTATATGCCCCAAATCATGACAAGACTTGCATTCCGTATTGCTCAAATCTTTTCCTTATCTCGAACTTGATCTTCTTCTTGAATATATTTTCCCTCTCCAACGACTTCTTCCTCATTCCGCTATGAACACATTATTGCCTTCATCTTTTTCTTCAAAATTTCTCATTCAATCATGCTCCAAAAGCATAATGGTTACATTTTTTATTTTCAAGGTATTTCTTCCAACCATCAATGGATTCATAACTGGCTGATATAATCTTGATAAAAAATTAATCAAGATTATAGCCCTATCTTCTTCTTCTTCTTCTTCTTTTTCAATCTTTTCATCAATACTCTTCAATTGTGTAATAAGCTTGTTAAACTCATTCAAGTGTACAATCAAGCTACTTCCACCTTTCATCCTCAAACCATATAATTGTTTTTTCAAGCATAACTTATTTGTAACAGAATTTGACATATATGTATCTTTAAGCTTATCCATTAATTTTGTTAGAGAGGTCTCATTCAACACATCATACTTTAGTTGTGGTGCAAAAACTAATATAATCATATTCACTGCTATCTATTCCATTTCTTTCCACCTTACATCTGTTATAGATTTAGGCTCTGTTTTCTTAAACACATTGCTAATTTTCTATTGAATTAACACATTCTTCACCATGCACTTCCAAAGACTAAAATCTCCAGATCCATCAAAACAAACAATTTGAAAACTCAACATCTCCGCCATCTTGAACCAAGCTCTTATACCATTTGTTGAGAAAAATTTCCCAATTACCTATCACGTATAACAGAACAACAAACACGATCGAATAGATATAAATAAATTTAAAGTGGTTCAGTTTTTAATTAAACTACATCAATGGAAGAGAGAAAATCACTCAAACGAAATATAGAGATTACAATATACGTATGCCTTTTGTGTTTACGTTGGCTTATGGATCGCTTACACACCACTGATAACTTCAAAATATTGCTATCTCACAATTACAATATATGAGAATCGCAAAAAAATTTCTCATCTTAATCCTTTTTTGCCTCCAAACCTCCCATCCCTCATGAAACCCTCACATATTGCCTCTTCATCACATTGGCGTTCTCTCATGCTCAAAAATCCTAACACAACAAGTCTTTTTATAGGCTTCACACAAACTCAAACAACATTAAAATAGGAAAACTAAATCTCAAATAAATAGAAAAACTAAAACCAAATCCAAAACAAAAATATAAACTCAATCATAAAATAAATTGAATTAGTAAAAACTTCAAGTCTTCATCTTTTTTAAATTTAAGCCAATAACCTAACAGAAAGTTTTATAAAATGATTTTATATCAATAAACTGATTTTTTGTTCCAACTCTATGCTGTTTGGTGATTTTTATAATGTTTGTATTAAAAAAAACACAATGTCAATGAGTTTAGGGTGATTCTACATGTTCTCGAGAACTTTCTTTTTCATACGATGTCTTAGAAATATTGTGAATGACATTTAATTTGGAGTTTATTTTCATAGTGGGTTTTTTTTTATCTCACGAGATCTACAATTAATAAATAAGTATCTTTAGGGAAAAAAAAATGATACTTGCACTGTCCAAGGTAAAACTGTCCTTTCAAAAAAAAAAAAAAAAGCTCTTGCGCCAGCATTCGCAATCTTTCAGAAGGACGTATACTTGCAATAAATGTGCTAGAGAGGGTAATGAAAATATACAGTAAAACTAGTTACGCGATAACGTTTTGATAATTAATTGAAAGGAAATACTTGTGTCATTAGTTTTATTTTGTTGAGAGAAGTTGCAAAATAAAAGTTATTGCAAAGGACAGTCGCAAGTCTTCTGGCAAGGACTGGCTTGGTTCAGGTTAGTTACTCGAGAGGTTGAATTTTGAGAAACAGGCTGCCAATCTTGTCCCGGTTCCGGACATCGTTATTCTGAAAAATTTAACCTCCAAGGACCAAGGCAAACATACATTCAATGACGTCAACAAACTGTGACGCTGACATAATCAAATCCAAGAAGTGGGAAAATTCAACTATGGCCCCTAATCTTTTAATATTGTCCTATTTTAGACCCTAACCTCAAAACTTCACATGAGAAGTCCTTAGCCTCAATTTTTTATTTCATTTTAGACTTTTGAAAGACATAAAACATTTAATTTGACGGAACTACACATGTGGCATGCTAGCATCCGTCCGTCTTGCCATGTGACCCAATAATCAATTGTCGGTGATAATGTAGAGAGGAAGAAAACCATTAAAAAAAGGAAAATAAAAATAATAATAATAATAATAATAAATAATAATAATAATAATAATAATAAAGAAACTGGAAAAAAAATTGAAAAGCATCGAATGAAGATTTTGTTTGTTCAAGCCGCTGTCGTCCGCCCGTCTGAATCTCCAGCTTTTAAATTGCCAAATCATTGTCCCCCTCACTGTCCATTCGTTAATCTGTACATCTGCAGCCATTTGAATCGTATAATTGACCTCCCCCACACCATTGAAATCATCGAATCACCATCCTCCTACATCGTTAACCCATCGTTGAATCTGGCCATCCATCGTTCTCCCACACATTGTTCCAATTGTCGAATATGGTTGTCCAATCCTCCAATCATTCTAGGGGAGTTGAGGCAGAGAGGAGAATTTGTCAGTGATAAGTAGAGGAGTGAGGAAGGTATTGGCAAACGAAATAAAAAATTCACGTCGAGTTTTCTCAGCGGCGATGCTTTTAGGATGACTTTGGAGAGAATGCTTGAGGTTAGGGGGGGTTGAGCAATGGATAATAGTTGATTGGTGGCGACGGCGTGGGCAGTGCTGAAAGCATCAGGTAAGGTTATGGTAAGTTTCCCATTTTTTATTTTTTTCTTCATTTTCCACATTATTACTTGGTTCCATTCATTGTGCCACGTGGTCAATTGCCCCAGACTGGCATGCCACGTGACTAGTTTCGTTAATTTTAATATTTTTTGTCCGTCAAAGGTGTAAAATGAAACAAAAATTAAGATTGAGGACTTCTTATGCAAAGTTTTGAGGTTTGGGTCCAAAATATGACAATATTAAAAAGTTAGGAGCCATGAGTGCAATTTACCCTCCAAGAAGTTTTTAGCTTGGCATAAATACCTTTGAGGTCCCTTAACTTGACTAAATTTGGACGAGTTACTCCCATAATTGATTTGTTGTTTAGCGTTTGATTTGTAAAGTTAGAGGATCAGCATAGGCTATTTTATATAAGCGACTTACTCGTATTGGTTAGCTAACTCAGGGAACCTTGAGGCATTTAGGCCTTTTAACTTTCCTTATCAGTCATCACCCTGTGGTCTTTTTACTTTCTACCTTAAATAGAAATTAAAAACCTAGAATTTTATTTTTTAAATTAATATTTCATATATTAACAATTACTTGAGTTATATTTTGTATTCCAAAGTAATTACTTTTCTTAAAAAAATATTTTAAAAATAATTTTCAAGATTCATATAATACACAGTTTCAATTTATATATAACTTGAGCAAATAGTTATTGTATATAACAGTAATCAATTATCAAAAATCTTTCCCCAACATACCCTCATACTCCTATTCCCCCAACTACATTTTATTTATGTTAATCTGTTATTTTAGTTAGCATAATTATATCCACAATCGCCCTTAAAATGTAAAATGCTTATTCAAACCACCTTTTGTATTGTTGCAAAATCTTTGATGACTCACAGCATAGTTTAGAAGAAATAAATATAGATAGGTTATAAAAAATTCTGAGTTTGCTTCTATAAAGTGACTTGAATTTAAGCCATAACACCAAGTACTAACCAACCATAACAATAAATCGCAATTATGTTGGGATTATTTGGAAGTAGCTAGAGATATGATCATATAATAACTAGCTCGGGCTATTATGAGCATGGAATGCTTAAAAATTAGCTAAGGGACTTAGTTATTTTGGAGCAAGGTGTATGTATATAAAATTAATTGGCAGAACATCAAATAATTGGAAGTGGCAGATGAGCTCCAATAATGATTTTTCTGTGAAGACCTTATCCCGGTTGGTTGACGATGCCATTCTGGAGGTAGTGCCTAGAGTGCGCATTTCAAGATGGAATTCTTGAAAGTTAATATACAAATTTGGAGGGCAGAACAATATCAGTTACCTACAAGAGTTAGTCTTGCCTTGTGTGGAATTTATGTTGAGGAAGCTATATGCTCATTTTGCAAACAAGAGGAAAAGACATTGGACCATGTGTTGGTAAGATGTTCACATGCTACATCAGTCTGGAAATTGACAAGATTATGGTGGCATCTTGGAGAAACTGCAACTACAACAATAGGAGATGCGCTAAGTGACTAGAGTGTGGGAGGCTTCAGTTCGTCACAACGAAAGGTTTGGGAAGCAATAACATTTGTTGTGTTGTGGTCTTTGTGGAGCAAGAGAAACAATCTTATTTTTAAAGAAGACGATAAGGCTGATGAGCAGGTGCTGTTGGAAATTTAAACTCTATCTTTCTTATGGATTAAGAATAGGTGCTCAAAGCTAAATTGTAACTGAGTTGAATGATTTTGTAATCCTGAGTTAGCTATTGGTAATTGTTTATAATTCAAGAAAGTTGTTTTGGCTGGCCATGGGTGGTTGTGCAGTTATAGTGGGGCTAGTTTCTTGCTAGTACCCTCACTGTCATAATTATTTCCCATGTTTTAATTTAATTGTTTGTCTACTGTTCAAAAAAAAAGTATACAAAATTAATAATAATATATATAGCGACAAATATATTTTGTTGCTATTAATTTTTTCGCATGTTTAATGATAAGCGTGACCGAATATTCCATAAAGAATTTATCTTTCATTTAAACAATAAAAAATTAACATATTTTTCTCGTCAATTGAGTGACACATCCAATTGAAATATAGAATATATGATAAAAGTGAAAATGATACTAGAATATAGCAATAAGCCAAACAGTCTAATGGTGAAAATAAAGGAAGAAACGAAGATCTAAGTGGGTAAGGTTGGCCCATGAATCAAGAGAGAAAAAGAAGGTGACCCACTAGACCCAAGAGAAAGTGGCGGTGCGAAGTCCATGTAGACAGATGGGTCCAGTCGAAAAGTAGAGACTAGAGATCCATCAGCCGAAACTCACTTTTCCTCGTCTGAGGAGTGAGGGCTAGAGTTAGAGCTAGAAGCCCAGTTGACTTGACTTGACTCACCAAGGTGCTGCCGCCTCCCTTCGGGAGAGATCACGCGAGAAATGAAGGAAACAATCAATAAATAGAATTGCAGCCATTTTCTTCTCTGCATTATTCACGGACATATGCAAATTTGGTTTTTATGAGTTGGGACTGAATCTTATCATGACTTGATTTAGAGCATTAAATTAAAATAACGCATGTAGTTGTTTTATACGACCAGTAGTATAAAACATATATATGAGTAGAAACTGTAAAATGAAGGAACTTTTCAGTCGAAAATTAAGTCTAGCTAAGTTGACAGAATAATATTCGCGCAAAAAGAAATAAAAGACCATGCATAAGCCACGAGCGAGGTACATAAGAAAGGAGAAAGGTAAAAACAATTATAGATTGCATGTCTTGTGAGTTGTAACCTGCAAAGCGCAGCTGAAATTGTTTAAAAAGGAGTAAAAAAAAAAAAGGGAATAATTCTAAAGCGAATTCCACTCTGAACTTTGAAACCGCATTAAAAGTAGAGAACCGAATCATGAGGGGACACTGTTATACTAACTCCTTCCCAATGTGTTTTCTCCGTAACCTTTTTTTAATTTTTATCTTAAATTTAATTTAAATTTATTTATACTCTTATTTATTAGAAATTTTTTAAAAAATTATTTTTAAAAACTAGAATTTTTTTTTTGCATTTATATACTAAATTATTAAAGATAAAAATTACAGATGTATTGTTAATAATAAATGATGAGATAAACTTGCGACAGAGGAAATTTATTCTAATTTATGTGTACTGATTATAAATAATAATAGTAAGACGAAATAATTTCCAGATTTCATTTTTATTAGCGCCATTTTTTTTTTTGAGGTGACTCTCCGCAATGATTTTGTCTAAGGACAACAGATAAGTCAGCTTTCCTAGCTTGAATTTAAAACTTAATTAACTAGCCAGCTAGTGCTTTGTGGTACAAAAAAAAAACAGAATGCCAATAACTTAAATCTTGAGAAAAGGCTAAATAATAAGCAGAGAAAGAGATATGTCGGTCTGACCATGCTCATATCATATCACCCAATCAAATGATTTGGGGAGCGTGAACATTGTAAGTGGAAAGGAGGTTTTTGGATTCATTATCATCCATCTTAATTTCACTCTTCCTTTCAGCGCAGCCTGTATATATATATATATAACCCCCATTAATTAATCAGAACTTAATTAGACTTGTATATGGTAAAAGGTTTTCAAGCCTTTTGAATAATAATAATAATAATAATAGTAGTAGTAATGGTAATAGTAATAGTAACACGTAAAAGCTTTTATTTGTAGTATAATTGATTCGCCAACAACTGATATTTCAACCAAACCAATTTAAAATATTGATTGATATACATGAATAGGGGTGGAAATGAGCCAAGCCGTTTATCAAACGGTTCAGACTGAAACTCAATTTTTTTGTTATCGAACCAAACCTAACGAGTTTCGACCCGAGTTTTGAGTCGTAAGATAAGTTCGAATCCTTAACGAGCTGAGCTTCAAGCTAGGTAGTGTTCGACTCGAATCCTTATCGAGACTAACGAACCTGGTAAGAAAATTAATATAATATAATTTATCTAACCTGAATTCCCTAAAATTTCTACACCTAATTGTATCTGTTGTTCATTCTCTTCCCAGAATACCAGAACCACTTCAGAGCAATAGCAATTGATAGATCCCAGCCCAAAGTCACACCTACCACCGTCACTCTCATCGGTCAGCGGCCACCTTCACGACACTAATCACCCACTGCTTCACATCGCCATCGTGCAACTCATCATCTCTTTGTCCATTGTCAATCCAATTGTGATCGCCAAGCCTTATTTGAGCACCTGGTAATCCCCTTGTGATCGCCAAGTAATTGAATCACCTTCATTCATTACTTCATTGTCAAACATCTAGAGCTTCGTTCGAGCTTCAGTCTCTGACAACGACAACCACCGAAGTCAGGTAAAAACTTTAAAACTCAACCCAAAACAGAAACTATTGGATC
Organism: Aquilaria sinensis; assembly: GCA_005392925.1. Taxonomy (NCBI): domain Eukaryota; kingdom Viridiplantae; phylum Streptophyta; class Magnoliopsida; order Malvales; family Thymelaeaceae; genus Aquilaria; species Aquilaria sinensis. Next base: position 375,684 of record SMDT01000569.1, on the reverse strand, counting down.
TCTTATGATGTTCCTCAAAACGAGTTTATCGAGCTACTGAGCCAAATTCGAACTTTTTCAACCGAGCTTTGAGCCTAATTTTCCGAACTCATCGAGCTCAAGCTAAGCTTTGAGCCGTGCCAATTCTTAACTAGCTGAGCTTCGAGCCTAAGAGTGTTCAGGCTCGGCTCGGCTCGGCTCGGCTCGTTTATACCCCTACCCTACATATGAATTTGCATTGAAGTATTATATGGATGTATGTGTTTGTATATAAAAGCACGCACGCGCATATATAGATCATATATAGATGCATACATATATTAGGTAAACTGGACAAAATGAAGCCTTAACTATAGAACATAAACTTTGCGATAACAAAATTCATAATCATAAAAAAGGGAAATTTGAATCAGTGCGCATTTTAAGAGTATTTAACTCCATTTAGAAGATCGGTGAGATAAGTCTATGGAAAAATTACATGAAATTATTTTTATGTAATGTTTGATTTAAGGATTATGAAAAGTTTAGATTGTTTGGAAAATTAAAATAGTAATAATTTAAGTTTGATTCATTTGAAGAACACTTATTAATCATTATCATTCTCGAAGAAATTATATCCTCACCCTTTACAATTTTGTAATATTCACTTTCTTAATTCTGAAATCGGTAGAGTAAAAATCTATAAAGAAATTATATTTAGAGAAATTACAAAATATTATTTTTATTACTTAGTTGCTTTACATTCATACCAATACATATAGTTGTTCATATAATTTGTAAATAAACAACCACACAGATATATATAGATCCTCTTATAAATCTAAAAGTTCCAATATTACTTTTATGTGTGTGTGATTAGTTATTATATAATAATTTATATTTATAGCAGTACAAATATTTTTTTTATAATCAATAATGTATATAGTAACAAGTTATATATATGTATTTTTCTAACAAATGTACGAACTATTATTTAATTTAATGCTTCTACTTAAGTCTTGTTAATTAAGACTCAAGCATATAACAGAACCAGCCCGTTCAGATATGTACAGTTGTAAGTATTTAATTATCACATAGAAGTTAATTAGAGCAACCGGATCATCGAGTTCAAATATATAATATAATTAACCTCTCAATTCAAAAAAGAAAGTTTGAACGTTAATTTAATTTAATTACTGTTAATTTAACCTCTCTAGTTGAAATGATCTTCTTTCGCTTTGATTCTGCGAGGGGCATATGCACGGTATAAACAGCGGAAACATACATATTCAGATTTTCACCAAATACTACAATGTTTCTGATAGCTAGGGACTGAATTGTGTAGAACAGTTTCTTGAATTTTAATTACATATGTATTATTTGTTAGTGTTACATCCCATCCACTTTATATATTTGTCAATTTTCTTATTTTTTATGTTTCAAAAATATCTGTTACTTTTATCTAATTACATACTCCTATATACTTCCAAATATATCTTTTCTATAATAAAAGCTTATGAATGATTATATGTTCATTAATTGTTAATTTTAATTATAACAGTTGGTAAAAAGGTGACACTGGATAAATATATGTGATTTGTTTATGTTGTACATGATAAAAAATACTTAAAAAAATTGAAAGTGATAAACATTTTGACATGAGAGTAACATATGATATGTGATCTGTAAAGAATAATTTAGTAAAGGCTTAATCACCCCTAGGGCCCCTTAACTTGACTGACTAGAACAAGTTAGTCATTTAACTTGAACTCATTCTTTGTTAGTCCTTTAATTTTGTAACTTGACCTATGTTAGTCCTCTTACTCTTCAACTCATCACAGTCCGTCCATCTACCTCATCTGTCATAACGTTTTTTTTTTGAAATGTTTAGCAATGCTTAGGACTAAAATACACAAGTAGTAAAATAACAAGTATTGAAATTTTTTTTTCCTAACCAATAAAAGAGTGAATTTTTTTAATAATTTTTTTGTGAATCATTGATTAACCCAAAGCAATTCTTGCTCTAACAATGAAGCTGTTACAGATTATTTGGTATCATTTGCTACCTAAATCGAAATTGAGTCTTCCAATCTTTCTCTCTTCGTGTTTCTATTCTTCCTTTAAGTTCTATCGTGCTTGCTCTTCTTCTTCCTTTGTTTCATCCTTCTCAATTTTTTCTTCTCCCCCCCCGCCCCCCTCCCTTTTTTTTTTGTGTGTGTTGTGGCCTCCCTCTGGGTCCATTTGCAGCCATACAATAGCCAATCTTCCTTGCGGTTGATCCCTGGCCTCATGGCGGTATGCATCCATTGCCAAGTGATTTGTTCTTTACACCCACCAACTGTTAAATAAAAAGCTCAACAAATATAGTCAGTTCCAACATCTAAAAATGAAAAATGGATGAAGATAACACTTGAGCCAAGATAAGCTTAGCTCTATTTTTTTTTTATAAAGCATAGAGGTGCTTTTTTTTTTTGGAAGGGTAAAATACTTCCTAACCCATATTTCTTTTCTTTATTGTTATTTTAGAGCTCAATGTTGCTAAATGTTCAGAAAATAGTGACGGTCTTAACTTATGGCTGATGGGATGACTGCACTAATTTAGAACAAGTTACAAAGTTGAAGGACCAACATAGATCGAGTTTGAATTGAAGGACTAACTCGTTTGAATCAGACAAACTAAGGGACCCTAGAGGTCATTAGGCCTTTAGTAAAACTCTTAACTACTCCAAATTGTCATATTATTAGGCATCTATTTATGTATTCCTATGAAAGAAGTATTTTATGTATTTGGTAGAGGGGATGATGATGTGCCATGATTGTGAATGCATGATGGTGTTGGTGGAAGTAAGTACATATTATAATCCGATATGGCCACTCTCTGCCGGGGGGCCGAGGATTTAATGATATGCTTAATTACGTGCACATGCACCTCCATCATCTCCATTCTTCTTCTTTTATTTTATCTTCTCTTTTATTCTAGTACTATCAAAATTAACACAAATATTTATGGTTATTAATTACATATGACCTAAAAATCTGGCGTTTCTTCGGCGGGGAAGGGCTCACCAATTCTTTAAGATCGATTATTTATCCTTCCTTGCTGTCTCCCCACTGGCACATATAACTGATTATTTAAAGAAAAATGCTAAATATTTAGAAGTTCTATAAAAATGTTTTTATCTAGTACTCGGTAAAGGTAATTGATTGGTAGTTTTGAATTCAGATCAACTATGCATCTAATGATAAATCACTTAAAAACAGTTTTGTCAATATGTAGATAAAAGCTATTGGGCTTTAGGAGCTCCATGTCCATTTTCTTGAAATGTTTGTTCCATCCCCATGAACGACATGGGCTGGAACGAACCACCCGACTGCGGGCTCGAGCCGTAGTATGTAATACTTGGGCTCCCCAGTCGGTTTACTTTCTTTTCCTGCGCTGATCCATTAACTATAACAAGCAAAGTTGATTTGTCGAGATTTGTAATAATGAGCTCAAGATACGAATACGATACGTCCAACTTTTGCATACGCCACGATAGTCACCGTTTATATGTTGAATTTTTCTGAATATGTTAACAATTATACTGAAACATATACAAAATTCTGTATGGCAATACTGTTTGACCGTATAAAATTTTAAGTATAAGTTGAATTAAACTGTGTTATACAGTATAAAATTTCGTAAGATTTTAGAAGTTATTAGTGCATGTAACAATATTTTTATATGCCCTTCTCGCCCATATTTTTTTTTTTGCTTTATTTAGTCTTTTTCTTTTCAACTTTAACTTGAAGCTGTTTATGTCATTATTTGCTATAGAATCTTTTTTTTTTTTTCCAAAAAAAGGTAATACTTCATTCAAGAACTGCCATTAGAGCCTCAGACATGGGAACAAGAAAAAGTAAACCTCATTCCACCTAACTTGAGCAACCTTGGACATAGAAACAAGTGAATGTGCCACAACATTCGTAGATCGAGAAACATATATAAAATGACAAGATTCAACGCATCTATTTAAAAACATAATATCATCATGGACAACTTTGTTAATTTTTTTACAGTCTAACAGGATCATACATGAGAGTATAGAATACAAAAATTAAACGTGAGAAACAAAAATATTTGACTTGATTTGATCCATCATGATATGTGGCAAAAATTACAATAAGTAGTTACACTTTGAGTTTCTCCCTTATACCTAGACTAGAGCACTTTTAATAGAAAGAGTTCCATTATGCTTATCACAATTAAGTTAAGAGAAAGGCCTACCACTCATTTATATAAAAGTGTCATGGGCTTACCCATTAACAAAGTCCATTAACAGCCATATAGACTCTATGACTCACATTAATAGAAACCACATTTTATTACATAATTGAAGTCACTAGCCAAAATAATCATATAATAACTTTTATGAGATCCGTATGTCTTATAATTGACCAGTTTAATCTTAATCTATTTTAATAAAGTACACAATTAATGTTAGCCCGCATTAAAAATTTCTAACATTCTCCCACTTGGGCAGCATTAATTGTGAAAGATTTTAAAAACATGTTTTGGACTAAGACCTTTTAAAACATTATGCATGTTTAAAATAAATTTGTCATAAGACAACTCAATCTACTATTCTGTCCAACAAGGTTCTCAATGGAGGCTTTTGGTGGTAACTATATAAACTCATGAGACAAAACCTTCCATGGTCACACCCATCAATACACTTTAGTGACATGAATCAAATGTGGTAATGTGGCAACAATTCTCACTTTTTGATCTATTATACATTGTTGTTTACTTGTCGATCTTACTAATGTCTCTCATTTATATAACATAAGCATGTAAGAGAAATCCTTCATGGCTTATAGTTAAGCTTATATGTCTTTAAACCATTATGTATTTCGAGATAACTTTTATGTGTCATATAACATACAACCACAATGCCAAAAACAATTATGTCTCTGGCCTTTGCTTAAGATTGATACCCATCTTAAGACTTTATGTATATACTCAATGTAGTATGCAACATCATTTTATAATGAACATATCACACCTTATAACTGAGTAAAAGATTGTTCTTATAAAATGATGTAAACCTTTATACATCCATAAGGATGTGTTCAAACATCAAAACAAACAAATAAAGTAATCATATAAACTTCCACTAATTAAGTGCACCATGAGACTTGTCTTAACCAATATGAGTCACATAACCTTTAAACACTTTGGGGCGAAGTCCATTGATTAGAGGATTTATTAATGTATGCTCGGTCCCAATATGCTTTGTTGCAATATCACTTTCATTCTCTTGTTTTTAAACCTCTTAAATGTTTGTCCTTAATGACTCCAAATCCATGTTATCACTTATGCAATCACATAGGTATAGTAAATGAAATCAACTAAAAATTATAAAATGAACCAAATTATGTAGCCACCTTCAGCACTTCTCAAATTTTATGTACTCAACACACATTTTTAAAAGAGGTAAAATGTGTTATACAACACACAACCTACTTAAACAAATATGCACTCTAATTAGTTTTTTTGTATTTCAATTGCCAAATGATCAAGTTATTATAAATTTAGAGTCGGCAACTTTTCCATATGTTAACAATAATTTATAATCCTATAAAAATATCTCAATTTTTTTTTGTAACAACTTAATGGCTATACCCAGAATTAGGTAAAAAAATTCTTTCCAACAAACCAACTACAAAGAAAATGTCCAACCTAGTGTACAATTTTGCATACAGCAGTTCCTTAATGACACTAAGATATGAGACATTTCAAATGCATTTCTCTCAGTTTTCAATAAGTTTTTGAAATATATGTCTTACTTAATTATTACCCTTAGTGAGTGGTACATCTCAAGACTTACCTTATAGCATATCTAAACTTTATAATATGCTTTTTTATGTATGTTTCTTAAGAGAGAAATACCAATAGATTTTGATATTTTTTTCAAATATCAAGAACAAATGATACTTCACCAAGCTCATTTCAATTCAGGAATCAGGACAAAAATTAATTAACCTTAAGCAGCATGTCTTAGCCATATTTTATTAGTAAAATGTCATCTATAAAAAAATGACAAACTAGCTCCCACTAATCTTATGATATGTATATCTATTTGTTCAAGTATTCACAAAATGAAGGAACTTTTGGTACCAATAATAGGAAACTGTCCTCATGGGCTACCTTAAACTTTAAGGCTATATCTATGTAGACTTTTCTTTATGTTCCTATTTCAAAATAAAACTTAATTCTTTATTGTAACTTTTGAACAAAATGAGTTATATGCACCATGATCACTTCAAATGTATTTCAAAAGATACAAAAGTGATCAAATCGATATTAATTTCTCCTAAAGTGCATCCATCGACAAATAATTTGTATCAAAATCTCTTAAGGAACTATTTTAATCTACACAACCCAAATAACAAAATTGAGACTATAACCTTAAGTGACTTCATAATTTTTTTTTATTTTGTTCACTGCATAAACCACATATGTTCTTTTATTATATTATATGTAGACTTTTATGAAAACTAAAAGTAACTTCTAAATTTGGGCATGAAAAGATGTCTAATCATTTTCATAATCGACCATATAATAAAAAGAGTAAACATACCTCTTTTACCTTTTTAGACTTCTGGAAAAAAAAAACTAACCTTTTGTGTCAACTTTATACCTTTGCAACTTACAATCGTAATGGTTCCTGCTTTTCAATAAGAAGTACTACAAAATTTGATTCAAAAGTTAAGTTACTATATGAGTATAGGTATATTCCTTAATGGTATGCTTATTCCTTTCTATAGTCTAAAAATGATCAAATTTAAAACTTTAGCTATTTTCATTCTAGAATTCTAGATTCTCAATCTATCATAGAAATAAAAATTCTTTAAATACAAAGGCATTCAATGAAAGATCATCAACATAACAAGATTATAGTTTATTCACAACGAGGTACAAACTTCCAATATCTCATAGTTAAGTTTGTTATAGGTCCACAACTCAAAGATCAATTTATTCATATACTATTTTCTGAGTCTTTTATGAGGGCATTTAATGTGATCCTTGATAGACTCAACTCATAGAAGTCATGAAAATATACATACACATCATTTAGTAGTGTGTGATCTCACTTTTTAACCACACAATTTGTTTAAACACATTTGGCAAAATAAACTAAATTACTATTCCCCAAAGTTTAAGTATTTGGCAAATAAACTTTATGGTCCATTTTTCCCCCATGTTTGTCATAATACTTATTTTAAGGTCAAATTTTAAAAATTGACATTCACCCCAAATTCTTTCTCAATTTAAATATTTAGCTTCTTGAATTGATCAAGAACCTCAAAGTTATCCATATTTGAGAAAAAAATATCATAATTGGATAAATTATTAATAAAATGTAACGAATGCTTAAGATTGCATTTTATGTACGAGCATGGTCTATCAATGTCAATATAGAAGATCTTTAATAGGACTAAGTGGCTAGTAGCTTTTTTTTCTTAATCTTAGATAGCATATCACTAAAATAATTAATATATGTCTTTAAGTTGCCACTATCAAGAGTAAACAAGATGTCATCCTTTATCATTCCTTTTTATTCTTCCTTAGAGATGTGATTGAGTTCTTTTGTCACAACATGAAAAACCACTTTTTTATTATAAATACTTTGGCAATAATATGTTTATTACTATATGAGACGACATAGAAATCAAATGAAATTTGAACACTATTTGAAAGCTACATCACCTCAACATTATTATTAATTATGAGCTTTAACTCATTTATTTGGTATTTTCTTATTTATGAATCTTTAAAATGTGTAAAAGAGTCAATTGTTTCATATCATAACACCTAGATCTGTATAGAGCCATAGAGGATTCATTTAAAATAAGGACCAATTAGTTAATTTATGTTCATATCTTTTAACCAAGCTTCACTTAGACATTTTTATTCTTTATGATCTCTTTTATTCTAAACAGAACATCTTGACATTGTCCTTAACAACCTTTATTACTCAATTTGACCTTTGAACGTTTGAACATCTTATGAGCAATTAATTAAACATGTCTACCATAACACTTATTTGTGATTGCTTAATACAAACAAGACAATTTGAGCATTATTAATCTTATATCACTTATTTTATTCATATTCTTGATAAAACAGACCATTGCTCACCTAAAATTTACAGGGATATTATGAGATTATCTTAATAGCTCAAACTCAGAAGATAAATTCATTTAACTTCTTAATAAATCATGCTACAATTAAGTAGCATAACACTATATACTTTTTCAAACACTACCTTTTCATGCATAGGTTGCATATATAATTTAAAAGTAAGAGCAAAAAATGTGATTTAAATGATCATCTGTTGCTATGACTAATGAATATAGGGCGACAACGATAGTGAAAGCCATAACAGTATCTTTACTGAGAATTCAAGCACATTACTATGAAACACCTTTAGGCAGAATACATAGCACGCAATCTCAAATCCCCACATATAAGAATGATCTGGAGAATTTGTTCTAATCTTTGCTAAATTTACCACCTTTAGGTGTATATATTACTCAGACCAGTCAAGACTCAGTCATAGGTCTTATGTGTATCATCTCTAGACCTCATGCACAATCAACACCTTTGGGCTGAATAATTATGCATTCAATCAGAGGCATCTCTAATCATGCAAAAATGAAATCTCACAAAGCCGGTTAATAGGCCACCTTGGCAACTACAATTTAATTAAATTCATGAAATTCTCCTGCAACAAGATATAATTATGTGCCCTCACATACCACAACATTTTAAAAAATATGAGGCTTAGAAAAACAACCATATGACTTAGCCTTAATGAGAGGATAAACCTGAGAAATACCTTTCTCAATCATAGGAAGTCGTGTCATTTGCATCTTGATCAAAAGTTTAAGGAATAAATTTTTTTATTACAAGAAAAATGGATTAATTATGCATAGTCACGATAATGATGATTTTGAGATACTAAATCTTTTTTATATCCCAATAATTAATTAGCTAAACTTCATGAGATATGAGACATTATACATGTCATTAGCTAATTAACACTTATGAGATATCAAAATTAATTAGCTAAACTTCATGAGATATGAGACGTTATATATGTCATTAGCTAATTAAATTTATGAGATATCAAAACTATATATATTGGGATACAAAAAAGATTTAGTATCTCAAAATCATCATTATGGTGATTATGCATGATTAATCCATTTTCTTGGAATAAAAAAATTTTATTTCTTAAAGTTTTAATCAAGATGCATATGATATGGCTTCCTATGATTAAGAGAGGTATTTCTCAGGTTTACCCTTATGAGATATGAGACCTTATATATCTCATTAGTTAATTAAAATTTATGAGATATGTAACTTTATGTACCGCTTTATTGTGAATATAAACTTAATTGTATAAACAATCCTTCTAATGGCTTTATTTAAAAGTTTAGGGTCAATTGAGTTGCAATCCAAAACTTTATGGACTAACTTTATACAACTTTATAACATGTCTCTTAACTTCAATTTATAAATATATTAATTATGCATATTCACTTTAACTTTACCTTTATGACATTTAATTCATATGTCTCTTTAATAATAGTGAATATAACCTTTAATGCATGAAAATACAATTTATAACCTTTACACAAAGTTTGGGGTCAATCTTGATAAAATCAACAATTTTAGGGTCCTTAACAAAACCAAAGGGGCAATTCATGCAAGTAAGGAAAATTCAAGGACCAAATATTAATTTCAGCAACATTTCTAGATGTTACTGAAAATAACTAAAGTTTAGATCTCCAAGTGTCACAAAGACACAATTTCAAGTACTTGACTTATAATTAAACTGGAGTTCAAGTTTTAACCTTTCTTGCTTGACTCGTCACCCCAATTGAATTTTCAAACCCAATAAACCAACCCTTCAATTCGATCAAAGTTCCAATTGATTTCAACCATACCTTACGGTTTTCCAAGCCATTTCATACCTCCATTGCTATTCTAGCATTAATGACAGTCGAAACAGGCCAATATGCCAAAACAACAACAAAAACAGCACCGGCCTCGTCAACTGTATGGTCGTGAATCTTAGCCGGCCTTTGCTGGAAGCAAGAAACCCAGCCAGGTCTTGATGCAAGCATTGTCATCACTCAACTTGATGCCTTTATGATGGACCCAAATTTTTTTCTATAAAGGAGAGACCAACAAAGGCATTTGACCAATTTTAAGGAGGAGGCAGAATACATTTATCTTTAAATTCTAAAGAAAATTATAATTTTTTTATAATTTTAGGTGAGTCGGGGACTCTGCTAGCCTCCCTTTAGTCCCACATCTAGTTTAGACTATCACTCGATTTCGGTTGCTTCTATGTTAGTTTTGTTTTATTACAAAACAATCAATCAAAACATTTAACTAACAAAAAACCAAGTAATTAGTCATGATTACAACATAGAAGCCAATAACAAAGACATGTCGGACAATAACCAAAATCAAAATCGTAATTGGAAATTCAATCTAACATATATTTTATGATCAGTAACAAACTTTAATACCTTATGTTAATTTTCTTAATGTTTAACATGATCATATATGAGAGCATAGACTACAAGAATTAAACGCGATAAACAAAAATATCTAAACTAATTTGATCAATTGAGATGCATAGCGGAAATTACGATGAGCAGTTGCACTATGAGTTTTTCTCTTATCCCCAAACTAAAGTTCTCTTAATAGGTAGAGTTCCATTATGCTTATCATAATTAGGTTAAAAATCTCATGGTCTTGTTCATTAACAGTCATGTAGATTCTATGACCCACATAAATTTAACTCACATTTTATTATATGATTGGTATCACTAGCCAAAATAATCAGATCATAACCTTTATGGACTTCGTATGTCTTATAATTGACCAATTTAATCTTAACCTATTTTAATTTAATCCACATTAAAAAATTTCTAACAAACTCCATAAGCATATAAGGACAGTCATGAGTAATTATAATTATTTTTTGAAAATTACAAATTTTTTATACAACTATATGCTATAGAATCTTTTTATACAATTATTTTAAAAATTAAAAAATTTTATTTAGTCCAAGAACTTTTACCTTTACATATTAAAAATGTTATACATAAAAAATTACAGAATAATTTATGAATAGTAGTAGTGCTGGAGGGGGAAGTTTATTTGTTTGTCACGACTCGCGACAACGTTAGAATGCCGCATTTGGTGGGATGGCTAACAAGTATCAACTCACTAGGGAATGCCGTATGGGAACGCATTTCAAATGTTGTTTTCTACACTTTTGTTATAGTGGCTCTAGATTTAATCCTAATATTAGATATTCACATCATGTTTCATCGTTATATATAATGAATAAAAGCCAAAAATCTCTCTCTCACACACACACACAAAACAGTATAGTTAGTAGTCACTATTTTTTTTTCTAGTTCAAATAATCACTCATGTTTTTAAATAGGTTAAATTCAACACTACTTTTTATTAACGTGTAAGAATATTTTTGTGCAAAACAAGTACATTCTATAAAGAAAAATCCTAAATGATGATATTCTAAGTGAAATAAGTATGTTTTATTACAAATGTGAGAAAAACTAGGGATTTATGACTTGTTGAATGTATTAGGATTTTGGTAGAAATTGAGTATTGGTGTTGAAATTAGCTTTTAAAAATCAAATAAATGCATCTTGGAAACAATTCATTAATGTTGCACACTAGAAATAACAACTTAACACTAATTTAACAATTGAATTTTGTACCAGAAACCGTACCATTTTTTTAACGGTATGGTGTGATCTAGGGTACCAATATCATATCACTGGTATGTCTTGAATGTATTGTCTTATAATAAATTCTAAATATATATGAATATCACGTACATACATATTAATTAATTATTATACCATATTTTTTTCTTTCTTTGTCATTGTCTTGGAACTTACAGAAATTAAAAAAAAACAATGAATAGTAAAAACCTCCCTTCTTATTCGTTCCTCTCTCACGCGCAGTTGAGAGCTTCATTCACGTATTGTTTGACTTGGTCTAAATGTAACCTTACCTTATATTTTACATTATTCACAAGTTACTGTACACCTTTATCTTCTTATTGCTTGAGATGGGAGGAGGTATGGCTAATGCTCATTTTTCCGTTTTTTTGGATCAGCAAAATCAACATTTTTTTTTTCATGGAGAAAACATGGATTTGAGCTCGGATTGTTGGAGCAGTTGCCAAATTGGCCGAATTGTCACTTTGCAGCGATGGTAGATTGGTAAAAAGTGACACAATGGTACATTCGAGATGCCAGTTTTAACGTTCAACAATGGTGGAAATTTTAGGTTAGACAATGGTAAGCCTTTGCACGGTTAGCAATGGTAGGTATTTTAGGTCTGATTGCGGCAAGCTTTAGCCTATTGAGTGGTGGTGGAAATGTGGTTGAAGTGAGGTAGGTAGAGATTCGCAATTGGGGTTAAATTTGAGAATGACAATGAAGTTGCCTAAGTCAGTGAAAGAAAATGTGAAAAATCAGTGTTGTCGGCATTGTTTGTTTAGTTTCAGTTGTCAAGTTTGTCCATTGTGTCAGTTTCAAAGGATATTAGGGTTGGGATTTTGTGAGTCTAGAGGTACGGCTCTTTGATAAAGAATTAACATTATGAAAGTGGAAATTCTTCTATTGAGGGAAAAAAAATTCACTAGAATAATTTGTGGACTCCTTCAAATTTTCTACAGAAAAAAATATGATGTCCTATAGAAAATTGAACTCAGTCCTTCTTACAAAACAAAGTGCGGTACTTTGCTTTTACTGCACATTGAGCTTAGTCCTTGTTATAAATGATCCCTAAAATGTACTATCTTCTATTTCTAAACCTTTTGTTGCCTTGTGCAATACCTGCATATATGTGGATAAACATGTAAGTTTGGAGTTCCACCACCAAATGAACCCTTAATTTTCCTCAAAACAAAAATAAAATAGTCACCTGTAACTGTGCAGCATTAGTGAGATCATCCTTTACTCTTGCAAGCAATGTAGCATAATTATATAAATTGTGATTATGTTGGAAGCCTTGAACTTGTAGTGTTTGTCCTCACATATGGAATTGTAGTCTTGAACTTGTGATTAAGTAGGAATACTAAAAAAAATTACCTAGCCCATGCTTTTCAAAACAAGCCACTCAAACCCAAGCAAGCCCCTGCCGTATAAATGTTAGATTTATTTAACTAATCCTCATCATCTCTACTCACACAATCCTCAATGTGTTAACAGATTGTTCTCACCTTTGCTTCTAGCTATGAAGAGGGCATAAATTTTAACCATTGAAATTAATATATTTATCTACAAAGTTTTTATTCTTATCAAGTTGCATTAAGCTGCAATCTTATTATTTGGATTAGACCCTTTTTTCGTGAAAAATAGGTTTAAATTATTGTTCAATTTGAACACTAGGATTTTATTGTGACATTAAGTTGGCACTATAACTCGTAGAAAATACAAAGATATTTAAATGCTCAAATATCTCTCTTCTAAAGCATATGAAAAAGCTAGGAAGATGTTTGATTTATATATTAAAAAAAAAAAAGCTTTTGCTCATTGCTCGGTACGGGAATAAAAAAACAGAAACCTATAAAGTTAAAAACGTTTTTTATGAAAAAAAATTTGTCTATAAAAAAATTTGTCGATACCATGGGATCAGGGTGGGAAAAAAAAATGAAAACTAATTACCAGATTATTTTTTAAAAAAACTTTAGATAAAAGTGACACTTGTCAAAAAAAGGTAACAGGAGACTGTTGAAGCAAAGAAAGCGCAGCCGCCTCTAGGCTCCAGCAATCTTCAATCTGTAATCGATATGATGAAGAGTGAAGACTAATTCACAGGTCCACGGCCGGCAGGATCCCCCAAAAAGAGGATAAAAAAATAAGTAATATTTCTTAAATATTCTCTCATTTCCTTGCATGCGGTGGAAAAATTAATTCCACTAAACAAAGATAAGATATATTATTAGTATTTGTTAGTTGTCTGAGCACGTTACTTGATTCTTTAATGACAAGTGCCCTGATATACATACATACCATGTTGACTGGATCTTCTCACCTGTCGGATTTTCACTCGATCGTAAATGTTCTTTTTCCTCTTTTTTTTTTTTTCTTGGGGGGGGGGGGGGACGATAATAATAATTATAATACAAATTGTTTAGTATTGTTTATTGTCTCGTATATCTCAATCGAGGACATATTTATAGTGCATGTGTTTCGAAAGCAATCGATCGTTTTGCAAAGTTAATTACCGTATACTGTTAGGTGTATGTAAATTCAAATTATGCGCATTAAAACTTGTAATTAAGGTTATTGCTTGTTTTGTGACTTGAAAGTTTGAAACTATCTGAGTTTGAATTGTAAGAATAGTGATGATCTAATTTAGGTTCTAGTTCTACTCCTAAAACCAGTATTACATACATTAGAAACTCAATTAATCATGTCTTAATATTTGTATTGCTTCGTTGTTGTTAAATTAATTTGGAAAAAGGAATTGATTTGTATTTTACCAGACTTCTTGATGAAGACCAACGGGCAAGCTGATGAGAGAGCAACTTCAATCAATAGCTTCAAGATACAGCAAGGGCAGAATAAGGTGGTTTTCAACAACAAAATCTTCTTTTGTGTGGGCGATTTTTGAAAAAAAAAAAAAAAGGCACACTCAACTCAACCAGAACATATATCAAAACCCAATCTATATTTTGGTTCATTCTTGGGTACCTGCTACAACAAGTAAAAAAGCAGTGAGGAGACAAAATAGTATAGAAAAAATAAATTTAAAAATTTGAAAAATAAAATGTGTCATATTTAGATTTATTTTTGCAAACAATGATAGTTATTTGGTGGGCCAAGGTGTATATAGACTAAGTTAGATGCAATCAGAATATGATTAGGTATGTAAGAATATACATATAACATATTATTTTTGGTTCGGGTTAGGTCGTATACTAATGGGTTTTGAAATTTGAAAAACTAAATTCAACTTGACTGGGTCTCAAATTCTTAAAAGATAATTTATTTTGAATTAATTTTATTGTGTTATTTTTATAAAAAATGATTAATTGTCCAAGTTATTAATTTATTAAAATATTATATTTGTAAGGAATCCAAAAATTAACTTATAATATTATTACAAAAATATTTTTTATTGATTTTTTAAAAAGGACATATTTTTGTATAATATCTTAATTCAACTTAATAAAAAATGGCTTATTTTTATTTTTTATATATTCCTATTAACTAAAATTAATTTCAATTAAAATTAAATATTATGAATGTGTAATAATTTTTTTAAAAGTAAACTTTTATGATGCTATTAAATTTTTATAAATTTTTTTAAGTATTACAAAATAACAATTCATAAAAATCTAATAATATTATAAAAATATATTTATAATGGATTATTATACCTATATATTATTAATTTTTAGATGAAATTAGTTTCAAATAAAAATATAAAAAATTAACTCATTTTAAATTAAAATGATTAGGGATATGGTTTGATTTTGTTTTTTGGCTGACGTGTTTCACATTTTTCGTGTTTGAGACATAATGATTTGTGTCAGGTGAATTATTTTGTACCCCCTAAACAAAGGTTGGCAAACCTAGTGGCAACTGACGATATGCGGCTCAGTGGCTCAGTATCCAGAATGCTTTGACTGGTTGCCGAGTAACGACAAATTAAAGACCACTTTGTAATTTCTTAATCAATCCGCCAGTGGCCCTTCTTAATCAAGGCTGATTCTTCTGGCCTGCGGAACGCGTAAATCACCTTCCCAAAGTTATTTCATATGTAGGGCATAGTTTCTAAAATTTAATTTTTATCTCATTTTTTTATTTAAAAATTAATCAAATTTTTTAAAATTTTTTCTCATTAGTAATTAAATATTATTGTTAATTTTTTTTTAAAATATTGCCCAAGTTGTATAGCAATCGTAAGACCTGTAGTTAAAGTTAAACGACAGTAATATTACATAAAATATTGACAGATATCTGGCAAAGATAATAACACTAATTGATAATTACTAATAGGTAAAATCTTTATAAATTTAACTATATTTGCTTCAAAGAGTGAAGAAGAAGAAGAAGAAGAAATTATGGGAAATAGAAAAATGAAGAACTCACAAGCTATATTAATCAGAGATGGTGAAAAGAAATTAGAAAATTGGAACATTCTTAAAATGGATAAATGAGATGTTTATCAAAAGGGAATTTTTGATTTCAAAATGACTTATGCCATTAAAACGGTGGAGAAAACTATTTCAATAATGAAAGAAGACTATAAATTTGAATTTTTTTCAAAATATATGATAAAAAATCATCTAGAAAATCATTACAACTACTTGCATGTTAGACTAGTGCAAATTGCTTTAAAACCTTTAACAAGAAATGGTTTGAATACTTCTATGATAATTGCCTTAAGAGATTGAAGACATAATAAATTCTTTGATTCTCTATTAGGAGTTGTAGAATCAAGTCTCTGTGATTGACCAATTACTTTTAATTGTCATTCAAACTTCACTGTTTCTTTAAAAGATCCTCATATCATGAAAGTTTAAACTGCAAATAACATAACATCTGATTTTGATATACTAGAAGGATCCCAAAATCTGGTTTTGGTTTATAGAATCTATTACAAAGTAATGACAACACAAATTGAGCTTAAAGCTCTAAAATTTGGTACACGAGGAGAAATTTTATTATTAAAGGCTAATATAGAAAAAAGTCATGTTGTCATTTCAAAATCAATTAAACGGAGAGACATTAAGTTTCCAAAAAATTGGATTTTTCTAGAATGAAAAACCCATGAAACCTTTAAAACTCCAAGGATTAGAAAGAATTATTGAATATGAAATGGAGAAGTTGAAATAAAATAAAGACAGAATTACAAAAAATTAAATTTTCAAAATTAGAACAAAAAGTCTTCCTTCAAGAATTGCTTACAAACCCTCTAAAGCTTCATGCACTTATGTTCCATAATCTGAACATGAGAAACTTGTAGGTGGAGTCAAAGAATCAATGGAACAAGTTTCACATCCTATTTATAAAATTGATCCAGTTGTCTCAGAAAAAAGTCACAGTTCTAGACAACAAGAAGAATAAACAAAATTTGTATCCATATGACCTCATACTCTTAGTTTTTTAGGTTTTCAACTAAATGTTTTAATAGAACCATTTAGGTTTGACCCTAAGGGTCTAAATAAAGATTTCTGGTTAGAGAAAAATGAAACAAAAATAAAATTGTTTTTTGATATTTATACCAAAGAAAACAAAAAAAAGATTAAACATCTTTGATATAAAAGAATAATGAGAATTAAGAAGAATTTGAAATTTTTTTGAATGGTTTATTCTGGCTATTGTGTTGGATAAGAAAATTACATTAGATGTCTTAGAAGAAACTTGGTCTACGTATAAAACTAAAGATAGAAAAGAAATTACATATCTACATCCACCTAATACTATGGTTATAATGGGAGAAGAAATTAAAACATCTACTACACCCTTCAAAGTTTTTGATACAGAAAATCTTGAAAACTGCTAAAAAATTGATTGATAAGAAAGGTCTCTAAATTATCATGAAATAGAATAATTACACGAACGTTTACGTACAATCTATAGGTAAATAAATGAACAAAATTGAAACATCTTTGGATAAGCATAAGTTTGGCCTTATAAAAGCTTTAGTCTATAAACCAGAACTTTTGCTAGAAATAACAAAATCTCCAATAAGTTTTAAAAAAAACTTCTAGAATTCAAATTAAAACAAAATGATAGAATTACTGATTTAGCTGATCAAATAACTAAATCAACAATCAGGTTTGAAGAACCAAAAGAGACTATGATAAAAAAATAAAAAGATCTTTAGATAAACGTCATTGGAGACAGTCATTAAAATATCCAAGAATTGGTTGATTTCTATCACCCAGAATATGAAACTTTAGAATTAAATTGTCTTTTTTATGAGGGGGGAGAGGAAGCCCAATTAGAAATACTTCAAGAATTTGGAATGTGCCCTATCCTTATGTTTTAACAAAACCATCTTCAATAGACATAAAACTAAATAATTATTCGGAACCTTATGCTTTTACTGAATATAAAGGAGATTCAATAAGGGAATGAAATATATATGGTTTTTCAGAATATCAAATAATAAACATTATCCAACATATGATTATGTTCGGAATAGTGGCTAGAAAAGGAGTTGATAATTCAGATCTAGACATAGCTAAAATGATCATAACTTGTTTTACAAGACAACTAAGAAATTGGTGGGAAAAGTGTCTAATTGAACAAGGAAGACAAGAGATAAAATGCAAGAAAAATACTCAAAGTACAACACGGGAACCAATTAATCCAAACAAGTGAACCTGATGTTGTTAATACTTTATTGTGTACTATTTATTCTCATTTTGTTGGTGGTGTAGCAGGTAAAGAAAATAGAAATGGTGAATTATTGTTAAATTTGAGTTGTAGAACTTTATCGGATTTTAAATGGTATAAGAATACTTTCCTTACTAGAGTTTATGAACAAGAAGATTGTAAATCCTCTATTTGAAAAAGAAAAATTCATAAAAGGGTTACCAAAACACTTTGAACAATTGGTCATTGATCACATAAACGAGACAATCAAGGTCATCCCAATTTAAAAAATTATACTTATAGCCAAATTATAACAGAAGTTAAAGAGGTTGATTTAAAAATGTGTCATGAAATAAAATGGTAAAAACATGTTAAAAGAGAAAAATTAACAGGAAGAAAAGAAATGGGTGGATTTTGCTCCCAATTTGGTTACAATATTCCAAGGCCATACTCTGAATATGAGCCTAGAAAACAAAAGAAATGTAAATCCTATAGAAAATACAGAAGAAGAAAATTTGAAAGATTAGAAGAAAAACCAGGGCCTTCTAAAAGGTTTAGAAAGAAAAAATTGAGAAAAGACCAAAGAGGTTACTGGAAATGTGGAAAAGCAGGACATTTTGCTAATAAGTGCAAGATAAAACAAAAGCTGAACTCTTTAGAAATAGATGAAGGTTTAAAAAAGAGTTTAATGCAAATCTTGTTAAACAGTGATAGTGAACCCAAAGAGGTCCAAGAAGAATTAACTTCTAAAAATTCTGAATAAGTAAATGTAATTGATCTTTCTGATAGTTCAAAATTCGAGTCAGAGAATTTGTGGCTTAAATTGTGGTTATGATTCTTGTTAGTTACAGAACACATTTGAAAGTCTACAATTAAATGTGATACAGGCCAATATACCATTACTGAAGAATATGAGAGAATCCTAGAAATTACTAAACAAATTGAAGATATAGAATTGAGAAAAGAAATTTTGTTTAATTATCTTGATAAAGTTGGTACGCAAGAAAATCAAACAAATTAAGGTAGAAGAAATTTCAAAATGAAGGTTAATATACAAGAATTAACCAAGCCTCCCATTTATAGTTTAAATGAAATTCTAAAAAGGATAGATGAGGCATAGAAAGGAACCTACAATTGCAGAATTGAAATTAGAAATTTCAGAAATAAAGGTAGAAATAAAATCTCTCTGAAATAGAATTGAGATTTTAGAACTTCAAAATTTTAAATGATACTCTCAAAACTTTTCAGAAGATGAATTAGTAATGGAAGATATTAAAGAATTTAGATTTAAGACAAAACAGTAAGAAAGAGGGACAAATGTTCCAGAAGTCAGTTAAGAAAATAAAGATTTAGAAATGGAATATTCCCAAGAAAAACCTTTACAAATTAATGAAGTATATTCTATGTTAAACAAAAAATTTACCAGTAGAATGACTTTATTAATAGAAAATCACTTCAAATTAACTGTAGTGATCTTAGTAGATTCAGGAGCTAATAGAAACTGTATTAAAGAGGGAATTGTTCCTTATGAATATCTTGATAAATCCTTTGAGTCTATTACTGCTGCAAACAAATAAACTATACCAATAAAATTTAAACTAAAAAATATTGATGTGTGTAATAAAGACATCTATATTAAACAACATTTCACAATTTTAAACATGAATAAAGACATAATTTTAGGAATTCCATTCTTAGCTGCAATCATGCCTTTAAAAGTAAGTGTAAATGAAATTTCTACCAAGAAATTTGAAAAAAAAATTACTTTTGAGTTTGCTAAACTGCCTAGAAAATCATTACTAGAAGAACTTAGCATGGATTTAGAAAGAAAACAAAATGTTCTTATATGTTTATAAGAAGAAGTAAAACACAAAAGTGTTGAAGAAAAATTGGAATACCAAGAATTAAGACAAAAAAATAAAACATTTTAAAAATGTTTTAGCTAACAAAGTTTGTGTAGATATTCCTAATGCGTTTTGGCAAAGAAAGAAACACATTGTGAATCTTTTTTATGAACCAGACTTTAATGAAAAAACTATCCCTACAAGGTCTAGAGTAATTCAGATGAATGAAGAATTAATGACCCACTGTAGAAAAGAAATCCAAGACTTGTTGGATAAGAAATTAATTAGAAATAGTCATTCATCGTGGAGCTGTTCTACTTTCTATGTGATTAAAAACTCAGAAATTGAACGCGGAGTGCCGAGATTGGTAATTAATTATAAGCCTCTGAATAAAATTTTTAGATAGATTAAGTATCCAATACCTAATAATAAAGACTTGTTATTTAGACTTCATAATACTGTAATATTCTCGAAATTTGATATGAAGTATGAATATTGGTAGATCCAAATTGTCAAAGAAGATAAATATAAGACAGGTTTTAATGTCCCATTTGGCCATTATGAATAGAATATCATGCCTTTTGAGTTGAAGAATGTCCCGTTAGAATTCCAGAAAATTGTGAATAAAATTTTTAATCCTTATAATTCTTTTACTATTATTTATATTGATGATGTAATTGTGTTTTCTCAATTGATTGATCAACATTGGAAGCACTTAAACAAATTTGTAAAAATAGTAGAAGATGCAGGATTAGGAGTATCAGCAAGGGAGATGTAATTGTTCTAGACTAGAATTAGTTTTTTGGATAATATAATTCATAAAAGAAAAATTAAACCTATTGATAGATCAATAAGGTTTGTTGACAAATTTTCCGATGAAATTAAGGACAAAAAACAATTATAGAGATTTTTAGGAATTTTAAATTATGTTGTAGATTTTTATAAAGATCTTGCCAATGATTGTAAACCCCTGTTTGATAAATTAAAAAAGAATCCTCCTAATTGGAATATAGAATAAACTAAAGTTGTCCAGCTAGTTAAAAGAAGAATAAAAGAAATTTCTTGTGATAATATTCTAAACCCAGAAGCCTTTAAAATTATTGAACTAGATTCTAGTGATATTGGCTATAGTGGAATATTAAAACAGAAAATTGATAACAAAAAACAATTGGTAAGGTTTACTTCAAGAGTTTAGAACCAAGCTCAAAAGAATTATGCTACCATTAAAAAAGAAACTTTTTTTGCAATTGTTCTTTGTGTTACAAAATTTAAGGAAGATATCATCAACAAGAAATTTTTAATTAGAGTCGATTGTAAAGCAACAAAAGATGTTTTGCTTAAAGATATTAAGAATTTAGCTTATAAGTAAATATTTGCTTGTTGGCAAGCCATTTTATCTATTTATGATTTTGATATTGAGTATATTGAGGGTGAAACCAATTCTCTACCTAATTTCTTGACTAGAGAATTTTTATAAGGGAGAGAAGATGACAAAGAATTTGAAAAAAAAAAACAAAGCTATTATCTGTCAAGAATCCAAGAAAGATATGATGGAAGTATAAAGTTATTTGAAAATGGACGCAGAATTAACCAAAACCCTTTTGGCTCCACATCATTTCCAGTTGGAGAATCCTGAAGAAGGAGGAAATCCCTCACAAGGATTAATACAAAAAAAGATAAAATTTAAGGGAGAACTGTCAAAGAAAAGAGACTTTTGGCTTGGCAATGATGAACCATTGCCATCCTAAGAAATCAAAACATATAGAAATTTCAAAAGAAATTCCCAAGAAATTAAGCAAAAGGATATTTCTTTAAAGCTACCAAAGCCTCAAGAAATTTTCATGTACAGTTTGGGCATAAAAACTGTATTCCAAGAAATAGAAAGGAAATGCTTAATTTCCCCAGAAGATAAATACTTTAAGCATCTTTCAATCATAAAGCTGGTAGAAAAATATTGGCCTGATCACCAGAATTTCAAGTGGCAATTCCAGTCACTCCAAAAGCCTCTGTTCTTTGAATTAATATTACAAAAAACTGGTTCTGTTGAAATTGAACATAAACTCAGAAGAACTAAGATTACCATTAATTCTAAAAGTGGTGATGAAGAACCTTCAGAAAAAAATATATCAGAATTAGGAATTTTCTCATTTAAAATATTAAAAGTTTGGATATTTGAAGAATGAGGAGTTCCATCTAGAAGAAGAAGGATTTTGACTAGAGGAAAATATGAGAATATGTTATTCTCATGGGAAGAAGTTTTTCATATCAAGAACAGAGACCATCAGCATTCATGGATGGTTTTATTCAAGGCCAAGCAAAGGAAATTCCAAACTGGTTTTATAACTGGAACTTTGAAAAGCGTTTGTTTAAAGACTCTATCCCAGAACAAAAGATGAAGTCTTTTGAAGGATTTTGCATGTTCCAAAAACAATTAATCTAAAAAGGTCAAAAGGTGTCATTCTTGATTTTTTTTGTGGTCATGAACCATATTCCCTGAATCCTTTAATGGTACCATGAAAAACAAAAAGTGGATTATGACACCCACTTTACTCCTTATTGGAATGAATTTAAGAAACAAAATGGTGGGATAAATGTATCCTTAACCAGTATTTACCATATAATTAGATTTGATAAAATTAATATAATTGATGAAGAAGAAAAACCATATGAAGATTTCTAGGATATCATGCTTGATCAATTTTATCAAAAAAGACAATTCAGAGATAGCCAAATTCATATCTTTGCAATGAAAAAAAGAATCTTAAAGTCTGCCCAGAAGCAATTGTCTTAAAAAAGCCAAGAAAGCATTGGATCCTCATTAGACAAGAATGGCTTAGCAAGGCCACAGTAAAATCATCCTTTAGTAATGGCCTTAATTTCCTCAAGAAAGTAGAGAGTGTCGGTAGAAACCGACAATAAAAGAAAAGCAGCCTACTAGTTAACAAGAAATAATTGCCTCCATTATCTAATGAAGTAGAGCACCATATGACCATTATAGAATGGTCTCAGATTCCTTTGCTTGTTGATTGGAGAAGAGTTGATAGCCTTATGTCCAAGGCTCTGGAATTCTGCCTATTTAAAGAGGCCTTCCTCCAGTCTCAAGGCATCCGAAAAATTTCTTTCTCTCTTAGTCCATGTGCTGGACACCATTCTTTCCACCAGAGCTTGTATTCTATTGCTTAGTACTTAAGTTGTGTGCCTATACCTGTACCAAGGTGGTGTTGATCTTGTTGAAGCTCAGTTTTCTTCTTTAACAATTTAAGTTTGTAATCATCCTGCTGTTCTTCATTATTGTGTGATAAACTAGTTTTCACTAGTTATCCGTAAGTTTGTATTTCAAGTTAATAAATTATGTGTATACAATTTCTAGTCTATATGTGTGCAAATCTATGCTTTCATCTATGTTGTATGTTGTGTTTTAAAGTACTTGAGCGTTTTGTATCAGAGTTATTTTTGTGGATTTGTTAAATGTTTTGAAACTTTAGGTACTCCTTTATAAAAACCTTTGGCTTGGAATTTAACGCAGGCTTACACAATAATTACTCTTTAATCAATCCCTTCTCGTAGGAATCCTTTAGCAACTTTTCATAGGTGACCCCAATAGACTAGTGGTAGTTCAGTTTTTAGTGGCCAAATATGGTCATATTGCATGGGTCTAAATATATAAATGATTCTTGAACTTGACTAACTCGCATGAGCTAATTCAAAACTCAGTGTTTATTAAAAGTTAGCTCTTAAATTTTGTAAAACGTATCGAGTTAGTTCATTTTTCACTGTTATTGGCTAATGTTTTTGTTATGGTCTGGGAGAGGTTGGGCTAGCTTAAAATTTCATAATTATAGAGTCAGTTCATATGTTAACTGGGTTTTGCATTCCTAACCTGGCCTAATCTAGATATAATATCTGGTTCCTATTTTTTCAACCCAAACCTGCATAGCCATCGGATTGGATTAGTTAAAATCACTAAAATTTGCTGGTTTACAGATTTGGATGAACACCTCTATTGTTGATATTTTCATTGCCTTGCCACATGCACATACACTAGAGTTACTGTTTGCATTATAGGAGTATCTTTTTATTCTTAGAATTATAAGCATAAAAATAAACCTCCTCACATGAAAAGCAAACACATATAATATGCTAAGATATGAAATTACATAAATATTACTCTTCCCCTGTTTCATATTACTTATAACATTTACTATTTTAGGGCATCCCAAATTTTTGTAATATTTTTATATTCAGTAAAGTACTTTATCATATTAGCCATTTAGCCTTCAAATTATTATTTAAAATTCACTTTTTTTTATATTTCCTGAATTATGAGAAAAAAATGAAAAGCAAAAGTGAAAATAGCATATAATTTTTTTTCATCTTCCTTAATCTTATGTCAAACTCAAATATTTTAAAAAATTTGGTACATATGAGTATCGAAAACTGATGAGATTCTAAGTTAGGTGAATATAACTTTAAAAATTTTGATAAAAGAAGTTTCATATTAGAATAAATTGTAGGATAAATGTTGCTAATAAATATTAATAAAGGAGTACTTCTCGGTTTCAAATAAAAAAAGGAATATGCTTGTAGA
This sequence comes from Aquilaria sinensis, assembly GCA_005392925.1. NCBI lineage: Eukaryota > Viridiplantae > Streptophyta > Magnoliopsida > Malvales > Thymelaeaceae > Aquilaria > Aquilaria sinensis. The sequence goes on along the minus strand of SMDT01000569.1, from coordinate 350,847 downwards.
AATAAATGTGCTATGACAGTTGATGAAAGAAACTTTTTCTTTGTTGAACTTTATTGTTGTTGGCCGGGTTGGATGTGCACAAGTGTGTTATTTTATATGTTTTCGATTTGTACCAGAATTCAGATATTACCTGAATCATACATACTCATTACTCATCAGACCTAGCAAAATGATTTTTAATGATGATACTTAACCACAATAATTAGCCGAGGCCTTCATCTGACTATTGCATAGGATATACACTACTAGCACTTCTCCTATAAAGGCACAGCAAATTAACCTCTGTTTCAGGTGAACGCTACCAACAACAGAAAAAGAACAAGACAAGTTAAGATGAACAAGCTGGGTTCCAAGATGTTGTGCATTGTAAAACTAGTAGCATTCACGTTTGTTGTCTCAATCTCAGCAGTAGTGGATTCGGCAGAATCGCCGGAATACTCTGTTCTAATCTCTGAACCCGATTTTGAGATTCGAGTTTACAGGGAGTCTTGTTGGATGTCAGCTCTCGAGCATGGCTCTGTCTTCCAGCAATCCACCAAAGAAGGTTTCCATAGGTACTCCGTGCCCGATAAGTGTTCGTGTTTAAACTACGTACTAATTAGCATGGCTTTGTCATGTTTAAATTAACTAATATCAACTGCTAGGTTTCGTAGCCTATATATGAACCAGAGTGCAAGAAAACAAATACTTGACTAATAGGAGTATGTAATTTAACTCCCTCGGTTGGGTTAATGGTTCAGGTTATATCAGTACATCCATGGAGCTAACTCCAACTCAACGAAACTAAACTGGACTGCTCCCGTCCTCACAACTGTTGTCCCGTCGCCGCAAGGCTCCGACTTCGTTGTAAGGTATTACCTGTCGGCTAAGTTCAATCGGAGGACTACCCCTCAGCCGGCGGCTGAGCTGCGGCTGCAGATGGACAAGTGGAGCAGCAGATGCGTGGCGGTCAGGAACTTCTCAGGTTTCGCCAGGGAGGACAACATTTATGACGAAAGAGATGCTCTGCTTTCCAGCTTGGCTCAGCACTCGGCAGTCAAAATAGCTGCTGACAAGAACAGCTTCGGTATTGCCCAGTACAGTCCTCCGAAGCAGCTCACTAGGAGATTAAATGAGGTCTGGATTAATGTCCAAGGTTCTGCAGTAGAAGGCTGTCCAGCCAACTGAAACAAAGTAAGACACCGGTTCGTTTGGCAACAACTCCAAGGAAGGATCAGCGTCATCGTCATCGTTTGGGCCGCCCCCCCCAAAAAAAAAACAAAAAGAGAGAGAGAGAGAGAGAGAGAAGAAAACCAGAGTCTGTTGCAGTTAAATAAATAAAAACTGAAACTTTCGATGTTAATTATGCATAAAAGTCGGTCAAATGAAGACGAAGTTGGGTGGTAACTGGAAAGTAGCATGTACTGAAATTGGATGTATGTTTTTATGTCTTTCTGGAGGGTCTATCTAGTGTATCTTGCCGTTGCAAGGGGGCATTTGCTTTCTACTTACACAACTGATGTCTCGAGTAATAAGCAAGCTGTAGGGTCCTTATTTCCTCAGCTTTAACTTGTGTGGTTCAGTCGTCCTTTATATCTCTCCTATGCACTTATTTCCCTATCAAATACATTTCTGGCCACAAAGAATGAATGATTCCAAATGGAAAAAGGGCTAAGGATCACATCTGGGGCCTGGTCTGGACAACATAGACTTTCCCATCCTTGATGACACCTTCAATATCTTGTGGGGATCCGTATAGCTCCTCAATAGCGCTTCCTGCACGAGCAATGCTGGAGAGAGTGGACTTGCGGAAGGTGCCATCGGTGATCAATCGATCAGAGGAATAGTCTAGCACAACTCTTTCTTCTTCGTCCATGGGCACACTGTACCAAAATTGCATCAAATAGATGCACAAGTAGAAAATAGCTACAAACACCAAGTGGATGATCATATACCATGAATGTCTGCAAGTAGCACAAGCAAGTTGGTAAAACTAACCTATCATAAAGGCCTGCACCTGCATAACCTTGTAGATCCTCACCATTAGAGTCGGATCTGAAAATTATGGAACGCTTGATGAACAGACCAATGGGCTTGCTTGGATATCCTGACAGCTGAAACAAATTGACAGCCATTAGTGGAGACGATAAAAAGTTAAAAGAGGTAAGGTTCCTTGCACTATCACTAGAGGATACAAGAGTTGACCCCTAGTAAATCCATGATCATCTTCACTAGGATATGCCAGTTTAACATATGATGCATCAAATGTATTCAATTTAAAGGCATTTCAAGAAAAAAATAAATTAGCAGCATGTTCACCCCCCCAGTAGTCCGAGAACAGTTATCTTCCCTTCAACAAAATTGGAACATGTACCTGAGGAGAGTCAAGATTATTTTTGTTGCAGATAAAACTCAAAGCACGACCGGGGTAAGCTCCAACAAGAGTTTCTCCAAGTCCTTTAACAACCTACACCAGGGGAATGCACGTTCACTAAAGTAGTCCGCTAATCCAAGGTAGCTTGAGTAGTTATGTGTAGGAGAAACTACTTCAGAAATGTACCTCGGCGTAAATCTCTGATGAGTTTCCTGATGATGGATTAGTAGTGTGGATAACAAAAGCATAGTCGGCATTTATTACTTCCTGAACCAGCACAGCCATGCAAAGGTAGTCATGGTCGAGTTTTGCCTTCCTTGTGCTCAAGTATGCTCTCTCATTCCATTTGGAACCCCACACCTGAAATGAAAGCATAATCCTCTTGACTAAAATATCTGTGTCCCTTTATATTTAAGAACTAAAATATCTTTAAGATCCTGAGCAGCAAACTGATCGCACTACAGAAAATGTAATTATGTTTCTCAAAATTTTCGGGTGAATTATGAACCAAAGTAAATGGTTATAGTTGAAAAAGCAAGCTCAAATGAGGACAGTTGTGTCTCACATCACCTAGTAGGAAAAAACTAGTACAAGATATTGTAAGGTAACATGAGAACATCCATTGGCGAAAGCATTTTCCGCAGATGAATGACTGACTCTTTCTTCAGAATAAGCTGGCCCATTTTCTGTGTAGGGCATTTTTTCCCTCAAGAAAAAAATAAAAAATAAAAAGCTCACCTTCTTTATAGCTGTCCATGCTTGCTTCCATCGCTCTTCACCTTCATCTCCAGGCCAAGGCATTCCAGAACACTTCATCTTCTGTTTCAGTTCTTGCACCTGGAAGCAGTTTTAACTGGTAACTTTACTGAACCATCCCAAAACCTTCCACCCATAAAAGAAACAATAGGATTGACTAGTAGTTTATAAGACTTTCAGAAACTTATACCACTTTGGTTGCATTTATTTAATTTGACCGAGAACTCTGAGATTTGAAGGAGCTATTTAGGAACAAATGGAATGTTTTTCTACTGCAGGAACAATAAGAATTATAATATACATGTCACAGTTTTTATGGAACGCTAGAAACTGTGTAAGGGATACCTAGGTAACCGTAGCAATTTTTTTATGGGTGTGGTGGTGGTGGTGTGTGGGGTGGGGGGGCTACAAATTACAAGACATTCAATTCCTAACACTGGTGCATCTTTTTTTGTTGGTTTCTTTTGTTTGGTACTTCGATTCTTTTTGCATGAAAAGATCTAATAACCGTTACAAGAAGAATCCTAGACTATATCACAGTCCAGAGTTAGACACCAAACGAAAGCAAAACTGGAAACATAATGAAATAAGTCGAGGAGAGTTTTCCAAAATGTCATGGCTATTTCTCATTCTTTGATATGAACCAATTGAATGCAACATACCAATTCAGTTGGTGCAGTCAGCTCTAGAACTGTCTCACGAATCTGCCTCAGAACTTCAGACTCTCCTCCTCCCAATCTTTTCTCCAACGTTTGCAGCTTCTCAGCCACTTCCTGGTTTTAGGAGGACGGGAATAACTGATCAGAAACAATTAAAGTATGCAACATAAGCAACACAACATGCACCTTGAAATTTAGGGACATCATTTGAATTTGATGGGAGCAATTCACTAGTGTTTGTTTAGCTCGGCTTAACATAAACCTCTAGACTAGTAAACTTTGGAAATTATATTGCATCTGCAGCAAGAATGAAGATATGGTTGAAGTCAAAAAATGATAACCACCTTATTTTCATTCACAGAAAGAACTTTCTCAAATACTCCAAATGGCAGGGCCACAGAAGTAGGAACCCCAATCCAAGATGGCACTTTTCCTTTTAGGTTTGCAATATTGCGAGATTTTGCGCCAACCTGGGGGAAAGAATCATCAGTACTCATAAGCTGTCTTCTCCAGCTTTACATAGTCCACTTTGGTCCCGAGAACCAAATGAATACCGTACACAATAATCAAGTTTTAATCTGAAAACCTACCATTTCGCCTGTAAATTCCTCAGCTGAAACAGCATATCTACCACCAAACGTCTTCCTGACTAATGTAATTGATGGCAAACTATCCCCTTTCAAGCTAGCTGAGCCTGGATTAGATAGCTCACCCTCCTTCACTTTTCTGCCCAAGTTTCATGCATGTCAGTTAGACATCATTTAGTGACAAGTTCAGGAAAGGAAAAATAAATTCCTTTCACATCATGATTGGCAATCTGTCAAAACGACCAAGTTTGAATTGGATAAGATTACCTGTAGACTACATCTGCAGATGTAGGCTTTAGGTGTAACAATTTCCCCTCATCTGATTGTAGGTCAGCCAAAATTTTGGGATCAAAGCATGTAGCAAAGCAAACCTGTATGTGAAATCATTTTGTCTCAGTTGAATAAAAACTCAGCTTGGGCAGCAAGTTAGATCCACAAAACAATGACCTTGCAATTTCGTGCTCTCACAGACACATGTGATAGAACATCTGGCATATCAGGCGTTAAGACAGCAACTGTACCATCAGGAATTTCTTCCTCTCCTTTTACTCGCTTTGCCACTAGGATTGTGGGCCGCTTGTAGGATTCATTCTGGACAGCTAGCAGTTCATCTACAACCGTTACATATCCAACTGCTTCAACGGGGCTGATGACCTGCCAACTGATTCAGGGAAGTAAAGGCTGCATTAGAAGATTCCTCTTCATCCCAGCTATAATTTATAACAGCAGTCCTATAACATACTACTAGCAGATGACATTGATATTTGTTCAAATTTCATAGGAAATATTGTACCATCAGGAATGGTTTTTATAGAAAAAAAAGTTCACCAACCTCCCTAAATGGGCTGTCTCCCGAATAATAGGATCGAGGCGATTGACGAGGGTGGACAAAGTTGCAGCTGATCCAGCACGGATGATTTCTTCTGTGAATATGCTTATCTGGAGAGATGGAAAACATGAGACGGGTCTCACTGTTGCGGCACGAAGAAAAAGGTTGAAATGTGAAGAGTTAACAGCTTACGGCCCAGTCGTCTACTCCGAGCAGTGAGCCAAGGTACTCAGCCGATGGCTGTAACAATGTGTGGTACTTTTCAGCTTTGGCAGCAAGAGCAAGGCGAGTTCTGTCAAGAACTGACTTTGCATATAGAGCCCAGTCCTGGGTCTTGCCCCTGCACATGCTTAGAGCACCATCCCATCCCTGCACACACCAATCGCAATACAGAGCAGAAAATGCGTATTGACCACCAAAAGATAGCAAATCGCTACCAGATAAGTGAGAGCAAAAATTAGTGTAACCCTTGGTATGATCTATGTGTCAAGGCACATGTGAAAAACTGAAACTTGCGGAACCTATCGGTTGATTAAAAACTGAAATAGCTTAATTACCTTTAGGCAGTAGACCAGGTCCTCGTTATCATCTGTTGAAAGCGCCAGGTTCTCCAAAACCAAACTGATGAAATACATTATCTTCTGCAACAAGTTTGAAATTAAAGATACCATCATCAACTCACTCTTGGTTAACATATCCATAAACATACTGACAAAAAGAATCAAGGCCGACCACAGATTCAACGTACACACCTCAGGTGAAGCGTTGTTTACTTCATTTCCTGCTCTTTCGGTCGCTGTCCTAACAGTAGAGTCCAGAGCAATGTCCAGAAACATCAAGTCCTTCAAACGTTCATTGCCCCTTAACAACAATGGCCGAAGCTCTTTACGAGCCTCTACCAAGCCCTGCAAATAGACAACGGAACTGTTCAGCTCAGGGCCAGCTCGTTTTGTATTAATAATATACTAGTATTATATTTTCATCTTAACTTTGCATATAGAGCATACCTCAATTAATGGTTCTACACTTCTGTCTTCTACATGTCTGAGAACAAATTTGAGCAAATCCTGTTATAAATACATGACAAAAGTAGATCAGGTGCTATGTTTATCTGCCAACAAGGTTGATATTAATGATGACAATTGCAAATAAAACTTTACATGAAATCCGGATGGCAAGCCAGGGACAGGATTTATTTGCACGCCAACCATGAAACCCTCCCCCTAAAGAGGAAAGAAAGAAACCCACTTAAAGTTCATATGATTTCAGCCACTAAAACTCTAGCAGTGTATTTGTACCTGAGCTGCATAACCCATACAATTTGCAATAGCAGACTCAAGATCTGCACCTGAGTGAACAGCCTGTGTAGAAAGCACAAACCAAATGAAATTACAAAGAAAAAGAAAGCTTTCTACAACTGTGCAAATCAAAGGTTTTTAAACTACTTGAACACTTGAAGGAAATGGCAAATGCTTCTTGTGTTAGAATATTCACTCTTGGGTGATAACTTAATCAAGGGCAGTCATGATGATTAAAATATGGCTATAAAACCTAACAAACAAACCTTCAAAGTTCTCATATAATTTCCCAGATCCCTTAGAAGATCGTCCTTTTGATCCCTTCTCAAGCTTGGTTCAGAATGGATAGCGTGATCATAACTCGAAAGGGTTTCTCTAGTTATCCCATTCTCATTCAGGGCCTTCCAATAGGCACCTATGTCCAAATCACTTTTTATATAATCCATCAGTGCCTGCAAACACATGTTTCCGCAGAGATGAGTAACTGGGAAACCAATGGCATATATTGCAAACATTTCACTTTTCGGATACCTGACAGATGACAACATCATCTGGACTGGTGTCATTGTGTAATTTCTGATGCCACTCCTCCATCATTCCTCCCATACAACCATTATTTCTCTGAAGTACGTAAACAATTTCAGACAGGAGTAATAGTCATGGAAATGTAAAATGGAAAAAAAAAATGATGTTTGGTCTGACATCAACCTGGATAACAAGGATTTCGTCGCGAATCCGTTGCCCAACTTCCCCTTCGCCACCACGACCAATAGTAGACATAATCATCCGCACAAACTCTCTGTACTCTGGATGACATTTGTATGTATTCTGGAGTGAGTTTGTAAGCCTATCCTGGGCTTGACTAATCTCACTGCAACAAATTACAAAAAGTGTGAACTGTTGCATCTGCAGGATCATTCTCAACGTCCAAATGCACACAAACACTGGAAGAAAATAAAAGGAACAGTTAGGTTAATGAGTTGCAGCAAACGTATCTGTACCGTGGTTTCACATTGTAGTTTTTATTCCATATGAGCTGCCTTGTGGCCATGAACCTCATCCAGACTAAGATCCCTGCCAGCCCCAACTCTCCAATACCTTTCGCTTCTTCTAACAAGTCTGTTGCGATATTGAACCTTCAAGGTATAAAGGGTTCCCAAGTCATAACTTCCGCTGCAAGTCTTTGTGCAATGTTAGAATCGAACATTTACCTTATCAAAATTACCTGATTGTGCATTTATATATAGTCATAGAGGACTGCTAATCACTCTGGGTAAATTAAACCTTCCCTAGGGGCATAAAAGAAAATCATAGAAGACTACTAACCGATGCATAAAGGACTTCTGTGCTTCGCTCTCCTGCTCAGCTATGCTATCCAACAAAGCTTTTGCTGTACCTTCCCCATTTCCAGCATTCTTATTTCAACGAAAATAGGGAAAAGGCGTAGAAAAACGTCACCAAAGCAAAAATATTCTCCTAAAAGTAACTAGAAAAAATAAAGAGGAGGTATCTTATTTGAATGTAAGAGAAGAAACAACCTTCTGGGACTGCTTAGCTCTTTGGACAAGCTCAACATAGAAGTCGGAGCCTTTATTTTTCAGCCAATTCCCTTCAGACTGAAGAACAAATGGCATGCCTATGAAACTATCGTCATTCACCTCTATCTCAAGGTATTTGACCTAAAAATCCAACAAAAGATATCGTGCTCTGTTTTCACATCTCATGTGGACCTCCGATGGTTCAAATCCAACCATTCTACCCTAAAAAGCAGAGTACAAAGATCTGATCGTACTAGCATACCTGTTTTGGAAGATCCATGGAAGAGATTTTCGTGAATTGAGTTTCAACAGCCGCATTAAAAGAAACAGAACCTGAGGGAAATATGTCTTGAGGGGGTTCCTGTCAAAAGTTTGCAAGCATCCACAAGTATAAACAAGAAAATGTCGCAAGCAATTCAGATGGCATGATACCTCTATAGCAGTTCCAGATATCTTACCAACCATTCGCCAGGTCTTTTCGATAGGGCCCAGTGAAGGGTCAATGGCTCTTCAAAATCTGTAGCTAGACAAATCTTTGTTTTCCCAGAAGACTTCATCACAAGTACCTGAACGTTGCGAAACTTCCAATCAGTTAAGACCCAGGACCAGGGAAAGGGAGCAGGGCTAATGCCTAATGGAACTATGACAGTCAGAAACCCATATTCCATCTCACCAGAAATTCCTTATCAGACACTTTATACATTTTCTTTGACTGAATGGAGTCACTATCTTGTTCTTCCATTGCCTCAGCAAAAAGTTGAACTGATGTCAAGGCTTTTGGTTGGGTGTAAGTACTTCCCTGGACTGTTTTAGCTCCATGCTTGTTGAGAAGCTGCATCCAATCTCTCTTCTGGCGCTGAATCCTTTCACCACCTGAATAATTTGAATTATGGTGTTGATTTGCATGAGCTTGTGACTCCCTATTTTGTTGCCTGTTTTCCTTTGTCTGAACAAGTTCTTCGGCAACTGAAACATTTCGGTTGTCCTTTACTGGTAACCTTATATAGAAGTTCTGACCGTTATTCTTTAGCCTGCAAGTCGAAGAAAGTTAAAAATGGAAGCCGTAGGCAAAGTTCACATTCATATTCTTACCGGAGCACCACGAACATAGAAGTATGAAACTGATCACTTGAAGCTCACCACTTATTCTGGGCTTCATCAAAGATGAGAAACTCCACTGCTTTGATTCCAGGATCTTCAATCTCTAGCTTCAGATAAGAATTGGAACCAGACTGCAGAGGACACAATATGTCAACAAAATAACTACAGATCCCATAGAGAGACCAGGAATCTTTTCTATCAAACTTCTTGGCACCAACCTTCATAAATGGTGTTCTGAGGGCTGAGTTTTCATAAACTTTGGATCCATCCGGGCAACGAGAAGGAAGTATCCACTCACTGTTCATGTTAAAAACAGAGATGCAGTGTAAGAATGTCTGATCCTTGAACAATGGCACACACATGGTACTAAGATCTTAAAACCATGATCACGGCCAAACTTGTTGTGCAAGAAAGTAGGACAGCACTCACTGCTTGCTATCTGGTATCCCTGCCCAGTGTAGAAGCAGGGACTCAGTACTATTAACAATCCGAAAATTCAATCGTGTCATTGTTTCTGAAATAGAAGAAGCATCAACCTGCCGATATGATTGAGTGATTACATTTAGTCTGGCTACCAATACAAGCAATACACTACAGAAAAGTCGACTTGCAAACAATTTTCTGAGCCGGTTACTGGTAAAACCAGACTATAGTACCTGCAATTCAATATCCCCTTCAAGGTTGTAGTTTCTTTGAAGCTGATGCAATGCAAAGGAAGAAACTTCAAAGCTGTTAGCGTAGGTTTAAAAACAAAAAGAAAAAAAGAAAGGAAAATAGCAAGTGGGACTCAAACGAAAAGCTTTACTTAATTAAGGAAAAACAATACGAGTACTATCTCACGGATCACCTCAGCGATTGAATCAGAGGCCAAGACAGCTCGAGGAAGAAATTTGACGGGCTTTCGAGTTTCCATGGTCGGCTTTGGTTTCGAAATATTCAAATTGGTGGCACAGAAATTGGGAAAGACTAGGTTGTTGCGTTTCCAAGAAGCTGTCCGATTCAGGGCAGGAGCGGAAACGGAACTGGTAGCCATGCCAGACCGGCGATGCTCTACAACCTTGGGACGAAGCAAACGCTGGTGAATCACTTTATCGCCAACGGCATTGCTCATTTCTCTGATACCGTTCTTTGATCTGAAGAAATTCCCAGAATAGAATCCAAGCATAGTAATCAGTGAACTTAATAAATTTACAGGCCGAAAGGAAAAAGTGACGCAGCAGAAGAATCAGATCAAGAACAACGAAATAAGCGGCATATGTATTCAGTCAACCGTTTCTTTTCTTGTTTTTTTTTTCCAGGAAAATTAGGCAAATTCATACAGATTATTAATTACTATTTGTCTCTTTGGGTTTTGTGCAGGGAGCAGAGTCAGATTAAGCCAGTTGTCCAGAAAGCAGGATCCTAAGCGCTCAAATCCATAGCAAAATCCAACTGTTCTATTCCGTGCAACTTATTTTCGGCAGATTATTCGTTGCTTGATTTGACGCCGTTCATTACCTTATCGGGGCTGGAATCTGAAGACGAAGAAAGTTACGGTGAGAATAGAAGAGCGAGGGAACTTATTTGAGTTGAACAAAAAGAAATGCCGGTGGAAAATGGAAAGCGAAAAGGAAAAAGAATGGTGGTGGGGATGCGATTGCGAAGCGTGGAAGAAATAATGAGAGGCCAGGGCAGGGTGCTTGGCCACGAGGAAAAAGTGCGGGGAAGGCGGCCTTTGTTTTTGGAATTTGAAGAAAGAGGAAGGGAGGGAGTAGAAACAAGACAGAACTTTCAATGCACCTCCCCATTTCCGGCGACTTCTTGTCGGAAATTGAATTATTTTCTTTTTTGTTTATCAATTCTTGGACCAGAAAATCTCGCGCTAATCCTCTATTAAGTATGGACTCCATGTGTAAATTACCTGAGCAGGCAACCAACCGGGTGCCTTGCAAGGCTAATGAAAGATAGTACTAGCTTTTGTCTTCTTCTTCTTCTTCTTTTTTTTTTTTTAAAAAAAAAACAACAAATGAAAGACAATATTCTTCACTTTAAAAATGTACAGCTATTATTGTCATCTTTATTTTTTTTTATCACTAAGAAAATTCTATTTGAAAATAATATTTCACCTAATAATCATTTAAATAATATTTTTAAAGGTAGCATATTTTTTGTTATTTTTCCTAACTTATCCTGAGAATATATATATTAAAAAATTATTGAATTTTTTTAAGAAAAATGTCTTTAAAAATATTTTTTAAACTTCTTAAATGATGTATAATTTGAAAAGATAATTATTACATATAAAAATATAAAATTTAAAATCTCAACTAAATAAAGCCTTATGCTTTGTTTTTCCACTAGCAACTTTATTTTTTAGTTATCTCAAATATGGGAATCACCTCTGTAAATAAGTTGGTGATGGTCGTATAACAAAATGGGCTTACGCCCAAACAGAGCACTAAACGCAACGTAAGACTAAGGCATCAAGCCCACAACACAGCAACAACCCTATCAAAGGTCAATTAAAGACCCTGTTAGTCATGTAGAATTTGGGACGGTAACATTTGAAGAAAATACCAGAACTCACACTTAGAGGTGGGAGGTGGGCCAGGTTAGCCCGGACCGAACCGGAAACCGGTCCACCGCCTGTCAAAATCCCGCCCGCCCCGGTCAAACCCGCCCCGCCCCGCCCCGCAAGAAGCCCGCAATATTATGGGCCGAGTATGGGCCCAATAGGAGGAGGGGGACGCAAAAAAGACCGGCCCGGACCAGACCTGAACCCGCCAGCCTGGACGGACCGAACCCGCCGGCCCGGACCGCCGACCCCGCTGCCCTGCCGACCCGCCGCAACGGCTCCCTGCTGTATAACGTTAACCTGTGAAATTTTTTTTTTAAAAAAAGGCTAATTACACAGCAGGCCCTCCAACAGCTTTCTGCTCCATTTCAGCCCCCAAAATTTCATTTTTGCCCCTCCCAACAACTAAATTTCAAGGACTTTTTTGGTCAAACTAATTTTTCCCCTCCCCCTATAAATACCAATGCCATTTTCACTCAATCCTCACACAATCACTCAATCTCTCTTCTTCATCTACTATATTCTCTCAACCATTCTCCTTATTTTCTTAATCTCTTCCAAATTTCTTACTAATCTCTCCCTAATATCTTCATAATCCTCTCTTGATTTTGCATTAATCACTACTATTAGTACGTGAGGCATGGCTTCAAAAGGAAAGGGCAAGTCAACAGATAGTTCATCTTCCCGCAACACCGGCCTCCGAGCCTTGTTCCGTCGCCGATCTCGGCCCGCCGATAAAGGCATTTCAATTCAAGAGTTTCACGACGATGATGCCGGAATCGATATGACGAATTACGATTTGGGTCTCGACGATCAATTATCCGATGATGAAGTGGAAGAGTTGGATGCGATGGCGTCCGGGAATCCGTCAACAGAACCGACGCCTACAAGTCATGAACCCGGCGTGGAGGGAACTCAAGCACAAGGTAAATCCACGAGACTAACTGCTTGGGTTTGGGAGCATTATGAGCTCATAAACGAAGGGGAGTCGAGGTACGGAAAATGCAAACATTGCGGGAAAAATTTTGTGCATAGAAAGAATTCCGGCACTGGAACGCTGAAGCGGCATCTTGAAAATCAACATGCTAACGTCCTCCCTAGTACCGGGACTAGTTCTGGAGGACAAACACAACTTGGGTCTACAACCGGCGCCGGCGGACCAGGTATATTTCGTTTTAACCAACAATCTTGTAGAGAAGGTATGGTAAATTGGATGATGCTTACCGAAAAACCTTTTTCACAAGCTGAAGATGTCCACCTAGAATCTTGGATAAAATCACAATTAAATCCTGCATTTAGAAAAGTATCTAGGAAAACTGCTAGGAAAGAAAGCTTTAGACAATTTGAAACCGGAAAATCAGATTTGCAAGCATATTTTTCTGCTCTTGATCATTGTGTGGCATTTACTTCTGATATGTGGACATCACCTATAGGTCAATCATTCTATTGTGTTACTTCTCATTGGATTGATTCTGATTGGATAATGCAAAAACGAATTTTGTCATTTAAGGTTATTGAAACAGATCATACTGGTTTTCAAATATTTAATTGTATCTTAGAAACTTTACGTGATTATTTTTGTACTGATAAAGTTCTGTGCATTTCATTTGATAATGCTTCAAATAATGATGTTGCCGCTCGCCTTTTGAGTCAAAACTTAAAACCACCGCTCAACGGTGCATTTTTTCACGTTAGATGCATGTGTCATATTTTGAACATTTGTGTGCAAAAGGGTTTAGAAGTTCTCCAAAATGAGATTTTGCCTATTCGAAACTCATTAAAATATTTGATGTCCAGACCTGCTATTTTTCGTGAATTTAAAAGCTTTTGTATTGAAAATCAAAAACCATTTTCTTGGAAACGGTTTAAATTGGATTGCCCAACCTGCTGGAACTCCACATTTTTTATGTTGCAAGATGCATTACCGTATGCAAATTTGTTGTCACATTTCATGAATTTAAAAATGGGTTCTGAATTTCTTACGACTGAAATTTGGGAGAAATGTTCCAAAACCGGTGAATTGCTTAAGTTTTTTTACGAGGCAACTGAATTTTTCTCTGGTGTTTACTACCCAACAAGTCATCAAGTTTTGTTTCATTTAGTGAACATCACATATGCTTTACATCAATTTAAAAATGATGAGTTGTTAAAACCGACTGTCGAAGCCATGCGGGCTAAGTGGCTTCAATATTTCTCAAACATTCCACCTATCTTTTTAGTCGCTTCTTTACTTGACCCGTATGTAAAATTAACGGGCACAACAACACTGCTTGAAGGAATTTTTCATACTTATTTAGAAATGTCTCATATAAATGTTTTGGCTATGTCTGCTTCTGCTTCCGAGTACTTGCATTCTTTATACAAGTTATATTGTGAGCGGCATTCGGATAAGGTAAGATCCGAAGCTCCTCAAACCGAGCCTCCAAGGAGATCAATCTCCTCAAGATTCAACCCGGCGCTCCAAATGCTCAAACGACCCCGACCGATGACATCGGGATTAGCTGAGGTCGATGACTATCTCAACACATCATTCGAGACAAGCGACCTCGACATCTTGGAGTGGTGGAAACAAAAGAGATCAAGATTTCCGATCTTGTCGATAATCGCACAAGAGATTCTTGCCGTTCCAGTATCGACCGTCTCATCCGAGGCAGCGTTTAGTGCCGGAAAACGGGTGATAACAGAAAAACTGTCAAGATTGACACCCGACGCGGTAGAAGTATGCGTGTGCAACCGAGATTGGGGCCTCGCAGCACTCCGGCATCAAGACCAAAAGAGTTCGGATGATGAGGTAATATCCGATACCGAGAGTTGAATTTTTTTTTTCAATCATACATGTAGTTTGTATTTGATCTGATTATGCTGTTCAGCACAGATCATAGGTTTCTATTATTTATCATTTCCGGAACGTTTTTGCCATTTCAAAATGTAAGGCACGTTCCGATTATTTGTAAGTGTCATTTGGCTTTTTAACTTAATAAAACTTACACCGGAGGTGGTGTTTTTTCTTAAAAATATTTATGACTTATATAATTAATAATTGTTCTATTATATATATATATATATATATATTAACAAAAAAAAAAAAAAAACCCGCCCCGCCCCGGGACCACCTCGGAACCGCCCCGCCTACAACCCGGTCCTCCCGGTCCCAGTGACCCAGGCCCGGCCGGTCCCGGGCCGGTCCGACCCGGTTCCCACCTCTACTCACACTTGCCATTTGATCTAACATCTCTCCCATAGAAGGCACCTATTCGGGGGGCATTAGAGTGTTTTTACTCTTTATAAACACTTTTATAAACATGGTAAGTTCCTTATTCTAGATAGGAGACATTATAGAACTATCTGACATTTACTTGTTAGGCCATTAAAGTATATTTTACAATTACTAATATGTTCGGGGCTAACTTAACCCACCAACAATGGGCTCTACGCACTTAGGAGACTACTTTTTTTTTTTCCCTCGTAATACCTCTGGTCGGATAACTTCTGCTATCATGGTCGCTAATTTTGACATTCTGTTGTTTATTATGGTCTTAACGTTGTTTACCCATATTAATAAATGTTTATTTGAAGATAACTATAATTCAATTTTAGATATTCTTTTTCCAAATTTGGACACTTAGCTTACCAGATTTGACATTCCACCACTATAGTTGGACACTTAAATATCATAAACACTCATTTATAAAAATTGGACATTTAACCTATTATATTAAATACTCAGTTATCACAATCGGACACTTAAACATCATACAGACCTAATATATATACTCAAACATGTAGAGGAGATGTTCTTTTACTAGATTTAGACATTCAATCATTACAATTGGACATTTTATCACTATATAAATCTGAAACATATACTCAAACACGTAGACAAAAACATCTTTACTAGATTTAGACACTAAACTTATCATACTAGACATTCGAACACCACAATCGAATATTTGGACACCATAAATATATACATAATGTATTTCTTTATCAGATTTAGGCACTCAACATATTATAATAGACATTCAAACACAGCAATCAAACATTTGGACACTATAAACATGTATACAGAACATTTCTTTACCAAATTTAGACATTCAACATATTATATTGACATTCAACCAACGTAATCGGACACTTGGACATCACAAGGATATAGAGTAGGCTCTCCCTTACCAGATTTAGACATCAACCTATCATATTTCACATTGAATCACTGTAAACTTGGGAATTGTTTCACGTTAAACATAGTACAATAAATGCTAACTCATTTGTATTCCACAAAATAAAAATCCATAAAAATATTACACAATTTCAACATGAGTATCTTAAAAATATCATGATTATCTCCCCATTAAATATAAAATTAAATAAAGAAATTGTCTTATCTGCACCACTTGAAAATGACATGTAGGCACTCAAACACTAGAAACACACATTCTTGACCCAATGTCAAATCCTATAAAGCAGATACTCTTAACCCAATATGAAAATAATAGTGCCTAACAATGTTAAGAGTTTCATCCTTGCTAGATGTCTACCAGTAGGGGTGTGCATTTAGTTATTTCAATTTGGACCTAGTTGAATAAGTTGGCTAAATCAATTTTCAAGTTTTGACCATAAAAAATTGAAATTGAACAGAAATAATCGTTCAAGTACCCTTATAATTCCATTAAAAATGATTAAATCGTGAAGAAGAAATTAATATATAATTTGCTAATTACACAAGAATTTCTAGATAAAACTTGCAAATTATTATGTTGATGAAAAGAAAGTAGAAACCGCAACAATAAATCAAATATTAACGAAATCCAAAAATGTAAAAAGAAAATTCAGTGTTACTAAGTGAACATAGAAAACATCAAGTGTTGCACCAAATTACTAAATAGGCCAATAGAAATCACTTAGAGGAATGTAGACTGATGAGGCAGTAGATGAGAAAAGAAAATTCTTAATAATATTGATGATCAAGTTGTCAAATGGAAATCAAGGTAGAGGCGCATGGTTTTTTGGTACATAATAGTAGACTATAAATAATGAGAAATTGACATGGTTACAATACACCTCAAAGCTCAAACTAGAAACAATTTTTTAAAAAAATCACCCTTCTCACACTGCCCCTTGAAACGACTTAGAGAAGAAAATTAAGAAATGAAACGACAGATCAAAACTAAATAGAAAGGAGTTCCAAATTAAATGTCCAGATTACGGCTCAAAGGCTTTTTGATGTTTTTGCTTTTTGTTTTTTTTTTGGGGGGTTGGATGCGTTAAATGATTCAGAAGACAATCTGATCGACCAAGCCCAAGCAATTGGCAGTCACGTGGCTGAGCCACCTGTTGACGTTGTTGGGAGCCGGCTTTTGACCTTTCTCCGTCAGCGTATCGTTACAAGAGCTGTAGTTGGCGATGACGGCGCTGAGGTTGTTCTGGAGCGCGTTCTTGTCGCCCTCCTTGATGTTCTGCAGCGACTTTTTCAGGTCGTCCACCACCTTCTCGTACATCCCCTTGCACTCCTGCAGCTCCGGCCTCGCCATCACCAGGCTTGTCTGCTTGACTATCACGCCGATGAGCTGCTCCGTGGCCACCCGCGGGTCCGACACGCCCTTGAGGAACCGGTGGCACAGGGTCTTGTAGTCGGTGCCCATGCAGAGGTCGTGGCTCTTGGCGCCATTGCTGCCGTTGCGGGCGGCGGCGGGGCTGCAGGCGAGGAGGAAGACTGCCGTCGCCAGGAAGATAGATAATGAGAAGGAGGAGAGGG
Source organism: Aquilaria sinensis (assembly GCA_005392925.1). Taxonomy (NCBI): domain Eukaryota; kingdom Viridiplantae; phylum Streptophyta; class Magnoliopsida; order Malvales; family Thymelaeaceae; genus Aquilaria; species Aquilaria sinensis. The sequence goes on along the minus strand of SMDT01000569.1, from coordinate 333,417 downwards.
TGCGATGGTCGGCAGCCATGTTGGAGCGCTAAACTAAGGTTGCGGCCTCTAACTAATGTGTCATGCGCGGAAGTGCGGAAGGGAATTAAGCTAAGCTTACATGAGGCAGAGGTTGGCGTTTTGGGAATTTAAGGTGAAAAATGTGGGGCGGTTTGGGTGTTTCACTATTTTTGGCTTCTGTTTGTCGGTTGTTAATTCTGTCCGCTCATTCTGTTTGTCTGGATTGGCTTCTGCCTCAAAATTTCTTCTTAGTAGCTAAATTTCTTTCTCCTAATATTGTTATCCATTAGCTGCCACTTGAGGCTCCCCTTAATTAATTCCATTAGCTAGATTTTAGATCACAATATTTGTTTTAGTTTAGGCCTAATTAAAAACGAATTCGGGTGTATCCAAGAACTGGCGTGGATACTTATGCATGGATGCAAAACTATATAGAGATGGAATAATTGAAGTAACAAAATGCGACTTCCTGAGAAGGTAAAACAAAAAAAAAAAAAGGAGGGAGAGCGGGAGAATAGAAGAAGGGAAACATAAAAAATTCACAAAAAATGGAAATGATGTGTTGAGAAAGAAAAGGGAGTTTTCAATGGGAGGACGAGTCTAATTTATGGAGGAGCCCCGTAAAATTACATGCTCTTAACCCTTAACAGAGAAATTTGATGAAAAGAGTGGTGGACAAAGCTAGTGGCATAGCAGCATAGGAATCAACTCCCTGGAAGAAAGCAGGCAAGACATTGAGTTGAGGTAAATAGTGTAGACCATGTAACCTCACACATGGCAGCAAACATATATTGTATGCTTTATTATTGTATGTCACCCCTTCGTTTGAATGATGGCCCACACTACAAGAAAAATTGAATTTAGTGACGGTTTAATTAGCGACGGCAAAAAACCGTCGCTAATTAATAGTCGGTAATATTTCGGTGAGACTTTAGTGACGGCTGTTAGGCCTTAAATTTTAGTGACGGTTTATCGTTGCTAACATAGTGACGGTTGGCCGTCGCTGAACTAAAAAAAATTAAAAAAAAAAGTTTGGGTTCTCATGTAGCTGTCATTTTTTATGATAAATTGTTATCTCATTGAACATAAATAGTTGCTTTTGAATACACTACCAGAAAAATGTAAATATTATAGTTGAAAATTGTGTGACGTCTCAAATTCTCACACAACATAAATTATTTCAGTTGATATAATACAAATGTATTTAGATTGTAGATATTTTTTTCCTCACGAAACAATTTTAAGATTATACGAATTTTATTTACGTTATTGAGATCCTTCTATCTAACAAGTTGCTGTATCTTTACCATTACAACAAACAATTTTGTTTAAAGAAACAGAATAATAAAACAAAAATATTAATACACAATGAATGCATACGCATGTGCTAAATATCATGACATGTAGTTTAACTTGTGCAGACTTTTCAACCCAATTAGTTTGTTGCTGCTATGTAGGGACTGATATCCGTCGCTAAAGTTTCACCGGGCTCTACGTGACAATTTACCATTGCAAATTTAGTGAATGTTAAACGTCGCTAAAGTTTGTGGTTGGTTATCTTCGCTAAATAAGTAACAGTTATACGTCACTAAAGTGACTGACGGCTTAAAGTCCCTAATTTAGTGACGGTTATGCGTCACTAATGTTAGTGACGGCTTACCGTCGCTAATTTAGTGACGGTTATGCCACACTAAATTTTAGTGACGGCTTACCGCCGCTAATTTAGTGATGGTTACCGTCGCTAATTTAGTGACGGTTATGTGTCACTAAACTTTAGTGACGGCTTAAAGTCGCTAATTTAGTGACGGTTATGCGCCGCTAACATTAGTGACGGCTTACCGTCGCTGGCTTACTGTCGCTAATTTAGTGACGTTTATGCGTCACTAAATTTTAGTGACGGCTTAAAGTCGCTAATTTAGTGACGGTTATGTGTCGCTAACATTATAATTGTATAATTATAATTTTTAATTTGATTAATTAAGCATACAAATCTCAAAATATTTTTTGAGTAATTAACAAATGGACATTATTTTAATGAAAATTATATAAATTATTTAGTGATGGTTAGCGTCGCTAAATTTAACAAAATCCCAAAAAATTGTCAACTGGGTTAAATTTAATGTGATTAATTCAGCATACAAATGTCTTAATAAAATTTTTAGTAAAAAAAAAGTATATGTACTGAAAATTAAATTTATGGACCAATGGTTTATTGTGACATTATGCTTAACCATTTAGTTATATGTTATCATTTAATTATGGATTAAGACAATAAGTTAAGAAGTAGTGAGGGCTGTTAGTCGCTAGTATTAAGCGACCGTTTACCATCGCTATGTATATAGGATTTTAACAATACTAAATCTCAAAAGCGTGTTGACTGTCTGATTCCTCTCTTTCTTCACTCTGTCGCCTTCTGTTTCCTCGCCATTTCACACCTGGCTCTGCTCCGAACACATCGTAACCTCTGCTCTTCATCCCCTTCACCAGAAAAAATCGAAACCCTTACTCCTTCCCACCTTGTCTTCTCTTCCTCCCCTTCCCCAGCGTAAATCGAAACCCCTTGGATCTTCAGTCCCCGTCTTCTCTTCCTCCGGGTGAAATCACCGTCAGACGTCACTCCCTTGGTGCGTCCCAATCTCCATAATCGTGACTCCCGACCCGTTGAAATGGCGCCACAATTTCAGGTAATTATATCTCTCTTTCACTTTATTCTTGCTTTTTCTAGTAGTATTGGCGCAGAAGAAGCACATTCGTGTTTTTTACGGTTGGTGTTGCTTCCATGCCTATTATTTTCAGAGGAATGAACTGTTTGCATTCCCTGTTTAATTTAATTTAATTTTTTTAATTCATCATTTTCAGCTGGGATTCAATTCTTTAGCATCATTACAGTCTTTTACTAGTGAACCACCAACGAAATGCAGAGGATTGGTGAAATGGTAAGTGCTATAAGTACACAAATTAAATGAGTCTCTTCACCCCCCATCTCTACCACCCAGTGTACACTCGCATTTCAAGCCTGAAGTTCTTAATGTTTCTTCTGCTTGCTTTCGGTATAATTCTATATGAAAATCTTTCCCCTGTTTTATAGATCCCATGATACATTGTTTCGCCTGTTGCTTCAGGGATGATAAGCCTGTTGGAAGTCCATTCATTGTAACATCTACAGTAAGGAGAAGCTGGGAGATGTCGCTGCTGTCCGTGAGTCAAAAGTGGCCTGTTCTTCTCTATGGCCCTCCTGGTGCTGGGAAATCTGCTTTGATCAGCAAAATGGCTCAAGAGAGTGGAAATCAAGGTATTTTATGACTAGTATACATATCTGTCTTTTCTGTCTTTTGTGTGGCATGACCAGACAGTTTGGTTTGGGATAGAATCATTTGCTGCAGATAACTTTGTAAATTGTAATAATAGTTTTAATTATGCTATTGTGGCTACATACTGTGAAAATCTTTTATGGCACTTGCAAGGCCTGTTCCTGGTGTGTACCCCTATTGTCATATTGATGTAGCTCATGCCTAGTACTGCATGGCTCCACTCTGAAGATGAGAATTATGAATTCATTGAGTGATCCAAGATGTGAGTAATGGGGAGTCTAATAGTTGCTTCCTATCAACTTATGTACTTGGTTTTCACATATGGTGTTTCCGCTTCTATTGTGGAATGCCTATGTAGCATGTTTAGTTACACTGTGATTCTTATGTGTATATTCTATGTTTAATGTTCGCCTCAAATTGAATAAAAAGCAACTCATTGCTGACCATCTTTTTATATCTTTGTCATGGTGAACTGTAAAGGAAAGGAGAAATATGGCTTGAAACACTTGAGCTATGGTCAAGCCTTGTTTGTATGTTTGTTTTTATGTATCCAAACTTTCATGTCTTCTAAATTGTTGTATTTGTGTCCATTTTGATGGAAATTTTTATGACATCTCCATGCTGGGGAGCTTGAGTGATGTTGGTTCATCATATCATAGTATTTCCATGTGAAGTAACATCCGATGTTTCAGTAGATTATCTATATTTCTAGCTTTCCTTTTCTCAGTCATGCTTCCATGCTTTGCTGTATTCTCAGTCTTTGCTTTGCTCATCCCTGCAGTTCTTTCTATTCACGTGGATGATTAGATTGATGGGAAAACTTTGGTTGGAAGCTATGTTTGTGCTGAGCAACCCGGTGAATTTAGATGGCAGCTAGGATCTCTAACCCAAGTAATAGCTTGTTCTTGAAAGAGGGAAGTTTATTCTGCGTTTTAATACATTTACTCTGTGAATTACAAATTATGTTATGTTACAGGCTGTTTTGGATGGATTATGGGTTGTTTTTGAGGATATTGACAGAGCGCCAATGGATGTACTATCAATACTGTTACCTTTACTTGAAGGTTCAGGCTCATTGGTCACTCATTTTACTCTACATTATTTAGCTTTTTTTTTTTCAGTCAACAAACTTCTTGTAAACTAACATGAGCATGTTTGGGGCTTCATAACCTCCATAAGAAGTTTGGTCATGCATTCCTCGATAATTAACAACTGTGTCTAAGTACTCATCAAATTTGCAGGGGTGTTACAGTGTGGTGATTGTATCATGATCTTTTAGTTCGTGTTATTGAATTGTTGGGATATTAAAGTATCAATTACTAGTGTGCTATTTTCAAAAATTTAAAATATCATTTTTAGCTTGAACATTTGGATGTGTGTATGAAATCATTTTTAGCTTTTTTGATAAGATGCTCTTTTTTATGTCTTTTTATAGTTGATATCAGAGATTGGTTTTTCCTATTGATCCTTTTGGGGGGTGGGAGGTTGCTGTGAGCATCGTGCTTCAAATGGTATACAATGCTTGAGCTTAACCATTTGAGTAACAAAATATTTATATACCCTAGTTTGCAAGCAATTTCAAATAGTATATTTCTTTAGTTTTGTTGTTGTTCATCATTTGGTGTGATGTAGATAGAAGAAGGAATTTCATTATTGCAGTACCTAATTTTATGTTGCTTTATTGAAAAAAAGGTAAAGCATAGGGGTGGTTTTATCTTCAATAAATTGGGTACGTTTGTGGAATATAAGCACATGACAAACTTTCTTTGGTTTGAGTCTCTTTCCGTCCTTGTCATTTTGTATGGTCTGAGATAAAAGTATTTTTTTTTTTTAAATTCAGAGTTGCTGCATGTTTTTTGGAGTTTTTTTTTGTTTTGTATTTTACAGTAAGAATTAGTAATTTTGAATTACCAATGGACTTTTTGGGACTTCTGCAGGAAGTTAGAGCAGCAGACAGCTTCCGACTCTTTGCAACTGTTTCTACTTTGAGGCCCAATGTTTGTTTCGGAATGGAAGGTTGTTTGCTCTATCTTATAGTGCTTGTTACTATTAAATTTGACTGTTTGCCTATTGTAGAAGTTTATGGCTTGTTATGGTTGAGGAGTTCTTTGAACCCATTTAGAAGTTTCTTGAATTGTCTTGTTGGAAATATTGGCAAATTCTAGGCCTTCCTTAATGTTGTGCAACAACCCAAGAAGATTAGTGTTGAGCATCTACTGTGTTTTTTTGCCTAGTGTGGTTTTGTTTACATTCAAGGGTTTCTTTAGCCTGCTTGGTTTGATTTAGTTTTGTACATGACTTCAAATCGTTAAACTATTAGTAGCTGAATCTTTAAGGGTTTTTGCATCAGAATTTAGAGCATGCAATCATCAATTGTCACAGAATACACTATGGATCTCAACTAACTTTTTCAAATATACATGTCTAACCATTGATTTTATGCATGCCTTTTGTGTTGATATTGAACATATTGAACAGTCCCCCACCCCCCTCTATGGCTGTTTTAAAATGTAATTGTTTCTTCATCTGGCTTTTATGTGATCCACCAGCTACCATTATTTGCAAATTGTTTTGGTCTGGCCTAAAAAGAAAATTGGGTTCGGTTTGGTAGGTAGAAATTTTGGAGGTGCCCTTTGGAGGAAGGTGATGGTCCCACCACCAAATGACCAAGACTTGCAAATGATCATAAAAGCGTGGTATCCTAGTTTGGAGCCCATTGCAAGCAAACTTGTAGGTGAGTCAGGCAAACCTTCATGCATTCATGTGTTCAAACTCCTAGTGGCTTTTTCTTTTCTGAATAAATTAAGTGATGTCTCTGTTTCAGAAACCTTTGAAGGGGTTAGAGCAATTCCTCTACACCAATTTTTGGGGTCCCACTCTGCAGGGTCTTCCTCCATCGGCTATGCATGCCGGTTTTCATTAAGGTACCATACAGTAATAATTTTATGTGTTTTTAAGTTTGCTTCTATTTGAAGTGTTGTGTTCATTGAAAATTTTCTCTATATAAATCTACAATTATTTTGCCTTGTTGTGTTATTAATCTTGTCTCCATTTAACATTCTTTGTTTATTTGAGTCTATTTGCCCATTAATTTTTCTTCCATAAAATCTTAACTTAGAGTTGTATTTACCTTTTTTTTTATTTAATAAATTTATGTTCCTTTGGCTGATTAAAATGTTTATCTTCTTGTAGATTGAGGGAAGGGGAGGTTCATTGTTGTTTTCATGATCTTGCCTGAAGAATCTTTTGCTCGATCCTGCAGTACGATGAATTTGAGCTCAGTTTTTATCTTGTAAAGGAAATTGTAACCTTATGTATTTTAATTGTCGAATGACATGACATGACATTATGTTAATCATATTTTGTATTAATGAAAAATACTTCAATACCCTAGTTGTTGCATTTGTGTGAAATCGATGACAATATTGCAAAAACAAGTTATTCGAATCCAAAGCGACAAACTTAGAACTTGAACTCCATTCCGTAATCATCTCAATTTAAGTCAAAAATTGCTATACTAACTAGCGAAGGCTATGCGTCATTAACTCACTAACTAGTAACGGTTATGCGTCACTAACTAGCGACGAATACGCGTCACTAACTAGTGACGTCTACGCGTCACTAAGTAGCGACGTCTACGCGTCACTAACTACACTAACTAGTGACGGTTATGAGTCACTAACTAGCGACAGTTATGAGTCACTAACTAGCGATGGTTATGCATCGCTAACTAGCGATGCCTAAGCGTCACTAGATAGCGACGTGTAAGCGTCACTAACGTGTTGGCCGATGCCGTTACCGGAAAAGTTATGACGGTCTAGTTTGCGACGTTTAGCTGTCGCTAATTAATACTAAAATTTTGAAATTTTTACTAGTTATTAGCGACGGCTACGCGTCACTAACTAGCGAAGGCCACGCGTCACTAATTGGAACTAACTAGCAACGGTTAAGCGTCACTAACTAGCGACAGCTACGCGTCGCTAATTAATTGACACTAATTAGCGACAGCAACGCGTCACTAACTGGTACTAACTAGAGACGGTTATGCATCACTAACTAGTGACAGCTACGCGTCACTAACTGGCACTAACTAGCGACGGTTATGCGTCACTAATTAGCGACGGCTACACGTCACTAACTAGCAACGGTTACGCGTCACTAATTAACGACGGCTATGCGTCACTAATTAGCGATGGCTATGCGTCACTAACTAGCGACGGTTACGCATCACTAAGTAGCGACGGCTACGTGTCGCTAACACGCCGGCAGACACCGTCACCGGAAAATTTGTGACGGCCTGTTTTGCGATGTTTAGCTGTCGCTAATTAGCGACGGTAGAAAATTAGCAGCGAGTGAATTAGCGACGACATTTTAGCGACGGTATGCTGTCGCTATATCATGTTTTGCGACTGCCAGCCGTCGCTAAATGCGGTGTTTCTAGTAGTGCCAACTAGGTTCTTGAGATGGCATGGACTGAGGTAGTAGATTTATCCGACCATTCACATAGTTTGGCAAGAGACATTTTTGTGCCAATATAGTTACAAGCCTCCACAATCAAATGCCGCATGTTTCTGGCTGCAGTCTAAAAATATCAACCATAGAAACTCTTAAAGTAGAGCTTAATGAAGATGGACAAAATAAATATGGAAAAAGTAGCACGTTTTTAGCTTCTTAGGCACTATTCGGTATTAGCTTTAGAATTTTTTTTAAAAAACTATATAAGGGTTTTTTTTATTTTTTTTCTTTAGCTGTTTGATTTCTATCATTAATAAATTATCTAAAATTTTAATGTTAATTACAAAAGTTGTTCCCAAAGAGTGAGGTTTTAACAATAAAGGAGGACTAGATAGCAGATGGCGCACGTATAATTTAATGTGTCTCTCAAATTTCTAAAATAACATAATTTTGGCTCCCCAAACCTAACTGTTCATAGATAATATCACCTTGTAATAGAAAAAATGGTTCTCTTAAAATGATGTGACCCACTGCACCACTCGATAGATCATAGCTTATTACTTTTAATTACTTGTCTCCTATATCAATAGATACGTGAAAATTAAGCTTTCTTGACTTGTTATTGGTACTATCAATGTAATGATTTCTCTTAAAGATAAATTTTGTTGTAGGTCCCTTAGTTTTTTTTTTTTGTCTTAAATTGGTACCCTACCTCACATTTGTTTTACTGAGGTTTTTTTACTCTATATGCGTGACCTAATTAGGTATTTTTTTATTAATTTGGCCATGAAAACAGACCGAAAATGATGATATGGCTTTTTTAAACCCCCAAAAGAAATGTAAAATGACAAATTTGGTCCCAAATTTTTTTCAATCAATAAGTTTAACCTTTAAACTTAAGCATCTACTGTCTACACATTTTTCTTCAAACCTCCGATCTTCTCTTAACAATCTTGAGCGACGATAGCACCATCTCCTTATCCTCCACCAACCCTTTGTCCACCTTTTGCCCCTCTCCTTTACCGTCATCATCAATCGTTACAAACCTTTATCCTTTACCTTCAATTCTTGATTTTGCCATCAGATTGGTCTTGATTTTGCCTTCACCACTCGATTTCGCCTTTGCCTTCCTTTAATCTCGATTTTGCCTTCACCTTTCGATTTCACCTTCATATCTCGATTTCACCTTCGCCTCCAATTTCACCTTTCGCTTTCCATTGATCTCAATTTCACCTTTGCCTTCTACCTCTGATTTCACCTTCACCACTCTCAAACAATACTAAATCTAGTAAGTGAAGATCATGGAAGTGGCACTCTGGCAATAATGGAGCTCTGATGATGGTAGAGTTTTGACAATAGTGAAGTTTGGCGACGGTGGAGTTCGTGGTGTGGGTGGTGCTAGCGCTATGCTTGGTGGAGGGGCAGAGTTAAAAAGCGGTAGAGGTGGAGAGAGGACGATAGAGGGAGAGTGCCTAGATTTTCATGCTCTCATCACCAACGCCAAAATATGGAATCAAGAGAGGACGATGCCTAAATCACCACGTATCATTGTCTGATGAAAATCAACTCGTTATTTGATCACTATTGCACATCATTGTCCTCGCAAAATCATCATTGCCCAGTTATGTAAAATTGTCATTGCCCACATTGTGAAGGCCACTGTTTGGATATCGTTGCACATGGTGGTGAAATTGAACCAATTTTCCATATCAGGTTATGGACGATGATGGATGGACGGTGAGCTGGGTGGTGGTTTTGTGCCCATGGATAGGGCTAGAGGTTTTTTTGGGTCATTGTGGTAAAAAGCTATAAGTTTAAGGCTTAAAATTGTTAAAAGTAAAAGTAAAAGTAAAACTAAAAGGATCAAAATTTTCCTTCCAATTTTTGCCCATCGTTTCCTGCCCAATGTTTATTCTATAAACTAATGCCACATCATTACAGAGGTGTTTTACATTAGCTATGTCGGTGTATTTTATAGTTTAAAAAAAGCCACATCATCATTTTCCATTTGTTTTCATGGCCAAATTAACAGAAAATACCTAGTTAGGTTGCGCATATAAAGTAAAGGGACATTGGTAGGACAAATATGAGGTATGGTACCAATTTAAGACAAAAAAATAAGCTAAGAGACCTATAATGGATTTTACCCCTTCTCTTAATGCAACCATAGAACACTGTGACTTGTTTCACATATTCATGTCAATGATAAGAAAGATATCAGTTCTAATTTTGAGACAAACGAATTGGTTTGTGGCCTCCAAACATTCATTTTTTTTTTCAAAAAAATGTACTAAAAATTTTGAATTCTTATGAAGTCAAAAGAAAGTTAGTGTAAAATTTGTTTAATGATATTATGCAACTTCTGAAGAACCAAAATAGGAACTAAAGTAAACTTTCACAGGTTAGATGCATAAGGCTTCTTGATAGGAAATTACTAAATTTACTAAATCCTCCCTTAAGTTATTATAAAACTTGTGAGTGAACAAAAGGAAAACAGAAAACATGTAGTGACCATAACTAAGGATGTCAATAGATATTCACTCCAGTGAATATCCACCTACATACTATCCTATGGATAGATTTTTTTTTACAATTAAATGGACTTGGAGTGGATGTAAATTTTCTTTGTTTTTTTTCATATCCATTGGATGTGGATAGGATACGGGTTTAGGTTTACCTACCCCATATCCTACCCGCATACATACACACACGGTTTGCTAGATGATTTACAATGGTGTGATATCTCTTCTTATATTCTATGGTTTGCTAGATATTGTTTTAGAATGAAATTTATATGATTAAACATATCTTACAGAAATTAAAGTCATCAAACAATACATTTGCTGCTCATCCCATTTTATTGTTAAAAAAAAAAAAAACTACCCAATATAGGATTAAAGTTTAATTGTAGTTCTGTATGGATATAGTTTGCTTTTACTAGATTTTGCTTTATATTTAAAATGGTATACTCAAGTGCCAACATCCACATAGAGATGATGGACATGAGTTTGGCTTGGTGATCTAGAGCCATATCTTTTACATGTATTATTTCTTCCTATGTGGCCTTACATATGAAATTTTTGTGTTTAGGTATATGTATCTTTGTTGCACTATATATATCTATTATTATTAATATCATTTTTCACCAAAATCATTTTAATATTTTTATTATGGTACTTTATTGTAAAATTACTATTTTTATATTATGATAGTATGTGGCAGATTGGTAGGTTTTACCTGATCCTATCCGCTTTAAAATGGATATGATATGAATATTAAAATTGTAAATTTGATGGATGGTAGATAGAATACAGATTGGGTTCTAACATGATGGATAAGATGTGGGTGTAGCACTATCCTACCAACATTCTATCCATCGAGATTAGGTTCTAACATGATGGATAAGATGTGGGTGTAGCACTATCCTACCAACATTCTATCCATCGCCATCCCTAACCACAACACACAAGGTTCATAAAATAAGCGGCTAAAATGGGATTTATTAAACCAGGGACTTGCTTGGCTAGTTAGATTATGGGCTGGAGCCCAACTGGGTTGGGTCTGAAGCAAGTCAAGGTGAGTCAAGATTGGGTCCAGTTCTGGTAAAAACTAGGCCGCAATTAGGGGTGAAAAGGGGCTAGGCTTTTTTCGGGTATCTCAAGCTTGAGCTTAAATTGAGGCTTTTCGAGTTGGGCCTATTCAAGCTCAAGCTCAAGCTCAAGCCGAAAAATAAGCTCGAGCTCTTTTAGGGCTGAGCTTGAGCCTGAAGAAGCTTGGCCCCATGAGCTCACAGGCCTAATGGGTCACATGTATAATCTCTTTTCCACCAGGCTTCAATTTTTAACTAGGGCATCTTCCTACCAGATCCAAATTCATAGCCCATAGTCCCCATGCCCCTTACGCCTAACAATGCCCCTTACGCCTAACGATTATAGCCGTAGCCTTCGTGAGGCTAACCCACCCACCTATCTAATCGGCCACCACGGGAGATTGCTACCCAATCAGCCACCACTGAAGACTGCAAGCATGAGGATGACAAGAGCCCTATGAGCTAAGGCCGATGATTACGATCCAATAAGCCATACACGATGATTTGTAGCTCAGCCACAAGATCGATGCCCTAAGTAAACGGCGGGCAACCTAGGACGATCGCCCCAAGTAGATGCAGACCTTAGACCATCACTGGTTGAATTGAGTAGATTGTGGCTTAAATCGTGTGGCCAATCTAGGCTCCGATCACCTTCAATTATGATATTATTGAGGAAAAAAAATTGGTGTTTGTCTAAATTGTTTTTTATTTTTCTATGCCTTGGCTATCTTTCTCTTGTTCTAGTACTTTACTTTCTCCTATTTTTTAACCTTGCTTAAGGAAAAAGATGGCTTATTTGTGGAGTTAAAGAAATCAAGGTAGAACGGCAAAATGTTGAAAGTTTAGGATAGGATCTATAATTTTCCCTTCCCTTGTTTTGTATGTAGAAAAAAATTACAGATTTAGCCCCATCTTTTATTTAAGTTATAGTTCTGAGACTAATATTGGTTTGTGTCATTTGAGCCCGTAAAGCCTTCAAGCCAAGCTCGAGCCTATTTTGAGCCAAGCTTAAGCCTGAAAAATTGGGCTCAAGTAATTTGAGCTCGAGCTCGGGTAGTACTGAAAAACAAAAGGGTTGATCTCATGCCTAGTGGGTTCGGGCTTGGCCCGACCCATTTTCACCCTTAGCCACAATACATCTTCTTGGATTTCCTCATTTCCTCAATAATTCAAGCACCCTACAATGTTGATTGGTAAGTTCTGGCTTGGGACTTGCTATGGATGATGTTGGCATTGGCAGCCCTAAGATGGTGCAGAAAGGCTCCGACAATGGTGGAGACCAGTCAGATTGGGCTTGTCGATGGTGCACATAAATTACAGTGGTGGGCTTACTCTTCCTTGATTTCATATTGCCGGTGAACAGTGACGCTTGATATCTATTTTATGAGGTTGGAAAGAAATGACAAAAGTTGGCTAGGATGACTGGTTGTGGTGTCCGGCAATGCTAATGATGGAGGAGAACCGGACAAAAATACCGTTGTGTGTTTGGCGTGAAAAGCATCTTATCGACTAGGATTCAAACGCACCTTTTCATTAAAGTGCTATAACATTGTTAGAATTCTGCTAGTGGCATATTAGGCATTGTTTAATTTTCCTGTTGTTTGTTTTTGTGTAACCAGACAAGGAAAATGATGCATGACAGTTTCCGGTGGTCTCCTAATGTGAAAATTTTAACAAGTTTCTTGTCGTCGTGGTCACTGGCTTTCTGGTTCATGTCATCATTGTTCGTTTTCAAATATCTCATGTTATCACTCAAGATTGCATCAGTCATTGCCTACAAATCATGGCATTAGTTGTCTTTGGTTTGACTTGGTTGTCGCCACTCAAAGGTGTCACTAGGCTTCTCCACCCTTGTCTCCTCCATTGAATTTTACGGAGAAACAATTTATAGAAATATCTAAGATAATATGTCAAAGTATCCAAAATAATATGTAAAAGTATCTAAAACAGTATACAAACAGTTTATTATGTTCAAACAAAATATGCAAACAACTTGTCTTCTCCTTTTCAGAAATAATATATAAAAATGGAAAAGTTTCAGTAAAAGTGAATGAATGAATATATAAAAGCATTTGATGTAATATATAGACAATTTGTTCTCTAAGTAAAAGTATCTAAAATGTATATGCAAAAATATCTGAAAAAACTTGTAAAAGTATCCAAAAAATATGTAAAACTGCTTTTTTTAGCATAATAGATCTCTGATGATAAAATCTCTTCATTGGCTTTTAGAATTTTGGTATCAGAATCGGTAAATGTAGTCTGGAGTCATTTCTAAAGGTTATCACTATTCTCAATTAAGATTGGATGGTGAATACTAGCCTCAATCGCAGTGGAGAGGTTGAGGCGATGACAACCGACCTCATTCTAACTTGAGTGACAAAGATGATAGCTTCTCCAAATTAATATGCACTAGATCTAATGATAGAAATGTCGATAATGTCCTTTGCGGGAGTGCATCGTTGGAAGCGTTGTTTAGAGGCAATAATTGGCCGGAGATGGAATTTTTGAGAATTGCTTCCAATTCCTCTCACGTTTCGCGATTTAGGTTAAGGGCATGAAGGGAATTAGTTGGGATAATTAGGGGTAGAACTGACATTTAATACTTTACGTGCAAATGCACATATATGCACCTTACATGTCGTACAATTTTCCTCACTTAATTGTGTTAAGATTGTGTACATAGTCCATTAAATTTGGATAAATAAAATATTATCACCTCACTGAATTTAAAGTAATTAATAATCCAACTTATTAAAAAAACCATGAGATCAATATAAGTAAACTGGAGACTATATAGTACTTTTTATAAACCTAAAATATCAAGGTATAAAAGATCCATAATTTTTAAAATAGTTATTATAACATATTCTAAAATATGATTTTTTGTTGTTATTTTCTATTACACACCTGCCGGCACTAACAAAATTAACAAAATTTGTTTATGAATTTATGACTTACAAACTTTTATAGATGTTTTGTGCTAAAAGGGGTTGTCAATCATCCAGGTCTTCTCAACTTATCTAATTTTGAGATATATTTATTTAGTTATAATATTTAATCATCTAGAATGAAGATTATCTTATCTAGATCTGAGATATAATTATTTTTTTGTAATTGTACATATATTCCTTATATATTTTATAGATTCGTTTGTTTAGTCTAATATGCATTTATTTAGTTTTGATAAGCATTTATGATTTAGATTTGAGATACATACATTTCGCTTGATTATATATTTACTTCTAATATTCGTTATCTACTATTGAGATACATTTATCTAATAGCGAGATCATCTTATTTAGATTTTAAGCACATTTATTTTACTTTGATTATGTGTCTATTTCTAAAATTTATCGTCTTGTTCTGATGTACATTTAGCCGGAATTAAGATCATCTTATATAGATTTAAAATATTGTTTCATTTTAATTTTATGTCTGATTCTAATATGTATTTGTTTAAAATTTTCATTACTTTTAAACAGTTCAACTAGCTGATGGACGTATATGTGAGAAATGCAAGTCTTAAAATAAACGGAACACTATTTTCTATTCATTTTTTTTTTTTCGAAATTCGTAAACAAAACGCTATTATTAAGTTCATTTACCAATTCTTTATGCTTTGCTTCACGGCTGTCCGGACACTTGTTTGGTTAGAAGCCAAAAGAAAAAATTGAAACTAAAATTAACCAATAGAAGTTGCCAAGGCGATGAAGGATAAAAATTCGGTTGGAGAAAACAAGCTATATATATATAAACCTCAAAGTCATTCTAACATGCAACATATTAACAGCAGTTATTGTCTGAATTATTCTTCTTCGGCAGCCATATTAACAGCAGCCATGATGACTACCAAGCAACGCTGCCCTTTGTCATATTTTCTGATCATAGCAACGGCATTGCTTCTTCTCCTGGGCCATCTCCCAGGAGCTTTCTCGCAGCAGCTCCCCGGCAAAGGCCAGATCAAATCATGCATCCAATCCCTGATCGACGAAACAAACAAAGCAATAGAAACCAAGACGACGGGAAAGCAGAGCGGCGCCGTCCAGGATTGCGAGGAAAACTTCACGGAAGCAGTGGAAAAGCTACAAGAATCTCTGACCGACGTGGACAAGCTTGACGTGGTTAGCCTCAACGTCCACCTGAGCGCCGCGAGCACGGCCTTCACAACGTGCCAGGAGAGCTTAGCCGAAATGGACGAAACCTCGCCGCTTGTGCAAGACTGCCAGAGAATGGAAAAGAAGGCCAGCAGGTGTTTGGCAATGACAAAAGGCAAACAATAAGAAGAGTAATTCTACCCTGAGCTCCGGTCTTATTAAGAGGTGTGACATTTTCGTAAATATATAGTATAAGATTGTTATAACTACTATGATTTAAACACTTGCCGAGATTGGTGTAACCCTATGTTTTACAAATAATACTAACGCTTAATTGATTGCCGTCTAAATTTAATGCGTGAATAATAAATGCATATAAGAGTAAATATATTGACGAGGGTAGGATTGGTCTCTCTGAAGACTGTGCAAACTTAGAATTACAGTAACAAATCAAGGCTCCGTTTGGGAACAACTTTTATAATTAGTGTTAGAATTTTTGATAACTTTTTCAATGGTTGAAATGAAAACACTGAAGCTAAAAGCTAAAAAATAACATTGAATAGTTTTTTTAAAACTTTAACACTAATACCAAATAGGGCTTAAATAGGCCGACAGATTGGCTAAGGCACTCGATGCCCGAAATAAGAGAGTGATTCCGATGAATAATGAGATTGTCAGGCTGATGAAATCAACTGATGAGGCGAAAGCCTGTGCCAACTAGAGGAAGGAGAACCAAACGAAGCAACCTCAACAAAGCTCTATAAGATATGATGGTCAATGTCGATGGAAGATGTTAGGACCGGAGAAGCGACCTCAACCCAACCTCAGAACAACTAAGGGCTAGCTATACCTTTAGTTTACAAATTGGTTTTTGTTTCGTTTGTCACGCTTCTTAAGAACTAACATATTCATAAAAGCAAACCGAACTAATGAACAAAATAGAACTAGATCAAACCCAAACATATAGTTCGGTTTTGGTTTCAGTTAATTCAATTTTAGCTTTGAACTGTCGTGTCCAATTCCAATATGATTTTTTTTTTTGGCCTAGAACCCCTTCTACCCCCTAAACTTTACCAATTCCAACATATCACCTTTTGAACTTTAACTTAGGTTAACTTGCCTATCAAACTTTACAATGGGACATTTTACCCCCCTTGACCCATTTAAATGAAGCATGTACAATCACCTGTGTTACATCTATCATAGAAATGATACTTTGGATTATATGAGGGCATAAATGAAGATAAAAAGAAAAAACATGAAGGGCTAACTAACATTTAATTTGTCCCACATAACCTAACTTTGCACCGAAAATAAAAAATAAAAAAGAATTAATTTCCTCTCTCTTCCATCTTTTTATCTTTCTGCCATTTGTTAATCAAACCAAATTGGTGCCAAAAATGTTTCTCATTGCTCACTAAATAACTGAAACTATTCTAATTCCTAACCTCCTCAAAAAAGGCAGCTAAGATAAAGAACAAAGTTTGTTTTAAGCTTTTTCTGGGTTCAACAATTGTGATGACTCTATTTCACAAACTTACAACTACGATGTTCTCAAGAACCTAGTTTGGGCCATCCATTTCCATATTCATTTCATTGGAACCATCTATAAGATTCTAAACCCATTTCAGAAGAAGAATGAGTAACAAGATGGGAAAAGATAGGACCATGGTTTTAGGGCTCCAAATCATTTCGGAGCCAAAGTAGAGATGGAGAGAAATGAATGAGGATCAAGCAGCAATGAGGAACTTGAGAAACTTTGTTATCAAAGAACGAATTGGTTGGTGATTTTTTGCATTTGCCACGAAGAGGGAAGACTTTGATGTTTTTGTGTTTGATAAGGATTTGGATGCAAAAAGCAAGGGGCGGATTCAGATACAGAGTGATGCTTTGGCTATTTCCGAAGCCATTGATTATGAGGTTACTGAGGAGGTTATGGTAGTTGGGTGCATTATGTTGCAACACAAATCGCTAGTCTAGTTACTACTGCAGCCCATCAAGAAGGAAGAGTTCTAGAGTGGGCCAGATGCTAGCCCGATTCAAAGATTGTAGCTAGAATCATTGTTATTCCTAGTATGGATAGAAACAATCATTGTTTTTCTAAAAGTTTGCTAAGCTGTGAGATGCCAAGGGCATTCTGTTAGGCATACATTGTATTTATGCACTGGCATGGAGAATGAAAAAGGTAGAATATTGCACTCATTCCTCATCTTCTACCCCTTTTTTCTCTCTTCCTGACTTGCTCTCTTTCGACTCTGCTCTGTTTTCTCTCTTAATCTTTGGTTTCTAGGTGGGTACGCATCATTTGGTGCTCTCGTTGAGATCATGTCAGAAGGAATGGTGATGCGTTACAAAGCTATGGAAGACAACATCTCAGAAATCAACAAGCAGCTGCAGCATCATTCCACTGCCTTATCCGCCCCCGATACCATGGTTTCCACCGTTTAGTAGCATACACATGCCATTGAAAAGAACTTCTTCCTATTCAAATTTATTCAAAAAAACCTTCTCCTCCAAATAGACAGTCCTCATATATATTATGCTCAAACTTTCTCGCCTTGAAAAACAACCCACCACCAGCCCCCTTTTGCCTACCCCGCCTCCCCCTTCCACCTCCCCATCCTTAACATCCCACCCAGCTATTATCATCCATCCTCGCTCATTTTCTTCATCATCTGTTCTACCAAACCCATCTATTAAACCTATGGTCTTTGGACAGCCCTGTCTTCCAAAGCTAGAGATTCCCATTATCTCTGGAGATAATGTTTTGGCCTGGCTTTTCCAAATCGAAAAGTTCTTTTCTTATCACCATATGGCTCCAAACCAAAAACTCGAAATTGCAGCCTTTGACATGACTAATGTCGTTTTAATGTGGTATCAATGGATGCATGTCACCAATCAACTGACGACGTAAAAACAATTTACTTGTGATCTAGAACTTCGATTTGGCTCATCTACCTTTATCAATCATGAAGCCATCATCTACAAACTCTACCAAACCACCTATGTTGTTGCTTATATGGCTGAGTTTGAAGCTCTGTCAACGTGCACAAGATTTAACTATTCAAAATCTTCTGAACTGTTTTATTTCAGGTCTTCAGGAGGACATTAAAAGGGAGCTCTTTTTCATTAAACTCGCAACCTTTCCTGAAGCCATAAGAATGGCAAAAATGTTGAAGATAAGTTCGCTGCCCATCATGCCTTATCATTTTGACCTCCATTGACTAAATCAGGTGGCCTCGTAACCCATTCACCAACCCTTCCACCTATTACTGCACTGCCTAAATTTTCTATTCAGTGTTTGAACCCAACCCAGATGGCATCTAGGCGGGAATAGGGTATTTGTTTTAACTATGATGAACGTTTTTCACTGGGTCACCGCTGCAAATCCCATCAATTCCTTGCCTTGCTAGTTGACGAGGATGACCTAGACCCTTCTGAAGATGATACGCCACTATTGATCCCTGAGGAGGCTCTGGCAGCAGCGGAAACCACTGATCAACCCTTGTTATCTCCTTGCACGCACTCGACTCGAGGGCCACTTTGCTCCAACCACACTTCACATTCAAGCCTAGATCCACAGGCAAACAGTGCTATTTGTTGGATATTGGATCCATTTATAACTTTATGCAGCCCCATATGGCAAAGACGTTGGGCTTTGCCATTCAACCTTCCCATATGAATGTCACAGTGGGTAATAGGGATTCCCTTACCTATGCAGGTCATTGCTCTCAAGTCCCACTCAGCTAGATAAGGCCCAATTTCATGTGGACTTTTATCTTCTCCTAATTTATGGCGTAGACCTAGTCCTTGGTGTTCAATGGTTTTCCAGTCTTGGGCCTATTACTTTTGACTATCATCACTTCTACATGTCATTTACGCAACATGACACTTAAGTCATCCTCCATGGTTTACGCGACCATCAAATTGGCCATATTAGCTTCGCTTAGCTCTAGTGCCACATCAACACGGGTAGCACCACCATTTTTTATGCCCTCTTGTTCCACGCCCAACTGTGATGATGCCCTCTTGTTCCACGCCCAACTGTGATGACTTAAGTCCAGAATTATCAACAGAACACTTGCCCACACCACATGTACTATCTTTTGGAAAAGGTTAGCACTAGGTGATCAAATTCTAAGACTTGGAGTTATATATACACATTAGAAATCACATAGATTTCCCATGTGGGACATAGGGTGTCACAATCTCCAGCAGGACATTGGGCCACAAATAGATTCAAAATTGTGAGCCTAGTAGGTGATAGATATGAACAGTATACGGAATAGATAGAACATAATAAGGCCTTAGCCCATACAAAATTAGAAGTACACCACATAAGCTATCATTTAGAAAAGGATAAACGCTAGGTGATCAAGCTCTAAAACTTAGAGTCATATATACACATCAAAAATCACATAAACTTCCTATGTGGGACATAAGGTGTCACAAGCAGCTGACTCGGGCAGCCACTCCAACTTTTATTGCTTAGGCGATTCGATCTTAACTTAATTACTATCTTTCTGTTTTCACAGAACCCAAAGGCCTCCCACCATTTTGGCCGTTAGACCATCAAATTCTTCTTCATCCAAATTCCACACCAGTCAATGTCAGACCATACCACTACCCACACTTTCAAAAAGAAAAGATGGAGAGGCTTATCAAAGATATGTTCACTGAAGACTTGATTCGTCCAAGCACAAGCCCATTTTCTTCACCAGTGCTGTTGGTGCGCAAGAAAGATGGTACCTGGTGTTTTTGTGTTAACTATAGGGCCTCCAATGCCGTCACCGTCAAGGATCATTTTCCTATACCCACATTTAATGAATTAATGGATGAACTACATGGCGCTCAATTTTTCTCCAAACTGGATCTTCAGGCGGGATACCACCAACTCAAAAATCATTGAAGTGACGTCCATAAGACTGCGTTTCGTACCCACGATAACCACTACAAGTTTTTGGTAATGCCTTCCGGCCTTTCAAATGCACCATCCTCTTTTCAATCACTTATAAATTATGTTTTTTGCCCCTATTTTCGTAAGTTTTTTTGGTGTTTTTTAATGATAAACTAGTCTATAGTAAGATGGTAAATGAGCATCTCTCTCATCTGCATCAGGTCTTGCAAGTCCTTCAAAAGAACTCCTTTCATGCCAAATTGGCCAAATGTGAGTTTGGCCAACGCTTACTTACTTACCTCGCCATATAATCTCACAAGAAGGGTTTTCTATTGATCCAGCAGAAATTGTAGCAATTCAGAACTAGCCATGACCGTTGAGCATCAAACAATTACAGGCCTTCTTGGGACTTGTCGGATATTACCGCCGCTTTGTGTCTAAATACGCTTCAAAGGTTGCTCCGCTCACATGCCTCCTTTGCAAAGATGCATTCGTATGGTCAATTGAAGTCGATGTTGCCTTCTAAGATTTGAAATTTGCCCTTATGAGTATGCCAATCTTTCGGCTTCCTGATTTTTCCCAGCCCTTTGTGGTACAAACTGATGCCTTAGGGAAGGCCATTGGCATCGTTCTCTCTTATCAGGGCCATCCTATTGCTTTCTTCAGTAAGTTGTTCACGCCCTAACTCCAAAAAGCCTTCACGTACACCTGAGAGATGATTGCAATTGTGGAAGCCATCCTAAAGTGGCGCCAATATCTCCTTGGCTCCTATTTTACCATTTAGACAAATCATCAAAGCCTATGGAACATACTTACTCAGAGTATTCAAACGCCCAAACAATAACAATGGCTGCATAAGTTACTCGGTTATGACTTTGACGTGGTTTACAAGCTGGGCTCGGAAAATGGATTTGCTGATGCCTTATCACGCACCCCTTAGCTACACTTCTTCCCTTACAGGTCATCAGTAAGCCCACCAATGCTTTGCTTATGGTTCTTAAAGAGTATTTACAATAAGACAATGCTTCTGCTGCACTCCTCCGAGTTATTGAATCAACTCCAGAGCAACATCCACACCATTCCGTCCAGAATGGACTTATTCTCTTCAAAAACATAATTCTGGTGCCCACAGATTTAGCTTTACAACATTTAATCCTTCAAGAGTTTCACTCTTCTCCTGTTGGTGGCCACGCTGGTATACAGAGGACCTTGACTCGTATTTATTCCAATTTTTATTGGCCAAATATGAAGAACTATATCCAAGAAAATGTGCGCAGAAGCACCATTTGTCAGCAGGTGAACCTGTTCAATACTGCCCCACTTGGCCTACTTCAGCTGCTTCCGCTCCCTGGAAAAGTTTGGGATTCAATCTCGATGTACTTCATTACCCACCTGCCCTCCTCTGGCAGCAAGACAACTATTCTAGTGGTTGTTGACCGTTTGTCCAAATATGCTTATTTTTGTGCACTTGGGACCAACATTTCAGCCCCACAATTAGTTGAGATATTCATCAAGGAAGTTGGTAGTCTTCCCAGGCTACCTACCAGTATTATCTCAGACTGAGATCCACTCTTTATGAGTCAGTTTTGGCAGGAAAACTTTAGGATTCAAGGAATCAACCTCGCCACCAACAGCGCCTACCACCCACAAATGGATGGCCAAGGTGAAGTTGTCAATAGATGCCTTAAGGACTACCTCCGATGTTTCGCGGCAAAGCATCCAAAATATTGGATCAAATACTTCATTTGAGGCAATTTATGGCAGACCCCCACCCACCTTTCTCGACTACGTCGCAGGTACAACCCCTGTTACTGCTGTTGATGAACTCCTGGCAGCAAGAACTCAACTCCTTGCACGCTTACAGACTAATCTACAGCAGGTGCAATAACGGATGAAAAGTTTGACTGATAATCATCGTATTGACCGGTAATTTCAAGTAGGCGACTGGGTCTATGTCAAGCTTCAGCCTTATCGTCAACCATCGGTTGCCCATTGCCAGAGCAATAAATCGGCTAAACGGTACTATAGACGCTTCTACATCCTACTAAAGATTGGTCCTGTTGTTTACAATCCAAAGCTTCCTTTCTCTGCTCAGATCCACAACATGTTTCACATTTCTCTCCTCAAGAAAAACGTTACTGGTCTTGATGGACAACGCAGTCCTCTGCGTGCCTTTACTACTAATTCCTACCCGCTACTTGTACGTGAACACATCTTGGGTTATCGTCAGATATTACAACAAGGCAAGCTCGTTCCTCAAGTCTTAGTTCAATGGCATTCGCAGACACCAACTGATGCAACCTGGGAGCCATTTACTGAAATTCGAAAGGATTTCCCTGACTTCCACCTTGAGGACAAGGTGCCTATTGAAAAGGGCACTGATGTTGCAACACAAATTGCTAGTCCAATTACTACTACAAGCCCGTCAAGAAGGAAGGGTTCCAGAGTGGGCCAGATGCCAGCCCGATTTAGGGATTCTATCTAAAATCATTTTTATTCCTAGTATGGATAGAAACAATCATTGTTTTTCTAGAAGTTTGCTGAGCTGTGAGATGCCAATGACATTCTGTTGGGCGTACGTTGTATTTATACAGTAGCATGAAGAATGAAAAGAGCATAATATTGCTCTCAATCCTCATCTTCTCTTTCTTTTCTCTCTCTTCCTAATCTGCTCTCCTTTGACCCTACTCTGTTTTCTCACTTAACGTTTGGTTTCCAAGTAGGTACCATCACATTATTGCTAATAAAATGAATTGGATTGGCCGATGGAATTTCTAGTATTTGGTGAGTCTAGATAATTGTTTACTCCTTCTTGCACTCTCCTTTCAATTATTTAATTATTAGCGATTTTGTTTCTCTTGCTCGAATGTTTGAGACTCTACATGTAGGAAATTAGGCATTGTTAATTAGCCATTTACCTTTCCTTTTATCTTCATTTTGATCCTCATATAACCCAAAATGCCATTTAAATTGTTCAAGGGGTAAAATGTCCCACTTTGCAAAGTTTGAGGGGTGAGTTATCCCGAGTTAAAGTTTATGAGGCAAATGCGTTTGAGTTGGCAAAGTTCAGGGGGAAAAAATGATTTTAGTCATTTTCTGGGACCAATTATTAACAAAAAATGTAAAGAGAAATTATAAAAGAATCTCCAAGCTTTGGCATAACCTACATTTGCCCCCTTCAATTTTCAGAAATCTACATTTTACCACCTAATTTTTATATTATTTAAAGCAACTTCTTATAACCTAATTTAAACTATACAATAATTATCTTCTAGAAAATTTAATCTATCTAATATTTTTACAGTTAATGGATATTTTAAATTATCAATTTTTTTTGTGTAAATATAAAATTAAAATAGTATTTTTTTTTTCAAATGTTCATAATTGTAGAACAATATCATACACCTTATTAAACTTACTAACATAATCACTAGATAGTTTAAATTAATATTTTAAAAGTTATTGTGTACAGAAGGTAGATGGTAAAATATAGGCTTATTTTTGTTTCTCGATTCATTGAGCAACATATAATTGTTTATTTTAAAATTAACTAAACATGGTTCAACCCTGTAAAAGATCCCATAGGTTTTTTGTTTGTTTTACTCAAGAGCCTGGCTTTCTAAACGTTGCATATACAACCTTAGTCCTAACAATTAATCTAAGGTATTTCCTTCTTTACTCTAATGACTAGTCCCCAATTTTGTTAAAAAGATGCAAATTAGCTCCTACACTTTGACAAAATTTTCAAGTAAATTGCTAGAGTTTGAAAGGTGCTAGTTTAGCTACTAGAGATTGGAGGTGAGAAAAATTTCGATTTTATCCGAAAATAATTGACAAAAAAATTTTGGTTTTTGGTCACCATTTTTTTTATTCTATTTCGGTTTTTTTGTTATAGCTGAAAACTAAAATATAAGTTCAGTTCAGTTTTCGGTTTACCGATTTAAATTTTGGTTAACCAAAAAAACTGATTTCTTTCTACTAATGGATTTTATAGACACAATCTTTTGTACATATTTGTATATATTTACCCGTGAGTTGTACTATTGAACTAACATAATCCTAAAGGTCCGTGATGATAAGAAAGAAAGGGGATGAGGAGACGAACGGTGTTGTTTCTCTTCTCCCAGTCATTTTATTTTTGGTGATTTTTAAACTATGTTTTATATTTTTCTAAAATGAAATAAATGCTAGTTGCTATCAATTTGATTTTATTTTGGAAATAATGTTGACATTGAAATTTATTTTAAAAAATTATTCAAATTTACAATTATTTGAAAAATTCAACTATTTTTTTTTAACCTAAACACCAATAAGTTTCAAATTTACCAAAAACACTATCACCCTTAGTTCACCTGAAACCTGTTTGTGGCTCAACACAATAAACACAGTTACAAATGTGCTTTCTTGGTAATTATTTTATCCTAAAATTGAGAAGCTGACCTAGTTTTGGTATTAGAAGTTTATGCAATTAGAGTTTTATTGGCTTGAACTTCACAAATCAAGGCCTAAAATTCATCCAGTATCCTAAAGTACACAATCCAATCCAAATAGTGAAGGTAAACCTATTGAAATGGTAACACAATCTACCATGGTCAATTGTAATTAATTAGATTTATTAGCTTATTGTGCTTCCTTTTCCTAAAATATCATAGTCTATGTCTAGGAAAAAGAGGAAGGAAAAGAGAAGAATAGATGATTGTATCTTTAGCGCTCCCATGAGCCCCACCAGAATTTTGGAGTTTTATAGAGAATTCAACAATTTTTATGGGATGGATCATCATCAGGCCAATAGGAGAAACAATTATGTGTCAGTTTCGTTTGATTGGGAGGAGAAGTCCGGCACACCCAAATCATCCAAGGAAGGGGAAGTTAAATAGGGGTTAGAGGAAGATGAAGATGGCGGGTTGGATTTCAATTTTGCAGTTGATGTTAGTAAGGAATTAGAGAACACTTTGTTCTCAACTGAAGAGCTCTTCGACGGCTGCAAAATTCGGCCTCTAAAGCCTCCCCCCTATCTACAAAATATCAAAGAATAAAGTAGCCCCAATAGTCCTCTTTTGTCTCCTAAATCATCAAGATTGCCATTTTCACAAGCCTCTTTATTTTTCTGATAAAGAAAACAAAACCCAAAATTCAAGGATTAGGTAATGAAAATGACCAAAACAAAGAAAGCACACTTGCCACTGGATTTGAGTTTTGGATAAATTGAAAATAGTTTTTTTGTTAGATCCAAAAGTTATGGGTGTTTAGACTAAAAAAAAGGTAGAAGGGTTGAAGAGGTTTTTTAAGCCGACACCTTTAGTCATGTAGAGTATGTTTCGGTTTAAGTCACAAACTTTTATAAAGTTCAGGAGCTAATATTTAATGATTAGTGAGTTATGGACTAATTCGCTTCAGTTGCAAAAGTTTAGGGGTTAAATATATAGTTTGGCCTTACATAAAACATTAAATAATTATAGGAAAATTTACAAAACTCTTTGAGATTTAGTCAAACCTACACTTTTATCTTTAATATTTGAAACACCTAGACTTTTGCCTCTTAAAAATTAATATACCTATACTTACACATTCCAACGTTAACTCTCACTTACCGTTACAAAATAAAAGAGAAAATATTTGACTTTGTGCTATTAGCATTTTCTCTTAGAGACTTTGCACCCAAACTTATGCATCTAACAACTATTTCTGTTTAAACTCTAAAGTTTGATTGAACTCCAGAACCCAGATCTGTTGTCGATTCCTCCTTTACTGAATCTATCTTCTATCTACTCTCATTCAGTGCTCCCCCTCCCTTCCTCATTCATCTTCTTCATCCTTGCCCCCATTGTCTCCTTCATAACCACATCTGGAAACCAGAATCCCAATTCCTCTAAAAATGAGAACCCATATGACTTCCCTTCTCTGCAGCCTTCTTCCTCGGCCTATTTTTCTGTCCCCGTTTTAGAAATTAAAAACAAAAATTCCAATTTCCACCGAAGGTGATGAACGGCTTGTTTTCCATCGATGATTCATCTAATTCATTTTGGTCAATGGAAGTGGCAAATTTCTTGTCTTGCTTTCTTGATGCAGGCTTTGCCCAGAAGCATTCGAATTGGTCTCTGGTGGTGCTTCTGGTACTTGAAGAATACATGGCTCTGACTTCGATCTCGGGTGAGAATGTAATTGGCTAAATGGAGATGACAGTTTTCTTGATTGTCTTCGCTTTATGGTGGTTTCTTTACTTCTACTGTGGTGACCCTATTATGATTCTTGGAAGAACTATTGACGATAGGGATGATTCTGGGTATCCTGAGTTATCTCCTGTGATTTGCCGTGGTGTTTACCGATGTGGGTTTGAATGTGTTGGTGGCTTTGATTATTAAGTTGTGGTTGTTACTATTCATACCACTTTTAAAGGTATGAAGGATTTGTTTGTTGATGAGGAAAACGTTGAGGATGGTGGGTTCCTACCTGTCATTGGGAGCCAGCCACTAAGGCCATCCACAAGTTTTGGTTAGATGTGTCGTTGGCATTGTTTGATTTAAGCTCTGAGATTCAATTTACTTCGACTTTCATTTTTTAGTGATTGTTAGGGATTTCACTTGAAGGGCAGTTCATTTCTCATTAACCTAATTGATTTGGGTTCATTTTTTGCAGGTCAAAATTGGGTCTGGTATGGTCATTCACAGGTCAAGATGACCCAGCGTAGCAATACAACGTTTTGGGCCTTGATTTGGTCGAATTTACGGCATTGTGCCACTTTTCTTTTCTGGTTCGTGCTCTAGAGGCAAACTCATGACAGCCATTGCCCCGCTGAGCCCGTACATGTTCTTCATCTCCATGACCTCATTCGTCTCGGATGCCCAGGCGTTTTACTAACAATCCTTCATCACCAACATCTCTTGCAACAAATCAAAATCATAACCCATAGAATTCAAACCTTGACTACAAATTTCAAGTTAAATCCAGCCGATCGGCAACGCCATCATCGTCATCTCAGGTATCTCGGCTCAAAAGTAAAGAAACTCCCAATCCTTTACCGATCTATTAGCCGACCTCATTTTTGGGTTTTGGGAGCCAAGCAACGCAGCGGAATTTAACCGAAACCCTCCAGGATCCAAGTGAAAAGGGGTAAATCGGGTGTTCAAAAATTTTAATACCTAATTTTCGGTTGAGATCTCTCACTCAACTGTAGAGTCGAATCACAAAACCTGAACAGTTGACGTGTTCAGGCTCTCTATGGTATCCACACAAGCCTCTCGGGATCACCACGCTTCCACCGCGTCCCGGCAGATGCGTTTCTCTTGCGCTCGCAGTGCTAGCTTGCGTCCTCCAAGGAATTGCAAGAGAAGAGTGCGGCTGTCCTTTTGGGAGGCTAGGGCAAGGAGACCTGCGAATTTCTCACTAGAAGTTGTATTTATAGTGAGACTCAACTTCCAGGCCTAATGGGTTTCAAAGCCCTAATCCAATTAGGCTTTAATTTCAGGCTTAATAATGGCTCAACTCTTGGGCCCATTATTAATACGAAATTATTGTGAAACCATAACCCAAATAATTAGCCCATGCATTCTAATAATCCAAATAGCTCTATGTGTGCGACCCAATAGGCTCTTGGCACGTTGGCAATGATCATAAATCACATTTATGATCATAAGCAATGAGCGGTGTCTAGCAACACATCATTGCTACCCAAGTGACAAGATTGTCGATGATTCGACTAAACCTTTATGATCATCATTGATATATGCCGTTGTCCCTTTGTCCAAGATATCAAGACTAAGCACAAGACATGGAATGTGTCACTCTCATATAGCCCAATCTTTGGTTTCTTGATTACCGAGTAGACCAACTTAAACTGATGACATTGATATCGTATATCAACTCATCCGAGCATGGCCATGCATTTTCTAAGTCTCACTCTATCAAGGGGCCCGAAGATATCACTCCTGTTACATAGGAGGGACAAATCCCATCTTGATCATACAAATCCCTCTGCATGATATGTGACATACCCAATGACCTCCTTCAAGTTCACTCAGTTACGAGCAACAAAGGAAAGTATCAAAGTATGTGACTCACATGTAGGGAACCTTGATGATCTTAGGTCGAAGGACTACATATACCATGATCACTATGAGAATCACTTATGACACTCATATAACGATCCACGTAGTGTTCTCATGGTGGGTCGGTCCAGTACACAAGTTCTCCAACTTGTACCCATATGCAGACTACATATCTCATATTAGTCTCCACATATGCTAGTCGTTATATATTATTGCAACCCGTTCCACAATAATACTAGACTAGAGACATTTAATAATATCATTATTCTAGGGTTACAATTATGTTTGTTAAGTTACCCAGAAACAAAAAAACAAACATAATTGCTGGATTAATGCCTTAATAAAATATCATGACTCAATGTGCAACAAATACAATCATCTCATGATTGGCTTTTGGGCACAACACTAACACTCATTTCCATCCATCGTCTTCTTCCTTCACCAGTTCACGTATCCCTTCCCTTCATCTCATCCTTCCTCTCCCAGCCACTGTCCCTCTATTTTCTCCCCGCCGTTCGATTTCCCGATTCGCAATCCTTGACGTGCGATTACCCGATTCCTAATTTTTCAATTCGTGCATCCCCGCCGTCACATTTTTCAGTCGTGATTTCCAGATGGTGCTGTTGCGAGGAAGGGAAATAGGGGCTGGGGACGAAAGATGGGGTAACACCAAAACGTAACACCAAGATAGCTGGTAGCCTAGATTCGGGCGAGTCAGGCCAATGGTGAATGGCATCCGTTATAAATAAAATGGGAATAGGAGGAACTTTGACATGATTATTGGACGAGTTTTCTTAACCCGCGAAAACCCGACCTGACCCGATAATAATAGGATCTCATTAATTCACATTAATTGTAAACGAATTGGCCCTGAGTCTTGTTAAGGCCTAGATGTGGAGGAAGAATTTAAGTTTGATTTTTTTCCAACTAATGTTGTTAGGATTTGAATTTGGTTCTTTTTTGGATGAACAAGCTGAAGGGTTGGTAGGTCGTTAGATACATAGGTTGGGGGGCAAAGTTTCCAATAAAAAAGGCTATAAGGGCAAAATCGATCATTTTCACCTTGAGGCATGGATGATTTGTTTGTTAATGAGGAAAATACTGAGGATGGTGGTTTCCTGTTTGTCATTGGGAGCTGAACCTTAAGGCCATTCACAAGTTATGATTAGTTGTGCCAGTGGCGTTGTTTGATTTAAGCTCTGAGATTCAATTTTCTTTCAATTTTCATTTATTAATGATTGTTAGGGATTTCACTTAAGTCTTGTTGAGGCCTAGATGTGGAGGAAGAATTTGAGTTTGATTTTTTTTTGGAACTAATGTTGTTAGGATTTGAATTTGGTTCTTTCTTGGAGGAAAAATATGGAAGGTTGGTAAGATAAATGTAGATATGTTAACTTTTGACCGGAATAAGCGTAGGTATTGTAAATAGTGAAAAAAAATAAAAGTATTGGTTCGACTAAACCTTAAGGGGTTTTGGAAATTTTCCCATAATTATAATAGACTAGTAGTGGTATTAGGGTTTTAGAATAAACATCAAAGGTTGTGAAAGTGTTACCAAAATTAATGTTTTCTAATTATTTCATTATATGTATTGTTTCAAGATTTTGAAATGTTTTTTTTAATGTAAAGTTAATGTGTGAATTTAACGTAAGAAAATATGATATAAAAGTCCATTTAAATTGGGTTAATGTGTGAAAGATTAGCAAGGAAGGCAATAGAATAATGGCCGAAATGCGTGGTTGGCCCTCCAACTTGGCAAACTCGCACAAGTTAGTCCTTTATCTTTGACTCAGTGCGAGTTTGTCCTTTAACTTAGCAAATTAATCATTTTGGTCCCCCAACTTTGCTAAATTAAGCGAATTAGTCCTATGTTTGATGGAAAGCATCCATGTAAGATAAACGGAGTATGTGCCGATTGTGAGGTAACCCCAGATGCCCAATTTCACTGCAACTCACCAATTTTTGAATCGACAACCACTAGAATAGTTCAGACGGCATCAGGAAGAGAGGATGCGAGATCATTGTGAGGATATGAGATCATATTTGCATTTCGATTGTTCATCGAGTGAATGAAATGCTCAATGGAGTGCAGCAAAGGAAGGAGGTTGGTGCGAGGGGCGAGCGACAGTAGTGACGCCTCTAAGTATAGCGGTGAGGTTTGGGGACAAAGGACAAGACAAATCCAGTGTCAGTGACACCTATTCATTTCGGATTTGGTGGCGATTGGCGAGAGGCCGAAGTTGGGGGCGAGGAGGAGGGGGCCGATAAAGAGGAAGCGGCCGAAGGTGTGGGCTTTGTGGAGGAGGAGATTGATTAAGAGAAGACGGCCGAAGGTGTGGGCTTTGTGGAGGAAGAGGCTGATGAAGAGGAGGTGGCCAAAGGTGTGGCTTTGCGGAGGAGGAGGCCGATGAAGAGGAGGTGGAAGAAAGTGTGGGCTTTGAGGAGGAGGAGGCCAACGATGTCAGATTCGATGAAGGAGAGGCCAACAGCTAGGGGTAAGGCCGGATTTAATGTAGAAGCGGTCGATAGTGAGAGGGGTAGCCAGAATCGGTGGAGAAGATTGCGGCAAGTAGTGGCGAGGGGAAGAGCAAGTAACGTCGTTTGTCATTCCGTACAATAAGGGACTAACTCGCTCAATTTTTCAAAGTTGAGGGACTAACTCGCACTGAGTCAAAGATAAATGACTAACTCGTTAGAGTTAGCCAAGTTAAGGGACCAAATGAGCATTTTGGCCTATAATAATGGAAAGCTTTATTCTTGAAAAGTATTAAAATGGATATTTTTTTTACCAAAATTATATTATAAAGCCTTGATATTGATTAATAAAAAGGAAACATATACAAGAAAAATATCTTTATCGTGTATTATTTGGATTCATATAGTGTATAAATTTTTGTTAAGACTTCACATCTATCATCCAGGTGCCATAAAGACCAAAGTGAGCATTGAGCTTGAGTGGAACTTTGATAGACAACTTATTAACAATAACCGTCAGTACTAATTATAAAAAAAAATGACAATGATGGTTGGGAGTTTTTCTAAGTCTTTGCTGAGAGACATAAAAGAATATTATAAGGATCAAATGGGTCAAGAATTCTAAAGAGATAACATCAAACAACTGAACTGAACCACCCCCTAAAGTGAACGTGTTTAATATTCAAAGAAAATGAAGGTGAGATCAAATTTCAACTGCCATCTATTTAGATGGTTAAAGATCAGTTGGAGAGAAAACTATCTTCATGTTGAATAACTTGTACTAAAACAAGGCGGATTCGTATAAATTTTATATGTGTTAATAAGAAATATATAATTTAGTATTGTATCCCTTTAGAATTTTTAGTGAACCCCAAAATTACCATAACATTTATTAGAATAGAAGAATGGGCATCTCTTGCTCTAAGAAAGGCAAAAAAATGCATAAATCTCCTCTCTCCGCTAACACTCTTTTAATGATAAAAATCTATACTGGTTCCTGAATTTGCATACATTTTCCCACCTAGAGCTTGAACCTTATTTTTAACTCTCTTTTCTACTCAAACATATGGAATAATTAAGGAGTTAGCCAAATATAAAATAAAATTTGTGAGCTAAGTGGAAAGAAATGTATAAGTTTACGGGGTGAAAAAAAAATCGGCATTTTTTTTTTACATTATATACAACATGTAAATCTCATTCATGTTCTCCATAATTCATATATAATTTTATAACTCATTTTGTAGTCGTTTGACTAATAACAGAAAGAAAAAAAAAAAGAAGACGCCAAATTAGAGTATTGTTCATATTTTATTATAAAAAATCATCTTTATATTGCATATGAGTTTAAATGTTATGTTGTATATGCGATTTTATAAACTTTATTATTTAATATTAAATTCAATATTTGTATATATCTGCCACTCTTGACGATTACGATTCATTTTTATTTTTATTTTCCCCGACCATTACCAAGTGTAAGTGTAAGAGACGGCGGCGAACGCGGGCAACTGTTACCATCAAAATGAAGAAACAATATATTGGAATGTGGATAAAATGAAGAAACAATATATTGGAATGTGGATAATATGTAGTACTATTTCGGACATTACCATCTAAGCATGAAGTTTGATCGAATATAGAAAAGTTTGATAAATCTTTATTCCTACTGTAAAATCCGGCACAGATTTTTCCAGTAGCATGGTTGTCAATTATTTAAAATAAGTAGGAATAATTACAATTTACCTTTTGAGGTTTAGATGAAATTACACTTTGCCACTTTGTAATTCTTGTTTCAGATATCTACATTTTACCCCTCATCTTTTTAATACACTCTGACAGTAATTTTTGAAATATTAATTTAGACATTACAGTAACCATCTTCCAATAATTTCAATCTGTATATTTTTTTTTTACAATTAATGGACATTTTAAATTATTAATTTTTTCTTTCTATATTTCTTTCAGTTTTTAAAACAGTATTTTTTAAATTTCAATTAATTGTAAAAAAAATACTATACATATTGAAATTACTTTAAGATGACAACTGTATAATCTAAATTAAAATTTCAGAAGTTGCTGTTAGACTGTATTAAAAATAAAAGGGATAAAGTATACATTTTTTAAACTGAATGAAGTAAAGTGTAATTTTACCTAAATCTTAGAGGCCAAATTATAGTTAACCCAAATGATTACTTTGTAAAATGATGATTAAAAGCAAGGCATAGTGGTCTTTCTGTAGCAGAGTGAAAAACGAGCAAAACAATTGTATAAACAAGTCAATGGAAGCACAGCAAATCGAACGGCTACACAACTTGTCTACAAAGAATCGTTGAAGTTTGATGCCATTGGCTAGCGGAATCAAAATGTCAAAACTTAGAGAGCACTTCCTGCCAACTACCCCCTTTAATAAAGTTTGAATTCCAGCCTCGCCTAGCAACTTGTCTCGTGTTTGTGTTTTGTGTACACAAGCAAAGTACTGAGACTCGGCGCAGGTTCAGAATTCTGAGCCCCCAAAAGACTCGGGTGCTGCCCCCCTCGCCACCAAAAGAACAATCCTTCCTCCTCAATTTTGAGAGCCAGATCATTTGGAAAGTCAAAAACTTCCACGTCTTCTTGCCAGTCTGATTTTGTCTCATTGCCGTACGCCATCTAATGTCATTTTGGGTCATAAATACGCAACTGAGGGAAAAGGCAACTAGGAGCACTAGATTCCAAAGCTTCAGTACCGTAAAAGATCCGGCAGAAAACCGTAGGCAGAGATTCATTTTCATACCATTCTACTGAATCAACTTCTATCCATTGTACCCAAAACAAGAATCAACTTCTTTCCAACAATATGGATATGAAAGATTCAGACATGGTTGCCGAATCTCAGTCGCCAAAGTTCAGTCTGCCAGTGGACTCGGAACAGAAGGCAACAGAGTTTCGACTATTTTCAATAGCAGCGCCTCACATGAGAGCATTTCATCTATCCTGGGTTTCTTTCTTTTCCTGCTTCGTCTCTACCTTTGCTGCTCCCCCTCTCATTCCTATCCTACGCGACAACCTCAATCTCACGGCAACTGATATCGGCAACGCAGGGATTGCATCTGTTTCTGGTGCTGTCTTTGCCAGGATTGCCATGGGAACAGCTTGTGACTTATTCGGGCCTCGTCTTGCCTCCGCCTCTTTGATTCTGATCACTGCGCCAGCGGTCTACTTCACCTCACTTGCCTCATCACCAACATCCTTCCTCCTCGTACGCTTCTTCACCGGCTTTTCGCTCGCCACTTTTGTTTCGACTCAGTTCTGGATGAGCTCCATGTTTTCTGCCAACATAGTAGGCACCGCCAATGGTGTTGCAGGTGGCTGGGGCAATCTTGGAGGAGGCGCAACGCAGCTAATCATGCCCCTTGTTTTCTCCCTCATCAGGGACATTGGTGCAGTCAAATTTACAGCCTGGCGAATTGCCTTCTTCATTCCTGCTACATTTCAGACGTTATCAGCACTTGCGGTGCTGATCTTCGGCCAGGACTTGCCCAATGGAAATTTCAAAAAGCTTCAGAAATCAGGGGATAAAGAAAAAGACAAATTCCCAAGCATCTTCTACCATGCGATATCAAATTACAGAGGATGGGTATTGATGTTAACCTACGGGTATTGTTTCGGGGTGGAGTTAACGATTGACAACATACTTGCAGAGTACTTTTATGATAGGTTCAATGTTAATCTCCACACTGCAGGAATGATAGCAGCAAGTTTTGGTTTGGCAAATCTCTTCTCCCGACCTGGAGGAGGAATACTTTCTGATGCAGTGGCAAAGAGGTTCGGAATGAGGGGTAGGCTCTGGGTTCTATGGGTAGTTCAAACCCTGGGAGGCATTTTCTGCATTATTCTTGGGCGCGTTGGATCTTTAGGTGTATCCGTTGTGGTGATGATTATTTTCTCGGTCCTTGTCCAAGCTGCATGTGGGCTTACGTTTGGCATTGTTCCCTTCGTTTCTAGGAGGTAAGATTCTTCTGCATACGTGCAACATAATTGAAGCAGTTTTCTGTCAAGCTTCTGTTCTCCTTTTATTTTACTAAACTAGAAGAACCCGCCAGCTCTTCTAACTAGTAAGGTAGTGTTTGAGATTGAATTATTCTTGATATGTTTGAAGTAGATTATCTGCTCATGAGCATCAATATATATTTTCATGTAATTTGTCAGGTCCCTTGGTGTTATATCCGGGATGACAGGGGGAGGTGGAAATATAGGAGCAGTTCTGACCCAACTAATTTTCTTCAAAGGATCCAGATACTCCAAAGAAACGGGGATAACACTTATGGGCATCATGATCATATGCTGCACCCTGCCAATATGTTTAATCTACTTCCCACAGTGGGGCGGGATGTTCTGTGGTCCATCCTCCGGCCCTAGGAAGATTGCCACCGAAGAAGACTACTACTTGTCAGAGTGGAGCACAAAGGAGATGGAAATGGGGCTACACAAGTCGAGCCTGAAATTTGCTGGTAATAGCAAGAGTGAAAGAGGAAGAAGAAATCCGGAGTCAGCAACAACCGCTGCTAATGAGACACCCACAACAAATGTGTGAACAGGGTAATGTCCTTGCACTAAGCAAATGGATCAGCACACAGCACTTGAGCAGGGTAATAGGTGCCAAAACAAGAACTATTTTGGTGCCTTGTTACATCTGAGTTCCTTTCCCAATTTACAGCTTTTCTTCCTTATCAAGTGCATGTCCATTTAAGTGCCTGAACTACAGGAACTACGTAAATGAGTAAACATCCTCACAAATTGCAAATTATTGATGAAAGAATCGTATGAAACATGGAGAGATAGGAGCTTAAACATTAGAGTACTGGGAACTAGGTGAGAGTCTTAGGAATTGCTTTTGCTTCTCCATAAATGAGAAAATGAATTGATTGACCAACTAAACTTAAGACCGGCCCAGATATTGGACCAATAACCTTGGAGGTAGTATCAACTATCAAGTTAGCATCACATGTGACATGACAAAAGCATATGGAGTACCCCCCCCAAAAAAAAATGCCACATAATATTGTAATACAATGGGACAAGATGCGACTGAAATCCACCTAACGGAAATTCTGCATCTCCCATCTCCATATCGGATTAAAAGACCAAGCGGATCGATTCATTGACCAGCAAAACAGGGACAAAAGCTCCAAAATCCCAAACTGAAACCGAAAGGAGAACCTAGACGAAGAACAAATACAACATTTTGTCATGCAGAGCTAGGGAAAAGACCTTGATCAGTCCTAAAATTTCAAGTTTTTTATAATTCCTTCCTAAAACATATCGATGTTATAAGTCCTAACATGAATGCTCAGGCGCACGACTGACGGATATCCTTTTTGCCATATAATTATCAACAAACTGCTCACACTTGAAGATTTGGCCCAATAACTACTTTAAGATACATCAAAATTCAAGGGTTGCCCCTAACACTTACCCAGTTCCCAATTTTCCTTTTTTAACCTCTATAATACCTTGTATTATATTATATTCTGAGTATAAAAATTAAAAAACAAACCTATTCGGATGTGTCATAAGTGGGACCATTTTCTGAACTATGGGCAACAAAAGGGGCTGGAATCAAAATGAAACAATATAGGCATTAAACATTATTATTGCACCTAGTCTTCGTATGATAAATTGTCCCATCGTCCCAGGTCGGCCACCATCATCTCTTGACTCTGTCTCTTACTTTCCCGCCACATAATTTTGGAAAACCAACTGATGGAACCGTGCAAAATAAATGTAAAAGTACCTACAACAAAAAGTGTTCATTATCATCACTATTAGGTATACCATAATCTGAATTTTTAATCTGAATTTTTAAGATAAATTATATTATATATTGTTACTATTTTTATAAAAAAATAAATATTAAAATATTATTTTAAGATAACATAATTTGTTTAATAATTTATTTTTACACATTTTATATGTATTCTAATTTTTCTCATCATAATTTGTCAAATATAAATAAAATATATATGATAGAAGATATTTTTTTAATACAAAAAACATAAAAAAAATATTATACATAGAGAAAAAT
Organism: Aquilaria sinensis; assembly: GCA_005392925.1. Taxonomy (NCBI): domain Eukaryota; kingdom Viridiplantae; phylum Streptophyta; class Magnoliopsida; order Malvales; family Thymelaeaceae; genus Aquilaria; species Aquilaria sinensis. The sequence goes on along the minus strand of SMDT01000569.1, from coordinate 296,484 downwards.
AAATCATACTAAAAAAACTAATTTATTAATCTAAGAGAAAAAATAATATTTTAATAATAACAATACATTTTCTAATACCACATTAAGTTCTAAGTGGCTCAAAATATAACACTTTTTTCACATATCACTCACTTGTTAAATAAAAAAGATGATGACATTTATTATGGATATCCATATGATCCATACAGCAAGGAACCACTATCACCAATTGAACTCATGTTGGGACCTTCAAGCTGCTATCATTCATTAAACTTTTATATTAACTAAGAAATGTAACAAAAAAATATAAAAGTATATGTTTATTTTATGATATATATGTATTATTTAAATTTTAATACTTTATATATTTATAATATTTTGATGTAAAATGAAAAAAAATAGTTGCGAAAAATAAAATACCACAGTACGTACCACGTGGTATTTTGCGGTATACCATGATTTTTTAACAAACTGCATACAAAAAATAAACGGTATGTGAAATACTACAATATACCGTGCAGTAAAATGACAAAATGCTAAAACATTTGTATCGCGTACTTGCGGTGAACGGTATGCTGCGGTATTTAACACTATGCCCACAACTAAAACACCAAAAACCGAGCCACTAACTCCACCATCAGCTGAAACTAAAGATGAGTATTCGATTGGTTTGGTTTGGAACAGATCTAAACATAATGATTCGATTGATTTTCATTTTTTATAAAATATCTCCGAATTGTCCGAATAACATGTTAGATCCAAACATAATGATTTTCAGTTGAAACTAACTTCTTGTCAAATCTCAAAACCATCTGTTGAAACTAGAGGTAAGCATTCAGGTGGTTCGGTTTAGAACAAATTCAAACATAATGGTTCGATTGATTTTTTATTTTTATAAAGTGTATACAAATTGTCCGAATTACATGTCAAAACTGATCCGAACCATCTGAATTATTGTTCAGTTTATTCGGTTCGATTTATTCGGTTCTTTTTCTAAGACCTAGACATATACTCACTTCGTCCCGTTTATTTTGCTCCAATTGGGTTTGCACCTAGTTTAAGAAATTTTACTATTTTTCACATGTTTTCCAACTTTGCCCTTCCATTTCAACCTCCCACCCACGTCTCTGTCCTTCCACCTGCACCCGCCATATCTGGCGATGCTTCGTAGTCATCTTTCCCTTCGCCTTAATAATGGTCATTTGATTCGCCTCAATCATCGGTCGTTGTCGATTGCTCAATCTGTCAATTGCTTAATCACTCAATCGTTGCTCAGTCGTCGCTCGATCGCCCCTCCATTAGTTGCCCATCTGTTGGACAAACAAAGAACAGAAATTGGGGAAAGAGATTGAGAGAGAGATTGAGAGTAGATCTGTTGGGAGTAGAAAGTGAAAGAGATGGGTTAAATCAAGGGCATAAATAGTAAATGGGATGTAAAAAGTTACTTAAAAGGGAAATGGTGCATGTGTTTTGGAATTGCCAAAAAAGAAAAATGTAACAAAATTTTTGAAGCGGAAGGAGTGAATAAAAAAAATAAGATACATATTAAAATTTTCATCTCTCATACCCAAAATTAAAAAAAGATCGACAACATATTATCCAAAATTACTAGGAAATAATTTTATATATGTAGACTTGATACGGGTAATGGTAAAAAACTAGTAGGAAATACCTTTATATATGTAAATTCATTATGAATAATGGTAAAATATTTATTGCTATTCGGTTTATTCGGTTTTAAGTGTATTATTCAATAAATGATCCAATAACAAAATATAAAATTTGATTTTGATTTGGACCAACCAAACTAGAAAAAAAAATTTAACCATTTTATCCAAATGTAATTGATCTTTTGTGTTTTTTTTTTAAGTTTTATTTGAATAATACTTATCATTAGCTGAAACAATGAGAAAATTTATTCCACCAAGACTCGTTGTTGACGAAGGTGATTCCAGTGACACAATGAAGTGGCTCCTCCTTTCCTGTGTCAGTCCAACAATGACGACCGCAGCTAATTTGACAAAAAAAAAAGTGAGAAAACTTTGAAGAAGAGTGGGATCAAAATTAGTTGATGGGGAAATTTGATAAGAATTTTCTTTATTTTTTTCACAAAAATAGGAAAGGAAATTTGATGGGTATAAGTTTTTTTAAAGATCTTGTAGATGAAATGTCATTGTGGATGTGGAGTGGATACTGATTTGTCTTGTGAAACCAACTATTGATGTAAAGCTTTAGTTGTCAAATCTGTTAAAAACAAAGAAAGAGACGAAAAATAGGCAAAGCTTTTAAGGAGGAGAAACTGATTTCTCATATTAATCACTTTTATCATATTCCAATAGTAGATTTTCCAGAATTAGGTGGTGGAAGGGAAGAGAGGGAGGGTGTGGATGGTGCTCGCCCGTTTGGGCAATGGTGGGTGGCTTGATACAGGAAGAAGGCCAAGTGGGAAATTGGTGTTTCAATCCCTATAATATTTTATTTTGATCAATCTAGTCTCTTTTGTTATCCAAAGTTTAGAAAAATAGTTTTATTTGTGTCACATGCGTGAAGTTTAACAACTGGTATGTGCTAAAAATTTTAGGTGCAAAAGGCATTTTTAGCTCTCAAACTTGGATGACTCGGACACCTAACCCCTTGAATATCAACTCAGTCCAAACTCGCCCCCCTGAACTTGATAAAATGATACACTTAAGCCATTTTCCTCCTATACTTTATTAGGTAAAGTGTGTTGTTCATTTTATCCCTAACCTCATAAACTTTGTGATTCTTTCTCCAACTTTTTAAAAAAGCACAAAAATTTTTTGCTCATTTGAATCTATGTTTGACTTGAAAGCGATTTTGAAATATGTTTAAGGTTTTTAGGCAGTGTAGTTGTTTGAGCTAAGGCTCTATTTTTTGCATATGGAGTTGTACTTGAAAGTTGAAACTATATATGTTCATTTATTTATTATGAATAAAGTTCTTTTCATTTTTTTTTAAAAAAAAGTCTCTGTAGCTTAAAAAATTAGAATTATTTTGATTATTTTATCAACTATTTTGAACTTGATAATTTTTCTTGTTGTAAATTTTGAGTTAGATTGTTTCTTTGGTTGATCTTAAAAACTTGGTTTGATCACTCTTGGTCGGAAAAGACATGAGTTCCGACAAGGAATAACGATTCATATGAGAAAAATTGGTTAATGGCTCGTTGAGCTTTGAGAAAGAGATGTCTATAAAGGTTCTTACTTTGTTTTTATGTTTTTATTTTTAGTAATGATGGCCAAAAGGCTATAGCCCCCACAAACCTCTAAACTCTTACCAAGACATGCCAAGTTGAACAAAGCCCCTAGACCTTGAAGTCGAGTAGAAAGCCTCAAAGTTCGGCAAGGGAAGATGAAGGTCAACATTACCTCAGCAAAAAACAACGTAAGACGCCTCGGATTTCTACTTCTCAGAGATAGCCCTAAAGGACCGCTAACAGAGCCATTACTGGTATGAGGCTTGCCAAGATGCACCCTTGCCAATGCTTCACAGCCTTCTGATAGAGCCATCTAGCAGGTATGGACTCCGGATTCTTTGATCTAGCTGGCCACATAGCAAGCCTCCCCCTGCCAAAGCCCATTAGGCCCATTCGGCCCCCAGGCTTATAAATACCCTTAGAATGCTCCAGATTAAAGCAACTATAAGACTTTCCTTGCCTTCCACTTTTGTTCTCACCTATCTCATTTACCAAAGGCTTGACTTGAATGTCGGGGATTCCCTCCTTGAAACCACTCTGAGGAACCCCTTAGCTCCCTTTTTCTATGTTATAGGACTACTACTGGTGAGCTTTCCTTCCACCAATCCTCCAACCGATATGTCAAACATTGAAGACGAATCTGGACACCAATTAACAAGGTTTCTTCCTCTATTGACTTTGATACTAAGGGAGGCATTAAATCCAAATGGGGAATCTATAAATGCCAGAATTTCAAATTACTAAATTTTAGAATGTTAGTATTCTAAAATTATGGGGATTTATCAAATTTTCCATCCAAATAAAATGTTTAAGTACTTGAAAAGAAAAATAAAAATAAAGATTCTTTTCCATTTCATTTTGACATCTAAGACAACCAAATTGTCATCTTATTATTTGTATTGTTAACCATCCACTGAAACCCTCATTGTAAACTTTGTTGTTCATAGAGTCAAAACAGAGACTTGCCCTTAAGTTAAACAAAGATTAAATTGAGAAAAAGAATTTTGGGGCTTTTTCAAAATTTTGGAGAAAAAATCACAAAGCTTATGAGGTTAGGAATGAAAATGAGTGAAAAATAAAGTTAGGGAACTTCCAACACATTTTACCTAACAAAAAAATAGGAAGGAAAGGGCTTAATGTACCATTTTACTAAGTTGAGAGGATAAGTTTGATAGAGTTGATGTTTAAGGAGTTAAGTATCTGAGTCATTTGAGCCTGGGGTCTAAAACTGTCTTTAGACCTATTTAGCAATTTTCATCGGGCACTGGAATTTTTTTCTTTTTCTTTCTTTTGGCTTTATCTTAGGAAAAGAAATCAGTGGAAGGAGTGCAATACTCCTAGCTAGCATAAGGGCAAAATGGGCAAATACAGCACTTACACTAATGAAACAACTTGTTCAATAAAGTATGTTTCAAGGCAAACATACAATCTTTATGAAATAGTCTAATAGCCTATTAACATAATATATTATGGACAAATTACCCACTGATAGGTGTTAAAGATGTTAGAAATTTTTTCCATTAAAGTAGGTTAATCTCTAAATATGTTCAATTAGATTGTTCTACAGTGCCTTCCCAGGTGCCTACCTTGGACACATGTCCACCTGTGACTTCATTTATTTTTTTCAATGCAAAACTCTTCAATTACATCACTTATTATTCCTATATTGCCATTTTGACTCTAATGTGTCAAGCACATACAACTAGACTTACTTCTTTGTTGAAAAGTTCTCTTTGCTTTCTATAACATATCCTTGTTTTATTTTTGTTTCTTTCTTTTTCATTCTTTCTTTCATTCATTCATTGGTTCATTCGTTCACTTTTTTTTTTCTTTTTTTTTTAACTATTAATTAAATATGCCTTTATTTTCATTGCCATAAATAATAAACAAGAATGTGTTCCAGGAAAGCGAAGAGAAATTTTCATAAAGCAAGCATTGATCTAGTTGCATGTATTTGAAACATTAAGGTTGAAGTTATAGTATAGGAATAATAAGTGATGTAATGAAGAGCTATACTTTGAAGAAAGTAGAGAAAGACACCGGTGAATACGACAATCTTGTTCAATAAACCTGTATCCTATTTGGACCAACCAAACTCCTATTATAGTACTATATTCAACTCTACCCACATTAACAATCTCTTGTAGATGGGTTTGAAAGCGAGAGGTTTGGGCAGCCCTATTGTTCAATCATCATATTTGGAAGAGCCCATGTTGGTCGATCATCATGCAAGTCCATTGTTATTATCATCAAAATTCAAACCAAAATTCCTATTTATTTTAATTGCATTGCAGTAAATTGATTTTTCTAATTAGTCACTCTAATTGAAAACTATTGTCATGATCTAGCCTATGTTAGTTTATCTAATATATTCATTATATATAGTCAATTATAACTCTAATTAAAACACATATTTCTCTAGCTTTATCACTGGTCCAAGTTTTATTGTGGTCTTCGGTGAGTGGGAAATAAATGTGAGCATGTGGTATTGGCAAATATCTATGGTCTACACGATGTATCTAAAAAAGAAGATCTTTGGAAGCAAATCCTTAGTTTGAAGAACCAACTGCAAGGTGCCTGGTGTATTGGGCAGGGATTTTAATGCAATTAGGTCCAACGAGAAAAAAAAAAGTGTGATTTTGATGAAAGAGTGGCTAAGAACTTCAATGAATTCATTGAGATAATGGAGTTGAAAGACCTTGCAATTGGAGGAAGGAAATTTACATGGTTCAGGCAAAACTACATAAATAAGTTGTCACTATATTGATTTTAAATATGATATAACTTTGCCAAATCATAAAGCTTGCATTTAAAGGATTAAAAGAGTAAAGTTATCTTATATCCAATATCATAATAATTTATTGATTTCTTTTTTTTTTTTAATCGGTAATGAAAATATGTTACAAAAGTATGGATGAGAGTGAACTATCTTAAATCTAGGAAGTGAAGGGGTTTGATGCGCGAAACCTAAAGGACATCAGCTACAATTAGCCCACTTTTGAGATGCTTGATTTGTGTAGAGTGTGGCACCATTGCTCAAATTCGGACTTCACTTGTAGGTGTTCCTCTACATTGCTATCCCGCCTACCAACCCGAAACTTTATCAATCTCTTAAAAGTTGTTTTCTTTAATTTTGCATGCATATTAAAGTATTTTTAACATTTTTTTGGTTTTCTTAATTTTCAATTGCATTTCTATTTTTTTTATTGCTAGAATATACACTTTTAAGCTTAGTGGTGGGTCTAATTTATGTAAAAATTATTCTTAAAATAAATTTTACTCTTTTAATAGTTGAAAAAGTTGTTTTATGAGGAAAGACTGGAAACAGAGCAATTTTTTTTAAAATTTCCAAAAAAGGAAAAAAGGTTGATTTTTGCTAGTCAAAAGGAGATAAAAGAATATATTTTTCCATCTCATATTGGTTGAAATATTTTGTTCAATACAAAAGATAAGAAAGAAAAAAATTATGTTGTTTCTACTTTTATCTCTTATTTTTTGCAGTTAAATCAAGAAAAATAGAAAATATAAATATTAAAATGATAGTTTAAAATAGTAATACAATAAAGTAATCTACTAAATATCAAAATGTTACAAAATTTTGAGAAGATCCAAAGTAAAATATGGTATAAACAATTTTGGATGGATGGAGTATACCTAACTAGGAGATGAGAATGATACCAAAATATATCATTACCTTTTATATAAGAAAATATTGGCAAATCTTGTGATGAAGCTTCTTGTATCTACGTATTATGGTAACACCTTTCCTTTAACCTTAATGGCTCACACTAAAATACACCCAGCCCACATGCTACACTAATACTTTTGTAATATTTATAAAACTGCTATTGCACCTTAAATAACACATTTATCTAAAAAGAAAAGAATTTTATGGAACAACATATTTTTCTAAAAGGAACAACACGTTTATCTGAAAGAAACAACGTTTTGTATACTAATTCAAAGAATATTTACAAATATTATTTTCTCCAAAATTAATAATATTTTATAGACTACCACATTTGTAAGAATAGAACAGCAGATAATGTCAGACTTCATTGGCTTCTTCGCTTACAAGGATGATGATGAGTCCAAGATAAACATGAATTGGACTCACCAGAGGAATATGTCTGATAAGATAGAAGATTGAATAAAATGATGCTATGACAAAAGCAACCCTAGCGGTGGAGGTTATTACCAGAAGGAGTTGGCCGAATGAGTACATTGATAATAGTGCTGAAGGACTCAGCTTTTATTTAGAACCAAATATAGTTTATTCCATAGTATTGTTCTGTTCTGTAGTAAGTGATGTTTTATTCAAATAAATGTGTTGTTCTACAATATTATGTTTATTTAATAAGATGTGTTGTTCATAATAAGTGTTGTTTGATTCAGTAATAAGTGCCGTTTAGTGCCATAATAAATGTTGTTTCATTTATACAAATGTGTTGTTCATAATAAGTGTTATTTCACTTAGTAATAAGTGTTGTTTCATTCAATAATAAGTGTTGTTTATTCTGTTCATACAAATGTATTGTTCTAGAATATATTGTTCATTTCGTAAGAAGTGTTATTCTGTTCAATAATAAGTGTTGTTCATTTCAGTAATAAGTGTTGTTCTATTTATACAAATGTGATGTTTTATAATATACTGTTCATTTCGTAAAATGTGCTATTTATAATAAGTGTTATTTCATTCAGTAATAAGTGTTGCTTCATTCAATAATAAGCGTTACTCCCTCCGTTTCGTATTAATTGACCATTTTATCTTTTTTTATAGAAGTTTAACTTGAACATATTCATATTAATATGTATTGAAAAAAATTCTTAAAAATAATATTTAGAAACAATAATCTTTAAAGTTTCATTTTCATATAAAATATTCATATTTTTATAATAAATTTTGAAAGAAATAAAATTATAAATTAATTAGTATGAATAGTAAAATGGTCAGTTTTTGTGAAATGGAGAGAATATTTTATTCAAATAGATGTGCTATTCTGTAACATGTTATTCATTTCATAAGATGTGTTGTTCATAAGAAATGTTATTCTTTTCAATAAAAAGTATTTAGCTTAGTATAATATGGTGTTCTTTTTACAAAAGGTATTGTTCAACATAGTAGTGTTTATTTTGTAAGATATGTTATTCAAGACATAATTACCATCTTGTAATAGTGTGTTTATAATTTGAAAACATCGAGGCACAAATTAGTGTTCAGCTTACTATAACATAATGTTTTATCTACAGGAACATGTTGGTCGGTGCATTGGTATTCATTTTATAAAATATACTGTTTAAGAAATAGTGATCACCTTATATGTGTGGTGTTTATTTTTCTATTTGTGTTGTCTAAGATGCAGTTGCAATTCTATAAATACTGTGGTGCATAGTTCAGGTTAATTCATCACATAGTTACTCATCTTGAATTAATCTTTGCCTTCAAAAGTATTAGCTAGCTTTAGATGAGATCAGATGAGATAATTTGAGAGATCAAAGTGTATAGACTTGAATCTATTTCGGTGTCATCTCTACTCTTACGGTGTTATTCACATGGTTTGGTTATTGTAACAAGCATCTCTACCCATCATCAACTAATTTACATTACATATATACTTTAACAAATCTGAACATTAAGTAGTACGGGTTAGGGTAAAAAAAAAGCCACCCAATATCAATTTGATTCCACACACTATCTACCTTCCCACAAGTAAAAATTTGTAGGAAAGTGGAAGCGCAGAAGAAAAAGAAACGCTAGTAAAGCTGGCCGGCCGGCCCACCGTCAACAAATATGCTCGCGTGACCTGGCAATAAACCTCTTAAGGGAAGCAGCTTCCCTTCTAACACAAGAATCTACGCTGGAGGGCAGCAGAGGAGCCTGCGATTTGCCGTAAGAATTCCAACACAAGGCCTTGTTCTCTTGCCATGCACCCGACTGCTTCAACTGAATGTCCACCAGATCAACGTCCACGCACGGCACCGAATCGCTACAAGCAAGGTGCACCGGCTGCACCGAATAAGTCCCCCTTATCTGACTGTATCTCACGCCGGAGATGGCCACCGCCGCCGTCTGGTTCTTGCAGCTCTTGTTATTGTTGCAGTAGAACTGGTCGATTACCACCGGAACCTTCACTTGCGATACTTGTATGTCTGAAAAAGTTATGTTCCTCACCCACCCCATTCCCCCCTGCGGCGTAAATTATCCCAGGAAAAAGAAGAAAAATGTCCGTACGTCAAACGAGGATAAAACATTGGTTAGTCTCAAATTTTGAAATGATTTGTTTATGAACTCTATAGCTAGCTACCGCGCCTTGAAAGCTACCATGTAGTGTTTTATTTATATGTTTATTTTTGTTTTAATTAATACCTGCCATGTTTTGATTCGAACTCCAGCTAGAGTATTCTGCAGTGAGATTTTCTGGACGACGACGTCCGAGACACATGCGGTGCTTCCGTCTTTCCCTAGTCCCCCTAGACTGCCATTAGGACTAACAAATTGTTAATTTGTGCTAGTAATTATATATTATCAGTCATCGATCAAGTAAAGTACTGATTAATTAATAACAAACCATATAACTAGTTAGGCAACTTGATTTAATTAAGTTAATTAAACACTATATTATTGAGTAATAACCTAGCTAGCTAGCTACCTTACCTACCTTATGCCGTGGCCAGGACCACAGTTGATGTGGTGAATATGAATGGCCGAGCAGCCAGTCTGAATGGATACACAGTCATCTCCTGTGAACACAAAACAACCCCTACGTTTCAATTATAATTAGTGCATACAGCCTTTGGCCGCCATATATATATATATAATATTTAATCTAATAGAGTGGTATATATAAATTAATATATTTTGCTAGCTAGCAATTAAGATTAATCTAGTACGTACTCTTGAAAAACCTAACTAGCTAGCTAGTCAGCAGCATTAATTAGTTATAATTCTCTGACAAACAGGAGAAGTGAGCACTTTGTTGTTCATGCTTCAAAAGTTAGTTTGGTGACAGTTATGCCGTTTAAAAGAGTTGCCGATCCAATCTCTTTTAAGGTGACGCTGACGCCTTTTTATCCTGTAAACTAAACCTCAACGTGCAGTGCATTATCTTAACACCAACCATGACCATGCCCGGCCACAACCCTTTGTTACATTAATTACATTGCGTTACATGAGTATAATAATTAAAAAATTACTCTTGTGGTTCTAAGAAATGCAAAAATATAATTAATGACCCATTTTAATTAGTGTTTATATTCTTTTGCAGGCTTCTTTGCTTTGTTCTTTTAGTTCCTTACCACAGGCAAAATTAGAATGGTGAATTTCCACATCTTGGGTGTTCTGCAGGTGAATCCCATCGGTGTTGGGGCTGCTTGCCGGCGAAGAAACGGTGAGGTTGTAAACTCTGATGCTTCTGGAGCTGTCGAATTTCAGATGACACTGAGGACTATTTATGATTTTGATGTCGCGGACCGTTACATTAGAGCTAGCGTAGAATCTCACTGCCTGCATGCTCCAAAAGCTAGTACTGCTCATTTACTGGGAAACTTCAAATAAGTATTACTAGAACATATAACACGTCTTACTAGCTACTCTTACTGTTGGTTTCATGTCTGGTATGTGCATGAGTTTCTTCTGCAAAACGTTAAACTGTAGGTAAGTTAGAAGGTAAACCACGGTTATATGCATTTTCATTTTTAAATTCAACATTAATTTGATGAAGCTAGATTTCCAGCTGCTAGTGTCACCTTAACTACCTGAAAGGAGTAAATCTGATCGTAGCCATAGGCAGAGTTCCACCACTGAAAGCCTTGCCCATCCACCACTCCACTACCTTGAATGGTGAAATTATGGACCCATTTTAAGTTTATCCACTGGAAAAGACCGGATTTTGGCCATGACCCTACGTTTGGAGGGGCAAAAAGAGTTCCATCTATCTGTTCAAAGTTGAAAACATAATCAATATCATGTCACAGAATTTATTGATCAGGTGCATGAGACTTGCACTTATTTCTTCAAGCATGAGATTATGTTTATTAGCAGCTAGGTAGCTACAAAAAAAGAAGTGTATCAAATTAAGTATGGTATACCTGAAGAGAAATCTTAGACAAGCAAGGACCTTGCAGTGTTATGGGCTCAATAAGGAACTTGAATTCTGGTGGAATAATTATCAAACTAGACCCTTCAACTTTGCACGCAGAGTTCCATGCCGCTGTCAGTGCCTGTATTTGTCCAACTTCCATAACAGCGTCAGCTTACCCCATTAATTACTTTAATTATCACATATGTGTACCTATTAGACTTTTAGTATTTGTTTATTTTACCGTTGAATCGTCAGAAATCCCGTCACCCTTAGCTCCGAATGAGAAAATGTTGAAACCGCTAGAATGAGCTGGGAGTGGAGGGAGAGGAGGTGGCGCAGGAACTGGTGACCTGCCGCAAGTGCTAGCTGTCTTGTCCTTGTTGAGGCACTTGCTGTTAAGCTTGCTCTTCTTCGCATGATGCTTTCTTGCGTTGACATGAACTTCAGATAACGCGAGGAACATAACCGCCATTGAAAAAGCAAAATGTAGGAGGGAGAAATTTATCTTCTCCTTCATCTTCATCTCTGTAATTGCTTCTAACTATGCACTGAACTGTTTCAGGTGGATGCTACTGCTTTGAAGAATAAGTCGAGGTACTTATAGACGGTTTATAAAGGAGGAATTTAGCTCACTCACATCACCTCCATTTTCTTTTTTCAATTTTGCAGTTTGGCCCCTCAACTGATATGAATGGTACAACTCAGTCAGCAATATTTTGAGATATAGCAGTAGCTGCCAAACTGATCATATTTTTATAACCGAAAGTGGCATGTTGCAGTGGCGGTGGTAGTGCACGTAATTTTTTATCGTTTTTGAGTGATCGATGGATGGTAGATAACCTTAGTACATATGGAAAAGCCGAAGAGGCAAGACAGTGTTATTAGCCTAATGGAGGTTGTTGAAACTGAAAATTATATCTGTAATGAACTTTCGGATAATCTTCTTAATCCAGAATTTTGAAGTTTTTGAACTTCAATTAAAAAACAAAAAGGATAGCTAATTAGTACCTGAACGTAAGTTTTGATTCTACGCTCCAAGTGCTATGTGTCTCTCAAGAGCAAAATCTTGAACTTTTTCATTTTTTTTTTATTGCATACTGTTAAGCATGTGCAAAAATTACTAGATAAAACTATTTTTTTGTTTAAGTTTTGTTCCATTAACCGTAGGTCATATGATATCTACCAACAAAATACAACACTAAAATCGATCCATAAGAATAATAGGCTTAATTTATGTAATTTATAGTGTTTATGTGATATCATATTTTACGAATAAACTATAGAAAACATACGAATATATATGATATTTAAATTTATAAACCGATAAAAAAACTTTAAAAATAAGAGGCACAAACCTAAAATAATTCTTGGACTAAGAAATAAACTAATGAACTCTAACACTATCTTGTCGTGCATGATTTAGTTAACAGGTTGATGCTTGAACATACTAATGCAGACTCAGCCTTTTCGTTTGGCTTAAAAACTAGGGGGAAGTACACTTTTGATTCTAAAACTTTTTACATTTACCAAATCAGTTCTGAAACTTTTCAATTTGTCAAATAAGTCCTAAGACTTATAACCGTTAATACTGCTAGTCCTAAAATTTTTATGTTTTGCCAAATCATTCCTAAAACTTTTTTATGATAAAAAAAATGTCGATATGGCACTTAATGTTGTCATCTATAAATACTAAATTGACACTCTTCAAACTTTAGAGACTTACTTAAAAATTTTATCAAATTGTAGGGGTCATTTCACAATTTCTCAACAAACCTAGGGACTAAATTTAAAATTTTTTAAAATTATAAGAACTATATTGTATATTTCAAAAAGATATGAACTCTATTATTATTATCCCAAATTTACAAAAGAAACAATTTGGAGTTTAACGTGTTATTTAAAAATATTAAAAGGTTGCCAAACTCACTATACTCCATTATCAATCGATCAACTAAAAATCTACTTCACTAAAGTGAGTCAAATTAATATTTTGGTAGAGTATGGGAGAATGTTTATTTTAGGAATATCAAGTTAAGTATAATTGAATTGGCATTAGTTAATGGTATTCTGCTCGGATTTACTCTATTATAGTTGATTTTATTGTTGATCGGTGCGGAAAAGATCAAATAAGTTTTTACTACTTTATATACCAGACTCCCGCACATATCCAAATTTTAAGTTACTTCATTTCAAGAATGAAAACATAACAAATAGAGTCCCATTTTTTTAGTTTATAATTTGGGCCTTTTTTTTTTCACAAAATTTCAATTTTCAATTTTTTAAAAAATTTCAAAATGGTCCCCTAAATTTGATAAAATTTATAAAGTCACTAAAATTTGAAAAGTGTCAAATTAGTCACAAGTAAATTTCATGAATGATCCCTAACCTTTAATCATTATTTCCTTTTAATCTCTAATCTATTTGATGTTCTGTTTTAGTCCTAATTCTATTAAAACATTTCATTTTAGTCCCAATTTGATGAAATTTGTTAACTCAAAATATTTTTATGATAACAAATTTTTATATTATAATTTAAACTATCTGGTAACTATTTTATAATAAATTTAATCTATATAATAATTTTTTTATAGTTAATGTCAAATCACCTTTTTTCTTTCTGTAAATTGAATTTATTTCATTTTCAATTTACTAGAAAATAATTACAGAATATTTAAATTAAAATTTTAAAAGTTTATGTCAAAAAACTATTCTAAGTTAATGAATTTCATCTGGTAAGGGACCAAAATGAAACAATTTTAATAGATTTAAGACCAAAACAGAACATTTAATCGGTTAGGGACTAAAATGAAATAATGACTAAGATTAAAGACTATTTATACAATTTACTCATTAACACCCAATTCGTTTTAACTTTAGTCAATTGACTACAAAATGACTTATTTTTATTTTTACATCTTTTTTACTTGAAACTAATTTTAATTAAAAGCCAATATTATGTAGTTACAATAATCAATTGAAAATATAGGGCCAATTCGTTTCGTCTATTTGATTATTGTATCTACATAACATTGGTTTTCAAATAAAATTGGTTTCAAATAAAAAGGATGTAAAAGTTAAAAAAAATTAGTTGACTTTAGCTCAAATAAATTGGCCCTTAGTCACTAAAGATAATGGCATTAGATGTCATGCCAACATTTCTCATTATAAACAATAATTTAGGACAGTTGTGGTAAAACGTGAAACTTTTAGGACTAACAAAGTTAATGATTGTATAAGTGTTGAGATTTGTTTAGCAAATTTAAGACTGATTTAGCAAATTAATAAAAGGTTTAGGAATTAAAGTATGCTTTGCCCTAACCAGGCTTAAGGTAGAGAGTAATTCTCAACCAATCTCTTCTATTAACCAAATGAAAAGTTGCCACCCAAGTGTTCGTCCCACCTACAATACAACAACATTATTAGCTAGGTTGGGAACAGGCTTATAAAAAAAAAAAAAAAGACAAATGGAAGTTGGCTTCTGTGGCAGCGTGGCTCCGAGGGTCGCCATGGATATTATCCAGCCCTCATTTGTTTAATGCAGGAAGGAGTAAACACCAACAAAATAAAGCCAAAAAGCTGAAGGCGTTGCAAAGTGGTGAAATGGAAGGCTCTTGCCACTAGGCACTAGCTAGAGGAGGGACCCTAGAGGCTAGGGTCCTAGCTAAGGTATGCACCGAATCCTGGGCCAGGAGTAGGACTGCCGTCTGAGATGGCTTACACGTTCCTGGTCAGACCAAGCGACAGAAAGGATAGGGCCGAAGTACAAGATTTTTTAGGCAATGGAACAGATAAATTCCGTTTCCTGTAAATATTGATGCGGGTGGGCACTGTGTTTTCATAAAAATAACAGAAAGTCCTCCCCAGCTAAGGCCCAGCCCAAGAGGCCAATTCATGGGCCATTCCGTTCTACCATATTCCGTATATGGATAATGGAACTCGACCAACATTTTTCTCTTCTCGAGTGACTTGATCCGGATTGTTGTGGCTATCCATCAATGGGCCACTTAGATTGAGTGTTTAAATTAAGGTGTGATAAATTTTGTTTTGTTTTTTTTTTTTCAATTTTACTTTCATAAAAATGAAAATAACTAAACCGTTACTTTTTATATTTCAGTCGCTTGCTTCAAAATTTTATCTCAAGTTACTGATTTAAAAAAATATAAAAACTAAAATTAAAATTTCTAAATAGCAAAGTTTTTTAAAAAAATAGAGAATATATTGTGTTTTGAAATCAGAGTTAAAATGAAGGTAGCATTGTAAATTGTCATTAACAAAACCTAGCAAACAGTATTTGTAAAGACCCAGAATAAGAAATGATTCAAAAAAATGTAGAAGGGACACTATATTCTAAGAAAAATCCTAATACCTAGTTTTTGTTACACACCATGTCATTCTATCGAAGCCCATCCTTTGGCAATACTACAAGATAAAAGCAGGAAAGTGACCAACCTTATAGTCACTATTAGTGGTCGGTCGTTGAAACTATCAAAAATAATTCTAATCTCACAAACAACTCAGAATAAATAAATTTATATTATAGCAGTGAAAACCAAGTCGAATCCCAAACGAAATTCTTTACCGAAAGCTTCCTAATAAGAAACTGAAATAAAAGATTAAGGGGAATTACTTGTAATTAACAATAAAATTAAAAACAATCAGAGAACAAAAATTGAAAAACCTATCAAATAAGATACCAATGCAACAACTAAAAATGTAAACCTTGTCATCAGTCAACATCTACTACCGAATTCCTACAACTGATTATCAATGCACAGATAGATTAATTAATACTTTGAATATTCATCGTTAGAGCTATCTTCCTACATCTCCTTAGTCGTAGTTAATCAGAAAAAAATGATCTAATTAACCCTAACCGCTAAACAACCTAAAATAAACACTTCAATTTAATTTAACAATTGCATTAAAAATTAGAAAGATAGATGAAACTAGCTAACACAAACACAAACAGTTACATTTAATTTAGTTAAATGTTCTCCCTAAGACCTAATAATTTTTTATGCAGCAAATTAATTAACCTTAGTTGTTTCACATATTAGAAAAACCAATTACGAATTTGATTTCTAATCTAGTAGCAGATTGAATTCAAATAACAACGAGTAAGTCTCCTAACATATAACGAAACAATCATAAAATTAATCATAGAAAAACATCCAATAATCAAAATATTAATTGAATG
Source organism: Aquilaria sinensis (assembly GCA_005392925.1). Lineage (NCBI taxonomy): Eukaryota > Viridiplantae > Streptophyta > Magnoliopsida > Malvales > Thymelaeaceae > Aquilaria > Aquilaria sinensis. The sequence continues at coordinate 280,010 of SMDT01000569.1, read as the reverse complement.
AATAAAAATAGCTTTAATCTCACAGTGCTAAAGAATTATGGGTTTTAATCTCTTTCAACTAAGAATAAAAAAAAATAGTTGAATATGGCCATGAAAAATCACTAAAGAGAAAAGAAAAGAAATAAGAAAAAGGACACAAGGTCTGAGTTGGGGAAGGGAGAGCTGTGCTAGCTGCTCCCTTTATTCTAATGTAGATGAAACCTAATAACCTAATGAAAAAAAACTATTAAAGTATCATAAACTTTCTATATTATTCTAAAATTACCCCATATAAATAAAAAAGATTAAAAATAACTAAAATGCCTTACTATGACCAAGGGAATAGTATCTTTCAACTTGAATTTTTGCCTACATGGTTTAGAAGCCTTTGGAATCAATCCATATCAAAACCGGTTTTAAAGTTGTAAGCTAAGAAATGCTCCAGAACATCAGCAGCATCTTCAAGCTAAAATTCGACCTTGATGCAATTATTATCTCTCAAAACTCAATGCATGAAAGTTATAGAGCTCCTTCTTAGCTTTGAAGTGACACTTGAATCACAAAAAAATGGACATCTACAATCAATTATATGCCCAAAATACTGCAACTGCTTTTGAACCAACGATGACACACAAATTGCGACTTTGAAAATGAATTTGACCCCATTAACGTGCAAATTGGGTTTCATGGTCTCATATGATTTGTAGTTCTAGATGTTAACTTTTCAATAAATCAACAAATCAATCAATTTTGATCTCTGCAGCTTAAGATATGATCTTACTACCGGAACATTGCTACTTTGTCAAAATCCTGAAAGAACACAACCAAATTAAAACTTGTAAAATTATAAATTAAATTCATTTTTAATCAATTAAGTTCATCTATGCTCTAAGCTACCAAACATATTAAAAAGAGATTTTTAAGGTTCAAAACACATTAAAACATACTAAATATGGGAGAAATAAATATAACAAATGCAAGCTTATTAGTTAGTCACTCTGAACAACTGAAATGAAGCTAAAAAATTTAGTCATAAAAACCCTAGTTGCTTTAAAGAAGTGATTAATTGGCAACTAAAGATAGCAACTTAAAAGAATAGTCGGTCATGTCATGGCGCTCATTAAAGTAAGCAACAAATATGATCAATAGCTCTATTCAAAGGATTTTTTTAAAAAATATATTAATTGATAGGTATAAAATTAAAATAAAAAATTAATTATTATAATTGTTTGAAATGGTTTAAACATTGCAATCCCATGTTGAAAAAACTCAAAAGGTACACCATATTACAAAAAAAATCAAAAATTTTTAAATAAATTTTTTTTCATTTTTCATTTAATCAAAATGCCAATAATCAAATGCATTAGAAATTGCCGAATAAAAAATAAAGGAAGAGACAAAGAACACAATTGCAAACGGGGAAAAAGGGGAAAAAGAAAAAAGAAAAAAAGCTTCAAGCTGTGAGGAAGAATATTTGACAATGGAGTTTTCTTCTTCTATGCTTCAATGAGGATGGAAGGAGAGCCATGGGCTATGCTGAGGCAAAAAAAAAAAAAAAAAGAATGAGATTTGAGGAAGATGAAAATAAGAGAGACTAATTCAATGAGGGATATCTGAGAGGATGACGGAAGATGAGGAAGAAGCAAAGAACAAGGAAGAATTAGAGGGGGGCATGGTTGTTTGTTGTAGGAGCGACTGGAGGGTGATTAAACCTTAAGGAGCCACTGACTAGTGATTGATGGGGAAAGCTTTTTGGACAAAAGTAATTCAAGAGTGACTAACCACTTGTCGACTAATAAGTTTCTATTGCTCCTTATGTGAGTCCTAAAGATAAGCAACTGAGAGGTGATTGACTCACCCTAGCAATTGAAATTCAATCACTCCTTTTAGTCACATTACGCCATTTGTCCTGCAGTACAATATCACAAAATAAATAAATAAATGAGTGACAAAAGGGAAAAAAATATTGAAAAAACCCTTTTTTGCAACCAATGTTGAAATGTGAAGTTTTAACACTTCTATGGGCTAATTTGTTTTAGCTTAGCTCAAGCCCATTAACATGTTATTGAAACCCACTTGCATATGAAATACTTAAGACCTCTGAAAGTTAGCATATTGATAATAATCAGTCTTCCCCCCTTTTTTCCAATCAATGCATTCACCTTGTCTTCTGCTTTCCTTATCTTCACCCTCTGCCTGTACTATCCCTTAGCCCCTTGCATCACTTGCCTCCAAAGTGATGCTGCCCACAAACCCATCAGCTAGATTTCATGGGTTTCCTCTTAAATGGCTCCTTCGATAGTGATCTCGCAGGAAACACATAAGCATCTTTTTTGTGCAAAGTGGGATGAGCACTTGGTGGACTGCAACCTTTCTTAGAGGCCGAATTTGGAAGATCTCGCTGGGAGACAGCGAGGTAGGAAGCAAGGCGGTGGGAATGGCGAGGTTGACAAGTAGAGCAAGTGGCAGGCATGAGAAGTGATACTAAGGTATGACCGTAAATATGAGCAACTTTGGGACTTTTGGAATTTATATGTGAGTGTTCATGTTGATAAACATATTAATATGATTATGTTAAATTGAAACAATCTGGCCCTAAAAACTAAATTTGTGACTTCACTTATTTCTACTTACATATAAATTTTGGAGTAAACCCGGTTCAAGTCAGGTTGCGGGAATCAAAAGTTCATATTCAAATCTCAGGTTTTTATTTTTATTATTTTCAAAATTCACGGACACCAACCCGACCCCTGCTGCAGAACGCATCTGATCCAGCTCTGCTGGTCAATGCTTCGGTTCTGTGATGATGAATTAATAAATTGGCGGGCGTCAGCATCCAACCGGTCCGGGTCCGCCCTGAGCGGCTGAACTGAACGAAAGCATCCGCATGCGCTGGGTAATCACAGTCCAGTTTAGTTTCGTTTCTCCGAAAGCGGGGAGGCAGCCAGGTGATGAGCAAGTCGTTATCAGTTCGTTAACCACCCTTGACTCATCCTCAGCAGTCAACACAACTTTGACAAGAAAACATTCGTCAGCGCAACAGTCTGGCCCTCTCCCCTTTCTTACTTCTTAGTTAACCAATTCATCCATGGCCACGCTTTCCCACCTACTGGACTGGATCCTTCTCCCTCCGCGTCTTTACCCAAAATCCATTGATTTTCTTTCTCCAACAAGTCCGCTTCTCTTCTGCTCCCAATCCTTAATCAACCAAATGATGCCCCGATTTCTGTTACCCTCCCTCCCACTGCTCATCTTCTTCCTCCTATTTGTTAAACCTTCTCTCTCCGACCCAAGAGCCACTGAAGCCGCTCTGGTCTGCTCAAACAGGACGGCGCCGTTGCCGGAGCGACCACCCTTCGTCTCCAACTTCGTGGCCGCCCTCGAAGACTCCAGCCGACAAATCATCCGCCAGAGATACTCCGCCGTCGTCAAGGGATCCGGCAACGCCACCGTCTACGCCTTCGGAGAGTGCATGAGAGACCTCGACGGAGCCGACTGCAACTTCTGCTTCGCCCAGTGCAAGACCCAGATCCTCAGATGCCTTCCTTACCAGAACGCCACTCGCGGCGGCAGGCTCTTCTACGATGGTTGTTATCTCAGGTACGACGACTACAATTTCTTAAACGAAACGCTGAGTTCCCAGGACCTAACGGTTTGTGCTTCGAGAAATGTCACGAGTGATCCGAGTGTGTTTCTGGCGAATGTGTTGGCACTGGCGAGGAATCTGAGCGAGCAGGCTCCGAGGAACGATGGCTTTCTAGTGGGGTCTCTGAATCTAGGGAATGCGTCGGTTTTTGGGTTGGCCCAGTGCTGGGAATTCGTGAATGGGAGTGATTGTGGGGCTTGTTTGGCTGATGCGGTCTCCAAGATTGGTGCTTGTCCTCCTAAGAAAGAAGGGAGGGTTCTGAACGCAGGGTGTTATATGAGGTATTCGACAGAGAGGTTTTATTACAACAACACTGGGCCACCACCAGTCAGGAGCAGTGGTGAGTTCAGATTTCTCTGTTTTCTGCTTTAATTTCCTTGAAAGATTTGAGTTGTGATATATTGAGAATTCTAGAATTTTCATGTCTGGATACGAGTGGGGTTTGTGATGGGTGAATTGAGAACTGAAGACAACTAATATGCAGGGTCATTAAGCAACTAGATTCTTTTGTCTGTCTGTAGCATCTCGCTGTTCTTGTTTTTCAGCTTCATCTTTCTGACAAGTCATTGCCATGCATGTATATTTCACATTGTAGAAGTATGTACTTCTGAGTTGAATGCTATGGAAGATGGCCTTCCCGAATTACTCTAGAGTCTATCCTCCTATTTCACTTGTAAGCTTAGAAACTGATTACTTTGTATCCCCTTTCCCCCCTTGAAAACTTTGCCTGTGCCTGTCAGGACACAGAAAATTGGCCATCATTTTGGCTGTCACATCCTCTGTTGTGGCATCTGCACTGATGATTGGTACAGCTGTTTTTTTTGTGAACATGAGGATTGTGAGGAGGAGGAGAGGTATGTGCTATTGTTTGTTTGAGATCCCAAGTCCTGTCTCAACCAGTTGCCTGAAATAATAAGGCATGTTGTTTGTGTAGAGAGAAAGCAGCTAGGAGCACTTTTGGACACTGTGAACAGTTCCAAGATCAATTTCTCATATGAATCCCTTGAAAAGGCTACCGATTACTTTCACCTTTCAAATAAGTTGGGACAAGGAGGGTCCGGAACCGTGTACAAAGTATGTTGTTCTCATATTATTTTCATCAATCAGCACAGTGTCATGTCCTCGCAGGAATTTTCTCTGAATAGTTTTGGGTGATCATCATTAGGGAACCTTGCCCGATGGGAGGGTTGTTGCTGTAAAGAGGCTCCTTTTCAACACAAGACAGTGGGTTGACCATTTCTTCAATGAAGTCAACCTCATTAGTGGCATCCGTCACAAAAATCTTGTGCAGTTGTTGGGGTGCAGCATTACAGGCCCAGAGAGCCTTCTTGTTTATGAATATGTGCCTAATCAGAGCCTGAACGATCACCTATTTGGTTGTCATCCTCTGATCCATATTCATGTGAAAGCATATTAGTATTTCTCATTTGTTTCTTCATCTAATAATGAAATGGATTTGACACAGTTAAGGACGTGTCATTGTCCTGGGAACTGAGGAATAAAATCATATTGGGTATAGCTGAGGGGTTGGCCTATCTTCACGGGGAGTCACAGTTGCGGATCATACACAGGGATATTAAACTTACCAATATATTATTGGATAAGGATTTCACCCCTAAGATTGCTGATTTTGGACTCGCCAGGCTTTTTCCTGAGGATAAAACTCATGTCAGCACTGCCATTGCTGGAACATTGTAAGTTCAACATCCAGTCATGTCAATACCTTTCAAATGGTTTTCTTTCTTATTGTGGTCATATTTTCTCCAATTTCCAATTTCACATAAAATCACACAAAGAAATTAGGTATTTTTCAGATTGTTTGAAAATTCATTCCTATGACTGCTATCCGGTGGACTCCTCTTTAGAAATTGGTGTTGAGAGCCATGTTACTGCATTTTTCTTCTACACTGATTCTGGAAATATTCATGCTTTTCTTTAGACAAAAGAAGATTCATGCTAACTTCAAATCCTATTGCTGCCAAGCACTTCTTTTTCATTACGTGTCCAGGAATTTCAGTTTTATTTGAGATCAAGTAGAAGCTGCCTTATCCATTAAAAGTCCTGACACAAACTGGACTTTGGCTTCTTATGTTTTCCATTTTGCTCAAGGGTGTCAAATCTGCTTAATAACTTTGGAAACTCTGCATGAACATCACCGTAAGCATCGAACCTGTAGCAAGTGATATGAAATTATCATTCTCAACTTTGAAAGATTTTGCACCATTAACATGTGCCAGCTTTAAAAACTGGCTTCTCATTTTCTTTATGGTGGCTAAGCCCTCTCCAACCCGTATTCATTTTCTCCAACATTTTGTAACATGGCACTTTGTGGTGCTTGGACAGTATCTGCACTATGGTCCAAGTTGATTGGAAGTGTTTTACGCATCAATAGAACATGGCTAATGATGGCTAATTTGATGGCTAATGATAAGTAATTTGCATTTGCAGAGGTTACATGGCTCCAGAGTATGTTGTTTGTGGCAAGTTGACAGAGAAGGCCGATGTTTATAGTTTTGGTGTTAGTGTTATTGAAGTTATTACTGGAAAGCGTAACAAGTGTTTGCCTCAAGGTTCCGTCTGTCTCCTACACAAGGTAATGCCCGTATTCTCGCCAAATTCATATTTGTGGTAATACTACCTTATTTTGTATATCACGTTTTAGTTCTCGAACTCCTAACAATGTTATTAATCTCTTTCTGCAATCAAAAAGGTCTGGAATGATTACCAAACAGATAAACTTGTGGAAGTTATTGATCCGGTTCTAAAGGATAGTTATCTAGAAGAGGCATCTCGATTACTGCAAATAGGTTTGCTTTGTGTGCAAGCAACCGTTGAATTGCGACCATCAATGTCAAACGTCGTGACAATTCTTAGGTCAAATGATTGTCGGATTCCTGAACCAACACAGCCACCTTTCCTATCCCAAAGTAGCTCAGGTGCTAGCAGAAGTTTCTCATCCCGGGTATATGCTTCTGAGTCCCATTCCCAGTCTCGGGTGAAGGGTACTGAGGGTGAACATCTGCTTGATCGCGAATGAACTTTCTCCGGAAGGATCATGGTGGCATTAGGGTGCTGGTTTTCCATGTAGTTGTGACATTACAGGCTACTCAAATCGTACAGCTCCTATCGATACAAATACAATCAACTGGTACCATTTCTCTTCTTCAAAGACTCCAGTCAGTCCCTGCCCCCTTGCCCTGAATATATGCTCTTTACGCTGTCTTTCTAGGTTGAACATCTTGTATAATGCTAGCATAGCATGTACAAAAACTTCAATTTAATGTTGACATAATCCCAGTGCGAAAATGTCTTGCAGGTTTCTACTTCTTATTATTTTTTATAAACATGCCAATGGTTTCTTTTTATTTAAAATCAGTGATTATATGTCACCTTAAGAATTAAATTAATAATTTTTTAACAAGTAAAATTATTTACGAACAAAATAAAAAATTCTTTTAGAAAATAAGATAATACCTGCAATTTTTCCGCTGAACAATTTTTTGTTGCTATTATTGCAATGCATGATTGCTTGTAAAAGGACAAAAAAAATCCTTTTCCAATTTTTACAAATTTCTGTGGCCCATTAGTTTTTCCAAACTTTAAACTTTATCTTCATATAGTCTATTAACCTAACAATCACTTGAGTGATTTTTTTTTTCAGAAGGTAGATGATTTTTTTTAATAATTTTTCCTACCAATCTTTAAAAAGGAAAAATAATAAAAAATGTTTAATAAAGAAAATAGAAGTGTTTTTGGCATTCTTAAACTGTAGACTTGCAATTCTTGAGGAAGGTGAACAATTTGCAGGGAATGGTCTTTTATTCTTGCAGTGGCTTCCTTCCGCATTGGTGTTAGAACTAAGGGCAATTCTTGAAGCCATGAAATTCGTGATGGCCCATGTCATTTCTAACTTCATGATTCTCACTTATTGTCTATAAGGTTTCCTCTAAATTACGGATTACTCTCTGGCTCATCTTAGCTCAAAGGAAGGGATCCAGAACATCCATGGCTTAACCCAAAGTTTTCAACACCTCTTGCTAATAAAGGCTCATCGCTTTGTGATTGAGAAAGCGCATAGATTGGTTATTTGTTGCTTACGTTCTGCATAAAAAAATGTTGAGACTTTGTTAGACTTAATGATGAAAATAATGATGGATAGGAACCCGCCTAGAACACGATTAGGAATAAGATACATTGACTGGACAGAAAATAGGTTAAGAACCTGTTTAGAATAAATAGAAAATGTTGAGGACTTCACAATTGGCTTAAATTGGCCAGTAACCGTTAAAAGACTAACGAAAAAAAGGGGGGAGCGGGGGCAGGGGGGAAGCCACAAGATTCAAATTTTTAGGAAGATAATGTAACTTGTAAAATTATTTTAGGATTTTGGTTCATCTCACTTGCAATAGCTGCTTTGGTTACACGGCTACTAGCGGCCATCTCCAATATCTAATCTCACGCCTCACTATCTCTCTAAAATGTGAGAGGGAGAGGGAGAGATAGAGAGGGAGAGATAGAGATAAAATTCTATAGTCATGGAGTAAAAATTTATAATTATCAGTGAGTCAGAGACTTCGAACCAAGAGCTCACGGTTCTCAAAAAAAGGCTTTACCTCTAGTTCCTTATTTGGTGATTCTGTTTGGTTCTGCTCTTGTTTCGGAGATGTCGCTCCTTATTCAACTTATCAGACTTTTGGAAATGGATACGGATGACCTCAGATAACAACGAAAAATAGCCTTTGATATCAGGACTTGATGGCATTTCATCAAAAGATTCATTTATTGAAACTCCGCTTGTTGATAAGAAAAATGAATAAATTAATTGAGTCTTTAGAATGGTAAGCCAAGTTGCTCAGTCAAGAAGATTGCCAAAGGCCGTGCGGCCAGAGTAGCAACTACAGGCAAGATTGACCAAAATTCTTACATTTTTTCCTTTTAGATTGAATAATATAAAAAGTTCTTAAGTTTGTTAAAAGTAACATTATTATCTTAAAATTATAAAATTGGCTTCTTTTTCCCCATATTAGTAGTTTTTATTCCATCTGTCCCATATTTTTTACATTATTCACTTTTTAACAATTAATCTATAATTTTTTATTCTTAACATTTTAGTATATAAATGAAGAATTTTTATATAAAAATGATAAATTAAGACATATATATTTTTTAAATATATTTTTAAATTTTTTTTTTTTATAAATACTAATATGAACAAATTAACGTCAAACTATATGAAAAGGTTATATGGTAAAGGGGATATGACAATCAAGAGTAGATGTTAATGACTCTTTGAGCCTCTGGTAGTTGTTTCCGCCTGTAAGCTGAAAGCCTGGAACGAGTGGCAGCTGCAATTCGTTAGCTCGCTATTTGTTCATAAAATCGCTACAGTAGGTAGAATCTAGAAAAAAAAAATGGTAGAAATTTATGAACCAAGTGCAATTGTGTGAATAGTTGACAGAAAAACTGAGACTCTTGAAAAATAAAAAGCACATTTCAACGCGGCAGTCGCTTTCCATCTTCACCGGCTTCCCCAGTTCTCCACCCAGATCAGATTCGTCTCAACTGCAAACCTCTGTTTTCTCTTCTTCTGGCGAGGCCCACCATTTCTCTTTTCCTTTCGGTTTAGCTAATGTATCTCCGCAGCTCATCGAACGGGCCGACTCCCCCGCGTCGTTTTCTGCTATTTCTCTTTGTTCTCGGTTTTCTGGGCATTGTCGGAGCAGCCCCACGAGCTCAAACTGTCAGAATTTTGTGCGGCCACCAACTTGAGAACAACGCCACCATCTTCGTCCCTAACTTCGTCGCTACCATGGAGAACATCAGTGTTCAGATGCGCGATTCTGGGTTCGGCCTGGCGGTGACGGGTTTAGGCCCCGACGCTAGCTACGGTCTCGCTCAGTGCTACAGCGACCTTTCCTTGATCGACTGCGTTCTCTGCTACGCGGAGGCGCGGACCCTTCTACCCCAGTGCTACCCTAACAACGGAGGTCGGATCTACCTCGACGGCTGTTTCATGAGGTCTCAGAATTACGGCTTCTTCGAGGAGAATTTGGGATCGGATGATATGAGGGTGTGCGGGACGGGGAATTCGACCCGGAAGACGTTGGCGTTCGAGGCGTCGGCCAGAGCCGCTGTGACCAAGGCAGTGGCTGCGGCGCCGGCCAGAGCTGGGTTCGCGCGGGAGACTGTGGCGGTTCCGAGGACGAACGAATCGGTGTATGTGCTGGCCGATTGCTGGAGGACATTGAACGAGAGTTCTTGCAGGGCTTGTCTGGAAAATGCGTCGGCGGAGGTGTTAGGTTGCTTGCCGTGGTCGGAGGGACGGGCGCTGTACACAGGTTGCTTTATGAGGTATTCAGACTGGAACTTCCTCAACACAGAGCAGGGAAATGGAAGTTCCATAGGTGATTTATGGGAATTGATCGGCCCACATGTTCTTAACTAGTTCTTTCCCGGTAGTTGTTAACAATCGATTCCGACCAAGCAATTGAGTTTTGGATGGATTTTGCAGGGATTGTTATTGTGGTGGTGGTGTCAGTTGTTAGTTTCATTGTGGTTTTGGCTATTGTAATTACAGTCGGGTTTTATATATGGAAGGACAGATATGTACAGATGAAAAGAAGAGGTAACATAAAAACTAAGGATTGTGGTCATGATTTTTTGCATCAGTTTTGGTATTCTCCATCTCATAGGACTGCCATTATCTATGTGCGCCATTATGTTTAACCCAGCTATACGACGTGCAGGTACAAGTGATGCAGAGAATTTGGTCAATACCCTCCATGATAGTAGCTTGAATTTCAAGTACTCTACACTCGAGAAGGCCACTGGATCCTTTGCAGGGGAGAACAAGCTTGGCCAAGGAGGATATGGAACTGTATATAAGGTACTTGCCAGTTTTTTTTGTTCTGGATCATATATATTTTCAGTAAAATCCCACTTCCTGTGAATGCTCTTAGCAGTCTATCGCTTTTGCTTCCGTAGGGAGTTTTACCGGATGGAAGAGAAATTGCCGTCAAGCGACTTTTCTTCAACAACAGACACAGAGCAGCAGATTTCTACAATGAAATCAACATCATAAGTAGTCTAGAGCACAAAAACCTTGTCAGGTTGCTTGGGTGTAGCTGTTCAGGACCTGAAAGTCTTCTCGTCTATGAGTTCCTTCACAACAAAAGCCTGGATCGTTTTATTTTTGGTAATTACTCTGTCTTGTTTCAATGCATCTGGAGCTCAAAGACTGACTGCTAAAGGAATAACTTCTATATCCTCTTCAGATCCTCTTAGAGGTAAAACAGTTAACTGGGAGAAGAGGTATGAGATCATTATTGGAACTGCTGAAGGTCTGGCCTACTTGCATGACAGCTCCAAAACCAAAGTCATTCACAGGGATATAAAAGCTAGTAATATCTTGTTGGATCTGAAGCTCCATGCTAAAATTGCGGACTTTGGATTGGCACGGACTTTCCAGGAAGACCAAAGTCACATAAGTACTGCAATTGCTGGAACACTGTAAGGAATTCCATCACATGCTTCAATATCCTTAGATCATGAAGCCAAACATGTGCTGTTGCCTATTTGATCTATTACTTTTGAGAATGAATTTAGTCCCCATCGAACTTCAGGCTTGGCTTTCTCAGTAATCTAATCTGATGGACATTTTATTTTTTGCGTCTATAGAGGATATATGGCTCCAGAGTACCTAGCCCACGGACAGCTAACAGATAAGGCGGATGTTTACAGTTTTGGTGTGCTTTTGCTAGAGATAGTTACAGGTAAGCAAAACAACAGGAGTAAATCCACCGAATATACTGAGAGCCTGGTTATAGTGGTAAGTGCCAGAAACCCTGTATTATTGACATCGTTTTTGTTTCACCATGAGATGGAATGAAAAACTAATTCTTCATCTATTGCCTTTGTGCTGGAGCAGACATGGAAACATTTTCAAACTGGGAACCTGGAGGCTCTTTATGACCCGAACTTAATGTTGCAATACTATGGTAAGGGCAACGCTAAAGATGAGGTTCTTAGAGTGGTGCATGTAGGACTTCTGTGCACACAGGAGAGTGCATCGCTAAGACCATCAATGTTAAAGGCGCTGCATATGCTAAAGAATAAGGAAGAACATTTGCCTCCACCCGGTAACCCTCCATTTCTGGATGGAAGGACCATGGAACTTAATGACTCATTTGAGGACCCAACATACCCTCTCACTTCTACATCAATGGCCAATGACAATGTCTCTCTCAGTTATTATTTCCCTAGATGATTATCCATTTTATCTGCATGAAATGCTGAACTTGATACAGTTGGCAATTGGAATCTGACACATCATAGTATTTCAGTAAATACTTGGAACTCAACTGACATCATGAAGGAGCTGGGAGCATTTCTGTAGATGTGGGTGGAGGTCATGGGTAACAAGTTTTTGCACTACGTTGGGGATGGTCAGGGAGGGTGTATTTGGTTCTAGTCATAGAATGTTGATATTAATTAGTTTCAGATTTGCATTAGTTAGTGTAGGGCAAATTCTCCAACACCCTATATGGTTTGTCAATAGATCCATTAATCTACTTTGTAGATAAATGAGAACATTCAATGAAATAGGCTATGATGACTCCTGTTCTCCAGAATTTTGACATGGGACGGGAATTTCCTCGCCCAGTAATGAAACTGGATGTGGATGACATCCTTTGTAAACTTCTCTTTTTATTAAAAGGCAAAAACATCATATTTATCATTAATGTTTTGAGTTGGAGATGGGTATGTCACTACAGTTATTTTTTTTTGTCTAATATCTCATTAATGTTTTAAAATGGGCAAGATATATAATTAAAGTTTTAAATTAAGAATAAATATGCCCTTTGTCATTAAAAAATTTAACAAAAAATGTTAAAAAATTAACGACAAATGTTGAAAATAATAAGTTTTAAAATTTTAGGATGATAATGTAAATTTAACTAACATTAAAGACTTTTTGTAATTAGACTCTCTCTATTTCTCTTGATTGAATGCCAGCAAGAAGATTAAACTATAGAGACAGAAGGAGGGTGGTGATAGGGCTAAGGCAATGTTGATAGAGACAGCGATAAGGTTGAAACGATAATGGTAAGGATCAAATATTTTTGTGTCAAAAATTTCAAAGGTGCTGATATTTTTTTAAAGATGCATAATAACCATAAGATTTCAAATATTTTTACCATTTTTATTCGCGTTAGAGTTTTAAAAAAGCTATCTAATTGTAACTTTTAATTTTTAATTTTAACGTTTTTATCTCAACTATTAAATAAATTATCCAAAACTTTAATACTAATAACAAATGTTATTCTGAAATGGGGTCTTTGTCATCTAATCACCGATCAGACTACCGGATTGAATCCAAGGCAAGTCGCTCGCAAATAAATACGCGGTGGACCAAAACTGAAACCTGATGATTGATGTAGCTCATGTCCAGTACAGAGACGGCCTAGCATCTGCAAAACTAGCAAGGGCGAAGCCCGACCCATATTCCTCCTCCTAATTAATTGGGCAATTTTACCTTGTAGACTCGCTACGCCACAACAACCATCGACTAGAATCTGACAAGTTAATAGTAGTAGATGTAGAGCTTATCATCGCATAGATGGAAAGGTAACTAAAACCTAAAAAGAAAACAGGAGCACAAGCCGTAATTATAACGCTCATGTTAACGCAGGTTGCCTGAACCCAGAGGGGCCCTTCACCATTAGAACATCTAAATTAAGGGCGAATTTCAAAAAAACCCCTGAGGTTTAGTAAATACTTCACTTACCCCCTCCTGTTTGGAAATTCTCCCATTTACCCCCTTAGGTTTAGGGTGAATTTCAAAAAAACCCCTGAGGTTTAGTGAATACTTCACTTACCCCCTCCTGTTTGGAAATTCTCCACTTTACCCCCTTAAGTTTAATAGATCCTTCACTTATCCCCTTCCATAATATTGTAAATAATTTTAATTTACTTACAATGCTCAATTATTATTTAATTAAAATTATAGTCTTTACAGAATTGTAGATTTTTATAGTAATAAAACATGTAAATATTAAAATGAATACTTAAAAAAATAAAATCTATTTATATGAACTTTTACATACTGGTATATAAACAATAATGCCCTTGTCAAATGTGGATACTGTATTTACTTAATATAATTTCCCAATAATTATTGTATAATTACTAGAAAATTTAAATTTTCTATTATTGATGAACATTTCACCTTGAAATTTCTTGTCAGGTACTGTAAATTTCCCAAAAAGGTGACAATTGTGATAAAAAGAGGGTGTAGAAACCTTACTAAGCATTTAAGGGCGAGATTATTTTGCATTAGTTTTAATGTATTGTTGTACATTATTCTTATATAAAATTATTATTTACTTTATTTCAAAAAAATTATTATTTAATGAAAATTTTAATTTACTGAGCTTTACATTTTAAAAAGTCTAAAACTACCTGGAGAGTCATAAAAATATTCTAAAATTATTTTTTAAACATATTAAAGTGTAAAATTTTAATAGATTAATAATTTTAGATAAATAATCACTCTATATAATATGATGCAAAAATGATACTTTTACTTATTGCAACATATAATTGATAGTTTTATATATTAATTTAGATACTTTTACTTATTACATCATACATTTTTATTTTTTAAGGAAGTTTTGCATGTCTATAATATAATAATTATTTCGATTATATGTATATAAAATGAACAATAGGTAAGTTAATTAAAGTAAATCTTAGAATTAGATCATTTTTTCATCATTCTTATATAAAGTGATTATTTTGCTAAAAATATTAATTTATTAAAACCCTACACTTTAATACATTTAAAAAATAATTTTAAAATATTTATGTGACTTTCCAGGCAATTTTGGACTTCTTAAAATGTAAATCACGGTAAATAGGTAATTTGAGTAAATAATAATTTTTTTTGAAATAAAGTAAATAATAATTTTATATAAGAATAATGTACAACAATACATTAAAACTACTGCAAAATAATCTTGCCCTTAAATACTTAGTAAGGTTTCTACACCTTCTTTCTATCATAATTGTCAACTTTTTAAAATTTCACCTAAGTGAAATGTTCATCAATAATAGAAAAAAGAATTTCTTTCTTTAAGTAAAGAAAAATTAATAATTTAAATTTTAGACTAATTATACAATAATTATTGGGCAATTAGACTAAGTAAATGCAGCATCCATACTTGACAAGAGCATTAATGTTCATATACCAGTATATAAATGTTCATATAAATAGATTTTATTTTTATTTTAAGTATTCATTTTAGTATTTATGTGATTTATTACTATAAAAATTTACAATTCTAGAAAGACTATAATTTTAATTAAATAATAATTGAGCATTGTAAGTAAATTAAAATTATTTAAAATATTATGGAAGGGAGTAAGTGAAGGATCTATTAAACTTAAGGGGGTAAAGTGGAGAATTTCCAAACAGGAGGGGGTAAGTAAAGTATTCATTAAACCTCAGGGGGTTTTTTTAAATTCGGCCTAAACCTAAGGGGGTAAAGGGGAGAATTTCCAAACAGGAGGGGGTAAGTGAAGTATTCACTAAACCTCAGGGGTTTTTTGAATTTCACCCCTAAATTAAACATTGAGACAAGTGACTCTCAATGACGGTCTGAAATAAAACTATCACCAAAGCAATAGTCATTGAGCCACAAATACAAAGTTCAGCGACAAAGCAGAAGTAGCGCGCAGAAGAAAACTATGGTCCTTATAATGTTGGATTTAAATGAATTCCATAGATAAACCCTAGAAATATCAACTTTCTTCCGCGGCATCTAACAAGCAGACCAAAGATAAAGTTATGTTGGGTCTGATAACCAAATGAAACATATTAGGAACAACTGAAAATGAGAGGAGTGGACAAATATAGTGTTCAAACATATGGAAGCGAGTCACAATCATAGTGTTCCAATGCGGAGAATACACGGAAAATTACAATTATTTTCCTGTCCAAGGGAAGAAGGATTCCCACTTGAGCGCAATGGAAATGTACAAAGGGAAAGGCAACATGAGCAACAATCTGTGACTTGAAAATGTACATCGACCCCATCAATCATCCTGAAAGAAGTTTTCTGAAAGGTTGTCTAAGGACCCGAATTGCATGTTCTCCGACGGTTTCCAATGTCGCTTCCGCTGATTAATAAACCAGTTGTTGATTTGCTTCTGGTCTAGCCCCGTTGATTCCGCCAGTTGTATTTTATCAGCTTCCTAATTGTTCAACACAGCCACCGTTACCAAAATCTGACGTTAATTATCTATATAATAACCGTGTTATCAGATTGGAAATAGACCAGCATTTCAAGCACAGAAACATCTCTTTCGCCAAATGTTTCAGCATTCTATTTTAACGAGTACTAAACTTCTCATATAACATTATATTGATATCGGTGGTCTGGGCTGGAGCTTACCGTGGGGTAGGGCCACTTATAGTGATGATTCCACCACTCAAGTAGTGTGTGCCTCGCTTCTCTCGGCAACTTCCCTTTCTTTTTCTTCTTTGAGAATTCGAGCTTCAAGGTGCTAATGTGGCTACCGAACTTCCGTAAGAGCCTGTCCTTAAGCTCTCTATCTTCGCTCCGTAGTTGACCTTCTTGTGCCTCCACCTCCCCGCCACTCAACTCATCCTCTGATGATCCAGCGCCTTCTTCTGGTAAAGACAATTTGTATGCAAGGGACCAACAAGAAATATAATCAGCGAAACCAGAATTAAACAGGAAAAATAACTCTCCTCAAATACAGAATTATCCAACAAAGCTTCCTATACGACAATACCCTTTTAACAGACTGCGAAACACGAAGAAAACAGAACAATAATCCCAGTATCACGTTAACACAATAATACATAGTCTTTGGAATCTCCTACCTATTTGTTAGCCAATCTTTGGGGGTAGGGAGGGGGGGTTTTTGTCGTCAAGGGGTCACACCCGACGGGCAGCTGGGGTGCACATACATAAACAGGTAGATTGGCTAACAAATAGGTAGGAGATTGCACATTTCGCAAGATTGACCATCAATTAATAGTATCAAACAACAGGGCTATAGGCCCATACATAAACAGGTAGATCGCACGTCCTTCGACAAAATAATTTCTTAAACCAAAAAATAAAACAGTTAAATAGCTAGTTCACAAATAAGTGAAACAATGAGAGATTTTTAAAAATGAGTACTAAGAAATTACTTTGATAAATAGTGATTATTTGCTCAATACTATAGCTAAAGAAGTTCAAAAAGAATCGTTTTATAAAAATTTTTTCTTCTCAATTAGGTAACGGAAAAATTCATAAAAAATAATTATTTTTTAAAAAACTTTATTCAAATAACAATTAATTAGATAGAGTTTATGCTTTTAAATAATATTAATTTTTCCTAAAAAATAACAAAAACAAAAAAAATAAAGTACCTTCAGTGGAAAAAGTCCTGAAAATCAGTTTCAATTAACACAACTAATCATCCTTACCCGGGGGCTTGATTTCAAAATTCAAAAGCACACGCAACAGCTCCAAAGACGTTTGATCAAGTACTACACACCAGCTTTATGACATTTTGATGTCAAATCAAACACTACGAAGCGGACTCTTTTTAATCCTTTTTATTTTTGGTAAATACGGATCTAAATAAATAAACACTTCTTCAGAGACTTTATTATCACAATGAACACTTTACTCCTTCTGAGGATAAGTAAATTTCATTGGGTACGTTAACTTTTCTTTTGCCCTAATTTGATACCGTATCCTTAAATTGTCCTAACAAAATACCTTATCTCTTGTGTGTCATATTTAATTACTTTCCATTAACTTCAAAGTTATGTCTGACAAAAAATGCTAATGTGACATAAAAAATCTTAAAATAAATCATAAAATAATACTCATAGCCTTTTAAATTTTAAGAAAATTACAAAAAATCCCAAAAAACTACTAAAATGCTTTTAAATCAAACCAAATAATCTGGAACCCCCACAAACAAGAACAAGGAAAATGAAATCAAAATTAGAGAAATAAAATCAGAACAAAAGTAAGAAATCTTTAACGAAATTAGAAAAAAAAATGAAATTTGGGCAAAAGTAGGTTGGCGAGATGGAAGAGACGATCACCTTAGTGATGGCGGTGAGGAAATGAAAAAAAAAAAACAATGAGAAAATTAAAAAAAAATAATTGAAGGAGGAGATCGATGAATTGGAGCAGGAATTGGCCACACAAGAGGGTTTATGCCCATCACTGTCGTCTCCCTACCGTCCCATATCTTGTTGCTCCCACATCGCCCTGCATTTTTGCATCGATCTCATCGAATCTGCTTTATTTTTTACCAAATTTGTTTGTGTTTGATTGGAACTCCTCGAGACCAACAGTGCCTCGTGGTTGTTGTTGAAGCAGCTGAAGAGGAAGTTCAGAGCGGCCCTTGCCATTGACGGCAACACCATCACCCTCATGACAACTGCCATACCTGGATTCGTCCGTAAGATCAACACCATCGTCCTCACTGATAGATGGGACAGTGAGATTGACGTGGGTCGAACTCACCCGCATCCCATGGAAGACTGAAAATCAAACAGAGATGGACGCCACTCAAGCTTTGTTTGTTCTTGGGTTTTCTGTGCTTGAATGAGGTGAAAATAAATGGTTCACGAAGCTAGTGGCAAGGAGGGTCGCTTGGCTCAAGCATCGGATGAGCGAATGATGGCTAGAGGTGGAGATGAGGTGATTCCAGCAAGCAACAACGGGATGCTACGAGCGAGAAGCGAGCAGTAGAGACAGTGGCAACAAGTGAGAATCGAGCAGTAACAACAATGACAGCAATGAGTGAGGATCGAGCAGCAGCAAGGGCAAGCACAAGAAGCACGGATTGAGCAGCAATGACAAATGAGGTGAGACAGCAATGAAGTAAAGGAATTAGAAACCAATGGTTAGATTTAAAATTGTTTATAGAAAAAATTAAAGAATCATAAACATTATTCTATGATTTATTTTAAAATTTTTTACATCACATCAGCATTTTCTGTGAGATATAGCTTTGAAATTAACAAAAAGTACTAAATAAAACACGCGATAAAAAATAAGGTACTTCATTATGACAACTTAAAAGTAGAATATCTAATAAGATAAAAATAAAAACTAAGGTACTCAACTGAATTTTACTCTTTAGAAAATTGACATACTGGAATAAAATAATACTCCCTCCGTTTCATATTAGCTGTCACTTTTATCTTTTTTGACTAAAATTTGACTTGAATATTTTACTCAAAAATTATTTAGAAACTATCTTTAAAGACATATAAAAAGTTTATATTTTTATGATAAATTTTAAGAGAAATAAAATCATAGATTAATTGCTGTAAATAGTAAAAAGGACAGCTTTTGTGAAACAGATGGAGTACATGTTACGGGCGGAATTTATTTGGAAGCATTAATACCAAATCATGAATTAAGCACTGCAAAAACCAGCTGAAGGAATCAAAGCTGAAATCTGAAAGTAGTGCCATCCAATCAATCCAAAAAGCTTATCCCTCAGGTACTTTTGGACCTAAAATTTTATTCAAAGGTGCTTTTTGCGAATCTGAAAGAATGTACTAAAATTTATGAGCTAAATTTAGAGGAACCGATTAATGAATAATAAAAAAAATCGGGTAATAAAACAATAATAGCAGTAAATTGTTGTGGAAGAGACCAGACACTAACATTTACCAAGAACAACGTTTTATTACGTACAAAACGATGCAGTAACTCCAAATTAAAGTTTGAAATTACTACCCTCCCACAAAATCCGTTCAAATATTTGGTCTGTAAAGTCAAATATTAATACGAAGTAAAAATTGGGGAAGCAAAACGAGTTAGGATGGGGTCAGATCTCATGGCTAGGGCTAGGACAGCAGAAAAGGCCCCACGGACATGGAACGAGAAATTGAGCTACTTGAGGCCAGAGGTTGCAAAAGAATGCCTAATTAGCACAAGTCCCAAATCTTTAACTCTTATTATAAATTACAGCTTAATATTTATTTCGTTGTATATAGATCCTATATTTTTATAATTTATTAAAAATTAGTCGGTCAACTTAAAAAGATTGAATTTACACAAAAACTTAAAAAGTAGATAATTTAAACCGTCACATATCTTAATGTAAAAAAATTATTACAAAAATCTTTATAAATAGTTCTTTAACTAATAAAAAAAATTATGATACAAATTAAATTTATGAGAACACAATTACAAAACAGTTCAAATTCTAACCCCAACATACCATTTTGATATCAAATTTATAAATTGTAACTTAAACTGCATTGTAAATGTCTTCATATAATTTCTATGGGTCACTATTTCGGGAGGTCATAAATTATTCAAACTACCAATTTTTTCATCTTTATAAACTAAATTTTGGTATCAATCTTAACAAAGACTAGGGATAAATATGCAAAAGAAGGAAGGTTGATAAATTTACGTTGACAATAAAAGATTTGAAACATTTAGTACATTTTACCCGTCAGGAATGGTTGAAGAAGTGTGGTTTGCACGGCGAAACACTGCAGGCTGCTCTAACTTAACAGGAAGGAATGGCCTTGGCCATGTCCCCTCCAGGCGGTGGCAAAGCAAGTCGCTCAGTGTGTTGTTCCGTCCTCGTCAGTTCCAGCTCTGACCAGACTTGACGGCCATCAAATCAAATTCAATTTACTCTCATCTTTAATCCTTTTTTTTTTTTTTTGCAGAAAACACGACACCCACAAACGACCCCACCCTGCACCTATGGGCTCTATGGAATTTGTCCAATCAATGTCTACTTATACCAGTAATCTCTTTTCCGACATATACAAAATAGAGAGACGGCCATCAACCCAGCTGATGAACAAGTTCAAATGAGACCTCTAGGTCCTAATTAAGTTAGCTTAGAACCAGAGACGGAATATGTGTTGCTCGAGAGAGTGAGCATAAAACAATAAAGACAGTAGAGAGGGTATGGGCAAAGGCAACAGACATGGGAACTTGGGCGTGCGCGAGGTGAAATTAATTGAATGGCGTGGAGGCCACACAAGACAAGGTTCAAAAGGTCGGGGTAGAAGACGAATAGGACCCAGGGATCAGCGGTAGGAGCCAGACACGTGTGGTGCATATTACTAGAGAGCAGTAGCTAAGACCCACAACAGAAACAAGATGTCCACGGAAGTGACAGCCACTAAGGCTCAGGAAGCGAGCAGACTTCACTAGTTCACTAGACTAGAACAGCAAGACCTTTCCTTCCACAAAGGCCTTTGAACAGTGCAATCAATGATACTTTTAATTTTCTTCCACTAAAAAGCCTACTGCGACACGCAGCGAAAACTCCGGGAGTCCATGTGACCTCCGACCTCCCGATCAAATCGGGCATCTTTTCCCCTCTCAGACAAACGGGAAAAAACATCTACGGCTTTTTTTTCAACGAAAAAAATTAAAAAAAAAATAGTGCTTTGAGTTTTCGCGATATTTTAGTCAAAATTAATGTCATTGACAGCTAACAGTATACCTAAAAAATAAAAGTTCAATAGAAAATAATTAATTTGTTATTAAAAAAGCTTTTGTACCCTAACTTGAAAAAAGAAAAAAAAATTAAAACCTACTTAATTCTTACAAAATATAACATTTTATAAATACATTTTGGACCTCTTAAATTAAGAAGTCTCAATTCAAATACAAAATTAAGTTAAAAAACAATAAAATCAATAATAATGTATTAAATAATTTATTATTTAAATTCTTTTAAACAATGAATTAATTAATAAAAAATATTAATCTTCCTTTCCATTCCGGATAAAACATTTAAGCTTGACAGAAAAATTAAAAGAAAAAATTGTGCTATTTCAACTTTTGCTCTTAATATTTAACATGTAAATCAAGAATGATAAAAATATGTTAATATTATAATAATAATTCAATAAATAATTTAACAAATATGAAAATGTTGCAACTCTTTAGTACAACCCGAAAAAAATATATAGCACAACTTCTTTGTACAAAAGTAGTACGAAGGTAAATATCTTAGTTCAGTTGTAGCACAGTGTGGGCTTCAGGGTCCCCAATGCCCCTCGCTCTTCACAACCTAATAACTGATGCTTTCACAAGTTGCATAAATTGTCTTCTTCTAACTCAACTGGTCAATGCCTCCCCAATTATGTATTCCTAGGGAGCTACTTCATTCAGAGCTTAGCCCACATCTATCACATGCACTTTCATCTCTATCCCTACCAACAACAGAGAAACACACCACCATGACTTTCCACATTTCTACCCTTTCGATTCTATATCAAAATTCTCCACACTACTTTGGTTTTGGGCTCAGAAAATTGGCTCATAGTAATACTCCATTAACTACATTAACTTTACATAAATTTAAAATTAAAAAATTGTCTGTGCGCTTTTTCCAGAAAAAGATAAAGGTGAGCAGTGTCAACCTTTTTTATTTCTCAAGGAAAATGTGTCAAATACATAAAAAATAAAACGAACAAAAGCATGAAAAAAGAAAAAGGCCAATGGAGCACTACTAATGATCACTCATTTAAACAAAAGTTCTGATGCAAAATGACCCCTCAACCATAACCTATGACTCGATCTGAATCCAAAAGCAAAAACCATATTGACTAGACAGCGCCTGTAGATATTATATTCCTTCCCCACGCATACAGAAGGTCAATATATTTTGCAAATTTTCAAACAATAACTACATTGTACTATATAAGAGCCACAAATCCTCAATGATCCCGTGGACAGACAAAATACAAAGTCTTCCAATAGTTAGGAAGCCCAACCATACATCAAATATGTTAGAAATCTCCCTCGTAAGACGATGCAAGATACACATTAAAGAACAATAAGCTCTTGAAGCTGGATGATCCTTTTGGGGGAGAAACAATTCTCAACGTCCGTTCACATGCGGTACCTTAACAAGAGAGACTCATCTGCCATCGAACAGCGAGTTCTCTAGACACAATGGCACGGCGCCATTAGAAATACATTAACGTGAATAACGACCAACCTGACTTCCATTTTTTAACATCCCATTCGCCAAACAAAATATCACGCCAAGAAGAGGAAGTTTGACCAGACAAGCATCAAAGTAACACAAAAAAACGCAACCCAGTAATTGATCAAACACAACTTAGCGCAATCATAATACCAAAAGAATTTCAGAAACAGCTGCACGTTCAAGAATATAAAAAATAGCAGCCAAAATTGCACCAACAAAAGGTCGATGCAAAAGCAGGAGGAGCACAGAAGTTGATGAGAACATTATCAAAAAGGTAACTTGTACTTTCAGCTGAATA
The DNA here is from genome assembly GCA_005392925.1 of Aquilaria sinensis. Classification (NCBI taxonomy): domain Eukaryota; kingdom Viridiplantae; phylum Streptophyta; class Magnoliopsida; order Malvales; family Thymelaeaceae; genus Aquilaria; species Aquilaria sinensis. Next base: position 257,058 of record SMDT01000569.1, on the reverse strand, counting down.
TAATATCAGTTAGAAGCTATTAAAACCAAGATTGCGCTGATCTTACAAGCGCCCAAAATATCATTATCGACCAATATCTAATCTAATCATCACCCACTGGACTCTACAAAGGCTGCCAGACCAAACAACAAATTGCACAACCTGCGATCTCGTGCACATGGAAACCTAGTTAGAAATCTTTATTTACAGATTCTACGATTTTCCCAAGAAACATGAAGTAAACAAATGCTAAAGCAAAAGCTCCACCAAGATCTAAATTTCCCCATTTATTCCCAGCCAAATGAGATTGAAATGGCGGTGCATACTTTCAAAAGTACATGGCAGAACTGAAACGAAAGCCAATATAGTATCAGGTGTAGGGTGCGAAAGAGAGCAGCACATCATAAACCCCAAAGAATGACCCCATTAAGAAAGTGGCACAGATCTAAGCTCTCATGTGATGAGTAGATTTGCGTGCAAATCCTTTTCCAATAAAAGGAATGCAGACCAAGAGCATTGGACTATAGATTCTGCTAACATTCCATTTCTACAGCTTTCGAGAAGATACAATCAATTAAAAAAACAGAGAGACTTTAGCAGCATAACAGCCAAGTAGACAACTCCCAATACGCACACCTTCACTGTCCATAAGCAAAATACTCCATATATTCGCCATTGGTATTTGATATACCCTCAAGGGGACCAAACCTCAGACATACTTCCTCCGACTCAAATTAGGAAGGCCCATTTACAATACAAGCGACAGAATATAAACATTACCAATTTAAAGTACAACTGCCAGCACATTAAAACATGGAGAAAATAATTTCAGTTTGCGTTATACATCATTATTCCAGAAGTTAATCTTCTGCGCATGGGTATTAAAAACGTGACAAAAGCACATGACTTTGAACTAAGTGCCTGAGAAGCGAAACTAAAGTTCGGGAAATCTCCACAAACATGACACTAAAATATGACGTAAACGCTAGTATGGCTAATAAACTTCTTCCGTGATCCTTAAGCTCATCAAATAACCAGACAGAAGCCACAGAAGAATTGCGCAAAACAGCTAAATATTTCTGTATTTAAATATTTGCTTGTACATAATAACGAATTTTAGTAAATTTTCAAAAACGTTTAACAAAATACTTTGGCTAAACCAAACATTGCCGACCATCAAAACAAATGGAACAACATGACAGAACAAATGGTTTCCCAGCAAAGCAGAATCACGCCAGATTTACGGGATTTTACCAATGAGGCAACACATCAAACTAGCTGGTGCTCCGCATTTAATTTCGTTCCAAGCACAAGACAGGACCCACAAAATGAGTTGGCTCTGATCAAGAGGGTAAGATCTAATCTCGGTACAAAACATGAGAGCTAATACGATAAAAAATTATACCATTCTTGGAGCGCAATTTTTAACACATTTCATTTTTTTATTCGAATTTGACTTAAACTTATCTATTCCATAACTTTAAAAAAATTAAAAAAATTATATTTTGAAACTATAAGTTTTCATTATTTGTCATATATAAAAATTTAAACTTATATAATACGTTTAAGACTAAAAATTATATGTTAATTACTATAAATAGTAAATATTGCAATATCATTCGAGTCAATGATGAATAAGAGCTGAAAAAAGGCTGTTCATTTACAAGGCAAAACATCATACACAAGATTTACCTTGATAAAAATAATAGAAAACGTTAAACGTAATAAAAACTTTTCTGTCAAATAAAATTGATTCCTTCAGTAAACAATGTAACCATTGGTTAAATTTCCAACATCCAATCAAATATACCAAGGCATTATTAAAACTTCATTGTTTTTAGTATTTGCCAAAAAAAAAGTAGATAATTTCTTTTTGTATGATAAGTTAATCGTTTGGACATTATTCAAAAGACAGCACCCAAACACAAAAATCAATTAATATGAGAAATGTGATAATGGTTTCTTTATCTCATTCACGCACCACAAAATAGGAGTATTCTGTATGATCTGTCAGGATTGAAAAACTATCTTGTCCATGAGGTTACTCCTTTTTACCATTAAAGATAGTCTTATATATGTCTATAGTATAGTACTTCTTGTCTTCTCCGCTCATTTCCTAACATAAGAAAACATAAAACATTAAGAAATACACCCTCTATTTCATGAAAACTGACCCCTTTACCATTTACAATAATTAATTTATGATTTTATCTTTTTTAAAATTTATTATAAAATATGAATATTTTATATGAAAGTGATACTGTAAAGATTATAGTTATTAAATATCATTTTTAAAATTTTTCAATACATATTAATATGAAAATGTCCAAGTCAAATTTCAGTAAAAAAAATAAAATGATAAATTAATGCGAAACGAGGGAATATGTTCCAAACGAATGTTACTCGTTACCCAAAGAGCATATGTAGCCAGAAAAGAAAATCAGGTTGCATCACCTAAAAACTACTGCAGCTCTGCGCTCTTAATCTAGCAGAATACGTCATAAGATTATAAAAGCACAGGCTGATAAGTGATAACAACACGGATAGAGAACCATGATTCTCCGAGTCATTAACGCTGAAAGCCCTAAAGAACATTATACAGTGGATGGCTAACTGAGAATTATCAGCTCTATTTAGTAACCTCAGCATCCTTGCCTTTAAAAGAAATTACGGAAATGATAAAAATTCAACACCACTCCTTCCAAATTACCAAATACCCAATGAGACAATTGAATGAGCAGTTAAAGCGTCGAAATCAGAATCTTTTAACACAAAAACTTTACTCACACTGCATTGCACCTGGAAAAACCGAGACATACTCTCTGTTTCTAAATATTTGGCCTTTATTCATTTTAGGGAAGTTCAAAAATATTTGACACTCTTTCCCTAGAACATTTTAAAAAAATAATACTATTCACTACTAGTCATGTCTTACATGAAAAAAGCAACAAAAGACAGAATTATCTAAACTACATGAAAAGTTAGAGTTCAACTAATTATAATGGATGAAGTCTTTAATCACTATAAGGAAATTAATTTTTTTTTTATCAGAAATCACAATAAAGCTAATAAATAAAACATGGCATTCTCCAAAGGGAAAAAAAACACAATAAAAAACTTGTTGCTTCGAAACATTAATAAAAAAAAAACAACAAAATTAACATAACTAGAAGCATGCACCAAAACAGCCATCTCTAGCAATTGACTGAAAACAAGCGCCAAATAGCATTGATTGAACAAAAAAGAAAAAGGTTCAGGAGACACAGTTAGAAGTCCCATCAGTTCCTCCAGAAACCACGAGCTGACCGATTCCTGTGCTCACTCCTCCATTTCATTTACCCAAACGAAAAGCGAAAAACCGGCCAACAATCCACTGCTCGGACAGAAACGAGAGCAAGGAGGAAAAAAGAAAAGCCCCAGGAAGATTGTAGATGGGTTCTTCTAATCTTCAGTCTTCACTAGGGTTTTTGGTATTACCCTTTGCCAGCGTAATTTTAGCAGAACCTGATTGTTCTTCGAAGTTACAATTGTTCTTCTCAATTAGTGTGTGCTTTCTGCAGAAACAGTAAAAAGAATGGAGAGGCTATGACTAGGAAAGGAATGGTTGTCGTTTTATGTGGGTTCCAGGATTCATGCACTCTATGCGCGCCAGACTTTTGCCTGCAAGTCTCAGCGATGAATTTAGTAGGTTCATGGACAGATAGAGTCTCTTCCCTCTCAGGCAATTTAGTGAACAACTGGAGTCCATTATTGGCAAGCGTCACAGACAAGAGAAACTTGCATTGCTCGAAAATCGAGGCACGAATCACACAACGAAATTATCACTAACCGAGGAAAACAACAGTTAGGGGGAGAGGGAGAGAGAGAGAGAGAGGCCTAACCGGCGGAGGGGCCTCTAGCGGAGGCGCTGGTGCAGAGGCTGCGGAGCTGCACTTCGATCTTGTTCAAGAAGGTCGTGGCTTCATCGAAAGGCCGTGAGAGGTCAGATTTGTACTTGACCAACATATCGCAGTAAGTCGCCTGAAATCGGCACGACCAAACGATTTGATTCAGTATTAAAAGAAAGGCGAAAATCAGAAAAAAAAATTGAGTAGAGAGAGAGAGACCATGAACTCGTCGAGCTCAGGATCGGCGCCTATGCAAGTGGAGACGACACCTCGCTTACAAACGTCGTTATCTCTAAGAATTTCGTCCAGGAAACAGGCTATCTCCGGCGGCGCTCCCACCTGCGGAAATAAAAAGAATCAATCCCGAGAAACAAACAGCTTCTATTTTCTGTTATAAAACACTTCGAGAATACAGTATATTTTCCATAAAATTATGAGAAATAATAAAAACATCAACAGAAAAACATAATTGCTTCCTCGACGGCAAGAAGCGAAACGATATTCTCCAGGCTACATTCATAGATAGCTTCGTTCAAAGGAAAATAAAAGCGTCTGGATATAAAAAGCTGGAAAATGAAATAAAATCACCATAAAATACGCGAGTTGAAAGCTGAAACTCCGAGTCAAGCGCGAGTTTCTAATTTAGTCGAGTCCCTTCCGCCGGGCGTCAACGATCAATTAAAAAATCAGCCGTCGTTTCGGCTGCAATTTCAAAATCATACGCACAACAAAGTCCATCCGAAAACGCTACCAACTGATATCAACTTCCTCTTCAATTTCTCGTACACAGTTTCAAAACAAATTTTCCATTAGGAGCTCCCCCAAATAATGCTAGAACTCAAGCTCTTCCTCAACATAAACAGAAGAGAAGAGCGAGAGAGAGAGAGAGAGAGAGAGAGTAAAGGAAGGATATAATCTGGACCTTCTGGCAATCGATGTATGCTTGGAGCAAGCGTGGATAAGAAGGATGACAGGCGATTCTAGCTTTTATGGAGCTGGAGATGTCTTCCTCAGTGTGAATTTCGGGAGTGATAGAGGCTGCCTCGGAGGCGGCGGATATCAGCTCGTCGGATCCGAAAACTGGTAGGCTAGCGGAGGAGCTGATGAGATTGTGGTAATCGGACGGCAGCATGAGATTGTCCGGCGACATCAACGGCTTGTCGGCGTACTCACCCGCGGAATGGAAACTGTACATTCCGTCCATAAACACCAACCGGCGCCTTGTTCGGTGGTGTGGTGAGACGAAAAATAGTAGTCCAAATGATTAATTTGAGCTTGTGGTACTAAAATAGCCTAACGTGCTGCTTTGATTTATAAGAGAAGAATTAGTTAAGAAGAGTTGGAATTGCTGGAATTGGAGTGGCAGAGGAGAAGCGAAAGCGGTCTCGGGGAGTGTGATATTTTTGGCCTAAAGAACAAAGGCAGATGCGGTGGCAAGGCTGAAGGCTCAAGGTAGGCCTCTTTCGGTTTTCCTTGGTTCCCATGGGGTTAGTTTGGTATCATTCTTTTATTGTGATAGTATTCGGAAATTATTTCGTTTTAGTAAGTCGAAAGGTGTCGCTGTTGTAAACACTTCTATGACTAAATTCTAAAAAATATTTTTTTAGTTTCAATTGGTTCACATAAGCAATATTTTCTATTAAAAATAATTCAATATATTTTTGTTTTTATTAATTAATCTTACTTAAAAATTAATATCCTATATACTCAATAATCATTTGAATTATTTTTTAAAAAAAATTAATTAATTTTTTAATAGTTTTTTCATACCCAACCCAAAAATAATAAAAAAATACATAACCTTATCAAAAACACTTTTAAAAAACACCTTTTTGAAGTTTTTTAACGGTAACGTTTTAATTTGAATTACAAGTTAAGTGAATGTTCGCTATATGTGAAATTAAGCACTAATAACTCATTTTAAAAAAATTATTATTAAAAATAATGATTTTATTTTAAATTTTTTACGGAAAACCGAACCTAACATTACTATATTTGTTTTCCTTATGGTATCATACTATCACAAGTCTTTTTTCTTTCATTTAGAAATCGCGAGCTATAACTCTAGTAGTAACCTTGTTTTTATATAATATTCTTCATTTCCAAATAATTCAGCCAAACATCTGAAAACCCAAAAAACCAAACATCTTAAAAAACTATATACATACTGGTACTTCGTATTCTTGCAACATTGAATTAAAAAAAAAACATAAGATTGAGTCAAACCTTATACATAAAACAAGATAATCTTAAAAGAACTAACTTTGTCATGACTAGAAAATAATGCAAATAAAGAGCAAGATAAACAAAATGAACAACATACAATTAGACGAAATAATTAACAAACCATCACCTAATAATATATCTATCGACATAAAACATAACACAAATAATAAAAAAAAATCCCTAAATTTAATATATATGACTGAAAATTGAAACCTTAACTCCGATCTGCATACCCACAATTAATTGATCTTTAAACAATAACACTGAGTACCGATTCATAGTTATAGATGCTGAGGACCATGATCAAATAAAACAATTTCCAAAAAAAAAAAAGCAATCATAATCTTCATCGATAGCTAAGAATTAATTCATTTTAACTTAAGTTAATTAACTTAATTAATTTAAAATGACTTTTTTTGCTTTTACATTTTTGTTGTCCGGAATCAATTTTATTTCAAAGCTAATAGTATATAGGTATAATAATCCAATCAAAATAAATATTTTATGATGTTATTAGATTTTTATTAATTTTTTTAATGAAATTATCAGCCAAAATCAGTTAAAAGACTAGTTCGGTTTGAGAGAAAACTTGAAAGAGATGGTTAGGGTTCAGAACAGAGATTGAGATATTAATTTTTTGCAGTAGATGAACATTGATTAGAATCTGGGAGGCTAATTTTTTAAGCAGCTAATTTTTTTTTCCTCCTCTATTAAGTTTTGCAACTGAGAAAGAAAACAAATTGTTTTTGGTACCAACACCCTTTAATTTGGGAAAGAAATGTTAGTTCAAATCGAAGTCTAGTATGTGGAAGAGAAAACTTTTTGTTTTTTAGAACAAAAGGAAAACCTTCCTACTTTGGCACCTAATCCTACCTCAATTAAACTAATCTCCATCAACTAGCCGAAGCATATACCTCGAAGGCCAATTAAAAAAATAAAACAAAAAATTTTTGGGGTACAATATAGTTGCAATGACATTTCGTGGTAAAGCAGACATTTTTTCAGCTATTGAACAATATTTGCGAGCAATAATTAAATTGAGCGTCAGTGGGCGCTTTCGAATCCGAATAATATCATAGTAAGTTAAAAATTTGCCCAATTTTTCATCTTAAAATGATTTTGTGACTAGATTCCTAGTCAATAATCCGCAAGTATTGTTAAAACCTTCATGAGTTTTGTTCATTTCGAAAGTCCTGCTGTTGGGAAACAGTGCTATCTTCCAGTTTTTCTCATCCCACAATACAAATTTTTACCCAATAGTAAAATAAAGGGGAAGGATAGATACGTTTGTAGTTTCAGTAGATGATTTTAAGCGTTACTTCTCCATTCGGAACTCATTTTTATGTACTAGTATATGGTTTTTTTGCCGTGTGACACGATGCCAAAGATTAATCCACATAAGTCCAAGGAACAAGATATGGGAGGTATTTGTAGGCCATGAGCCCAATTGTACGGGAGCGGATAATATGGGGGAAATGCTTTCCAAAATCAAGAATCGGGTAAAGGCCCGAGATTTTCCTTAATACCTGCCTAAAGCGAAAAGAAAAGCATAGGATGTTGCCGCATTAATATTCATCTCAATCCCCTCGAATAACTTGCATAAAAAATAGTCTCGTCTTTCCATTAATTAACTTACTCTCTTTATGTTGCATGCATTTGTATTTGGTTAGTATTTGTACCCATCAATCTCTTTTCATGGGTTCCTGAGTTAACTTACCTATTTGTAAGGATCATTTGAATTGATACTTATAATTATTAAAATATTGCAAATCAGAGACCAATTGTAAGAAAGGGAAATTTGATGACTGAGAAAGTAAAGCATGGTACATTAAGCACTTTTTCTTTTTTGAAGTTTTTTTGTTTTCGCTATAAAAAAAATGTACAAAAGTGACTAAGGTTACAGTTACAATTAGTCACAATGAGTAGCTAAAACTGTCAGTTGTTTTTATGCTACAACTAAGGGACGACTAACATAAGCGACTGAAAATGTCAATCGCTTCTATTGGGTATAGTATAGACACAAGTGTTCGATACGTTCAATTCTTATTTATCTTTTTATTTTTTATTTCAATTGGATAAGTTTCTATTTTTTATTTTAATTGTGTTTAGGGTACAAGTCCATTCTCAAGAATCTTCCTCTCCCTAGGCGATGCTTTCTTCGTGCTACCATGCCACCGCTTGATCGCGCCCATGATGGGCTTTATTGATGACGGGGGAGTTAATGGCCATTTGAACTTACACCCAAGCGTCTGATCAGGGGGACAAGGATAGTGTGGCACCTTGCAGCAGCGAATTGGCAAAAGAGCTGATAATGTATAAGAGTTGTTGAAGGAAGACAATGGTGCATGGGCTAAGGAAGAAGGATGGTGCAAGGATGGAGCGATGGAGGCAAATGGTACGAGGGCAGACCGGTGGTGATCGTGGCTTTCAGTGGCGAAACCAGGTTTTTAGGCTCAGGGGGAAGGGGGCTAGGCGGAGGCAAGAGTAGCAATGGGTGAAACCTAGGAGAAAAAAAAGTACTTAAATAATTATTTATAAAAATTAAATTTTATAAAAAATTATTTAAATAATTATTTAAAACGTTTACTTTTTATTGTAAATTCATCCCTAAGCTCTCAACTATTATATATTTATCTCAATTTCATCATTAACAACATTAACTGTTGGTCAAAGGGTAAATTTGCAATGTCAGACAATGGTTTGGGACGAATATGCAATAACTGTGAGGTTAAAGATAAACTTACAATGAAAAGTAAAGATTTAGAACTGTTGGTGTTATTTACTCTTTTAATATTCTTCACCAATTCAAGGGGGCAAAATTTGCATTTGGTCCTTCAGTTCTTACAAAATAACCAACTTAGTGCCTAATATTTACAAACTTTCAAAATTCTTGGGAGGACCCCCCTCCCCTCAGGCCCTATATGGCTCCGCCACTACTAGCTTGGAAGACTCTTGACTTTTTAAGTACAAGGCCATCCTCATCTGCTTCACTATTGTCATATTCTTCCTTATTGGAAAGCGAAGTGATTCTAGAAGAAGAAGATTGCAAATGAGAGAATGAAGAATAAAGAGATGCAGGTGGTGTTATCTTTTGGTATGAATGACTGAAGGGCAATTGAGATGGAGATAACTATTGAGGAGCAATATACTTAAAAATTACAACGACTGACTTGAAAATTATAGTGAAAAATAGTCACTGAAAAATGATTGAATATTGGCAACTGAAAGTTTCAATCACTCTTTGGTTACTTAAAATGTGAACTCGACCAGCTACGAAGTGAAGGACGACTGAATATGTTGACTAAATTTCAATCATTTCTTTCAATCGCTTTCTTGCATTTCTCTTATAGTGCTTCATACTTTGAGTAACATATTTTCAGCACCCCACAAGTTTGGCCTGAAATATTATTTAAGTGAATAGTAAAATTCATTATAGTTTTAAAATATATTAATAATACACCCAAAAGTAGAAAAATCACATTGATCAAATTTTTTATTTCAAAATATAAAAATAATAAAGGGAAGCTAATAAAATAAGACAAATAGTGTGATTTTAGTACAAAAAAAGTAAGGCTTAATTATTTATACAAATAAAAATAGTAAAAAAAATTGAAAACTAAGAGAGCAAATAAAAAGACTTTAGGTATTAATGGTTCATCCATTGACTTAATAGAGGGGGGAGTTGGTCAAAAGGAATAAACCCAAATCATACCAAAAAACTAGAAAAAGCATCTTGATAAAAGCCTTTGTTTAGAAAATAATAATAAGATAAGCAACAAAAAAAGTTTGGAGACTAAGAGAGGAAATGAAAATATTTTAGATATTGAAGATTCAACATTTGACTTAATAAGACTACAAAAATTTAAAAAATAACTTTAAAATTAAAGTTCTAAGCTAAATCACCTTAATAGATTCTTAATGAAAAAAATGATAATATCAACTAAATTTTACCAACTACATCCCAATTTTTTTAAAAACGTTTGGTTTGACACGTATATTAAGAAAGATGGAAAAATTTATGTAATATTTTCACTTTTATAACTCACTTGAAAAAAATTATATTCCCTTCATTCCTTAAAAATTGGTTCCTTTGAATTGGCACAAAATGTTAGGTAAGCAGGGCAGGAAAATATTGGTTTTGAAACTATTCTCACTTCATTCACTTTTGCCTTGACTGGTCAATGGGCTACTCTAAATTACTGATGCTTGTGTCTGAGTTTCGACCACCACCAATGCCATCTGGACATCGACCTAATGTTGCTCCCATTGACTATAATTCATTTCTCTCCATCACTTGTAATAGCAACCTGATGTTGTTCGACTCTTCCGCATGGGATTCTCTGGCCGAACCTGAAAATCTCTAGCAGCAATCGTCAAGTTGAGCAGAGTCTCTTTTTGTTGTTGATCGGGATGAGAAAGCATTGATTTCTCCAAGAGATCAAGATCGGATGAGGAAGGGAAAGTGGGCTGATTGGATATAAACGAGGAAGGGATAGTGGGCTAATCAGGATTGGACAAGAAACATTGACGAATTAGAGGGAGGTGGAGATGAATTTGACTATAAAAAACTCATTGCTTTCTTGGGCTAATCGAACGCGGAAGTCAGAGCTTGAGGCGGAGCCGCCTAGCCTTTAGGAAAAGCGATGAAGGCTCGAATTTTTATTGACTTTAGATGGGGTAGTAAGTATGATGGCATTGATGTAAATAAGAGGAAGTCACTTTAGGGATAGATTGGGAAAGTAAATGATAAAAGTTTGCTTTAAAAGGAATGAGTCATTATTTGAAACATCCAAAAAAGGAAATAAGATCAGTCTTTATAAAACGGAGAAAGTATTAAAATGATAGTTTGAAAGGTAATATGATCAAATAATTTTTTTTTAATTTGAAAAAATTGTAAAAATTTTGAACGGGTCCAAATATATATTGCAAAAAAATATTAGATGGATGAAATAATTAATATTATAAGAAACAAGTTGAACTATAAAAGGAGTTGAAACATGGAATTTAGAAAATAACTCCAACATTCAAATTTGTCCACATTTCAAACCCTCCCTTTTTTTATTTGTAAACATTTAAAAGTAAAGGTTAAAGGTGAAGTATCTCACTATCAAGATTATAAGAAGAGAAGAGATGTTTGTGACAGGTAAACCTCAAACTCTAGATAGCCCAAAGACATGTTGATGTCCTAACCATTTAGCCAAATTAATTGAGATATTCAATAACACTTGTTATTAAGGTTGGATGGCTTGAAATTAAAAACTTAATGGTTCAGTCCTCTTTTTTTGTTTGGAAAAATTACCAAAACTCCTTTAAAGTTTAGTTAATCCTATATTTTGTTCTCACTATTTCAAATACTTACACTTACTTTCTTAAAAATTAACATCTCTACACTTACCCTTTCCAACTTTAACATCATCATTAATTGTGACCACAAAAAAAAAAAAACTTATTTTTCCCTTAGAACATTCTTCTATAAAAACTTTACCCCTAATTTCTACATATAATGATCTATCCTCATTGCAAGTCCGCCTGAATCCTTAAACCCAGATCATATTTCTCCCTAAACCAAATTAAGCTCAACTGCATTTGTCGTAAATAAGTTAAAAAATGTCATCCAACCCTTCATTTCTTCTAATTCTCAACCTTTACTTGTCAACTTAAAAACAACAACAGTAACTAAAGCCCTTGCTCCAGTGGCGACCAAAATCAAGGCCAATTCAACTTCAGAATTAACCGCTTCACCTCCCAAAAATCCTCCTGCAACTCATCAGCCTTCATTTCCAAGTCTGATGCCGTCAAATCTTTGATCTCTTCCCAAATCGTGTACAAATCTAAAAGCCCAGGTGTCCCTTATGACTGGATCTCCACTCATAATTCGCATATACTCTTATCTCCTATTGCCTCTACCTTCTCATTTGCTTCACACTAGGCTTTGTTCTCTTTCAAGCTCTTCACTTTTGCTTTAATATCACTATTTTGCTTAGGTCTAAATTAGTCTTCCTTGAAGATGATGTGACCCAGGTGGCTATAACATTTACCCAGGAACCGAACTGCCCTCTAGCTCACTAGCTTGATCTTTAACTTCCTCTATGACCAAGACCAACTACAACCTCTTGACAACCTAGGTACCAAATTCTCCAAGCTTGACTCCTACTCTGAACCCAACTTTCCCACTATGATCGCCTTCCAGCTTTTTCTTCATGTTGCCAAGAAGGTCAAACTCCATCATTGAATCAACGTCGTAGCCTTCAACCAACGACTTCAATTTATCGACCTCAACCAGTGGTCCCAATCAAAGAGTCATAATATATGTATCTATCAACGTATGAGCAAATCTTAGTTGAGATTTGTTGGGTTAATTTTTTTGTTCTTTTGGTTTGAGATTTTAGTTTTTCGTTTTCAGTTCTTGTTATGATTTCATTTTTTTAATATGTTTTATAAATTGATCTTGATAGGAAATGATTGGGTCTAGTTAAAGGCGAGCTAAATTGTTAGATGTAGAAGTTGGAGAATAAAATCTTTATGGAAAAGGCTAGGCAAACAAATTAAGCATTTTCTCCTTTTCATAGAATGAGTAAGTGTATGTACATTTAGGTATGTTAATGTGGTTGGGGATAAGTGTAGGTATGTTAACTTTTAAGGGGGTAAATGTAAGTATTTGAAATAGAGAGTATAAAAGTGTATGTTTGACTAAACTTATAGAAAGGGGTTTTAGTGATTTTCCCTTTTCTATTTAAATACGATGTCCTTCGAGCCACACGTGAGGAAGCCCAATCCCTAGCCCATACCCGACCTCTTTCGGACCTTTTGATAACTTACGTCTTACGCCCGGTTTGCCCAGTAACCAACGGCACCCAACATTTTTTTTAATTGTATACTTGAAATACTACAATAGTTAATTAGATGCAGAAGTAAAATGTATAAAGCTGCAAATAGTTTGTGATTGAAGCAATTACTTTTAGTGAGTTTTATATCTTATTTTTGAGGTATAGAATATTAAAAGTCGTGGACAAATGGAAACGGTGAGAGAAGGGGTATTTTGCGAACTTTATTATTTTCTTTTTACTTAATTTTTGTTTAGACTTATTGTCATTTGAATATATCTGTTCCTATAAGCCTAAATATTACTTCAGTGATGTACTTTTATAGAGAAATTAAATTTTTATAAACTTTTAAATGATATAACATGAAAACAATTAAAAAATTGTTCATAATAATTATATTAAGAGTGTTTTTTTAGCCTTTTCAAAATATATGATTTCAATAATCATAAAATTTGAATAAATGATCATTATATAAAAATAAGTAACTTTGATACATTGTTTATAATGAAAATTAATTAATTTATTGTTTTGTGATTGGTAAATTTAATCAAGGTGCCAAAAAAGACCTAACTATCGTCATAAGTCAACTTCTAAATTTAGGCTACCAAATAAGACCCTTCAATTTTAAATCACTTTGAGAACTACCGTTAACAACCATCATAGCTCGAGGGTCATGGAGAAGATGGAAAATAACTATAAGGAGTAATTGATTTAAAAATCATGAGTATTCAGATTATTTAAAAAGTAAAAATCCTGAAAATTCTATATTTGGCTTGATTTAAAAAATAATTATCTATCATTCTCAAGTGAAATTTTTATCTTTCCCAATTTTGTAGAATTTATTCTCCTAATTCCGAATTAAGTAGAGTAAAAATCTACTAAGTAATTATATATATTTGAAAAATTTTCTAGTACAATATATCCCTTGAATTTTTAAATATTTATATTTGGTCTCTAGAACCTTCAAATTTTACTAACAGTCTCTTAAAAAAAATAACTCTAAAAGTTTCAAATTTGGTCCCTACAATTTCGAAAAGTATAACCCTGAAGTCTAGAAAGCTACATTTTAATCACTGTGCTAAAAGTCTAAAGACAGATACAAAATAACTCTAAAAATTTTAAGAAGTTAGAAAATAACCTCAAAAAATTTCACGTTTAGTCCTTAAATTTTGAAAAATTGCAAACCTAACCATTAAATTTAGAAAGCTACATTTTAATCACTATGCTCAAAGTCTAAAGAAATATGCAAAATACCTCAACCAAACATAAAAAAAGGTTAAAATCTTCATTCTCTGTGAGATATGAAACCAAACATAGGAGAATTAGCTTGTATTTTTTTTCATGAGTTCTTAATTTTAATGGTGTTTTTGTCCAAGAATTTTGATAATCATTGAATCAAACATCCCCCAAAAACTGCTTTTATTAATTTTCCAAGAGGGAAGTGTTCTGGTGTAGTTGTTGCCCTGTTAGAAGAAGATGGAGACATGGTTGCACCGGAGATGGCGCTGGGAAAGGAATCCAAGTGTTGTCCCTTGGACCAATGCTGTGCCTGAATGAATAAGAGATTTAATAACTAAGTTTATATGAAAGGAAAAGTTTGGGACAATCCTCGTAATATTACCTGCAGGATCACTAAATGAGTTCCAGAGAAGGAATGAATTTGGACCATCAAGGAATTACCTATAGGCTAGGAATGAATTGCAATTATATTTAAAGGTTTGGGACCTTCTGCGTAATATACCCGTAATCTTTCGTCAGTGAGAGGACGAGAGAGAAAGAAGGGCATTCTGAGGAGTTGGGCTAGTGGAGTTGAACAGAGTAGAAGAGGACCCAACAATTATTTATGTGTTGAGGAAAGGTTTTGCGTTTTCGCTTAGGCATGGCCGGGGAATCCGAATTCTACTTTCTTTGGGAAGTAATGCGAAAAGGGAAATTCTTTTTTCTTCTCATGCTCTTCTTCATTTTTGTTTTATATTTTTTTCCAATTTGTAGTATTATTCTTGAAGTGGCGATAGCCGATCGGTAGGTGCAGCTTTTAAAGGTGGCCGACATTATTCTGGTTGTCCGATTGGGTCTTTTTTGTTTAACTTGGCCCATGATATGCTGCTTCGCAACTAACGGACACCGAGTCCACCTTTCATCTCAATCACTTGATCTTCTCTCTTGGGAACCACCCATTGGCTGATCACCAAAAGTTCTTCCAGTGATTAAACCGTGGCCATGTACGTCCGTCGATCCTGGCCGTTCATCACTCTGAAGTGAAGACAGTTGTGGCTTGGCAATGGCGTTGAGGCGCGCCACCACTAGCTGGCCGGTCAAGCTGGGATCATCGACTTACTATGGTGGGCATATCTACCGGCCCAGTAGGCGACGCATGATGATTGTGTATCGGCTGAGGCCTAATTCCACATGGGCTTGACATCGTGATGATTTGTGATAAATATAATATAATATTCTCTCTGCCCCATTTTAGATGATATTTTTTTTTAACATAAAAATTAGGATGTGTGTAATTTATATTATTTTTTTTATCTTTATAACTAAAACAGATTAAAAATTTTATTTTTTAGTATTTGTGTAGTTAGAGTTTAGATGAAGATTAGGAAAAAAATAAATATTTTTTTGGATTTTGTGCAGTTCGTGGAATTTGTGTGAAGAGAGTTTAAATGAAAGTAGTATAATTAATTGGATATTAAAAACTTTCCAAAATGGAAACATCTTATTTTTTTTTAGGACAACAAAAAAATGAATACTTGTTGTTCTTTTTGAAATGGAGGTAGTATAAGATAACAATATTTTATTACCCAAACCAACCTAGCAAAATCAAATGCCAATGAGCTGTAGTGAAATAAACTTCTTCTCTAAACAAAGCTTTTGAGTGCAAATTTGTGCACTGAGAAACAGATTTCGGAATAACTTTCCCCAATTGCAGTCATATTCATGACGAAGGCATTAAACACTGCTACCACACATACACACACACACACACACACATATCATACCCTATAAATTTTACATATACTGTATGGCATACTACAACACATATTTTTTTCTGTTTTTATAAAAGAATAAATATTAAAATATTATTTTAAGATTTTTTTTTGCTAAATTTTTTTACATGCATTCTAATTTTTTCTCATAATTTCACATATATAAAAAAATATAAGAAAAAAATTTATACAAGAAAACATAAAAATAGAATATATAGAACAAAATAAATATTGTGCTATGCAAGAATTACATGTCTTTTATAGAACTAACCAATTACATGCCTTTTACATGACCATTCCAAAAAATAGGGACAATATTATGCACAAATTATAATAATTTCAAATCAAAATTATGTTGACATCATTTATAAATTAAATTTTATTTTTAAATAAAATTAAAATAATATTTATTTCAAAATATTTGTATCAAATAAATTTTATTATTTTACATATTTATACTTATATGATAATTTGATATGAAATGACCAAAAAAAATTATCTCACACACTCAAGGTGAAAACAAGATACTACACACATATTGCACAGTATTTTATGGTATATTGTAATATTCCAATAAAATATACATAAAAAATGAGCAGTATGTGAAATATCACCAAAATATCACAGTATTTTGTGCAAAATAAATAAATAAATAACAACATATAAAAGATTTATATCGCATAATACTTACCTTTGATAAGCGGAACATCATGGTATTGAAGACCATGTTCATAACTTGCATACTGCATATCCAAATTAATGAAATGTGTGCATGATATACGAACAGTAAAACAGTTCTTTGTTTGGTATGATATCTGCAATGTCCAAAGAATAAAAACGTACTAAATTAGTTATCTAACTATTTCCCCTCCATCGAATGGTTAATAAAGTATTTTGTTTTCTTCATCTAAACCATGAGCAATCAAGAGTTTTCTCGCAATAAATAACCGATGTCTAATAAAAATATTACTTCCTCTATCCCATATTCTTTGTATCATTTGACTTTTTCACATTGTTTGACTTAAATTTATTCATATTAGTATTTATTAGAAAAAATTTGAAATAAATATATTTAGAAACTATATGTCTTGATTTATCATTCTTACATAAAATTTCTTCATTTATATACTAAAATGTTTAGAAAATAAATGTCTTGATTTATCATTCTTACATAAAAGTTCTTCATTTATATACTAAAATGTTGAAAATAAAATATCATAAATTAATTGCTGAGAAGTCAATGGTACAAAGAATATGGTGCGGAGGGAGTATTTCATTCGTAGTATGTTTTTTATAATATTTATTATTTTGGGCCAGCCAGTTATTACAATTTTTTACAATATTTATATATTTTATAAATCATTATATCATATTACCGTTTGAATTATTATTTCAATATTCATTTTTTTATATTTCTTGATTTAACAATGAAAATGAAAGAAAAAAAACATACGAACTTTTTATTTTTTCTAAATCTTGTGCCAAATTCAAATGTTTTAAAAACCTCAGAATGGAAGAAGTAATTTTTTTAAGATACTATATGTTTGTTTTTAACTAATACACAAGCACCAAAATTTCCCACCAAATTGTCCTTAACCATCTACCATTGGGAAATCAATGCACTAAAACTGCTTGTGGTGGTGAAAAATTTGTGTTTTCTTCTTGTGGTTGAGTTTGATTGTATTTTTTATAAAGTAATAATTAAATTTTATAATATTTTCCCCTTAATCAGCCCAAAAAACATGTTTGACTTTTACAAAAAAAAAAGTTTTAAAAGTGATCCTTGGACATTTAAAAAATGTAACATTTTAATTGGTATACAATTTAAATAAATAACCACTACATATAAAGAATAACCAGTAATAATACATTTTTAGAAACCTATGCTAAAGGCATTTAGATGGGCACCGTGCGTAAAGCGTCGCCGCAGGTAAAAGTCACCCCGAGAGGAAAGAGGTCACGTTCGTATGGGCCGGATCAAATGATACAGTCTAATCGCGCTCCTAGTCCTAGCCCATGGGCCCTCATGGATTACAGATTAGACTAATTGGTCGAGTAAAACAATCATACTTTCTCTTGGCGACATTTCCAGGACGCTAAAACTTGAAAGATCAGTGACAAACCAAAAGGGAAACTATCAGTACCAGTTAGTTACTGCCCCGTACCTGCGCTCCGTCGTGAGACTGGGACTAGAGCGTCCGCCGGAGACTCTAGTTGCTTGAAAATTGAAACACTAGACGAGACTGGGCAGGAATAGGCCTATACGGTCGTGGCTTCTGAAGTGTCCTGCTGGCAAGTGTTTATTTGTTACGAAAAGCGAACGGGAGGTTGGGTTGTTCAAAGAGAGCTTCAGGACTTGGGTCCTTATATAGATTTTTATATTCCCAATAAGTCCCAACTTCAAACCTTTAAAACACATAGACTTGCGGAATCATTCGTCTCTTTAAATTCTTTTTGTCCCTTAATTAGCTGGGTCATGTAAAATGTAAAGTCTCGGCAAGTGTAAGATTGCAACCCCTTTATTTCTTTCTTATATTATCATGGGGAATCAGCTGCCACTGAGGAGCTGGTCCAAGTGCAATTCTTCGCCATCAACATGGTCCACTCACAACTACCCCACCCCATATCTAGCACAGCTCATATTGTTTATATGTTTGACAAACAGCTTTGATTTAAATAATCTAATTCTTCATGTGTCATACACTTGTCCTGTTAATTTGACTTGCTACTTCTTTAGTTGTCCACAAGATAATTTTAACTAGAAATTCATTCTAGGTAGAACTAATGTGCCAGTCCCAAGCATGAAATCGGGTGTATCTGCTAGAATATTTTTCTATGCACGTTATGTTTTCTTTCACAACTTTTGATCGTTTGGTTTATTTCTCATTGTTTATTTAAACGAAGCAACTCTATTTGGTCGTTTTTGTTTCTTTTACCTTTTTTTTTCCAGATTTAATTAGTAGTCTTCTTAAGCAAATGATAATGATATCAAGTGATTGTATCTTTAGAAAAAACGATTGATGGCTATTGTAATAGAAAGTTGCCTAGTTGATCTATTAATTTTTTTTTCTTATTTTTCCTTTGAATCCTCATAAATAGAGTTGCGATACTTTGCTCGCGTATGTCGATTATAAATTGTATATTTCAGTTGTTTCGTGGTTGATTCATCCTGACTATCTTTCTTATATTCAATATTGCAAAAATACCTTGGGGGTAGCCTATTATATACGTTTTCATTGGTATTCAATACACTACTAAAATTTAATGATTTTCCAACGGCAATTTTACCAATGGCTATGCCGTTGGTAGTTACCAACGCGTAGAACCGTTGGTATTTATTTTCCAACGTGCACGCGTTGGTGAGGGTTTCAAAAAAATTTTACAGTTTTTTTTTCCCCAACGTGCAAACCGTTGGTAATTACCAACGGTCTTAGCCGTTGGTAAAATTCCAACTTCCCAGCAGTTGATGAATTTTTTTAAGGGTACTTTACCAACAGCTTGAGCCGTTCGAAAATCATTAATTGATACGGTGCGTTTTGATAATTTCTGTTTTAAAATCCCCCCCCCCCGGCCGCGAAACGCAGCCATCGATCTTCTCTTCTTCTTCTTCTGTTCTTCTTCGCCTCTCTCTCCCTCTGCGTTTCCTTCCTCCCACACGCACACACAGCACGTTCGTTTGACAAACTAAGGGGTGAAATTGCTTCGTTGAGCTTAGTAAAACGTGGATCTGGTCTTCATTTCGTTGATCTATAGGTTAGTGTGAATATTTTTTCTATTTTTTTTATCGAATTTGGATCGGTTGTTTGTTGATAATGGGTTTTGATTTTCGTTGTTGTAGCTGATTTGAAGCTATTTGGAGGTATTTGAAGCAACTGAAGTCGGATTTGAGGTATGTTTGTTTAGAACGTATTTTTAATTTTTTTATTTTCCGAAAATTAGTTAATATTCCGATTATTTCATTGTATTTTGGAGTAAAATTTGTGAAATATTTGTGATTTATTATTGTTGATGGTTGGATGTGAACTATTCGGTGACCCATTATAATTTAACATTTATGTGCAATTTATTAGTTTTTTCTGAATTTTCGGATTAAATAAAAAATAGAAAATAATTACTTTTAAGTAAAATGTGTGGGTAATATATGTATATGTCAAAATATTAACTCTAAGTAACTCTAATTAACCCTAGCTAAGTAACTAACATTAACTCTAAATCATAACCCTATAGCGTAATTAAACCATAAACTGTAAAACCCTAAACCCAAATTCTATATCCTTAAAACCCTAAACCTAATATACCATTAACCTAAACCCTAAATATATATCCCTAAACCCTAAATTTCAATACTGTAATATTCATAATTACAATAATCATAAACCGTTAAAAACCCTAAATCCTAATTCTATATCTCTAAACCCCATAAAAATTTGTATTCCCTAAATCATAAAAAAGTCTCCAAATTAATCCCAAATAGCCCTTAAAATAATTCCCAAAACCATAATATTGAATTAATTCAATTTACCCCAATAACCTTATGTAGATAATTTCATATACCTAAACACACATTTTAAACCCTAGACAAAATATCAAAAATTGATAACCCAAACCCTATATCCAATACCCTTAACCCCTTAAACCCCTTAAATCCTTACAAAAAAAAATTGAAAACCCTTCACCCTAACAAAATCCCAATACACATACCCTAAAAAACCTTAAACCACTAAATCAATTTAGTCATTGAAAGGGCAACTGTAGTGTAATTAGGGGAAAAAAATGAGTAAAAAGTGACTGCAATCTAATTTAAAAAAAATTACTAAGAACAATAAGATTGAGAATAAACTTTGTCTATCTAAAAATACTGTAAACTTGAGAACGTAAACATTGAAGCGTACTTTTCTTATTTTTACTAACTCAATATAAAACTTTAGTACGTATATTCTTAAGAAACTTACAATGTTTACCAAACAATGACACACTTGTATTTTATTATGTTTCTGTAGACTCGTATCAGTGCAGAGATTGAGGAGCAAACACAACAAGAGGATGGAATAGAGGCAATTGATGAACTAGCAATCATTAGTACTGCATCTGGCGGTAGAAGGAGAGGCCGTGTATTTGGATTAGGATCTGAGCAGTGTGTTATACCGGGACGCCGACAGACAGGTGCCATCCTGCCGATCGACATCACGCAGACACCGCAATTCAACGAGCAAGTACAGAAGATGATGGCGGAGGAGAATGCGCGAAGGGATGCGGAGTACGAGAGGAAGCTCGAGAGAATTAAGAGGAGACAGAGAGCAGAGATGGAGGCTCAGAGAGCAGCATTGGAGGCAAATCGGGCTCAGTTGGAGATTATCTGTCGTTCACTAAACCTTCCGTGCCCGCCGGCTCAACCAGTTCCACAGTATCCTGATGACTCGGACTCGGATGATGAGGAGATAGTCGGGACTCCATGATGGGCGTTGACAACAACAGGTCAGCGCAATTTCAAAGTTCTTGTGTTAGAAACCTTACATAATAATTTTTAGACCTAGTTAAGACTCAGTTTCAAAAACTTATGTGTTGTCCGTTGAATGTTGAATGCTTTCTTGCAGACATATATGTTGTTGTTTTTATTATGCTGTATTTGAGAATATTTTATTTTAATTACGTTTGCATACCTGTGTAATGTTTATAGCTGAGTAAAGCTGGGCGAACTTTTCAATATGTATTCAAACTGCGAAAAATACGATAAAACCGAACCCTCGACCGTTTAATGTATAGTACCAACGTGCAAATGGGGAACTTACCAACTATCTCATAATGGTAATTACCAACGGCTTCATAACCACTACCTTACCAACTGCTGGGCAGTTGGTAACTTACCAAACTTACCAACTGCTGGGCAGTTGGTAAGTTACCAACGGCTCAGCAGTTGGTAACTACAACTACGCGATGGAAACCAAGCCTGGTTCATGACCGTTGGTAAATTACCAACGTGAATTTTACCAACGTGTATACGTTGGAATTTACCAACGTGTTATTGATTGCGCGTTGGTAAATAATTTTCCAACGTATCGAATACCAACTGCCATTTACCAACGTGCAGCAGTTGGTAAATTCAGGTTACCAACTGCTGCACGTTGATAACTGGCAGTTGGTAAAGTCATATATTTTAGTAGTGATAATTTATGTCATTAATTATAAATATCTATGACTTATTTTTATATTGGAATCAAATTATTTTCTCCACAAAATTAATAATATGGTATACATGTGGTATTTAGAGATGATCATTATTAGGTTTAAACTGAAAAACTGAAAAACCATAATTTTTTAGAAATTATATTCAGTTCAGTGACTTTGGTTCAGCTCTAATTAAAATTGAATATAAGAAATTTTAGTTTCAGTTTGATTCCTATTTGGACATTTAGTTATTTCAATAACGGAGTAAATCAAACTTTTTTTTATGTATATTTATTATTATTATTATTATTATTATTATTATTATTATTATTATTATTATTATTATTATTATTATTATTATTATTTGTACTCAAAAGTAAGGTATGGCTACAAGTATATAGTTTAGGAGTATGAGATGAATGAGAGTTACGAGGCGGCATGGTGTTCCCACAAACTAACTTACAGGCTAGGAACCGTTTTTATGTATATTTAGGTTGTTCATCCTGGGAGCCTGAATGGTCCTTCTATGTTTCACCATTTTTTGTTGGGCTGCTCCTCCTAACCCCATAATGGTTCTCTACTTATTGTTGTATAGTTTTTTTAGGTCACCTATCTTTTTTTGTGTTGTAGGTTCATCGATAGGTTTGGATGTAATTTTATTTCAGTTTTTTTGGTTTTAAACTGAATCAATCCAAAATATTTAGGTTCAATTTTACTTTGGTTCCAACTCTTAATTTGGTTAATTCAATTTCTAATAATAAAAACTAAATAAACCAAAAAAAAATAATTCAATTTTACTGAGTAAACCGAATGACCAATTGTAGTGATGTCATAGTGAACTTTAGCCCACATCCTAGAAAAGCTCATTAGAGATTCACTCATGGGTTCAGTTCATCCTCGAGAAGCTCATAGGAGAATTGCTTATGTGATAAGAATAGCAAGTTAACCGTTATAATTATAGTGGCTCAAATTAAGGGAGTGATCTCTATGATCACAGCATCCACTGCAAAGGGTAGTCTCCTCATGACCACCATGTCTCTAGACGTGTAATAAGTCTTCTTCATGTATTTTGAAATATGTTCTACATTACAAATAGAAAACCTTTTCTAATCTTCTTGTACTCTTTTCAAGCTTATATTGACTTAAATATCAGAGAATTTTATCAAGATATACAACTTTAGGGCCCACTAAAATTGTCTTTTTATGCATGTTTAGTCATCTCTAAGGTATTGTGTAGTCCACTAAAATTTGTATTAATTTGATTGATTAAGAATTAAGAAAAATAAAATTCTCTAATAAAAGAAATAAGAAAAAAAATTTCAGCAACAAATTTGTATCCTTATTTTTTTGTTGAGTACTGCTGGACATACTAAGTATTAGTAATAATTTTGCACAAGAAAGGTACAAAATAATGCATGCTATTATTAAATTTTAGATGAAAATAACAAGTGACGTGTTTTTTTTCCTTTTTTGCATCAAATCAAACACTATCACCTATTTTCTCTATCACAAAATTATTTGCATCATTTGATACTTACAGGCATTAATTTATGATTTTTATATTTAATATTTTAGTATATAACTGTAAAAAATTTATACATAAATGATAAATAAAGACTTATACTTAGTTTCTAAATATAATTTTTTACAAATTTTTTTTAACAAATAATAATACAATTAAATTCAAGTCAAACAAAAAAAGAAGTAAAATGGATTAAATAATATGAAATGGAGAGAATACAAAATTTATACAAAGTTCTACTCTGTCTGAATTTTTATTACTTATTTGTCTTTTCTCACAATTTTGGGCTTTTTTTAAAATTTAATAAATTTCCAAGCTTTACTCTCACACAGTATTTATTGCGTAACAAACATCAACTTTTTAGAACAATAGAAGAAATTAATTAATAATTTATTGTTTTTTTAGAAATATGGTTGTTAATTTTGGTACATTTCGAGTCTGCAAGTAGCTCATATACTTCAAAAGAGGCAATAACATATATGCAGGAAATAATCAACACGTGTTCGAAAGGTTCCATGATTGTTGGAGACAGCATTTATTACTGTCCCACGAGTCAACCCAAGGCACTAAGCCGAAGCTCCAATTAAGTGCGAGAAGGGTTGATTAATAATCAGATCAGAGAAATTAAAGACACCGGCCATTTGGGTCAACCACACCTGGCAACTAATTGTATCATCCTGAATAAAAACAACAGTAATTTTCACCTGATACCCTAAAAAGACGCACAAATTCTCGGACAAAGTAAACGAAGAAGACTGGACTAAATTAAGATTAGGAAATAAAATCTGTGATGCGGTCAAAAGCGGAAAAGATTCTTACAGCTTTCAGTGGAGGCGGTAACCGAGCAGCAGCTGCACAGGGGTTTGCTAACTTTGCTTTGTCTAATGAAAAAGTTTTTCAGGGATTTCTCTCAGCTGTGTAATCCTAACGGAGCATATGCGTTTTTTTACCTTTTTCTATTTTTTTTTTTATAAAACTAGTATACATATCTAGCATTGTCATGAGATTTTAAGTTATATTAAGTTCCAAAAAAGTATGTATGTGTATAAATGCTATGGTGATATTATTATAAAAATTATTATAATACAAAAAATAATTTAAAAAATAACAAATTCTTCTAACATCATATCTACTATCACCAAAAAATTTATCCATTATATCAAACTTTATTAATTATTAAACTATTAGTTGACAAAATTTCTCAACATTGAATTTTACAGATATTGTAAAATTATTAAATTTATTACTCTTTAGAGTAATATAAAATACCATAAATTGCTCTTGATTTTTATGCATGTCATTATTGCAGTCAATACTATAGTTTTTTAGACACTAAAGGATTTTTTATATACTCTTGCGTTAAAAAGTCTCAACTTTTTAATGTGACTATCTTGTAATGAAATTTTGTTATTGCAAGTAGTGGTATGATTTTTTTTAGCTTGTTCTTGTGTAACAGACATTTGTAATGTTATAAAGCAACTAATTCAGATATAAAGGAATATTTTATTTATTTAGGCCAACTCTATATATGCCTTGAACACAAGATAAACTAACTAGCTTTGAGCTAAAATCTATTAACTCAAACTAACTGTTTAATATCAACTTTAAAAATAATAATTTAAATACTTTACTACTCTCTTTGTCCCATATTCTTTAAAACATTTGACTTTTTTCAAATGGTTTAACTTGAATTTATTCATATTATTATTTGTTAGAAATTTTTTTAAAAAAACATATTAAAAAACTATAGGTCTTTATTTATCATTGATTTACAAATATTTTTCATTTATATACTAAAATAGTAAAAATAAAAATTATAAATTAATTGTTAAATAGTAAACGTTATAAAGAATTTTGAACAAAGAGAGCAATTATTATCAAATAAATTTAGATTGTGTAATAATCTTTTACAACTAATAAACAATTTAAATAATCAATGTTTTCTCTTTGTAAATCATGACCCTTTTGCTATGCATGCACTTATATGGGCAACTTTTGTCTAGATTAACAAATTATGTTATACAATGGGCTAATTGGAGCTCTTAAAAATATTTTACAACAAAAAAAAAAGAATTGTTGATAGATTGGAAATGAAAATGAGATGTAAATTAAAAATTAGAGACCTCTACAAAATTTAACAGCCTTATTTAAATTTAATGCCTTTTGAAATCCTAATTTAAATTCTTCAATTAGGAACCCCTCAGCAATAACACACCCAGATGATTAGTTGGGCTATTAGCTATCTGTTGTTGTACTTTATTTATTAGAATTCCCATGGCCTTACTGAATTTTGATTCTAAGCCTTCTGGTGATTTAAAAGCAGAACCTTTGTTTGGTCCATCTTAAGAAGCATGCTTATTACTTTTGCTGCAGCCTCATGCTTCAACATGTGCAGATGGGTACAAAAACTCCACAAGTAGTTGAGCAAAATTCATCACGAGTAAAGACAGTAAAATTGATATTTGCAAATGGTGAAAAGCTTATTGAAAATGCCGAATGAATATTAGAAATTTCATAAACATGTAGACACACTAGAAAGATCACAACTTATAGCTTTTTGTTGTTCAGCCAACGCATTAACCAGAGGACTAGCTACTTGCTTCATATTCATAGTTATATAGGTTTGGTATTCATAGCTCCTTGAGATGAAGGATCTTCAGACATGTTGTCCTTAAGTATAATGAGTGATATGTCCTTTGGGTAGCATAAGAATTTAAGCATCACGGGAAGAAAGACCAGTTTTTAAAATCAATAATATTCATAGAAATATATTTGAACATAGAAATGTAAAAGGGTGACAACATTGTAGATTCCAAGCTTTTGTCTCCAATAACCTGTGGTCATATTGGAGGAGGTGGCTGGTTAGCCATGATGTACTTGTGTAACTCAAAAATGTTAACCCATATGTTTATAAGGCTGCTAGCTTGGCTGAATGATTGGAATGGAAAAATTTGGCATCCGGCTAGGAACCAATTGCTACTTGTACCCAAAAATAGACTGATGTAAGTTACCAAAAATGCTCTATTACCACAAAAAATCCAATAAACCATAAAGAAATTATGACTAAAAACAGAAACTTAAAAGGGCAAATTATACTTTTTTTTTTCTAACTTGGTAACAATCTATGGAATCAGATATATTTTACCTAAACAAACTTCCCCAAAGATATATTTTACAAAAGAATCAGATGCATAATGGACATTTTCGATGGACAATACCGTTCAAGATATTCACCTTATAAAACTGAGAAAAAAAAAGATTATAGAAAAATAAATTACCAGCCAAGCACCAAAACACATTACTTGAAATAGAAGCATTGCAAGTGGAGACTGAACATAAAAGAACTGAGATGTAGGACCTATAGTTCTAGGAAAGTATATTAATTGAGGGATAACCATGGAAGCCATTATCTGATGAGGGAACTGACAAAATTGTGCCTATTTAGGAAAAATAAAATAAATAAGATATAGACAATCACTTTTTAACCAAACCATGATGAGCAAGTTAATTGGTAATAGAAGTTCTGTAATAGATTGGCATGCTAACAAATAAAGATCTACCAGGAACGTCACATTCCTTTCTTTTTTTTGCCAAGCAAGAGCAACATAAAGTGGTTTGCCAGCTACCATTTTTCCATTCATCTTCACCTGCTACAAGAATTAATAGAATAAATTAAGATATGAAAAGTGGAAGAAAATTAAACTTGGGGGCAAAAGATGTTACAAGTTGTGGTGCTTCCTTAGCAGTAGAAGACAATAAGTCCTGATATTTTACTCGTGCCATTAAGCTCCCACCTAACCTAGTAAAGTAGAGAGAAAGTCAGCGAAAGAGAGAGATTTCTAGTCATTTTTGCACCAGCAAGTAGGGGTTGCTCATTTAAAATGATAAATATAGTCTTTGTAAAATTTGACCTTGTTAATAGAAAAAAAAGTTTAGTTAATTTTAAGTATTGGTAAATGTCACTAAAAACAAAAAGTTATTATTTTAGCCCACCTTAATTTTCCAACATAAGCAGTGCCCTTTGTTGATTTATCATCGAGACATTAAAAATCATATAGTCTGTATAGGTGGCCCGCTTATATTTCCTTGTAGAAAAAAGTAGCTCCCTTTGTCAATTAAGCCAGCAATAGGGAAAGAACACACTAGAAGCTTCACAACTCAACAAAGAAATGATAAGCTTGTACTACAATGAAAGACTGCAATGAAAGTAAAGCTAGGAAATTTCCACGAAAATGCCAGAACACGAAAATATAAGGTAGCCAATTTTAGAAGCATTCACCCAAAACCATATCATGTTCTCAAACAAAATAAACTTCAGAAAATGAAGATGAAAGCAAACAAAAGTTAACCTATAACCAAAAGATGCCCAGAAGAAGGTTGCTTTAGGCTTTAGGAGATGAATTATATCAATGTAAAATCTCCTGGCCAACAACATCAACCCAATCCCAGAAGTAATACTTGTCTGCATATAATCCAAACAAAAAAAAAAGACAACAAAATAACAACATAAAAATCTAATGCTTTCAAAGCTAAAAGATAAACATAAAAGCATAAACCTAAGCTTATAAGCACCACTTGTAAAATTGATAACACTTTCTAATTCAATGAAAGCTTTATAGACATCCATTAATGATGTTAGTATAAAAAAGGGGTCATGAATAGAATGATCAAAATGAAATAAAGTACTACATGCAACAATAAAATGTGGATCAAGTGTACGCCTATGCCCAAAATAAAAATGTGGATCAAACTTTGTGAAACCTTACCTATTAGAAGAAATGTCCAACGCAACAAGTATGGATTCTATATCAACCATTACTTCATCCTTCGCATATGAAAAGGTCAAAGACTTCAAAGCTTTTTATGTTCAACAATCAATAGATATATCATGATGAACTTTTAATTTTTACATAACTCAAATATATTAAGCATCCATTACATTCTCAAAGCATGGACTCTTACACCGTTCCATTTGATGCCAAGGGCACCTAGTTCTCAACATTCCAAAGAGAAAAGTATGTTTATGCTTAATTTATTGGACTTACTAACAATAAAATCCATGCTTAATAGCCAATAAATGCAATAGTGTAGAATTGGGAATGGTGAATATAAATGATTTATGCATAAGTGGAAACAGTTTGGATTGAGTAGCAATGTAAAATCCTAAAAAAATTAACTAACAAATTCATCGAACCAAAGAAACATAAAAGGCCTGAGCTTTTGCAAGGAACATACCCGAGCTTGTGCTAATGTCAATTTCCATGCTCTCGCTAGAATCATTATCAACAACCATTGACTTCTCTAACTTACCCTTTATCTACTCTTAATAATGAACAAAACAATCTATAAAGAAGGATTAAACCTGTTCATGAAAGTTGCAATTCAATTTTTTATTTTGTAAGGCACTAATTGTAGAAGTTCCACATCATCACTAGATCAACAGGATGATGGCAACGGTTATCTAAGAAAGGTTTAAATACAAAAACACCTAAAAAGATTATTAAAGAAAATTAGAATGTGAAATTTGTAAACTAAACCAAAATCCAGTTGATAAAATAAGAAAACAAAAAAGGTGTCTAGGTTGCCATGAGAGCTTAGTGACACGAGTAAGATTAAATGTAATAGAAGATGGACCTCTTTTCATCCCTAGTACTGACTTATGGCTACATAGCACAAAAACAAATAAATATCCCAAGCTATTTTTGAACTAAACCCAAAAATTCACCTGAGTGAGATTTACGTACATGGTATCATCATAAAGCATGCCATGGATCTAAGTGATGCGAAAGAAAGATGAAGGGTGAACCTAAAAACATTGAACTTGAAATTGAAAATACATAAGAAACGATAACACTATTAGGGACACAAATCCCTTTTTCCTTGAACATAATGTAAATGGTTAACTAGAAATGGGATTCATGTCCATTTATTTAGAATCAAAATAAAAAAAAATGATCACATTGAATAAAAAATTCAAACTCCCCCATATAGAGATCAAGGCGAAGGAAGATGAAAGTGAAGAAATAAATTAGAAATGCATAAATGAATGTTTTCTTTCCTTAAGTATCTTTATTAGAAAAGGAGTTTTTATCCTATTCAGCCTTTTTCCTAAATTTTCTCCTCTAGACTTAATGGTCCAATTTTCAAACAAGCATTTGGTTGGATTTACCATAAATGAATTTTACAGGGGTATTTTTGGATGATAAGTGGAAAAAATTAAATATTTCTTTCTATAAGTGGGACTTCAGCCATATGTCATTTTTTGGTTAACTTTGTGTTTTTACAAATGAGTTAGGCTTAAGGGATGATTCAATTGCATTTTTAGAAACTAAGTAGGGCTTTAGTAGGAATTTTAGCTACATTTTTTAAACTAATCGAGCTTAGAGGAAATTTTTGTTGCATTATTTAAAAAAAATTATGGCTTAGAAAATTCTTTACCTGCATTTTACAAAACTAGTTAGGCTCAAACAGATCTTTACTCGCATTTTTCAAACATGCTAGCAATGATGTCTCTTTCCAACATTTTTACCGAAATGCTGGTAAAGTTATGTCACCTATGTACCTTTTTGTTACAGCATAATGATGATGATGATAATAATAATAATAACAATAATAATAAGATGTTCTTATGAAGCATTTTAGATGTTATCTTAAAGCATTGACTAGATGTTCTTTTAGAAGGGGTATATTTTTTAAAAAAAATATGATATTCTTTTTTTTTATCATCTAGATGTCCTTTTTATTTTATTTATTTATTTTTTGTATTCAGCAGCATTATAAGTATAAGGATCCACAGAGTATATTTGGCAAGTGGGAGAAAGTGGCTACTGCATGAAAGTTGAAAGACCCTAGTTGCATTTTGCTATTGTCGGGAACTAAAGTTGAAAGAGAGTGTGACATTGCTACTGCTCGAACCCTAGTCATCCCTATTGTGTTCCTTGCACTTTATCAGCTAAGTTAGTTGTGTGAAATTAGATGCCCTTTTTAAGTATCTAGCGATCCTCTCCTGAAACAAACATGTCCTTTTAGGATTTCTGAAGAAAACTAAAAGTTAGTCGGCCTATGTGGGGCTGTTTGGTTGGGCCTTAGAAACGCTCAAAATTCTAAATCAGGGGTGGTTTCAAGCATGGGCCAGTACCAACTGGGTGCATTCGGTTGCTCAAAATATATGCCCAATCCGGGTATTATGGTCCGGATATGTCGGGTAATTCTACTCTCTACCGTGGCACAAGTTAGCTTAAGGTAATTTGTACCATTTTATTTTCAAGTTGTAATTACCCAAAAAAAAAAAACTGAAATTGTCACAAGTTGGGTTGGGGTGTATGGGAAAAGAGATTCCATTGCAAGCACCGAGCAGGAATGTAGCCACAAGTTTTGTTGTCCTATGTGAATAAAAATTGAATTATGTGTAAAATTTACTTAATTGTTTATCAATAAATTTTGTCTACGAGAGTTTGTACGCTTTACTAATATAAAAGAAGTTGTTGCTCAAATATTGTCCAATGAAAAATACAATATAAATGAAGAGATAAATATCTACGTAATACTGATCCACTGATTTCAATTATGAAAAATCTCAAGTCATATTTATTAACTCGTACGCCATTGCGTGGGTAAAGTGAACTCGAACTAACTGTGTAACTAATTATGGTTCTCCTGCGTGATTAAAACAATGGTCCAGTTCGTCTCGCACTAAATCAAATTAATTCAAAATGGTATTTTTTTTTAAAATTTCGTGATTTTTTTATTTGAAACTAATATTATTTAAATATTATTTTAAAGCTAATCTTATATAGATATAATAATTTATTGAATATATAACATTAACTTTTAAAGAAAATGATTTTGAATAAACAATTATAAAAATATTTAAAAAATCTAACTTAACACCGAAGGAATTGGACGCACTAAATTGCCAATTGGGCATTGGCAGCACCACCGAGGAAGCGGAAAGACTGGGCGCAGCGCGTGCCAAAGGGGATACCACTGTCATTTTCCATTGCTGAAGGAGAAAAGATAAACCATATGTGTACAAGTTTTATAGGGATAATTACAATTAGTCCCTTAAGATTTAGGTGAAATTACACTTTATTTCTCTTATTTAAGAAATCTACACTTTGCCCCTTACATTTGTAATGCAGTCAGACAGTAACTTCTGAAATCTTAATTTAAATATTACAGTAGTCATCTTATAATAATTTTAATTGATATAGTATTTTTTTTTACAGTTAATGCACATTTTAAATTATCAATTTTTTCTTTCTATATTTTTTTTATTTTTGAAAACAATATTTTTAAATTTCAATTAATTATAAAAAAGTACTATACAAATTAAAATTAAATGAAGATGACAACCGTACAATCTAAATTAAGATTTCAAAAGTTGATATTAGATTGTATTAAAAATGGAGGGGGTAAAGTGTTTATTTTTAAAATAGAAGGGGCAAAGTATAATTTTACATAAATATTAGGAAATAAATTGTAATTAACCCAATTTTATATGAACCAGGGGGAATCAGCATGCAGACCAGCATGTGAACAATTTGTTATTTGTTAACAATAGAAAACAACCTTCATATGTCTCACTTATATATACCGGGAGAGAGATGAGTTGTAGCTTTGGCAATAGTCAATAAGTATAATATGATCTTTTCTCATGAAAAATATACTCATACAAAAAAAGACACGTTTACATATTTTTTTGGGATAATTATAATTTACACTCTAAGGTTTAGGTGAAATTACACTTTGTTCATTTTATTTTACATTTTGCCCTTTGCTTTTCTAATATAGTCCGACGTTAAAATTTTAAATCTTAATTTATTCATTATAGTAACTATTTTTCAGTAATTTTAATCTGTATTGTATTTTTTTAATAGTTAATGAACACTTTAAATTATTAATTTTTTCTTGCTGTATGTCTTTCAGTTTTTAAAACAATATTTTTTAGATATCAATTAATTATAAAAAAATATACATATTGAAATTGATTGAATATGACAACTGTACAGTCTAAATTAATATTTTAGAAGTTGTTGTTGGATTGTATTAAAAAGGCAGAGGGTAAAGTATATATTTTTTTAAATAGGAGGGACGTAAAGTGTAATTTCACCTAAACCCCAGTGAATAAATTGTAATTAACCCAATTATTTTTACACAAAAGTCATAACCTAAAAAAATATCCTAGTATTAGCGCATCATATTTTATATGTACATTTTAAGGAGGTTTTTTTTTTCACATTATACTATCAGGAGAATTAAAAATATGCAAGATCTATAGTTGAGTGCCTCGCTCCTTAGATATCATAAGTCATACAACAAATGAAAATATTTTTTATGAAAAAGGTCAATGCCTAAGAAAAATTTAAATTATTAATAACTTTCTACAATTTACCCCCATATCCTTAGCATTTTTATATATATTTAAAACCCTAATACAACTTATTTACAAATCAAACCCAAACTTAAATGAAATGAAAAAAGAAACTTAAAACTTTAGATCTCAAAATCAAAACCCAACCAATCATATCTTCCTTTTAATTACTATCCCAAACTTTCAAAAAAAAATTTTGGTTACTCAAAATAGAAAGAAAAACGAAACTAAACTAAACTAAATGAGATGACTACAAGCACCGGGTCACCATCCTGTGTGCCTCTTCAACTATCTTACGATGGACCTTGATAATAGACAACCTCTTGAAAGATGAGGCTAATCTTCTAATGCTCTGAATGTCTTCTTGAACTTCCAGGTGAATCATTATGTATTCTATAATTTTAAAGAAACCTTGCATATAGTCCATTAGGACAGTACAATTATGAATATGGTTTGCAACCGCAATCTTCATCGCTTCCTTAATCGCCTAAATTTTCAAGATAATTGCAAATGAGCTTCACCTTAAGAAAAATTGTTGGGCTTAAGATCTTCCATTTGACAATTGTCAAACCCACATTGCTACACCTAAATTAGAATCGTGATGCCATGCTTTATCCACCAGAAAAATTGAAAAGACTTTTTAACAACTTTCATCTTCCCAAATTTTGAAAGTAAGATGATAAAATGGTTGGTAAAATTGCCTCATAAAAATTTTCTACTCTCTAGTAGCTTAGTGATCATTTTGGAGAAGATCTTCGGAGAGAATGATTTGATTGGAACACATTTGATCATCTAAAGACTATGGCATTATGATCTACTGGACCATGCTGAGTTGAATTAAAGATCCCTAATAAACTTTGTCTTACCTAACTTCTAAAATTCCAAACCTTTGATCCCACTTAAACTTTGTCCTTAATTCAAAGAAACAAAAAATGGCAATAGTCCCTTAACAGTTTAGTTGTAACATAAATTCGCTCAAGGTCACATGACCATTCACCATATGATGGAAAACAAAGGTGTTAATTAAACCTAACTCTATGAATTTTGGTTTATAATACAATTACACCATTCAAGTTTGAAAACATATATTTTTTCCTTGCTTTTTTTTTTTTTACATTGTCTAGAAAATGCCCATGAAATCTTAATTTAAAGTTCATCATACTCATCTTCCAACAACTTTAGTTTATCAAATTACTCTTTTACAATTATTTAGAATTTAAAAATATTATATTACATTTATAAATATAAGAAAATTGATGAAATTTTAAGTGTTTTGTTAAAGAAATTCCAAACAAACTGAAATATTATTGAACGATGAAGAGTATATAGTTAAAATTAGCATTTTAAAAATTTTTATGGAAAGTGCAAAAAAAATAAGGGAACTATATATTTCCAAACAATAGAGGGTAACTATAATATCAACTAAAATTCAATGGGTAACTATAAATAACCCAAAACAAAACGTCATTCATTTAATATTTATTTGATAAAATGAACTTTATTCTAGTCAAAAGTAAGTCAAAATGATATCTTACAAACTAATAACATAGGACTCTAAAGAATAACAAAAAAAAAATACAAGTCACCAAAATGGATAGTCGTTGATGGGACACTGAATGAGAAAAAGATAATCAAATTAAGTCAAACATTCCATGCAAAACCAAAATAAATCTACGATAATAACTCACAGATAACAGGAAAAAGAAATCTAGAGAATAAACTATATTAGATTAACATACCAACACTTGATTCATGGATGATGACTCAAACCGACAAAAACATAAAATGACACTGTTACCCGATCATTTGGAAATGCTTCACCACCTATGTCTCAAATGATGAAGGCAATAGAAGGATTTGGGGTGCCAATTTTTTTTTTGTGCAAATTTTGTATATTATCTATGTGTATAAGTAAAGATACAGCTAAAAAATGTCATTATCTCTATTGAAGCTCCAAATATTTTAATATTTTTTAAATAAAGTTTAGCCACCTTAACTTAAAATCCTAGCTCTACTTTTGTTAATGTCTCACCATTTTTCACACTCTACTTGTTCCACTAATACCACAATAGGTTATGCGGATCTATCATTTGTAGAGCATTAGATAGACCAGATGATCTTATGCTAATAGTGATGATAGAGTTCTTGTGGATGAGGAAGAAAAAGAAGCAGTGACAAAAAAAATGAGAGTGGTTGATCATATAAAATAACGACAGTAAATCAATTGGCTAAATTTGGTCAAACCTAGCCAAAGATGAGGGGAAAGGATAAGAAATGCAATGTAAATAGGAAAGGGGGACCGGCAACTAGTTGCATTCATTTAATTTTTTGATAAATAGTGGTAGTCACATGATGTTTCTATATATTTTACCCACTTTTGTGCTAAATTATTGCCGAATTTGCTAGATTTTAGTTGCATTTTATGTTTTGTAGGTTGCATTGCATATTTTGAGGGTTTGAGAGGTTATATACATAAGTTTAAGGCATATTTGGATGAAGAAATAAAGAAAGAGCACAAGAGAACTAACGACAAAGAAAACTCAAGAAGAAGGGTATTTTACAAGCTAATTTTGGACATTTTATTGATAGATTCAGGCTTTAGTCAAAAAATGAAAGTTATATCCATTTTTCTTAGCTTCATGTGGATTTTTAAATCGCCTCAATCGGGCACCTGTAGCAAAAGTTATGCTCAAAATACTAAAAGGTGTTGAAGCTGTGAAAACAGCCAAAAAATGCGATCGCCCTTTGAAGCTGAAAAATCAATCAAAATGATGGAAGTGCGACCACTCTTTGTCCAAGTGTGAAAGAAAGGACTATTTTGAGACTTGAGAACATTTCTACATCAAGTGGGCCTCAATTCTCATCTACCTATCTTCCAATTGGCCCTTTACATGGTCACAAAGATCACAACTTCTTAGAAAATGGTTAGAAGGCTATGATTTAAAGAAAGAAATACATCTTTTAAAATAAAATAAGGGTAAACACCATCTTCTTCATTCTTTTTTTTTTTCAAGGAGAAGCTACTATTGGATAACTCACTTGAAAAAGGCTTAGAGTGCTCAAAAAGGCTTCCGTGGAAACATGAGGGATCAAGCTTTACTAAGTCTACTTTAGTTTTTCTTTTCTTTTCCTTGTACCTAGCCATAAAAGTTATTTTTCTCTATTTTTATGTTTTCTTTTAGTTTGAGAATAGAGTAATTTCTCATGCACTTTCTATGGATGTAGTTATTTGACATGGTTATGCTAGTTGAATGAATGATTATTTATCTTGGATTTTCCTTCAATGCTTGTTTACTTTTTTCCTTGAGCTTATTATTGTGTTGATTAATTAAAGGCCTTAGTTAATTACACTTTAAATTCTATAGTCAATTACATTTTAGATTCTACTTAATAAGTACTACATTTTAGCAGTTGTAACCCCAGTATAAATTGTTGCAAGTAGTAAAATATCAGGAGTCCGAGTGTCGAACCACAGGGAAGTGAATTAAGAAATATAAGTTAAAGATTTTTAGCATGGAAAGTATTTGTGTAAGGTATGAACAATTGTTGTTTAAAACTCAAATTCTAATAAATAGCTAAGGTTAGAGGTTCCACTTTTAATATATCAGTTATAATTAATTCTAGCCCGTCTTACCACTCAATTGAAATCCACACATAAAGTAGGTCATAATTAGGAAATTTAATAATCAAATTCCATAAACATTAGACATGAGTTAAAATTAGCCTTCATTAATCTTATAACGCCAATACTTGCAAATGGATTTAAGTATCCATCATGTGAACCTTTGTTCATAATAATTCACGATTCCAATGTAGTCAACAGAGTCATGCTTTATAAAAGGAATCAAGTAGCTTCTGTGTTAATAATTAATTATGATGAATCAAAACTCGCACTTAACAAGGAGGGTAGCTAAATTGATTAAAAAAGTTAATACCAATAATGTTAGGATTTATTTAAATCAGTCATAACCTTTATACCAAAAGCTTTACCCTTTCACCTTAGCAAAAGAAAGATTGGTTAGTCATGATAAAAGTAAACAACATGTACAAAAATAAAATAAACATAGATTGAAAGATCAAATTAAGAACAAAAAGAAAACACCTTGAACAAAGCTTTAGAATTGAAAACTAAGAATAAAATCAAAGAGGAAAAGCTAAATTTGATACAAAAACAATAAAATTGCCTAAAAAAAAGATTAATTTTGTCTTCCCCAAGTTGCCTATTTATAGAGCTTTGGATTATGCAAAATAGTAAAAGGTAGGTGAATACAAAGTCAACAACGGCGGCCCAAATTTCTTTTAATTTTTTACCATCATGCATATCGATTTAGCTCTTCCTCAAAGCACGAGATTTGTAGATATTTTTTTTTAGCTTCGAAATGATAGCTTGATCATTCAAAATCAACTTATGTAGCCCTAGTTATGATTTTTTTTATCAAAATTGCTCTTTAGTGCACAGCAGAACAAATGATCTCATTTATAACCAAATTTCGACAATGAAAATGATCAAATTGGTTCTCGATAGGTGAAGTTGAGTTGAAAATCTATGTGTTCGCTTTTAAATTAATTCATAATCAATTAATTCCAATATCCACAACTCTTGGTATGATTTTCCTTGTGAAGGATCGCCAAGTGAGTAATTGTTAGAACTAATTCTGTTTGTGATCCAAATTTGGCATCCTCTATCTCTTAACTAGGTTGGATCACGAACTGAAAATTGTAGACATGTGAGGCCCTGACCATTGGTTCAAGAATTGTGAGATATTATGATTTTATTCCCTATTAAAAAATACTTATTTAGCATATTTTGTAAATATTGATGAATAGTAACCTGATAGAATAAATGCTTAAATTAGAGAAATTAATCATACTCAAAGTGTATAATAATAATAATAATTTAAAACTTCAATATCTTTACACTTATGAGTATTCATTAATAAGTCTTGGAAAATATTAAGAAGAATTGGAATTATAAGATAAGTGTAGTGACCATGGGCTTGTTAGGAGACTAGTTTAGGATACTAGGTGAAGGTAAAATGAGGGTCCAATTAAATCACTTCATGAACGAGTAGGAAAATTAAAATATTATCCTTAATTTACTAGCTAACCAAGTTAAGTAGTGAAACATATAGAAAGTGTGTTTTCATTAATCTATCAACAATCTAAAATTGCATTGTTTATATTTACTTTTGTTTAGTAATATAATTTAGATTAATTTAATCTTTTTTACCTTTTACCTTTGATTGTTTAGCTAAAATTTGGTTTATAATTAGTGGTGCTTGTCAATCGATGCAAATCTATCGTTGTGGGATCGACTCTTACCTACCACACTACAAGTAACAACCGTTCGCTTGCAGTTTAGGTTTGGAAGGTTTTAAAACTTGAGGTAGTTTATATTTTCACACATATATTTCACTTTAACCCTCATTCCATCAAACAACTAAATAATGAGTTCGAATTGCATAATTTGTGATCTAACATAGTAATTATTATATAGTTATTCTGAAGACATTAGATAAAGAATAGCTATTTGGTGCACCCAGTGTAAGCATTGTACCCATACTTTTGTCATATTTACAAATTTGCCACCGCACATTGAACAGCATATTTGTTTAAAAGGAATAGTACATTTCAAAATAATACATTTGTCTAAAGTGAATAACATTTTACAGAACAACATATTTATTTGAATAAAACAATACTTTACAAAACAATATATTTGTTTAAATGAAACAACATTTCTTATTGAATCAAATAATATTATTTATAAAGTGTATATCTTATAAAATGAACAACATAATTGTATGAATAGTATAATATTTTTTTTATTGAACAAAACAACATATTTTACAAATAACACATCTTACAAAATGAACAGTATATTATAGAACAACACGTTTGTTTGAATCAAACAACATTTATTTTTTAGTCGAACAACATTATTTACAAATAATATTTCTTATAAAATGAATGACATATTACATAAAAGCAGATTTGTATGAATAGAATAATATTTCTGACTAAATGGAACAAAATATTATAGAACAACACATTTATATGAATGAAACAACATTTCTTCTAAATTTTTTAAAAAAATTTATGAACAGTATATTACAAAACAGCACATTTATGTGAAAGAAATAACACTCCTTACTGAGCGGAATAACATTAAATTAAATAACTTGTAAATATTAAATTAATTAATTTGTTGGAGCATAATGATACTTTTTCTAATGCTACTTTCTCTCTCCACATATCTTCTGCTATAGAAGGTCCCAACAACACATCTTCAATTTTTTGGCTATTTAAAATTTCCCCAAGACATGAACATGATGAACTAACCAATAAAAAAGTTTCACATGTCAACACACAGTAAACATTCAATTCAAGCAAACAAGCACGAAACAATTTCTCTACCTCTATGGATTTTCCACCAACCTTAACCTGAATTCTTATTTCCATGGCTGCCAAAGCTTCCCAGTAAACAGTTTAAGATTCATTGAATAAAAAAATCAAACATTTTTTTTCTGCAATTTACTTATTCTCTCTCTGTTTTTCCAAACTCAGATCTAACAACTACAATTAAACCTGAGTAGTCAGTGAATGTAGTAATAGCTAAGAGCATAAATCATCAACCAAAGTAAGGGATAAAGAGAAGTTACCAGCATATTTGCTCTTGAAGCACAACATGGCTAAAGTGATAATGTGAGAAAGATCCAGATTCTTCTGCACATCCCAAATTTACATTTTCATCTTCATTAACTTCATCTTTAGTGTCTTGTTCTCCATCATCAATGACACATCCACCTAGAACTTCCCTGTTAACTTCTCTGGCCATTATCAGGATGAGATTAGGGATGCCATTGAACTTAGAGATGCTAAGATTAGGGCAAGTCATGTTCTCCCCCAATTAAGTGTCCACTAAATTAGTAATTGGCGATGAGATTCAACAACGACAACCAGATGAAATGGAGCTCTAACAAATTGTTGAAGAATAAGGAGAGAAAAAAGTAAGGTAAGATATAGTGTCATGCTTGGAGAGGTCAGATTCGATGGTGGAGTATAGGGCATGATACAGGAGTATTTTATCTTCAGTATTATACAAAATAATAAAACAATAATTTTATACATAAATAATATAAAACATCCTTTCATCAGGGTAAGGAGCAACCCCAAATCCAAGACTCAAAGCTAACAAACAGCTTCTGTTGGGGGCCCAAATAAATCCGCAAGGGAAATCCACCTTGGTTGGAAACAATATCCTATAATTACAGGATAAGCTATGAGATTCCAATCTTAGGACGAATTCCTCAGAGCTTCCCCTAGCTATATAAACCTTTCTAATCGTTAATCCTATGGAACAACGTTCTGGCTCCCCCCCCTCCGGTGCTCTCTTTCTCTGTCTTTTTATCTCTCTATCTATTTATCTATCTATTTATTACTCCTCATGAGAAGTTTGACTTGAGCAACGAAGGGTTTCCCCAAGGGACACATCCTGAGGTCCTAATGCTGTCTTTGTGTGTATGTCACCAGTGCATGATTTACTAAGCTTCTGGGCCAAGCCTACATGATCCCATTAACTATTAATTCAGCACCGTCTATGGAAGCATGGTGAATACTCGGAGGTCACGTTTGGAGAACCAAGACCTTCCAAAGAATGAGTAGGAGAACTATTGCCTTGTTGGGTTCATAGGGCCCGCAGATGAGGAAACACATTCAAGGGTTGACCCGAAGGATCCCGCGGGGCTCCAGAAAGACCTCCGCAAGGGTAAGGGCCCTGCACCCCTAAACAATGATTAATTCCATGCCTTGCAACATGCTCCATTTGAGGAATTAAGGGCCATGTTGCAATAGAAAATCTAGAGAACCACTCTAAAGGCTCAAAGGGAGGCCACTGAAGGTCATCTTGTGCCCGGAGAGCCTCGCCCAACTCATCCACAAGACCAGCCCCTGAGTGTACGAGTCCATGAACCGCAATCATCCTTGGATCATTCAGATGGTCCCGGAGGCAATGATATCAGTATTACCATACAGAAACTCGACCAAATAAAGCAACGTATATGGGCTCCCAAGCCCCAAAAGGAAAGCTTCGACCTTGGCATTGATGTGGAGTACATGTGGCTCCAACCTTTTACGGATAAGATAATTAATGCTTTTGTTTTTTAGGGGTTTTGCGTGCCAAAAATCGCCTCGTACGATGGCCTAACTGATACAATTAACCATCTGCAAAGGTACATTACCTCCATAAAGCTGGAGTGGGCCTTTAATGTAATTATGTGTAGGGCCTACAACTCTACACAAACAGGAGGTGCTGCCTCCTAGTTTGGGACCAACTGAGGGTGTCATTTCTCCTTATTTAAGGACCTTTTCCAAGTGTTCTTATGATACTTCTTGGGGAGTCGACCAACCCAAAAAATGGTAGCTCATTTTGCTGAAAAATAGGCAAGGTCATGATGAAACTTACCAGACTTCAGCCAAAGATTTAATGCTGAGCCTGTACAAGTACAGGCGCTATCTCCAGTGCTACACCTAGTGGCCATTACCTAGGGACTGACACAAGACTCAAGGCTGGCTTGGGATCTCCATGAAAATCCCATGAAGTATATAGAGGAATTCCTCAACTGAGCCACATGGTATATGCATGCTGAAGAACTTAACCAATCAATGGTGCCAAAGGACTAACCCAAGGCCAAAGAAAGTGGATTAAGAAAAATAAGGAGAGACGACTTATGGCCAAAACCCGCCCTCCCACAAGATCAAACTGTTAGTATTGTGCCCAAAAAGCCAATCATGAGATGATTGTATTTTTGCACATTGAGTCATGATATTTTATTGAGGCATTAATCCAGCAATTATGTTTGTTGTTTTGTTTCTGCGTAACGTAATAAGCATAATTGTAACCCTAGAATAATGATATTCTTAAACGTCCCTAGTCTAGTATTATTGTGGAGCGGGTTGCAATAATACATAGATCCTGGAGGGTTTCGGTTAAATTCCGCTGCGCTGTTTGGCTCCTGAAACCCAACACAAACATAATATGTGCTCTAGAAAAGAAGAATCAGGTCCTTCGATAGCCCTTCACGATGCCTCTTTGGGGCAAAAAAGACCTTGAGAAATATTTCAAATATCACAAAGACAAGAGCCATGACATTGAAGAATGTTGGCAATAGGGATTACAATGGCACGAATCGGGCATAGAGCTAGGGGTGATTATTCGGTTTGTTCGGTTCAAACTGAACTGAATTATTCAGTTTATTCGGTTTTCGATTTTGGATACTAAAAAACTGAAATAACCAAATTAGTTCATAAAACCGAATTCAAACCAAACCGAAATATTTCGGTTCGGTTCGGTTTAAACCGAATTAACCAAAAAAATGGTAATTAAATTCTATAAGAGATGAAATGAGATAAAGATATTATTTTTCTTTTCAAATTTCATTCAATATAGAAGATTCATTGTCCATGGAAAGAAAGAAAATAAGAATTCAAGCTAATTTAGGTTACTTGGTAGCATTATTGTTCATGAAACAAATAAAAAAAATTTGGTTTAAGAAATTTCGGTTATTTCGGTTACTGAATTAACCGAATTCTAAAACCGAAACAGAAATTTTTGTTTTTCGGTTTCAATCGAAACCGAACCGAATTATCGAATTAATCGAACCGAATTTTAAATTTTGTTTTCAGTTTTTCAGTTTTTCGATTTCAACCGAATATTGATCACCCCTATATAGAGCCACAATACCTGCAGCCTGCTCACCAAACCTAGCGGTCAAGAAAAGATCCTTTATGCCTGCCACCCGCTGGTCACAAACACCCTATGGATTATTCATCAACAATTGATTCCAAACTTCCCCTTTCTATCCTTTGATCGGCATCATAGGCCAATGGGTAGGGAATTTGGCATTTCAATGATTGTAAGATAGTTGATTGGTGATCGGAGAAAATGAGACATGAAACAAAGGATGAATTTGGATTAAGTGAAGAAGATGAGAAAAGAAAGTGTGAAGATGATGAAAGAAGGGATAAAGAAGAATAGGATGAAGATGAGAGAATGAATGAAGAAGAAATTTTTTTTTTGGTAGAGACAAAAAAAATGAAGAAGATAAGGTTTTTTTATATAGACAAAGAAAAAACAAGCAAAGAAGATAAGTGAAAGAATAGACGGTGGCTGAATATAGCTTTTAAGGTTATATATTTGTTAAATTACACTTTGGTCAGTTAATTTATTTATTTGTTTCATTTTAATCTATTATTTTGAAAAATTACAATTAATTCATCGACAAATAAAAGGAAATTATGACGGGTTATGAGTGTGGTGGGTCTACTCATGAGGCAAAATAAAAATTCATGACAGGTACACAGATGCAATTTTTACCAAATATCCGCAACCCATGGGTCAAGTATCCACAGGTTGTGGATTTTACCCTACCTACTGTCATCCCTAGCTAGCAGTTGAAAAAGCTATTTAAAGAAATGATCCAAGCAGGGAAGCTGAAGGAATATTTGTTTAGACAGTCATCCCCTTGTCGGAAGTAGGAAGAAAGGCCTCACAGGAGGAAAGATGAGGAGGACCGTTATCAAGGTTGAAGGTCTAAGAGGCCACAATCCCTAAGGGACAAAAGGAATCTTAAACCCCTAGCTGGGGTAGTCCACATGATTATCAAATGAGAGCCCTCGATGACTTGAAAAAAACAAAGGCAAGAAATTGCCCAACTAGAGGTAGCTGACCCTCATAGGGTCCTAAAGAGTATACCTAAATATTAAGGCAAATGTCAATGTTACCTTCACTGATTTGTTGGAAAAAAAATAATGGTCAAAAGGTCCTCTTTATCCCTGTGACCGGACCCACCTTCAAGATAGACAATGAATAGGTCCCTATGAATGAGACTGTCAAGGTACCCTTCATGTTGGTGGGAACTCATTTGTGACTCCCACATTACTAAATTTTTTATCTTGGATGCCCCGTCACCTACAATGCCATACTTGGTAGACCAGCCTAGGTGCAATTCCATATCCAGTCTGACATCAAATGGCTGATGGTGCTCTTTCTGACGCCTATTAGGGATGCCATTATCTTTGTTGACCAAGCCTAGGTACGGAGGGGGCTCACACCAGTGGAGGTTGAAAAGAGAAAAGTGTTGCCCTTGGAAAATGAGGTTGGCACAGCCATGCCTAATGATACTGAACTTGTGAAGGTGGCCCCCGGAAAAACAGTAAAGATTGGTAGTGACCTTCTACTTGAGGTAAAACAGTCATTTATTTAGTTTCTAAGGGCAAATATAGATGTATTTGTATGGTCTCTCAATGAGATGCCCAGGATAGACCCGGAAATAAGTACTCATGAATTATAAGTAGACTCATCCACCCAACCAGTATAGCAGAACAAGTGCAACATGGCACCCTAAACGCGAGACTTAGTTAAAGATGAAGTTAGAAGGCTATTGAACACCAAGATTATTTGAGAAGTACAATACCCCGAATGGCTCGCCAATGCAGTAGTAGTGAAAAAGGAAAATGGGGTTTGGTGCGTATGCATTGACTACACAAATCTTAACGATGTCTACCCAAAAGATTCATACCCTTTACTATCTATAGACTAATTGGTTGATGACAAGACAAAATTCATAATACTATCCTTCATGGGTGTTTTTCAGTGCCTACCACCAAATTTGAATGCACCCAAAAGATGGAGATAGTTTATTGTTACCAACGAATGTTGTTTGGCCTGAAAAATGTCAGGGCCACCTATCAAAGATTGATGAATTGGATCTTTTTTAATCAAATAGGAAAAAATATAGAGGTTTATGTAGATGACATGATTGTCAAAAGTAGGGCCATAGAATGGCACTTCAAAGACTTCCGGGAAACCTTCCAAAGAATGTGACAGTTCAACATAAAACTTAATCCTAATAAACGCACCTTTAGTGTTTGTGCTAGTAAACCTCTTGGCTACATGG
Organism: Aquilaria sinensis; assembly: GCA_005392925.1. Taxonomy (NCBI): domain Eukaryota; kingdom Viridiplantae; phylum Streptophyta; class Magnoliopsida; order Malvales; family Thymelaeaceae; genus Aquilaria; species Aquilaria sinensis. The sequence goes on along the minus strand of SMDT01000569.1, from coordinate 212,135 downwards.
TCTTCAAAAAAGGGATCAACGCAAACCTAGATAAGATTGAGGTCATCCTCACAATGCCCGTTCTTTAGAACAAAATGTATGTTTAAAAGCTAGCTAGAATGCTAATCGCACTTGGACGGTTTGTCTCACATTTAGGTGATTGATGTAAACACTTCTTTCAAATACTAAAAAAAAAGGTGATCTTTGAATGGATGGATGAATGTCATGATGCCTTCTAACAGATAAAAGACTACCTTCGACACCTTGCTACACTAAAACAGCTCAAGCTCAATTGGGCCTTCATGCTCTAGTTGGCTTTCACCAAAGGCTCAGTCAGTGTTGTACTTATTAGGGAGCATGGACTGGAACAATGGCTGATCTACTATGTCAGTTAGACCTTCTAGGAGGTAGAACCAAGATATCTTGTACTTCAAAAAGTAGTCCTAGCCCTTATTATGGCTTCTCAAAAACTATAATTGTACTTTCAGACACACCACGTAACTGTAAGAATAGAGTTATCCTTATGGAATATTCTACAAAAACTAGATAAGTCCAGTAGACTTGCTAAATGATCATTGAGTTGGGGAAATATGATATCCACTACGAGCCCCTGAAAGACAGTAAAAACATAGGCCACTGCATACTTTGTGGCTAAAATGACACCAATGGAAAAAAACTTAGGAGGAGCAGATCGAAGGAAAACTCTTTTAGGAAATGTACATCGACAGGGCTTTGGGACCTGAATACCAAGGAACAGTCATTGTACTTAAAGGTCCGCTCAACTTGGAAGCAACACTCAAAATTAAGTTTTATTTTCTCGTAACAAACAATGCCATAGAATATGAAGCCCTCATTCCAGGGCTATGGATTGCTGGTTGGGTGGGTCTATGATGTAATTAAATATACAGTGACTCACAGCTAATAATAAACCAAATTATGGGAATCGTAGGAGCAAAAAAGCCTACTTTTTATAAATACCTTAACATGGCAAAAGATATGATAAAAATGTTTGACTTCAAGAAGGTTCAAAAGATCCCGATGGCCCAGAATGCAAGAGCAGATGTCCTTTTAAAAGGATGAGAAGAGGTCGTAATAGAAGATATCACAGAACCCTTGATTCACTTAACATACTTTACGGTCCCTGAAGATGATTAGAACAAGCCAATCAAACTTTAACTCGAGGCGTGGGCACTAAGTAGAACCCCCGAGGAAAAAATGGGGATTAAGTCCAAGCAAGATAATTCTTCATCATTGGAGATGAATTATATAGACAAGAGTTCACTTTTCCTTTACAACGATACTTAACTCCGCGAGAAGGACAACACATTCTCTGAGAAATCCACCAAGGGGATTGTGGGGCACATATTAGTGTCAATTCTTTGGCCCATAAAGCCTTACTCCAAGGCCATTTTTGGCCAACAATCAAAGAGAATGCTAGGGAATTTATCCAGTGATGTTGTGACTATCAGCTTAACTTAAAAATAAAAAAGCAACCTTCATCCGATACCTCCCTGGCTACGGACCCCTGGCCATTTGCTATGTGGGGGTTAGATATGATTGGAGCACTTCCCATGGCTTCGGGACAAGTCAAGTACTGTATCATGGTAATAGATTACTTTACCAAGTGGGTAGAGGCAAAGCCTCTGGCCTCGATCACGGCCCCTCAGGTCATTAAATTCTTATGGAAAAACATTATCTATCCGTTTAAATGCTCACAGGCCATTGTTATTAACAATGTCAAGCAGTTTTATAACAAAAAAGTTGGTCAATTTGTAGAGAAAAAGGACACCTCCACCTATACTTTACACCCTCATGCCTTGCCCACAGTCTACTGGGCATGTGAAGGTAGCTAATAAGACCATCAAGGAAAGCCTAAAGAATAGATTATGTGAAGTTAATGGCAAATGGGTAGAGGAATTATCGAGTATTCTATAGGACTATAGAACAACGCCTTGTACGCCCATGGGAGAATCACTTTTTGAAATGGTCTAGGGAACTGAAGCCCTCATTCATGTGGAAATTTCTTACCTTACCTTGTGAACTTTGGCTTATGATCCCAATAAAAATGACAAAGTACTTGAAGAGATCCTTGATCTACTAAAAGAACTAATGGCAGACACAAGGGTCCTCGTGAGAGCTTTCAGACAGCAAACTGCTCTCACTCATGATCGAATGATGAAATCAAAGAATATACAAGTAGGAGGCCTAGCCCTTGTTAAGGTGAAACTAACTAAAAGGAACCTGGGACATAATGTACTAGGGTTGAATTGGGATGGACTTAACTTGCTCAGAAAAAAACTTAGAGAGAAAGAGAGAGAGAGAGAGAGAGAGAGAGAGAGAGAGAGAGAGTCAATAAATTGACCAGCTCAAAAGGGAGGAAGTTGCCCAAGAATTATCACTCAGATGATCTATCACCCTACTTTTCTTAATCACTAAATTATCACAAAGATGATTTATCATCTTACTTTGCATAAATCACATTATCACATGATGTATTTTGCTACATTTTGAATAAAATAAAGGTACTCTTCCTGAATGATTAGTATTTTTTCAAAATGAGGTAGTTAATTGGGAATCCTCAAAACTTAGGTCCTCGCTAAAAAGCTGATAAAGGCTTCCCACTACGAGGACTACTTAATCACTGCAAAAAGTATTCACAAACATAAGAGTGTAGATAAGACAGAGCCATTGAGAAAAATAAAATTTTCATTAAATTTAAAAATAATTAAAATTATAAAAGGAATGAAGGATTTTAAGGGGATTCAAAAAGGTAATTTGTTGCGAAGCCTCCTAAAACTCGTCAGGAAAAGGGCCATCATTAAGGTCCATCGTTGGTGAATCTTCATTGAAGGTAAAACTTCTAATTTTTCCTTCTTTCAGCCAAGACTCGTAACCCAAACCAAATCCTCACAAGCCAAGATGAAAAAGAGATCCAGGTTCGGATTAGCCCTTTCCACCTAAAAGTGGCAGTAAAGAAAGTCCCTTTTGAACTCTAAAAAGGTAGTCCTTTCAAGTCCCATTTCTGTCTTCTAAAGAAATGAGCAGAGCTCATTTACTTGAGTATTAGCTTTGATCTAAAAGCGTTGGTACTTTAAATGGCCTTTGTGTCTAAAAAAGTCAACTCACTTGATATGCTTTTTGAAGGGCATCATAGCTACAACTAAACTGGAGCTATCTTCGCCCAGAACAGTCCTCAAGCCCAAAATAGCATATTGATCCATTGGAAAAGTTTGTTCGATGGTGTCGATCTTTGACTTGGCCACCTTCAACAAGGCCACCAAATGATCGACCTTCTTACGGGCTTTAGCTTTCTTCTCCTGAGACTGTTTAAAAGCCTCATTTAGTTCTCCCACCTTCCCTTCGAGCTCTTTGATAAGGCCCTCCTTCGCCTCTTTAGCCTTTTTCTCCAACTTGAGGTCATTGGCAAGGGCACTCCTAGCACTATGCTCACTGCTCACGTCCTTCTGGCCACAATTTTTAGCAAACCCCTAAGTTGGGACTACAAGACCTTCTCACAGGCTGCCCATCCCCATGGCATAGGTAATGATGACTTGCTTCCAAAACCAAATTTGTTAGAGCTAACCAAGAAAAACACTTTAAACGCTGGGAAATCAACAAAAAGCATACCTGGAGAAAGCTACAGCTTATGTTCAGCAAGTGAGCACCTTCCGCTCGAGGAGGATGAGCAAAAAAGTACCGATCCCTGGAAGTCTTCAACCCCTCAAGGATACGGTGAATGATGTCATTTTGGTCATCGAAGATCAATTTGCCGATACCCACCACACATTGGGAGTCAAAAACTTGGTTAGACGCAACCTCCTTCAGTGCCAAATTTTTCTTCTGCATCTAACTTGGTGTAGGGATCAGATTACGTGGTTGAAAGTGCTCGTCCACTTTTAGTTTAGGTAGCGCCCTTCGAGCAGAAGGGGCCTTCTCAAGAACAACCTCTACTGGAACTTGAGCAAGGGGGATACAAATAAATAGGCGCTTCCTCTAACAGCCCTAAAACTGCTTTTTAACTTCTGGGACACCTCTCTAGCCACTTTATGCCTTAGAGACACACTCACAGCTTATGGCACCATGGTATAAAGGGGCCTAGATGACCTTGTATGTTTCTCTAAAGCCGTTGGATGAAAAGATCCACAATCGGAAAAAAATAACCTCAAGTCTATAAAATTAATGTAAAAAAATTTCCCTGACGATGCCCTATTGCTACCATAGTCACAAAGGACATTGCCTCCTCATGGGTCTATAAAGTGCGACCTTTTATGGACCAGCTGGCCTCTAGAAGACTTAAAAAATTCCACCACATCAACTGGTGGCTTGGACAAATGGGCCCCTGTCGCATGGGCCGTGCTGGTAGGGAGAATGTTAATCTTCCGAGCATTTGCCAAGGTGTCAGTAATGCGTTTGCTCCTATTCATGTACTCCTTTGCCCGATTGCTCATTTCAGAAAAAGATACAAAATAAAGATTAAACACCAAGCCCTCGTACAAGGAGAAAAAAAACACAATTATTCAAAACGTAACTCTTTGGGCTTGGTGGGGGGCCCCCACTAGGCCATGACATCGTCCTATAGGCTTCAACTAGCCTCCCATCCTAACCGTCCTCCCAGTTGCAAGGGTTCTTTATGCCTGAGTAGGTCCAGTGGGCCCTGCTAATTCCCACCCACTTGAGGGTGTTCTCATCAATCTCAATATAATGGATGAGAAATAACTCCATAAATTTGTTGTTCACTACCATTTCTTCCAACTAGCTAATTAGGTATAAGTATGAATGATGGCCCTTAGAGCCATCATATATTGGCAACGGCTCAACCAAGGTTTGTTGGGGTGTATTCAAAAACTTGCAGGGGAACCCCTAAGCTTGTTCCCTTAGTGTGAAAAAAAAAAGAGGTCCTTCCACCCTGCCTATGAGTCCTTGAAATACGCGAACGCAAAAGACTTGTTCCATCCACGGTTGATGCGGGCAATATGGAAGAAGCCAATGTCTTTATTTAAATCCACCATGTAAAACTAAAGAAAATCCTCTAGAAAAGGGTTACCCCCGCCAACTTCCACCAAACAATAAACCCATTGATGTGGGTAAACAAGCTAGGCATCAGTTGCAATGGCAGAATCTTGTAGTGCTCACATATCTACTCCACCAATGGACGGGAAGGCAAATGAAGCCTCACCTAGAGGTGGTCGGTGAAAATAGTGAGGACGTCTATTCTCTTGTTGCCACCTTCTAGGCCCCTGTTTTTTTAGTGCCTTATCATGGAAAATGGTGGCCACAACGTCATTAAGCCAGAAGTACCAGCGGAGATTCATTGCCAGGGCGCCCTTATTGTGTTATGTCACAACCCCCTTTAACACCTCCACATTGGGGAAAAATGGTGACCTTGATGAATCAACCCTAGATAGTGATTTTAGAGAATCCATCTTGAAAATCTGTTGTATAACATATCATGGTTGTTGCCAACACAATGGGGCAGCGGAGAAATGACCGATAAACCCAAAAACATCAAACTCAACCAGAAGTACCAAGAGAAAACAAAAGCGAAACAAAAGCCCCACTTTTGGCAAATAATAAAGGACAAGGATTCATTATCTGATTATGATGAAGAAAGGCGACCTTGGCAAAAAGAGGAGAATTCAAAAAAAAAAAGCTCCAGTACTGAGCAAACAGCAAGTAGGAAAGCACACAAAGTAGCAATAAAATAGCCAAATAGTGAAAAAAAAAATGAAGTGAAAACCCTCACAGTATATATAGAGAAACTTACGCTTGTTAAGTTTCCTCCCTGAAACTACTATGGTAATAATGGCTAAATTTTCACCCATTAGTGGAAGGACACATGGCCACGACAAGTCGTTGAAGCCATCATGCTAGGTCACTTCCCTAAGACGCATTTAATAGGCATGACTTCACCTCCTCCCCAACTGATGCACTCACCACGTGCCAAAGCTGCATAGGCATGATGAAAGAAAGAGATCAAATGGTGATGTTTTCTCAGTTTCCTTAAGAAGAAGAAGGGGCATCACACCATCCCTACGAAATGACATCATTTGCATCGTATCATCTTTACAACAGAAATGAGGGTTCGCACCCCACTCCCGAGCAGGCATACACATCCCTTCTAGAAAACAACGACGTCCAAGAAAATGCAGGACCCACAGCCCACATTTTTCAATGGGGTTGACCTATTGGTGGGAAATAGGTCCAAATCTAAAGCCCAAAGTTAATAAAGATCTCCTACTGGGGGCCCAAATAGACTTACAAGGCAACTCTACCCTGGATGAAAACAGTATCACATAATTACAGAATAAGCTACGGGATTCCTATCCCAGAACAAATTCCTCAAAGCTCCCCCAACTATATAAACTCTTGCGATCACTAATCTCATGGTACAATGTTCTGACTCTCTTCTCTCTCTCTCTCTCTCTCTCTCTCTCTCTCTCTCTCTTTGCGATTCATCGTCGAAAGTCTAACTTCAGCATCGAAGGGTTTTCTTCATGGACACATCCCGGAACCCTGACGCTGGCTTTATGTGCAGGTCGCCAGTCTATAATTCGCCAAGCTTTTGTGCCAGGCCCACACAATCCCATTAATTATCACATCTATATATCAATTTTATCAAATGTCCTTTCATCTACTGGTCCACTAATTTATGAAAGCCGTAATACGCATTTATCAATTTTAACATGTGTGATGGGTATTTTCCTTCTAAGATAAAATTAAAGGAGTCATTACAATTCTAAAATCTCAATCCATCTATAGAATCTTGACACTAATTGAAATTCTAAAATCAATGTATATTTACTTAATTGGGGCTGAGTGGATAATTATGATGATTAATTAAGGAGAAAGATAAAAGAAAGTTGGAGATGAGTTCGTAGGAGCAACTGCAAGTGGATCCAGACTATGCCATCAGAAAGTAACAAGACTTCAATTATCAATGGCAACTCACCCAATGGGAAAAGAAAGCATTTTCCTTCACTTATGGATTTACATCGATACCCTTTGATCATGCAACATTCACAGAACAAACACTGAGAATTCAGCCGCTCTATCTAATAATGTTATGTTTATCTGTTTGTCTTCGATTCTCATAGCTGTGAGCGGCAGGCAAGTTCTCTCCTAAACATAAATTAAATCCGACCACGCGTAAATTTAATATAGTTCGGCCATTCAGTTCCTTATATCATCTTTTTTAAAGCCCCGTGAAGAAAATGGCAGGAGTTGATTTGGGTGCATGAGAGGGGGTAAAATGGTCATCTGTGGGGAACAGAGGCACAAATAATGGGCTTTGAGTTTGAGCTACTTTTGATAGTGGAAACTCGTAAAAAAGAAAAGGTGAAGGGAGGGCTGTGCTGCTGTGGATAACAGAGCGACGACGTGATTGTGAGGTGATTGATTTAATTACTAAGTTTTCTGCGTCGCACCACTTCTGACTTTAGCTTTGCACTAGCCTTTTGCTTTAGACCTATCAATTGAGCTTTGAGCTGTGGCTATTTAATCCCCTCTTTGCCGATACCCATCTTCCCTTCTAGCTCTTAACTGAGCTCATTACATAACTAACAAGCCGTACCCTTCGGTCTCAACTGAAGGGTCATGGCAAATGCTCCTCGAAAATGAGAAACAGGGGCTGGAGAGAGAGAGAGAGAGAGAGAGAGAGAGATTCCTCAGTCTCCAACAAAACTAAACATCAGTTTGCCTGCACTTGGTCACTGCCTCAGTTGCCCCTGAAAGCTCCGTGGAGAGGAACCAGAGGGCGAGTTTGGCTGGGGTTTTGCCCAATGGCTGGCACACCGGCAAGTCACACAACGGCGAGGGGCTCTCCATGAGCCTTGTAATGCTATAAACGCTCTTTGTTAGTCTTTCCTTTATTTGCCTTCAGTTGCTATTGTATCTGCTTGCAAAATGTTGCAACAATAATTCACACTACGTTTGTGTTTGAGTCGTCTTTTTGCTTACCAAAACACAAGCTTCTGCTTTATTCATAACTCGAAAACTCTGATTTACATGGATCAACAACTCTATCTACGCCGGCCATCACATCACTAACTCAAACTAAAACCCAAAAAGAACCCAATCTTCAATTTACAAAAACAAATGTTACCATTTAGTTCTTCTGTGGATGCTTAGTTTCTCCAATCCCCCTTTCTAGACTTCAAGAGTGATGCATACAGCAACTCATTCCAAGTGTCAGGCACTCCAGGCAAGCACCAGTGACTGCAATCTTGAGATCCTTCTGCAGCGGCCCTTTCTTCTGCTGTACGGTACTGTTTCCTATAAATGGATGGATGTGCATCTTTCCTGTAGTCTGTAAGCCTGCTTACATTCAGATATGTAATTGGAGTTTTCATCTGTCGGATCACATGCTCCAGAACTCTCATCTTGGAAGGGTAGTTTGTCAAGTGTGTTCCATTGGCTATTGGCTCAGTTTCCCGGTGGCATTGTCCTCCGGAATTCCATTGGCCTCCCCTGCAACCACATCCTATTTCAATCTAAACATGGTAATACCAACAATGTTGCAAAAGTCAATTGATTGTGGAGTAATGTTATCAAGTCCACGATGTTCTCATGCTCTATGGCCGAGCTTGGAAGGCAAAAACCAATTTTCTTTTCTCTATATAAGATTACTTCTCATGTGCATTTTCCCTAATCAGATATAACTTGGGCACAAATATAATGCTGAACAATTTCCACCAGCTAAATATGAAGTCCGAAGAAGCCAATCCAGTGAACGCTTTCATACCACACAATGAACTCTTGATCAGAAATGGCCTTATGATCAGCCCAACAAAGAGGACTGATTAGTAAGTAATTTGTCTGAAACAGGATCAAGACCAACTTTTACTCACTTTTACAAACTCATCTTCATCCATGCTAAAAATACCTTTCCTGATACCTCTCAAGCTACATAGATTCCACTTAGGACCGCAGGCACTCAAAAGTCAAAACTGCACTACTCAGTCCAAGGTAAAAAAGTGTTTCTGATACACATGCATAATCCCACACTTGGGAAAATCATATAAAGTTGGCTTCTTCCTCCTAGATATCTACATAGGCTAAGATGTCGGTTGTAGCAAAGAGTAACCTAAGGTGTACAAAATTGAGTTGTTAGTATGCGAGTAGAGAAGATTGGCAGACTCCAATAAATATACATGTAAACAATACTTTATTGGTCAGGTCTTTGTGTGTGTGTGTGAGCATAGAAAAGAAAACACTACCAGAAATGAGTTACTGAATATCCTCTAAAGAAAACTTGAGTCCTGCTGCTATCAACATTGTTGTCTATCCACCTGGCCCAGGTGGTGAGTGCCTTTCTATATGCTTTAAGCGCTTTCAGTCTTGGGTAAACGTGATTGCCTTCTTGATAATAGTCTTCTCTGCAAGATAAGAAGGGTTCAAATCACTGAAATCCATAACATCCTACTTTTCCAGAATAGTATCCAAGCCAATTGAGAATGCCAACTCTTGTTTCAGATGAACTCACCCTCTTGAAGTTTTCTCATGCGTCCACCAATGACCGGTATTGAATACCATGATTTCGGCATCACGATACATCAAAGTTGTCTTATCCATCAAATCCAATCTCAATGTCTCAATCAATCCATTATTGCGCTTAAATGATGACGGTCTAACAAGAAATGGGGCAGCAACAAAATCCACTGAGCAATTATAATCCTACAAGACATCTAATGGGTTACCAATTGAGAGGCATGGAAAACTAAAGACAAAAGAGGCTACATATTAAGACTTGCCTCGAATCTGAAAGCATAGAAACCCTTCTTTTTGAAATCACTCCGTCCTGATATCTCATAAACCCTCTTCTTGTTTCTAATGCTACGACGAAGGATACAAACCATAGACTCCCACATATTCCTATTGAGTGAATCTCCAACGAAAACCAGCCTCTTTCCTCTCAGTCGCAGTAGAAAATCAGCTGCATTTAGCCTAAGAAGACGGCAGTGATCAATGAGACCATAAGAATTGATGTTCATAGTTTCAATTAAGATGTGCAAATCTCCACCCAAAGGCTACAACATTCAAAAAGTAGCAAAACGTTTAAATTTGAACATATCTACGTAAGTTAAAAGAATTGATCATGAATATGTTAGAGAGAGTTTATTATCAGACTACTCATTCAGGTCCGGCAGATAGAATTTGGCTAAAAATGGCTCCAACATTTCAATTCAGGAACAAGCCAGCTGGATAAATGATCCAGGCAAAGCTACTTTTGTGGTGACTTTAAACGCTTCTGTAGGGTACAAAATAGGAAAGAAAAGAACTAAAGCCTACGAAAGAAGGAAAAATGAAGCAATAACCTTGGTAAATCACAGCCATTTGGCTGCCATTTCCAGTAGAGATAAGCATCATCCGGCCTTCCATTGCGCTGGCAATCAAAATCCTTATCGACATAAGGACACGAGCCTGCACGATAATAAGGCCTGGCCCTGGAATGACGCCTCACCCACTTCCCACTAAACAAATCACAATCTTCGCAAGACCTCAGAGAGTTATTAGCTGCTTTCTTTTCCGAAGAAGAATTTCCTTGATCATTCACCTCCATTGCCTTTTCTTCCTCTATTTGGAGAACCAGAACCTTCTGGTCACCATCAGAAACTCTTTTAGCTTCCTCAGTGTTCGACGAATTGCCCCCAACAATGGCTTCAGGTGAACGATGCAAGCTTCCAATAATGTCCGTCCGAGAGAGATTCACATTCCCCCGAAGGGTCTTATTTGGGGCCAATCCATTGGCTTCATGGTTGTTCTTCCAAGTCCATCCTCCACCCTCAACACTGCTTAAACTCTCATCCCTAACCTTATATTGGAAGCCTTCCACATGGGTACCGGCCGAAAGATTCACATTGCTGTGATCTTCAGCGAAGCCTTCCGTTTTGGAAGCTTTTGGTTCCTCAGCTCCGTACCCAACTCTGGTGACATTACCTATGCCGTAAAATCCTGGAAACACAGAGCTCATAGTCACAGCAGGAGAATGGAAAGAGCTGTGGAGAAGAAGAGCTGTAAGTACAAGAAGAGAGACGACCACCACCAGAGAGAGCCGAGAAAAAACTTTGCGCCTCGGCGACACGAGTTGCTCCGAGAGTACATTCTTGGTCAAATCCATAGCAGTCGGGAAGTAAGGCGATGAAAGAGAGAGATGTAGCGAGAAGACATTGACAAGAGGCGGAGGAATTTCTAAGGAACCTGAAAGAGAAGGGGTGAAGCGGTGTGTTTCGAGTATGGCCGAGGCACCTGAGAGGAGTGATGGTGAAGCAGAGGGGAGGGGACAGTGACGGAGAAAAGCGATTTCTGCAGAGAGAAGGAATTAAAGGGAGGGAACTGCAATCCCGTCAAGTTACCTAATTGCCCTTACTCACTCCCGACTGTGGATGGATTGGAGAGATTGTAAATTGCACTTCAGTGAGTCCCATTTTTGTCCAATCAAATTAACGCCGAGTTCAAACGCGTAATATTTTTTACATCTCCATGGTTCAATTGTAAGAAACAAGCAGTAGGCAAGTTCAGACTTGAGGAATTGCAATGGCAGGTTAATTGTAAAACGAAAATTGTTAAGACAGGTTCAAGTAGCTGACGCATGACGCGTGGCAGCGTCCGTTACAAACAGCAGGAAAAGTGAGGGGTAGGCACGTGGTTCACCTCATGGCGGGAACACGACACGTGCACCGCCGCCTCGAGTGCGTTTAAGAGATCACACGTGTCTGACCTGAACGACTGCTCCGTTGGCTCCACCGTCGTGTGACCGAAGCAAAGTACTTCCCTAAGATACCAACTCCACCCTCAAACTTAGGCGAGTCTAACGATTAAGACCTCTGCTATTGATTCAATCTGATTTAATTACAAAACCACATCTACTTCTCTGCCCGCCAACCGACCAAGGCACTATTTTTTTAGTTGAGGAGGAGATGCCGTTGGCTGATCTCAGATTTGCATGCTTTAGGGAGACCCTGCCCAGCTGGAGGTGAAAGTGGAGGAAGAAATGGTCTTCGAATTACCATGGGAATGCACCCAAAGGCACCAACGATGGCAGTTTTAATTGGCTGGCTGCACTGCAAATTAACGACTCTGAGGCGTAAATTGCACCACTTGCAAGCTCAAGGTGTGAATCAGACGGGCTCATAATATGTAGGAGTAGAATAAAATTTCCAATTTGCTTAACGTTGAGGGTCAATTTGGCACTTAGATCTTACTACATGTTGCTTCAATGAGAGACACAGCAAAATGGGAGGGAGAATGGACAACTACATTTCATATTTCTAAGAGACTATCAAAATTCACTTTTCACATAAGCTCAATCAACTTAACTACCTTGTACCAGTAAAGAAGAAGCTTAGAGCTGTCCTTACTTTTCCCTTTCGCTTTTTTACAGATGAATTACAGCCATTCAACACTTGTCCAGTATCAACATCAATCACATAGTCCTAGAGCCGTTGTTACCTAGGACCAGAAAGCTCCATTGCTTCTACAACAAGTGAGGATTCTTCTATGTAATCTGAGTATCTTTGAGGGGGAGGGGTCTCAAACGTTCGGTATCTCGGCATATCATTCTTCAACGATGCCTCCCATTTCTCTGCTAAACCATCTCCTTCCAACATCCTCAACACTTCTGACATTTTCGGCCGGTGAGAAGGGTTGAATTGGGTGCACAAGAGGGCGACTTGAATCATTTCTTCTAACTCAACCCTATCAAAGTTCCCTCTCAAATCCTTGTCCACCAATAGGTTCAGTTTGCCCTCCTTGTGCAGCTTCTTCACCTGCAGATGTTGGGATCTCACGAAGTAAGCAAATTTAAAGCACATATACAACTATCATGGTACAGCAGAAGATCATTTCAGTGATTTCCAATTATCAGATTGCATGTGAAAGTGGAAACGAGAGAGGGAGTACCCAATCCAGCATTACACCCTTCTGGCTCGCTGCTTTTCCAAATTCCACAGCCTTCTGTCCTGTAATTAGCTCAAGAAGCAGGATACCAAACCCAAATACATCAGTCTTTTCAGATGACTGACCAGTTGACAAGTACTCAGGAGCAATGTGACCAACTGTACCACGAACTGCTGTGGTAACATGTGAATCTCTGTGATCCAAAAGCTTTGCCAACCCAAAATCCCCAACAACTGCCTCAAAATCTTCATCCAGCAAGATATTGGCTGCTTTAACATCCCGGTGGATGATTTTTGGATCACACTGCTCATGCAGATAGACAAGTCCCCTAGCTGTACCCAAGGCTATTCCCTTTCTTCTTGTCCAGTCCAAAGCTGGTCGGCCATGGATTTGATCTGTGGCAGGGAAAAAAACGCATAAGAATGCCATCATTGGCCAGAAGCTTGATGCTTGGAAGGTTTGCAGCTTGGCGCTCTCTTACTTGTCAAGCACAGATAAAAAAACCATTCACATTAAAACTTTTAAGTTCTGGAAATAGAATCACTCTCTTAGAACATCATATGAAAAAAAAATATATATACATCTGCTGAAAATTTGAAAATAACTCAAACGAAGGAACCAGTATCTATCATGCAAACCTATGGTCTGCTCATGGAGCTTCAGATTTCAGGGATGGTGAAAGCAATTATGAGTAAAATGTCCATTCTGGTTCAGCGGCATATAGTTCAATGAAAAACAGATGTAAAGTTCTCGAACATCATAGTGTCAATAAAGTTGGGGTCAATGGCAAGAGCTTATAATGCTAATCAACTCCCAAAGCGAAAAGCAGCTTCAAAATCAACCAGGGGAATTTTGACGCTTTTCACTCTAAAGATCAACAAATTCGGCTCTGAAGTAGGAAATGACTTTGGCCAATAGATTGAATGGTGTTGTATTGCAAACTCAATAACTTGGGCAGGCTGGATCCAATGAGTTGACAGTTATTCCTAGGGTGTCCAGTAGATGGTCTCTCTTAGATTTGCATGAATAGCCACTAGAAAACCAAGGTGAGCAGAGCACTGCTAATGCAAGACATAGACCAATGCAGGCATTCCAGTTCATGATAGTACTATTACAGTTAGCATACCTCGAAGTTTTGATGCTACGCTTCCATTTGGCATATAAGGATAAACAAGGATCCGTTCATTCTCAGTTGAACAGAAACCAGAAAGCCTAAGAAGATTGCGATGCACAGCTAAACTTATCGTCTCTACTTCTGTTTGAAACTGGATTTCACCTCCAGCTATGTTATAGTCCTTCAGCCTTTTAACAGCCACCAGAGTACCATCACTCAAGCATCCTTTGTACACAATTCCAAATCCACCTCTCCCAAGTATATTTTTTGAATTGAAATGGTCAGTTGCAGCCCTAAGCTCCTTAAAGGTGTACCTTTTGAGATGGCCTAAACATAACTCTGGATCATATTGATCTGCCACAAAACGCACAAGACATTAGATCTTATAGATAAAAAGGAAGTTAAAATGATAACCTAAATGCCCGTTACATAATACATCATAATTCTTATGTTGTTAATTCCATCCCTTGAGTACCAAGACATAACAGTGCAAGAATCTGATCATATAGAACCCTGGGGAGATTACGGCAATTTATAGAATGTACAAATGAAGATGGATTGGCATTTAACAACTCTGAATATCAACAGTTTGCATTGGTTCAAAACCATAATTCATCAAATTGATGAAATGTGTCTTTTCCAATTAACTTGCATCACTTGTTGAGGTACCTGAAACAAATAGAAAAGGCGTTTCGGGAAAAAAATATAAATTTTACCATTGACATCAAAGAAAATCTGTTGGTTGTGTCTGTATCTCAACCAGACAAGCAAGCCAATGATAAGTATAACACTAAATGCAGCACCAAAACTTGCACCAAATGCAACAGCTATACGATGACTTTTTGTTCCAGTGGCTGATTGACCTGATAGATCAGAGGACATATTGAACAAAAGAATCAGCATAATATTATCTGGAAAAATATGCAGGCAAATAAACTAAAGATCATTTGTAGAGACCTTTCAGACCACCTGGTGGGAGTGAAAGAGGCTCGGGGAAGACTGCAGAACAATTTTGGGCCTCAGGTCCACAAATCAACGGGTTTCCTATAACTCTGATTACATAAGAATAACACTAAATTCAATGATCACCTGAACTATTTATACCTGCGCTAATAACTAGCAGATAAAAGAAAGATCAGGATGGATTACTTGAATGTTCTTGCTGATATTCTTGGGGGAGAACCACTTAAGTTATTGTATGAAAGGTCCCTGCATCAGGTTTTTGCACTTGAAGGTGAATATATATTAAAAGAGTACTGAAAACATCAAAGGAAGGCAGAAGGAATATCAAATGAAATAGCAAAGAGCATAATACTTTAGACACATACACGAGTGTGAGACCATCAATGTTTGACAAAGACTCAGGGATTGATCCAGTGAGGCTGTTGTTGTTTAACCGTCTGACTTGCCCACAAATTGAAGTACACCATAAAAAAGACAGGATGAGTTCCACAGATGCTTGACAAAGACAGATATCAAATGCAATACAACACCCGGAAAGTATAAGAGTTCATAACGCTTACAAATAATTAAGGTTTTTGAGGTCTCCCACAGAGGAAGGTATTTCGCCACTAAAAGTATTGTTGGAGAGATCCAGCGTCTGCAGTTTCTCCAACTTCCCAATGGTAGCTGGAATGGGGCCTGAAATAGCATTGTTTTGAAGCAATCTGCAGTTACGAATAAGAGTTAGCTCGAAAACCCGACAAAGTGTGAATTAATGGCTTCCAGAAATTACTCACAGACACAGTAACATACACTGATAGCAAGTTTGTGAGATTCCCAATGGATGGAGATAGGGTCCCGGATAAACTCTGACTTGGAAGACCCCTGTGATAAAAACAGAAGACCTGGCTCAAGAGACAATTCTCCAGCCAAAGCTGACGGGCTAAGGTAGCTAAAAACGTTAACTGTATACAACAAAATTTCCGGCAAATGAAATGAAAGAGAACAGAAGACTTACAGAGCAGAAACATAGCCATCTTGAGAGCAAGTAATCATCCTCCAGCTACAAGGATCAACAGAATTGAT
Organism: Aquilaria sinensis; assembly: GCA_005392925.1. Lineage (NCBI taxonomy): Eukaryota > Viridiplantae > Streptophyta > Magnoliopsida > Malvales > Thymelaeaceae > Aquilaria > Aquilaria sinensis. The sequence goes on along the minus strand of SMDT01000569.1, from coordinate 196,120 downwards.
GTCCCAATTCTCCAAAACATTGTACGGGTCCCGTAGATTTATTTTTATGGCCATCAAAGCAACCACTGCGTATAAATTGTCAAAAGTGAGGAAATATGACAGAGATCGTGCAAGTGCAACTGGAAAGTCTTGTAACTGAAAACAATTTAGCAGTAGTAAATAAGACAGGCAATTTCTATCAAACAAAATAAATAAATAAATAAGACTAGACAACTGTAAGTCTGAAACTAGCTTTTAAGCCAAAACCACCCTGAAAATTGAACAATAATGAGCTACGGAAATAGTTTTGCAGGTTGTCGCAGCATTAAATTGGAAACAAACAAACGAAATGAAGTTCAATTCGAATCAACTAAAAAAAATGCTTTTTCTGCAGTCGAAATATTTATATATCGTACTCTATGAAGATAACCAGATCAAAAACAGAAAGAAGAAAGAAAGACGGGGAAAAAGTTTAATTTTATTGGTAACGGACACAGACAAGGAGTAGGAGAAACTAACCTTCATAGTTTATGCCAGTGGGAGAAAGTGTAGCAGAAGAAATCCCCAGAAACGCCAACAAAAGTAATTCAATCTTAACCATCATGAAGCTCCTTCCTTCCATATCACTGTATTCTATTTTCTCTCTGTGTTCATTCAAGTACTCAACTTTACCTTCTCTACGAGACCTGTACCTTCTCATCGACGCTACAATGAGCAGCCATTGTCAAACGAAGCCAACTCTATCTTTGCCTTATCCAGCACAAGTGTGAAGTGTTTCTAACAGAATCAGAAGGGCTACAAACAATAGACCCACCAATTCTTTATAGGTAATACCTTTTGCTGCTTCCTTTTTGAACCCTCCACTTCGGGGCAGAACCCAGATCAGCCAGTTGCCAAGACCACTGTTTTCAAAGAGATCCAGCTGAGAAAGATGAATATGGGAAGAATGGGCAGCATATGAGCTAGGAGAAGGCGCAAAAAAAAGAGAATTTTCTCGAGCAACAACTACCGATTTTCAGGTCCTGAAATTCTGAGAACCTAGAGATCTGGGATTTTCAAGTTGTTTTATTTCTATATATTTGGTCGATCCCCACAAATTCCCTGCGGGTTTATTGTTGGTTCCTAGCTCTGCTCTGCTCTTCACTAGTGATTCCACTACCATTATCTCTTCATACACACTCTTTCTTTCCTTTTTCTAATCTTCGGAGGCAGGAACAAAATAAAGATCAACGAAAGAAAGAACCAAACCAGCAAAAGCCAGGGCAAAATGCCAAAAGACACAGATACAGATGCAGACACCGTAGCAAAAATTACTGTGCTTTCCAGAACAAGACAATAAAAGGAAAAGAAAAAAACAGTTCAGAAAAAAAATATTGGAAAAAATCAATTTTCTTGATGTTTGGTAAAAATTGTGTGATTGGACTGAGGCAATGTGTGAGAGTGGTATGGATCAGGAGAGAAGAATGGGATGTGTAGGAGCAACAGAAAGAAAGAAATTTTGCAGGAGAAAGGCTTTTTTGACAGGTCACGTGCTTGGATTGTCTCTTGGCGTTTGTTGGCTTGTTTGCTTTTCCCCTCCATTTCTTTAGTCCATTAAAATAATTCCTCCTCTGTCAAAAGCTTTTGCGGTCTGGCCCACCCGCTAACATGCGCCCCTTGCTTAACTTTTGAAATGATGCCTTAACGGGAGTAAAGCCACCATTGGTCCCAAACCTTTAGTTGCGGTTGCAAATGGATCGGTCCCAAACCTTTAGTTGCGGTTGCAAATGGATCCTCAATTTATATTTCACTATAAATTGGTCTCAAATCTTTATAACTCATTACATATTAATCCCTTGTTCTATATAAGACTGATTTAGCACATAAACTGATTTAGCACATAAACCTGACTAACAAAGAAAAAACTTATAGTTTAGAATAGTCTATTAACATTTGAAAAATTGTGGTACTAGTTAAATTTATTCAAAGACGGTTACCGAACAACTTGAGTTCAGTAACTCTTACTAACTATCTAATATCAACTTCTTAAATTATGATTTAAACTGTTCGGTAATATATTCCTATAAATTTAAACTTATTATAATTTTTTTAATAATTAGCAGAGACTTTAAATTATCATTTATTTTTTTTGTAAATCTACTTTTTGTACCTGTCTAGAACTAGGAACCAATATGTAACAAATGAGAATAGCTTGGAACCAATTAACAATGAAGTGGCGGTTGGGTACCAATTTACAATGATAATTAAAAATTTGAGACAATAGTGCTATTTACCCCTTTAAGGAATCCACTTCTCATCCCCTACCACTCAATAGTATTACTATTACGTTCAACCTAAGCCACTCCTTAAGAAAACAAAACATTGTTTATTTTCTTTCCAACTAAAGCTATTATTCCTTCTAAAATATTTGTAACTTCTTTATGTTTTTTTATTTGTAACTTCTTTATGTTTTTTTTAATTTGAAAACATTTATTATTTTTTTCTAGCAAAATTTTCATAAATATAAATATATTAACCTTTAATTAACATTTTATTTTAGAGCCAGGGAGTTTATTTTGAAAATAGTCATTAACCTTTAATTTAGAAATCAACTTAATTTAAAGTGAAATCTTATTTAAAGTTTTTACATTTTTTTTTTCCCTAAAATCAATTTCATTTGAAAACCAATATTATATAGGCATAATAATTCATTTAAAATATAATTTTTATAATCTTATTAAATTTTTATAAAATTTTCTTTTTTAATGCCTAAAAAAAATAAAAATTTATAAAAATTTAATAATATCATAAAAAATTACTTTCAAATAGATTATTATATTTACATAATATTAAATTTTAAATAAAATTGATTTTGAGTAAAAAAAGATAAAAAAAATAAAATAAAATATTTTGGGTTAAGTTGATTTAAGTTAAAATGAATTGGCTCTTAGTTTTTAGCCAATTAGCTATTATGTTTTCATGTTAAAATATATTAAAATTGTTTTATTTTAGTCACTCACAAATTTTTGAGATTTTAATTTAAAATATTTAGTAACTATCTTCTAGTAAATTTAAATTATATAATAATTTTACAACAGTTAATTAATAGTCTTTTATTCCTAAATAGAATAATTGTGATTTATAAAGAGGGAAATTTGGTTATTTGGAATATTTATTAACTATTAAATTTTATTATATAAATTAGATTGACTAAAAGCCAGTTATTAAATAGTTTAAATTACTTCTAAAATGTTGTATCTAGCAGTTACTTTAAGTTGATAAATTTCATCCAATGAAAGATCAAAGTGAAATATTGTTAATATATTTATTACCAAAATGAAACATTTTTAATAGTTTTTTAACAAAAAAATGGAACAGGCAATACAATAGGTTAGAAAATGATAACTAAAACTTAATGAGTATCCATGGAATTTACCTTTTTTTTCTAATTATGCATAGTTTCTTATATATATTGTTATATAACATTAATAATATTTACATAAAGTTAAAAAGGAAAAAATATTTTACTCGTCTATACTATGCAGACTAATTGGATACATAGAGAAACTAGAGAATCTTTTTGCTTAATGTTGAAAACTTACGTTATTCCATCCAAATAAACAAAAGGCCGGTTGGACGAGTTTCGCTGAGGGTGCATGAAACACCAACTAATGCCCAATATTAATTGTTTCTCGTATTTAACCCGATTAAGTGCAACCACTACTGATTATTGCATGCGTAGTAGCTGAGCCTGAATTTCAGTCGAAAACTTAATTACAAAAGACAAACTTGGGCGTGTATCTCTTTTTTTCTCTAATTAGGCCTAAGCACTGGAGGTTGATCCAACCCATCCCTCATCTAATGAGCTTGACTTCCACTTCACACGTACCATATGGTGGGTTGAATAATTTGTAAACCTAACAAATTAGGTCGAGGTTCTTGAACCCCTCCCTTGACAATTTCCTTTAATTTGTTTATCCAACCAAATATTTCTTATATTGTCATGAAGCGATTTTCTTTGTTTTGATTTTTTTTAAAAAAAAAATTAAGTGGTCTAGTGAGCCGAGTCTTTAGAGATTCACCATATAAAATTACTCTTATATATATCATTTATTACTTAGTTGTTAAAATCTGTGGTATATATCCATTGAAATGATGGTTATCATTTTAATTATTCAAATAAACATGTCAAGTATCTCATAATTATTTTCTCAATTTTCCCTTTCTTAAGTCAATCAACAATTTTAAAAAAATGCTGGTTTCATTTATTGCATAATCTCTATTACAGATGCATGTTCATAGAAAAATCTGTAGTAATTCATATATACAGTTTCAGGTGAAGTCATACTAGAAAAGATAGTTGTGCATACAAATTGATATTTTACTTTTGTGCGTTGCAATCACTATATTCATACCAACACACGTAGTTAGTATTAGAGATAATCGTTCATATTAATTGGTGATTTTGTAGATAGATATTCATGTAAGTAAATATATATAGTTAGCAATTCAAATTGACCATACAACCTCCCACTAGCTCAGTACTGGTCGGTTGATTTTTTTGTGGGGTTGGTTTATGAGGGAGTGAAAAAGAAACAAAGCAAAGAGCATGCTGTGCATTTTGCCGAGATCAGATTCCTAATTGAAGAGATTTCTTTTTTCCAATTTTCTCGTTCCTTCACTATATATGTTAATCCGATTTCACGACAATTGAATGGGTGATATGAAATATTGTAAATATCTTAACTTTAAATGAACATGATGGTTGTATACCATATATTCTAAGATTCAGTCTCATCATATATACACACACACGTCTTTGCTTCTTGGAGGATTGAGTTTTAATGGTGTATAACTTTAGCAACGACAATGAAAATACAAAAATAACATATCACTTGTTAAATATATATCTCACAAGTGCAGACTTTTCTTTTTGTCCAATAATTAAAGCGTCACTTATTCAGACTATATCAGCTCATGTTGATAAATGCACAAATATCTTATTCTATATTGATAAGAAGTACTTACAAAGTGCTTATATATATGATGATGGCTTCTTGGTATATTAGCTTAAATATTTTAGATGATTTTTTTTTATTTTTATGCAATGTCATTCGCATTAACTATATTTCTACTTCGGGAACATAGAACCAATGAACATGATGGCGCTAGGCTCAACTGTAGACATTACATAGTTTTCAATTTTATGATATTTTAAAGTGAATATCATAGACATGGATCTGGTATCTAAGCTAACAACCTAATAGAGATAGATCAACAAAATAAATAGAAAACTAAACTAATCAATCAACAAACCAATACTCTATTGGACTAACGAACAATTCAAGCATAAATATCAATGATGGCTCAAACAGACAAAAAAAAACAAGGAAACCATCATCATATCTATTATTTAGAAACGCCTCACTACCTATGTATAGCCGTTTTTCACATTCTGCTTGATCCACTAATAATAAAATAGATCACCTGAATTTGTTCACCGTAGATGATCAAATGAATTAGACTATACTCTTGCTAATTCTAGTAAAAGAGCTCTGTTGAAACTGAGGAGGAAAACACCGACAAACAAAATGAAGGTGATTGATCAAGTAGATTAATGATAATAGATCAATTGGCCACACTTGAATTAGTATCCAAATCTAGTCGAAGATAAGAAAAATAGAGGATAAAAGTGACGCACACAAAAGAGGAGAATAGTGCAGCTAGGCTTTTTAGTACAATACTCTCCCCCCCCCCCCCCCCCCCCCCCCCTCTCTCTATCCTCCCCATGATATATAGAAGGCAAGTTTGGAGATGTAAATGAAAATAAAAAGATAAAAACATCGGAAGGATGAGAATTGACAAAAATTTCTCAATAGTAAAACACACGGTTGGCCCCCTTTAATTTTACTAATCAAGTGAGACAATACTTTTGAGTGTGAATTAGTACAACTTAGTCCGTAAAAATTGATGAATGCACAAGTTAGTCCCTTATGTACAAAAAAGTATGTTGTTCTCTATTTTGTTTTTTTGCGTATGTAGAATGGGCTTGGAATCGAGTTGTGTTGATATGAAGAGCTCCTTGTTTTTTGCTCTTCTTTAGCACCCTCGCCTCTAGTGACATTATCGTCGACTTACTTTCTCTTTCTAGAACCCCACCCTTTTTGGTGGCTCATACCTACAAGATTCTAAAAATTAAAAGCTTTTTCTCCTACATTAATTTTATCATGGTTATGCATGACTTGTCTTTGTTTCTTCCTTAACTTCTCACCACAATCCGCATATGAACAAAAGCCCAATCTCCAAATCGATTCTTGATGCGAAAAGAAGAAAGAACAGTAAAATCAGTAAATATTAATAAAATAAATATATATATCCCTTTTATTTCTTTCCCATTTTATCTTATAAGTACACCAAGAACCTAATTTCCAATTCCCTTAATCAATTTCTAATGCAAAGAAAAAAAGAACTATAGAACTAGAAATTTTAAGCCAAATAGAGATGACATGTAGAGGCAAGGTTATCACCGCTTGTCAAATTGATGGAGAAGAAACTGTGGGACTTAATCATCATGATTTTTTAGGATGCATTGTTGCTCACCACCTTTTTTTCTTATAGTTGTTGGTGTTGGTGGCATAAGAGTTGCACCACAGCATACCACGTCGAAGATTTAATGACAAAATGAGTTTGTGGGAAAACAGTGTTCTATAGTAGGGCTTGGAAGTGGTAACTAGTGATGGAATATGGATGGCTTAAGAAAAGGAGATCCAATGTTAGTTTGATGAGTGTGGATACTAATCTTTCTAGGTAGTTGAAAGAAACTAAGTGTCGGGATTTTTTTGGTTCAACCAAATGAAGCACGGAGGTCTGTTTGATTATGAACAAGAACTTTCGAAGTTTTAGGTTATTCACTATGTGACCCAAATTACATGGTTGATTCCTAACCCTGGACTGTTGTTTGTTCACACACTTGACCAGCAACATCCCATCAACTCATTTAACTCACTTTGGTTTTATGTCAAACAAGGAACTAGCTTATATAATTTTTGGAAGTTTGAGGACTAAGTTGTTATAAGTAAAAGTTGAAGGAGTAACATGTACAAGTTGTAAAAATTGAGGACCAACCAAGAATGAAGCCAATTTTAATTGTCTCGAGATAAATTGATTAATGTTACATTTATTAAAAAAATTGTAGGAAAACTTTACTGCACGGTTAAAAAAATATGGAAGATTTACTGATTTTTTTTATATACAATTAATTATCATCATATTAAATTCAGGGAAAGTTAAATTAGTCAGATTTGCTGCTATGCAAGTGGGCCAAATGCCATGATTGCCCAATAACATTTGCAAATCATAGAAATCAACCACAATATTCATTTTATGCTATCTCAATCCATTTTCTCTAAATATATAATATATTTATACTAAATTATATATTCTTGAATAATTTATGCCTTTGTAAATTTACTAATAATTTCTAGATTTATAATATATTTTCATATTTATAAACCAATAGTTTATGCTTGTAATTAACAACAATATTTACTTGTTTAACATTTTATTCATTTTTCAATCAGTTCAAATAGAGAAGCATCATCTTTTAGGACAAATATATTTTATCTAATCTCATTTTATTTTGAAAACTAATTTTCACCACATGAAAGAAATATACATATTCTACAATTTTTTAGCAACAAATAATATAAATAATATATTAATTTAAGCACATTATTTATTGTGTAACATTATATCATTTATTAAGTACATTTTTTATCAAATGTTAATTAATGTTTTGTACCCTACTCAATGAAAAAATTTATAATTTATACTTATTTTTTTACAAAAAAATAAAATTAAAAACATTCATAAAATATATTACTTCAACAAATGTGAAGTTTGGTTGTACATTCAATAAATGTATTATGCATTTACTATTTTTTAGTTTTCATTTAGTTGTGTATTCAATAAATTCGAGGTATTTGTTCCCTATAGAAGGTCTTAAGGTGGTCCCTAGTTCAGGCAATAAACTGGATTATCAGGAAGTCATCATTAGCCTTCTAGGTATAAGATTGGAATGTTTGATGGGAATTTATGGTGGATATAATTGGTGGAGCAAGGCAGAAAAGAGAGGCGAAACCAAGATTACCAATATTTATAGGATACAATTAGTGGAATAAGGGGGAAAGGGAGTCGAAACCAAAATTGACACATTTTCAAGAAAAAGACTATAAAATTTCAAGAAAAAGGAAAAAACAAAAAATAAATATCTACCATGAATTTCCACCAAATATTCCAATTCTATGCTTAGAAGGCTCATGATGGCTTTCCTGATGATCCAATTTATGGTTTGAACAGAAAATCAACTTGCGATCTTCCACAGGGAACAAAAGTCTTACACTTATTGAATACACAACTAAATAGTAACAAAAAAAAATACATAATACATTTATTAAATGCACAAATAAATTTCACATTTATTAAAATATTATATTTTAAGAATTTTTTAAATTTTAAATTTTTTGTAAAAAAAATAAGTATCACTTATTAATTTTTTCATTGGATAGCCTAGAAAGTTACAAAACATTAATCATCATTTGGCTAAAAATTGTACTTAATTAATGATATAATGATACGTATTAAATAATGTGCTTACTTAATAGATTATTTACATTTTGCAATGATAAAAAATTGTAGAATTTGTAGATTTCTTTCATATGGTGAAAATTAGTTTTCAAAATAAATGAGATTAGCTAAAATATATTTATAAAAAAAAATGATACTTCTCTATTTGAACTAATTAAAAAATAAAGAAAATGTTAAAAAAGTAAATATTAATATTAATCACAATCATTAACTATTGTTTTATAAATATGAAAATATATTATAGATCTAGAAATTGTTAGTAAACTTACAAAGATATAAATTATTTAGAAATATATTGCATATGTAGAGAAAAATGGATTGGAGATGGTATGAAATGAATATTGTGGTTGATTTGCACAATTTACAAATCTTATTGGACAATCATGGCATTTAGCCCACATGCATAGTAGTGAATTTGAATGATGTGACTATTCTAAGAGGCAAAGTGTTTGTTTTATAAAATAGAGGGGAGCAAGTGTAGGTTAGGTCAAATGTTATGGGGGTTTTTGTAACTTTTCCTTAAATTTAATACAAGTTTTTGTCTTACCTAATAAAAATTCAAATCAAATTTGATATGGGTTAATTGCATCATTGGCCCTTAATCTTTTATTATTGTTCCATTTTTACCCTAGCCCTGAAAATTTTTCATTTGTCTGAGAAACCCTAAAGCTTTTCCATCTAATGATCCAATTACCATCTTCACGCCCATCACACTTTCCTCCTTCATTGCCCACCATCGAGGCAGCCAACCCTGCAACTACTTCTTGACTTTCATTACGTATTTTTATCTTCGCTTACCCCTCATTGGCTTCACTATCTGCAACACTTTCCGGTCAGTCCTTTCGTTTTCTCTCACTTTTTTGTTGTTTTTGGTGACTTTTGCCTTTTCAGAAACTATGAACCATTCACAAAACACATTCCCACCCCCACTTTCTCGTTATAATGCAATCCAAAACTCTTAGACCCAATTTAGATTTAGATCTATCCTATCTATTCGAGACTTGAGACTTTTTTTTCTATTTCTCTTTTAGTTCAATTGATTCTTCTCCGCTAGATTGATTTGTTTTTGGAGAATTCATGGCAAATAGCTTTGAAATTGGTGTTTGCAAATAAGCTATTATGCACACCTGCGGCACCATAGCTCTGCCTCACCTTTTTTCTTCTTCTTTCCCCATATTAATTCACTCCTCTCGGACTCTCTCTTACCCTCTCTCTTCAAGTTATGTCTTCTATTTTTTTTTTATGATGTAATGTTACTATCAATTTTTTATGATTTTGTTGCATGAGTGGGTTGGAAAGGAATGAAAGTGTGGTGGTCATGCATATGTTGGTTGGATCTTTAGACACATGAACAGATCCATATGTCCAACTACGATGTCCATGAACCCCATTAAAATTATTAATTTCTTTAGAAAATGCTAAGTGATATTTATATGAACCTCACTGGAATTTACAAAATGACTTCATTAATTTAAGAAAATGAAAAAAATAAAATAGAAAAGGAATAATTAAAATTAGTTTTTCTGCATGTATATTGGAATTAAATTAAAATTTCAAATTTTATTTTATAAATATAATGTATATAAAAAACAATTATATATGAATTCCATGGAAAAAAAGTTCGTCCCTGGCTAGACGGCAAAAGGAAAATTTTCAAGATTTATATGGTAATTGGTAAGTTTCCTCCTACAATCATATGGCCAATGTCACATTTTTCATCAAATACAGTAACCTTCATCCAATAAAAGTTAAACTCGAAAATAAAAAAATAATAAAAATAATAAAAGGTTCGGGCCACAATGCAATACGGTTTCCCAGAATGAACAAAATCCTCCGTTGTGTCAATTCTGTAGCGATCTTCTCAGCGAACGGTGGGCAGAATGATGACCACCACACCATCACACAGTCGCCTGACGGGATTTGACGATGCCCCACCAGCCACGTGGGATTTCATTTCATTACTACTTTTTTATATTAGCAGAAGTTTAGTCACTTGTTAACGTCGACATGTAATATAAACTTTTTTTATTTCAGCTTCATTTTCGGCATGTACAAGCTAGGGTACCCTATTTCCGTGATTAGCCATTTTGTTCGTGTGAAAAAAATAAACAAACATGCCATGTCGAGAAAAATAATAACAGTTGAAAATTTAAAAAAAAACTCAACTATAATTATTTTACTATTAGTTTTAAAAATTATTTAACTATTTAATTAATTGTTTTCCTTTTTTTTTAATTCGAAGTACTCAATGATATTGTCAAATTGACACAGTAAAATAAAGTAGTCTTTAAATGGAGTATTTTCATTCTTGATATCTTGGATTCATTAAAAGGGGAGCAAAACGAAATTGACAACTTGGGCTAAATTTCCCGGGTCCCTAAGGCCTAAACTCTATTAGTTTTTCTTTCCGGTCCAAAGAATTTTTAAAATGTCTCGAAATAATGAAATTTATGAAATCAATATAACTATTTGATACCAACTTTCAAAATCTTAATTTGAATTTTTATTAATGTAAATTAAAATTTCCCAATAATTTTTAACGTAGCCAGTGAAAACTTAAATTATCAGTTTTTTTTTTAATACAAAAGAGAGCTTAAACCGGGAAAAAATCAAGTTTCGTTTGTCACATTCTTGCCTACATGACAACTTCGGTCTACTTTAACATATTCCTTCCATCAAGGGGCTCAAATGAGATGTCTCAAAAAGGGTATGACGAAAGAAGACAGCTGAGCTGACAAGTTCATGGCAAAACTGAAACACAAGTAAATGTTTGGGACCCTCTCAGAATTTTATTCCATAAATTTTGCTTATATGCTCAATATTTACCAGGTGGAGGGAAAGGGGCTAAAATGCGCGGGGGGTGGAAGTGCGTGCTAGTTTTGTACCCTAGTTATTCTTTGTTGGGTAGCGTGAGGAGAGAATCTACAATATGCTCTTCATGCCCCCCACCGGAGCACATGCAGCCCTGTTTCCTCCGCCTATTGCCAGTCGCCACTACCTACAATCATAGACAATTAGTTTTACAATCTCAACCTAATCCATGATTAGGGTGACTATTTATTTAAGAGCTGGTGAATTAAGTCATATATGCCAACATTTTGGGCTTTCATTGACAAGTCTTACATTTTAGTATTTTTTTTCAGTCATATATCTTTTTATATGTTTGATGTTCAGTAAATGAGGCTGCTTATATCTTTACTAGGTGAGGGATTCACCCTTTAGAGAGGATTTTTATTACAAGACCCCTTCTAGATTGGTAGTTATCTACCCTCATTTTGTATTAATATATGTCATTTTTCCTTTATCAATATATATATACACATACCGCCCACAATGCCACACTAGGCTAAACAAACAAAAACAAGATTACTCATCGTAAGAGAAACAAGATAAGTAACCTCTAATTTTAAATTTTTTCGTACATTTTAATCTTAAGACAATACTGGGTATGTAAATTTAATGTCCCACCAGTATTTTTTTTTTTAGTTTTTTTAACTTTCAAATGATTGTATAAGATATTTCTAAAAGATAATAAAATGCAAACTAACACCATGTCTTTGAAAATTCTCATGGATTATATTTATAAATGTGCGAAAGGACTTATTAGGAAATACGTGAATAACAGTGTTAATAATAAATACAAATAACAAGATAGCAGCGATATCTTTCCTATTAAGGATCGGAATTCAAATTTTGGTGTTTTTCATATTAACGAATTGATAATGGGTAAGTTTTGGTATAATAAACAGTAATGGGCCTACTGCTAGTAAGATTAGTTTAATCAGATGATCCGTTGATGTACTGCAAAGGTAGGACCGCCAGATTCAAGGGCATTTTTGTCGCATTGGGAAAATAATATTCCCTCAGGAACATTACTTTATTAAACAACCCATCAGCTCTGGACTCCGCCTTGCTTAAAGTGATGTAGACTGAGGTATTTTGGTCGTCTTGGTGTGGGTGTCCCCAATTCGACCTTCAAAATCACTACTTAATTTTAACATATAATTAGATTTTTAAGAAATTTGTTTGTCTTGTGCTCACTATATTTTTCACTTTTTTTTACTTTTTTTTATAAATTTAATGTTGTTTAATATACATATATTAAACTTGTTTATTCAAGGCTATCAATTACCAACTACAATAATACAATGGTGAGCATTTATAAGTTTTACACAATGCATAACGAAAACGACATATTCAAGATAATGTGATAACAAAAAAAAAACATAGTAACAAATATCTTGAGATAAAAAATAGAGAAAAAAATGAAAAACATTTTATGATGGGTACTAGTATTTTTCTATAGTATATTACAAAAAAACAAGTTTTTATAGTGTACTTAGAACGCTTTTACATGTACAAAAAAAAACTTGTACATGTGATTTAAGAACAAAAAAACTATACACCGCACAATTGAAAATATTTTTACTGTACGAAATATGGTAATCATCAAGGGTGTCCCATATTAAAAGGAACACCTTTCAATATAGGTTTAGAGTTTAAGGTGTTGTATGGTATAAAGGAGAGGAAATACCTATTTTTTCAAGACTTAGAAAGTTGTCAAATCAACAAATTTACCATTGTATGAGAAAGAGGTTGGAACTAAGCTATGGACCTCCATCTCTCATCTTACATCATTCTACTAAATATTTTGGTAGGCGTATAAACTTTTAAAAATGCTTATGCAAACAAAAAGTAAATACTAAATAAATATGGTGGTAAAGAAAATATTTGTAATAGTATTCATTCAGTCGGATCGTTGACTTGATGGAAGCTTAATATGTTAGGGATCTCGACACTTAACCCTATATTGGGCTATCCCAATATATTTAATTAATAAGATTTAGGGATCCCGCACTTAAATACTTGCGATGCTTAACCAAGTTCATAGAGTATGCATGCTTTACTTTGGCATAAGTAAAATAACTCCAAAAAATAAAATTTCAAATCTTGCCATGCTTTGATAAAACATCTTAAAATGCATACCGAAGTCATAAAAGCAAGTAGCTTAAACTTCAAATACCAAACTTCAGCCATATCAAACACTTGACTGATTTATGTCCAAAAGTATTCTTTATGTCTATAAATACTAACAAGTCTTTGCAACCATAACCATTCTATAGGCACTACGTTGGTGCAAATAACGTCCATATATATAACAAAGTCCAAGATTTCCAAAATAACTCAAATTCAGCTCACTCGCCCCAAGGTGAAGAACTTTTCCAAAATAACAAGTCTTCACTCCCTTTTAAAGGCTTTTACTGACACCTTAACCCCCTAAAACTTAAGCTTTATGTACACTTTGATCCAAAAATTGCAGTGAGTTCTTATTTTTCTTTCATAAACCAAACTAAAACAAAGAAATATCTTTAACCTTTCAAAGGCTTTATTTATATGTTCTAATTTCATTCATGATTAAAAAATAAAGCATTTTAGCCAAAATGACCATTTTGTCCTTATTGGTCAAACTTTGCTCAAATAATCAAACCACTTATTAATTTGTTACATTAATTCACTAAATTATTACTTAATGTGAAAATAGGGTTTTTAAGCATGAAAATCACATTTACCTTATTAATCTAGGTTCAATTCTATGAGAACCATAACATAATGGAGTACTTGGAGGGATCTGCATGCAAAGATAGAGTTAAGAGGCCTTAGGGGAGTGTTTCTAGGAGGACCATTTGATACTCAAGTCAGTGTTAAAACCGTGGACCGTGGTGGATGAAAAGAGAATGAGTGAATTAGAGAGAATTTTTTTGTTCCATAATTTAGCCGAACAATGGCATTTTTATAGTTAATGACTTTTGGGGATTATAGGAAGTTGCAAGAAACATGAAGAAGCTCATAGTAGATCATGGGGAGATTGAGTACAATCATGGAGAATCAGTGTAGATCATGCATGATCATCATGAATCACGGAAGAATCATATAAATCATGGAATACATTAGAGAATGTCTAAAATAAGGAAGTTACATAAAAGATCATAAGAGGCCATCCATAACCGTAGTGTGTGATCCACTTGCCGTTGTGGAGGTTATGATCCTAGATTTTGGGGCAATGTCCTAGTAAAGACACATGTCACATGATAGGCTATAGGGGACATTTTGTCGAAGGATGCTTGTGGTCTAATAGAAAGATGTCTGATGCTAATATACAAGGATGCATGTCCCTATTGTAATAATGTGGGCTAAATCTTTGTTAATATCATTCAAGTGTTGAGATGGCATAATGTGCTGCACTTTGACTGGGTTGTCTTATGCCCATCATGGTAGCAATTTGCTTATTGGTTATTTCACCAAAATTATAAAAAATATGATTTGAATATTAGAATCTTATAATTTTATTATTTATAACAAGAAAAGCGAAATGACCTAAGTAAAATTTTTTTTTTCTGTAGAATGTTATAAAAATCATATTCAAATTCTAGAATCTTTAGAATCTTACTTTATGATTTTACAACATTAAGCAAAAAAATAGGTTTTTTATGTTTAATTGAACTTATTTAATTTTGGAACAAATTAGAGACTTAGTATTCAATAATTATTATAATATTTATAGAACTGCTGAGCTTAAATGATTACATTGAATACTTAGTCCCTACTTATTATTTATAACATTATGCTTGTGTACCTATAATTGATCTTATATATATCTTTTATGGCATATCCATCTATTCATTTAAAATAGTAACAATTTGTTAGGTATTTAATAATGGTTGTGACTTATAAGTGATTGTTAATAACAAATTACTAAATAATGGTTGCATCTAAAAAACCTTATTAGTACCCATAAATTTGAGACTCATTTCATTTTTTAAGTTAAGCATTAGATTTCAAATGTATTTTTAGATATCAATAGTTGTAACTCATGAGTTTGGTCATAAATTCTAAATTTATATGTGAATTAATAATTGTTACTATCTTGATAAAAAAAACTTAAAATTTATTAAGTTTTAAGATTTATGACATAGTTATATTTTTGTTTTCATATTTTTAGAATGTTTTGGTAAAATCTTATGATTTGATTCAATTTTATATGTTACAATTCATGAGAATAAAAAATCATTATATGTAGAATCCTAATCACGATAACTTTGATTTTGCATAAGCCTAGAAATAATTAATTATAATCGAACCATTACTTTAAGCCTTGAGGTTGATAATGTACCTCCCACATTTATTGTCAGTAAAATGACAATGCAAATAAATACCCCCTAGCAAAGTCAGGGTTTAAGAAGTAGTACTGCATTCTATACAAAAAACAGATACCTAAAAGTGGCCCAATTGCAACTGATGTCCTACAGGGTTTGTGCAGCAAATTCCTTCATATCACAGGTTTAAGATTGTTCACCTTCATCCTTAGTCTTGTAATAAATTGCATCTAATTCTACATAAAAAAAAATGATAATGTATGTTATAGGTTGTTGTACAATAAATATGAGTAAGTCTTATGATACTTAAAAATTGAAATATATTAGGCACTAAAATGTTGACAACTCATATAAGAATGAAATTGCATAAGTGAATGCAAATCATCAAATAGGAAAAGAGGAAGGGAATTCGTGTTCAAACAAAATTGCACAATAAACACAATCTTTTACTTATTTATGTCGAAGTGATAAAATCATATAGATAAAGTACTCATTTTCAAAATAGTTACACACACACACACACACACACACACACACACACACACACACAATCTTTTTATTTCAGGACAAATAGGGCCAAAATATCAACATATACTAGTCACATTTTTTAAACATATGTAAGTTAGAACTTTCTTTAGTTTAAGTTGGAAGTATTCATTATCAATTTTTCATTTAAATAGTCAATATCTTTAAATAAAGTAAATATAGCATACCTCAATATTATACATTAACACATGACAAATTTGAATGTAATAAATTAGTTTGCTGGGCAGATGGATTTAACAATTAATAAATGATTCAATTGGTGAAGGATCTAATGCTTTACTTTAAAATTTCATAAGTATTTTTTGATTTTTTGCTCATAATCTCTTATCGAATAGGTAATGTGTGAGTATCATTGTCACTTTGTTAGCACCAAATACGGTAGGAGATGAGAAAGCCACCAAGTTTTGTGGTTTGGCTTAATCGGTAGAACTAAAGATTTTTTTGGTGTTGACGAAACCACTAAAGATAAGATGCTAGATATAATGGAATAAACTATCATTATGTTTTGTACTTAGAAAGAAATGAACACTACAAGGGACGACATATCCTAGGAGCCAAAATAGCTAAATGGTGAGCTCAACGAATAGCTATGTGATGAACAACCAACAAGGAGACTTTCCAAAATTGACAAGTTAGGTGATGAATTTTCATAACATTGTCTTCAACGTTCAAACTTATAATTGAATGGCTTGTAATCTAAAGGAAGCCTAGCTGGCAACTCAGTATGAATAGTGATATTATCCAAATCATGAGCCTTGCTTGCCCTCATTGTAGAAAGAATGACCCTAATCTCTGTATACATGGCCAACAGGCTTTTTCTAACCGAGCAACAAAAGTCCCACATTAAGAAGGATCAAAGGTCTCGGTAAGTCCAAGCACATCAACTTGAAATATGGTTAGGGGAGAAGAAGTGTGGGTGTTATTCCAGCATTTAAAATGAATGGCCAGTCTATGGTTAAATGACTCTTGAATATGGGCTCCATGTCAATCTGCTGCTTGAAAATCTTGAATGAAAAGCTCTTTGGATGGAATAACTTGTTGCACTTCCAAACTCATGTTCAAGAACACCTTTCAACTGTGGCTAAGCCATATGCTTCGTAATGAAATAAGGGGAATAAATCATCATTGGTTCTAAAATCATAAAGTACCGCAATTTTACTATATTGGACAAATTACTGGTGACCGGATTGAATGGAAGCATAAACATGAGTGATTTCTCTCATGATTTTTCCTACATCTATATGTGTAAAACCAAGGTGAAGGTGTTGTGGTAGTGATGGATGATTATTGGGTCCAACAAGTAATTTAGTTTAGCTATCTTGTTCGTTGTTAGTATCTTTTTAGGCTATGAATGGGGTCCACGTTCCAACAAACTCTAACCAAGCAAACAAATTATATTGTTACATTCTTGGACCATGACTGCATATTAATATGGTGCATCACTAAGCTTATCCTTGATTCTTTAATTGAATAGCTCATTGGAGGCTACTATTTTTCTTTTATTAACATTTTATTAATTTTCTTTAAAAAAACATGAAATATAATGTTGGAGTTTTTTTCAATAAAAAATAATATTATTTATTACCAATAAATTTTTTAGACACTAGCCATTTGGACTTATTAGTACATTTAAACTTTCATTTATTTACCTTTTTTTTTGTACACATAAGTATTTTTATAAATATACAATGATTGGAGAAATGTTATAATGTAGGCATTGGAGAGTGTCAGCTTTTTCAAGACCCAAAAAAAATACCGAAATTAGCATTCAATGACAGAATGTTGAGAAGTGAGGAAGGTCAATGGTATTCCATATGTCTCTTTTGTCATTCCACTAAAGAAGGCAAGACATTTTTACCTTATTAAAGTATATAAATGTAAACATTAAGTTCCAAATACACACACGCATACACACATACATACACGCACACACACACACACACACACACACACACACACACACACACATGTGTGTGTGTGTGTGTGCGTGCGCGTGTGTGTGTGTGTGTGCGCGCGCGCTCGCATTGTTTTGTCTTGGTTTTAATAGTGTATTCTTTTATCCCATTTTCTTCCATGTAGTTGGTTCTTACTTCACAAAACTATTTTTATACTTATCTTCAAATAATACTAGGTAAAAAAAAAGTTATGGGTGAAGCTTTACTTCACAACAGGATATTTGTGTGTAAGGTTATAATAAGATGGTTAGGTTGTTTTATTTTAGGGGCGGTATGTTCGAAGTCGCTACACCAGTATGATATAAAATCCCCAAAAGATAATGAATAGATCCACGATTCAACCCAACTTATTTTTTATATATAAATGATGATTTCCTATTTTTTACATATTTTACTATACAATATTTACTAACTCTATGTTACAAAAAAGGGTCAATTTTCATGGCACCATTGAGATCAACATTTGGTCAAAATTATATATTTTAATATTTATAATTTTTTAATATTTTGTAGTACGGGAACAACACATACATAATTCAATACATGAAAAATAAGTGAAGTAAATAAGCTACCTCCAAATAAAAGCCTAAAAAAGGCAATGAGTAAAGGTCTCAGACAAACAATAAATGAAGCATCTGCTATATGTGAAAGCCTACAATGAACTCGAAAGTGCCTAGAAGCTTAGAACACAAATCAACGCTAAGCACGATGTGAAAAATACATAAACAGGGTAAAATTTATCTATAATCCTTTAACTTTTACATTTATCTTAAAGTCCTTTACCTCACAATGTGCATCCCACGTAAGTCCAATCTGTCAATTTCTTCATTATCTCAAATGGAAAATGGAACATGATGATGTGGTAGTCCACATTACCATAAGACATCTTTTTCATAATGATAAATGACTATATTGAAAGTTAAAGAAACTTCAAATTGAAAGTGACATAAACACATAATCCCAAATTCATCATCTTTTCCAAATCTTCACTATTATGCATGATTCATAGCCTTATAGCCCTGGTTTTCATGGTCTCTAAATCGAAAGGGTGAATAATTGAATTCCATCAAGAGCTTTTGCAGAAAGACCTAGTACTTAGGTCAGAAATTTTTGACAGAACAAAATAATTGTGTAAATTTAGAGGTGGAATATGATGAACCCCATGTTTTTCAACAACCTAATTGGTGGCTGGTGGCAGTTTCGTCATACGACATGATAGGAGCAAAGGGGACTTCCGGTGGAGGAGAGTGCTTCAGGAGGAGGTTCTCCAGGGGAGGGTGCCTGAAATGTCTAGAAAACAGAGGTTAGGAGGTCCCCGGAGTATGTTTTCGGGGAGGAGCCTCTGACACCCAAGTCAGTATTTTTGGAGATAAAGAAGTGATAGATAGTGGAGAAGTATGGTCCTTCCTATTCGAAAGACCCCCCTACCTGGGACGAAGGATTACCGAGGTCGGATTTCGGAGGTCGAACTTCCTTTTTTCCGTGGCGGGTGGTTTCTCTTCCGAGGTTGGTGCTTTGTCCAAACCTATGGGTTCGGAGGGTGATAGGCACCTCGGCTATCACTAATCTCATGGGCAATGATCGGCCCATCTTAGTCGTTAATAAGGTTGAGTACCATATGCCTTCATTCATCGAAATTAAAATAGAGCAAGATTTCTTTTCCTGTATAAGATCCGCCGTCCTCATCCTTGCCACCCACAACATCTTATGGCTTCCTTCGTCACCACATCTGCCATCTCCATACCATTCACTTATATTTCCCACATCTTCTCATTTAAAAAATATATCAAATAAATGTTCCACTATCTTATAATCTGTTTCCAAGTGCTCAAGTCATATAGGTTAGCAATGGACATGGTGTTTGTGTGGGGTAAATGGATTGGCTTGGAGTTTGCCTTTGGGTTGGATATGGTGGAGAATTGTAGCTGTATGATTCAGTGGTAAAGTCAATTTCAGCCTAAAGTTCTTTGTTTTTTCAATATAGTTATTTGTTATTGTGAAAGAAGAGGCTACATGGTATTTTGGACTACCAAGTTGGTCCAAAAGACTCCATATCATCAAGTTCCATATAAGATAATGAATAAATTGATAGAAGGGACTTAGATAATGAATAAATTGATAGAAGGGACTTAGGTAGAGTGCGTGTTAAAGATAAGAGACTTTAAGAGGCATTTTTAGAGGTAAATGATCATTTTAGAATAAACTTAAAAGCTGAGGAATCACGAATCAATTTTACCCATACATAAACCCATAACATGAAACAAAATTAATACTAATAGCAAAAATGAAGTCCAAAAAATTTATGCTTGATGTATCCCAAGAATGGTATATTCGGCCACCTTTTTCTGGTTAACAATTGATGGGTTGTTTTGCCTAATTTTGTTAGGCGCCACCTCACAGTCATTATGGTACCTATTTATTTGATTTCTTCACCAAATTTCATAAGTATGTTTTTTTTATGAAAAATCTTTCTCGTTCACTATAAAACATACAATATTTTCTACAAATATATAACATCAATGAATGAAGAATGTTTGACGCAACTATAAACCTTGCACATTTTTTGGTCCCCATAATACTTCGAAGTAATTAACTAAACGAGATAGACCAAGAAAATAAACAGAAAAACAAACTAATACAACAATGAACTAATACTTTGTTGGACTAATATACTAATACATGGCTGGACTAATAAACCATCCAAACAACAAACATAGAAGATGATTCAAACATGAGAAAAAATAAAAAGACACAAACACCTTATCCATTATTTGGAAAATGTCTCACCACTTTTATCTCGCCACTTTTTGCATCTACTCAATCCAATAAGGCCGAAATGAATCACTTGAATATGTTCACCATAAAGCGTTGGATAAACTAGACGATGCTTTGGCTAATAGTGATAAAGCTCTAGTTAGTGGTGATAAAATAGTTTCATGGAGGAGGATGAATAAGAAACAATGAAAAACGAGATAATAGTAATTGATTGAGTGAAATAATGACAATAAATTTAACCGACCAAGCTTGGATTGGAATCTTAACCCAATCAAAGGTGTGGAAAAGATAGAAGAAAGTTTATGTAGATAAGAAGGTGAAAGTGACAGTTGAATGGGTTTGTTGGGTAATGTTTTATTTCAGAAGTATGTTTAAATTACACATTTTGGTACATTCAAATACAACAATTATAAGTATACCTGCATGAATATTTTTTTTTGAAAAAAAAAATATTTCATTCCAATTAAAAGTGAGTCAGATAACATTTTTCAAACCAATGATGGAATAAGACTCTAAAAGATAATAGAAACATAAAACTTGGCTACTGCAAAGCTACTTGTTCCTATAACACCGAATGAAAGAAAAAAAATCAGATCAAACAAAACCTTCTATATAAACCAGAATAAATATAAAATAGAGAGCTTATAAATAATTAGAACAAACTCAAACCAAACTGACAATAACCAAATAGAACTGGAACCAACCAGAAATCAGAAGCCTGAAAAAACTATTTATAAAACAAAAAAAAAAAAAGACTACCTATAAAACCTAAAAAATAAAGATTAACTTTATTCCCTACAGTCTCCTTCACATTTGTTGTCAAGTTTAGTAATTTCAGTAAGGCCGAAATTTTATTGAACCTAAGAGAAAACCTAGATCCATCATTGTCCACATTCAATTAAAGATTTATTTTATGAAAGTTTCAAATCACTAGTGAACACTAGAATTTGAAAAAGATTACATCCATAATGAAATTTGGTAGATAATATCAAATAAAGTTAATTAAGCATTAAAAAGAATAAAAAATAACTAGCCAAATTTAAATCAAAATTCAAATCTGACAAAAAATGGTGGATGAGAATGGGAGAGAGAGCAGATGGGACAGGCTGTGAGAAAGAGAGAGTTGGCGGCTAAGGTTGTTTCCTCCAACTGTTTTTGTATGAATATTTTTTCCCTAACGTTATTGAGTATTGTCGATGTAATCCATTTTCTTAAGCAATGATCGGAGAATCAACATGTGCATGGTGATCGACAGACATGTTTTTTTCTCTTTCTTCTTATGTATAGCTTTTATTCTAATTAATCTTAAGTTGTATCCTATCTTTCAAATGTATCATAATTCTTGTGCATAACTTTAATCTGTGACATAATTATCGTCAAATAAAACTTTTGTTGAAACTGAGAATCTTCAGGACTTTTAGAACACTAGACGAAGCTGTCGAGAAAAGTACTAATTCATTTTACACATCTTCTATTTGGTGAAATGTTCAATTAATAAATTTCATTTTATGGATAAATTGTTATTTTTGATGAATATATTGCTTCTTTTTCCTGTGCACAGCATATGATATTCAATCATACATGGACCATGCATTGCTTAAACTTTAACATCTATATATCTAATAAAATAAAATTACAAACCAAGAATTATTTAGAGAAAAAAGTATGAAATAACACCCATTTGATCGATTTTTTTGTTATTTTTTTTTTTTTTCCATCGGTGTTTCTTCAATTCGATTATTGTGGTTTTTCTGCGGCTCTGCCCACTTGCTGAGCAGGCCAATGTTTTCATATGATAACGGGCCTTACCCATACATATATCGGCCCAGATAGATAAAGACTACAAACAGAATGGATAAAGTAAAACTAGCGACTCCTTTATTAAGTTGTACGAGTCAGGTCAGTGAGTCGTCTCCTTTCGTCGAGTCCAGGCCTGGCTCTAATTTCGTCTGAACTAAGAAACCCCAGGCCAGGAATATGAAATTGTCCTTCCCTAGATCCAGAGGAGAAACATAACCTGATCTCCAAAAACTCTTATAAGCCTCTGTCATTTCTCCTGCTGTCACCGTCGCCGATTAGGTCTCCGGCACCGCGGCTCGATTATCGTGTCCATACGGCCCTGCCTCGTCGTACGCTCCGCGGATTGACCGACTTTTAGTCCGGTTCCTTGCAATTGTGGCCCCCTCTGTCGGATCAATAGCGGAATCGGTGTCTGATTGTGAGAGTTTCTGAGCCGGTCTTCAGTTTATCCTTCTAGAGGGATCGGTATGATGTTTTTACTCCCATCTGTTTTTGTTTCCGGGTCCTGAAATGTGTTTTTGTGGATATTATGTAAAATCTTGTTCTCAATGTTTATGTTTTTGCTAGCAATTGTCTTTTGGATTACTGATTTTTCCTGTCTAATTTGGGTATATATAAGCATGTTCTGCTTTGTTCTGGAATCCGAGGGCATGTTTCTCCAGAGCATTCACTGGGACTAGTGTTTCTCTTGGTTCTATTTTTGGTTGAAAAGGGCTTAAAAGCATTATAGTTCCTCACAATATCTTTCCAGCGCAATGTTTGGTTTCATTTGTCCAGTGTGGTCAGCTGTTTGTTAATTGGCTTCTCTGCAGTGTGAAACATAAACAGAAGGAAAATTGGAAAAGAACCAGAGTGGAACTCTCAATCGCAAACATGTCAGAAAAATCGAATAAAGCTTATATGGAAATTTAAGCTATAAGTAACTGCTAATATTCTTATCCTTCTTGTAGTTTATGCATAACAATTGGGTACAACTACATCACCATTGGGTTTAAGGAAGTTCTCCTGACATTTAATGCATTATGCAGTGTGATGTGTTAATGATGAATTTTTAGATGATCAAGTTAGTAGAATAGATGGTTGATTAGATTTTCTTTTACACCCTTTACAATTTATTGTATATCATTTGATCGCTATAATTGGTAGTTGGTGTGAATTTTATCTTCCGTTCTTTAGTTGTTTGCTTTATGTATGAATGACAATGCATATTGCTTCACTAGTAATATATATTTCTCTGGCTGCCAATTCCCCAATATAGTATCAACTTATGGTGAATTTTCCTGTCTGTAAGATTTTTTGTTGTAGTTGTGCCTTCCTATGATAGGAAAACTAATGTTGATGTGGTCATTGAAGCTGTATGGCTTGAGTAACATCTCTCCAAAATTGAATTATGTGATGACATCTCATGGTCAATGACTGCATACCGCCTATATTTGCTGTGCCTATTTTGTTATGGACTTTACGATTCCTTTATGCTGTTCAGAAGGGTCAGGAGTTTTGTCTTCCTTGATTTAGGGGGAGACTTTATGTTCAAGTTCTTGGTAGAAATGGTTTTTTTTTAGGACGTAGGCCCTGGGGGGTGGGGGTGGGGGTGGGGGTGGGTTAGAATATTTTTACCGACTTCTTGCTATAGTATTTTGTAGTATATTTTGACGAATTACTAACTTTCAGTCTAGGTTGCAAATCTTTATTGTGCTTCACATCTGTTATTGCATATATTCATTGTTTTCCCTGTTCTCAGGTTCTGTGGTTGCAGAATTTCTCCCTTGCATAATTTCCCAGAAAATAAATTATCTTGAGCCGAGACACTAATTCTGAGAGAACAGGGTTCGATCAATGAATACATCTCAGTTCATGGACAAGCAGATAATGGACTTATCATCTTCCTCTTGCCCATCAGATAACAACAAGCAGAGCAAGGACTTTATTGATCTGATGAACCACCCTCAAGATGAAGGAAATGGTGGTCATCAGGTCCAGGAGGACTTGATGGGAAGCCAAAATAATGAGATTAAGGAGGAGATAGTCCCAAGTTATGATTTCCAGCCTATCCGACCATTGGGGCCAAGCCTCAGTATAGGCTCAAATATTGGAGCATCTGGAAATTTGAGAATTTGGAGACCTGATGATTCAAGGGCTAAAGTAAGGCCATCTCCGCTTTGTTTCTAGAGACATGAATGGGGAAGTACTGGGTGACTGGGTATATTTGGTGATTTGTTTGATTTTGATTCTTGCAATTCTTTTTGGTTGTTCAGAACTATAGTTCTCTTGACTCCATTGAACCTACTCTGTTGATGCGGGAGAAGGATCAGAATTCCTCTGATTCAACTATGGTGACTGAGATTGATCGTTTAATGAAGAAACATACTGATAATTTGGTTCACATATTAGATGGTGTTAGTGCAAGACTAACTCAGTTGGAGAGCAGAACTCGGCATCTCGAAGATTCTGTTGATGATCTGAAGACATCTGTGGGGAACAATCATGGAAGCACGGATGGAAAAATTAGGCAACTTGAGAATATTCTTAGAGAGGTATAATGAATAATTTGTTCTTTATTCTTCTTGTTACTTTTATGTTTCGTTTAAGACATTGGTTTTTCCATTAGAATATCATTGTGTCAGCTGCTCTTTTAAGTTATCAAAAACCTCTAGGAGTTCAGGAATGGTTGCTTATTGAAAACTCATGAGATGATTAATAGGCTAGTAGGTTTAGTGGAAAATGTTACTTCCATTTTGCATTAGCTGTAGAATTTTTTTTTCTTAGAGAGTAAATTCAAGCCTCATTTTGTCGGCTGCATGAGTATCAGCATATGTGAATCAGTCAGTCAACTAAAACCTAAATTGTCTGATGAAGTGTCATGGGTCAAAATATCAATCAAGGAGTTGAATGGAGGGCTTTACATGCCCTTAGACATTCAACGTTATTGTCTCTTGAATAAAACATGCCCATTGATGTGCAATGTAATTGTTGCTTGAATGTGATTGAATAATCATGCATACTGTTAATAGGTTGCAAATAGTTTTCATTGAAGTTCTTATATTCTACCACATAGCCAAAAAGACTTGGATAAATCTGAAGAAAAGCTCTGCAAGAAGAGCAACCTTAAGTTTCTCCAGAACCTTTTGTTTAATTCTTGGAGGGAACTATCATGATAAGGCTGGTGACAAATGAAAACTGTTGTGCCATGATACCAAAAACCAAAACTGTTGTGCCATGATACCATCAGCCGATATAAATGTAAGCTTGACCAGAGGTCTTGCCACATGCTATAACTTCTCTGTGACATGCTATGGCTAAGGTTATTTAGTTCCGGGCACAAATAGGCTCAGAGTGTGAGTTTTCTCTATTCTGGACATAAATAGGCTTGGGGTAAAACTATCATTCACTTTGCAGCCTAATTTTTCGCATGCATTGTTTGTTTACATCTGTGTTCACACCAACCACATACAGGTTCAGACAGGGGTACAGGTTCTCAAGGATAAGCAGGATATAATGCAAGCTCAAATGCAGCTTTCGAAGCTAAAAGTATCAAAGGCTGAGCAGTCATTAGAAAAAGAAAATGCGGCACATGTGGATTCTGCACAACAATCTGCATCTGCTCCTATTCAGTCTCAGCAGCAGTTTCCGCCACCTGTATCTTTTGCCCCACCACATGCTCCTATGCCTCCCATTCTTGCTCCAGCTGCTGTTGCTGCTTCCGGTACTGCCTCTGTACCTCAGAATCTGCCACCTCAAGTTCAGCATCCTAGTCACTTCCCACATTCCCAAGTTCCATCTGTGCCTCAGCGTGAAGCATATTTTCCACCACCTGGGCAACTTCCTGATGCCCCAAATCAACAATACCAAGTACCTTCCAGCCAGCAGTCTCAAGCCCCTCCTGCGGCACCACCACCCCAGCCATATCAGCCTGGCCCTCCAGCAGCACAGTTTCCTCAGCCACCTCAACCGCCTCAACCACAACCCACACTTCCCCACCATCCTGAAGAGACCCCATATCTCCCATCCCAAAGTTATCCACCAAATCTGCGACAGCCACCATCTCAGCCTCCTAGTGGCTCAGTGCCTACCCAGATGTATTATGGAGCCTCTACCCATATGTACGAGACACCATCCAGCAGACCTAGTTCTGGATTTCCTTCAGGATATGGCCCACAATCTGGGCCTGGTGAACTCTATCCCTATGGGGGAACAGCTTCACAATATGGCAATGCGTCACCAATGAAACCACCACAGCTTCCTCCTGCGGTGGCCCCAGGCGGTGGACTTCCTACTGCCAGGATTCTGCCACACGCATTGCCAACTGCTTCTGGGGTAGGTAGCGGGTCGAGCTCTCCTGGGACTGGAAACAGGGTTCCTATTGACGATGTTGTGGACAGAGTGACGGGCATGGGATTTCCAAGAGACCATGTCAGGGCCACTGTTAGAAAATTGACAGAGAACGGTCAGTCTGTTGATCTTAATGTGGTACTGGATAAGCTGATGAATGAGGGTGACTTGCAGCCTCAGAGAGGTTGGTTCGGGCGGTAGCATGGTGCCCTTGAGGCATCTCCGATCAGAATCCGATGTACAGAATTTATCCGATGATACGGTTTGATGTTGTACGGGGACGGGTGGTTTGTTCCCCTTTGCACTTGCAGCCGCCGGCTCCCTCTCCCTTTGGTGTGCCATCATTTTAGTAATTACTTTGACCGTTTACTTTGTCGCTGTTACTGGTCTGTTTTGTGCCTTGCAATTTGGTCGACAACTTTGAAATTGACGATCAAATCCCAAAGCACGGTTGACTGTTTTGTTCTTTACGTAGATGGCAGTCATGATGCTTCATTTGTTTTATTTTATCGACAGCAGCGGGACACTCGTGGGTAGTAATAAAGGAGCAGGACATATGGTATTGTGAATGAATCAAATATGAGTGTTGATTTATTCTGGTTTAATTGTGTATAGAAGAAGTGTTCTCTAATCTGTTTTCTTTTAGTCGGTAACTGTAGGCAAACAATCTAAATAATTCAACAGTCAACAGTTCATTAATGGTTTAGCTTACGTACTGAAGAGTCTGAACAAATTAAATAATATAGTATTGTACTCAATAATTTATATATGAACAAATTCAATTAGACGTATGATGCTCTATTTGTTTATAGTTGAGTTTGAACGTTGGAAACTATTAGACAAGTTCTGTACACGAAAATGAATGAATCTCACTATGCAAATCGAACAGACTATACTGCCCTAAAAATTAAATACTTGCACTCAGCACCTAAAAGTTCATAATTTTTTATTTTTTATTTTTTGTAAATATAATTAATAATGAGCAGCATAAATAAAATAAACATATTAGTCAAGGCTGAGGTTAACCTGCATTTAATTGACGTGCGCACTCTCACTTTTCCATTATTTATGGTTTTGTCATCCTTTAAAAAAACCAAATAATTGAGTCTTTAACTCAAGAAACATGCATGACTTCTCAAAATCCTCCTTGGTCTCTTTGCTTGCAACTATGTTTGTCTCTTCCTCTACTTCTCTTCCCACCACTCCGTCGACCACCACCGTCGCATCAGCTTGCCGCTGGCTGACCAAGGGCTCATGGGGAGCCACTAGTCCCTAGCTCCTCTTGATTCAAATCGTTATCTTGCTTCTTCTCTTGACTCTTCTCTCCTTCTTTGGCTTGTTGTTTCTAGATTTCGATGACGCTGGTTCTTCATCATCTTAGTGTAGGAAGATTTCACTATCATCTATCAGCAAAGAAACCTATTGCTGTTGTGATATTGCTTTTTAGCTTCGCTCTTCAGATTTGAGCGATTGCTGGTTCCTGGCTTGACCGTATGATCTCTTTCAGCAATGACGCCGGCACTTGCTGTTGTTATCAGATCTAGTCTATTTTTGTTACTTCGTCTAGATCTAATCTAAATAACTTGTTATGATTCTTTCTTTTTTCGCATAGATATGGTTTTAGAATTTGTGCTTTTGATCTAATTCATTGTTTGCATTGGCGTTCAAATATTCTGTTTAACATAGGTTGGAAATTGCAAAAATTGCAAATGAAATAACAAATTGGCTAAAGGAACAAGAGTTTGTAAAAAAAAAAAAAACATCATCGACCAAATGAACAATAATGTAATTAACTTGTTTTGATTCTTGATTCTGTCATTTAGATTTGGTTTTAGAATTCATTTATTTTTCATCTGATTCTTTGTTTTGCCTTTGTTCAAATTTTATTGTTCAGATTTAATTGAAATTGCATGCGGTAATTATAAATGAAACAACCAATTCGTTGACTGAACAATACTTTGGAGCAAAAGAACAATAACATCAACCAAACAAGCAACAATTGTGAAGAATACAATAATGTCAGCTAAAAGAATGACAATAGCAAGTAAAAACACAGAAATTGTAAACAGAACAGTAAATTTGACTGAATAAACAAAAGTATGCAGCAAATAAACAACACTATCGTGTAAATGAAGAACCATAGTACATAAACAACAATATTGACTAAAAAAAAAGTATTCTCACGTTGGAACAACAATATTAGCTAATTGAATAGTAAATCATATAAAATAAACAACAATATCAACTAAATGAATAAGAAATGATAGCAATAGTAACTATGACAAAATGTTACTCTATAAATAAAAGCAAACAACATTTATTCTCTAAATTCTGTCACTATTAATGTTCCTTACCTGCTAATTGTTGTCTTTTTATGTCACAAATGTTGTTCCCTAAATATCAATTGCTATTTTACAAAAATTGTTGTTCATTTACAAAAAATTGTTATTACATATAACATTGTTTCATAAAGTGCTATTCATTTTGTAAAAAAAATGTTGTTACAGAGGCAATGATAATCTTATAATCTTGCAACTGGTATGTTACTAATAAATGTGTGTGTGTGTATTTGTATAAGCAAACAAAAATTGTTCATTAAGTTACTTTTGTCTCTTACATACCAATTGTTATTTCTTTCAAAAATAAGCGTTGTTACTTTCATAAGAATTTATTAATCTGTAAAACGTTGTTTATTTCATTAAAAAAAATGTTTCTTAAGCAATGTTGGCAGTTTCGTAGCTACTTTTTTAGAATGGAGCAACAGCTTGTCACAACGAGCCGGCTGGTTTTAACCTATAATCGTTACTTTTTACAGTTCAGCTATCAACTTATTAGATATTTCATATTTAATTAAAATCACCTAAAACCATTTAAATCTATAAACCATGAATCGAAATAATTTTTTTTAGGATAATAGATAGCAACCATAATTTATCCAGTTTTCCTTCACAGTTAAGTTCTTACGATGTTGGTGCTTTGGGGGTTTTATATATCCTGTAGTCTTGTACACATGTTCTTTCGCGTAACCAAGCATGGATTGGAAGCATTATCAATTACACAAATAATCTAGTGATTGAATTCATACCTATACCAGGACTATTTTGTTCGAGTTGTTGAGGGTGGCACATATTTCATACCTTATTTCAGTTGCTAGCTAGAACATATTTATATTTCTTCTCATTTTAATAAAATTTTCCCTTGCATTAAAAAAAAAAGGAAATTAGAGTACCTCTGCATTGGTTGGGATATTCATAGAATTACAAAAGATACTAGGCAATAGTCCGCGCTTTGTTACGGGTGTGGCTTAGTACTTAGTTTAATGTAAAAGTATGGTTACAAATGTTGCTTATTAATAAATGTTAGTCAAGAGAGAGGAATAGTAAATGAAAACAAAAACAAAAAAAATATAAACAATAAAATAAAATAAAACATTAGGTAAATTTGGTATAATTTTTTAGTACTTACCATAAATAAATCTTATCCTAAAGATGTAACATATTCACGACACATATACCTTAAGAAAAATAATGTGAATAAGAAAAGAGCATCCATGGTAATGATGATTCAAGCCTAATAATTATGTTTCTATGGAATAAGAATTTGCCACCTAATCTCTTTTGCTCCTCATAACACACAATCGATGGTATTCACCCTACATAATTTATATGCTGAGAGCCTCAACTGACAGCAAATAAATTTATTGAGGTCTTAATCTAAATTTCTCCAATAAAGAGGTATTTGACATCTCATCATTCTCCAAAGTTTTCTCCATTATAAAAATATCGATATCAAATCACACAGTAGCAACACAATAAAAGAAAAGCAACCATGGACATATCCTTTTATACCACAATATTAACCCCCTACAACTCTAACACCAAGACGGACGGGAAAAAACAACCCCAAAGGTGGTCAGTTTTAATAGGAGTAATTTTGCAACAATTGAAGGATAAATGACTTAACCGAAAAATCAGCACAAATGGAAAGTTCTCGGCAAATTAATCCAACTTCATAAGAACAGATTTCCTCATTGTACTACAGGTCTAAATGTAAATTGCCAGACATTAGGTATTACTCCACAATAGCTACAAAAGATGGAGGACCAAAATCATCATTAACCCATCAATAAAGGGACATGTGTCGCACCCTCCTTCTCTTCTTCCGTTTTAATGTTTATACTAATAATGATTCTTCTGGGTAAAAATTTAAAAATGTATCTCAATAACACTATTGAATCATGTCTAACGAACCAAGAACTAATTATAACTTCCTCAACATAATAGCAGTAGATAGACACAAACAAAGTAGCGAGAGAAACAATGAGACAACAACACTGACGTATGATGTACTAAACTGGACAATTAACTCACACCAGACAGTAGCAAAAAAGATGTCCCTGCTTCTCACTTTTCATAGATATAACTACTTATATGGGAGAAGAAGATAAAGGAAGAAGGAAAGGATGATGTAGTAGTCTCTTCATTCACAACTGAACACGCGACATCCACGTAACTCCCCCTACGACATTTACTACCATGTACAACAAAGAAACATTTAGAGGAAGACACATATATTGGTACATGTAAACATAAGCCATAAAGAAGATAATAAGGAACCAAGAGGATACAACTATTACAATGATGCTAATAAGAATGCAATGATTAAATTCCACTGCTTGACATATAGCCACCTAAGCCTCGGTCTAGACTTCCACTGTTATGTCCTACGGCCTAATATGGACAATTTCAGAAGAAATGCACAAAAAAGATATTATCACTACCTACAGCTGAATTTGTCCAAACAACACATGACTAAAAACTGACCACCCCCAAGTTTTTTGCCATTCAATAACC
The DNA here is from genome assembly GCA_005392925.1 of Aquilaria sinensis. Lineage (NCBI taxonomy): Eukaryota > Viridiplantae > Streptophyta > Magnoliopsida > Malvales > Thymelaeaceae > Aquilaria > Aquilaria sinensis. Next base: position 164,104 of record SMDT01000569.1, on the reverse strand, counting down.
TCCACACTAAACCGTTGATGACAGTAAAAAAAATATGATAAAACATTGACAAAGGAGCTCATGTAACCCTATTCCATCATGAAGCAGGGCCAACAAAAAGCAGGAAGAAAATAGGTCAGAGAAGTCCAAATTTAGCAAAGGACAATGATTGCAAATTAAGAAGAAAATGTGACACAAACATAAACAAACCAGGAGTTCAATCTCCCTTGTCGAATTCATCATCTGAGTGAGACAAATGTGACCTCCTCCTATTGAAAATTTAATGGAAACATAACAATTCAAAGCAACACTGGTGTATAAAAGGCAAACTTCATCATCTGGCCCACCACAAATAGACAGATGCCAAGAGCTGGCTAACCCTTGCCAAATGCCATATGCCAGATCATGTACTCCACTGTGAGGAAGCACATAGATATTTCCCGTAATCATTGCGCAACCTTGCCAAATGACAGATCCCTGTTTTCCAAAGAAGATGCTTTTGTTAGCAAAGTACCGTACTATACTATATTATACTTGTTACTATTTACGGTAACTATTTTATGATTTTTTTTCTTTCAATTTTTTTTATAAAAACATAAACTTTATATATGTCGTAGTTTATAAATATAATTTTTTTATTTTTTATAATATAAATTAAAATAAATATATTTAAATTAAATTTTAATTAAAAAAGATAAAATGACCTTTTTACCGAAGCAAATCAAGAGAAAAATAAGCTGCACATCTTTAAACGTTGCTCCAAATAAAGCTTGTTAGTATTTATCATTTTCAACATATTTCTTAAACACTGTCAATCATGGTCTGCTTTTGCAATCTTGGACAATTACCGGTAGATATAAAACGAAAAAAAATTTAACATTGAAGTAGCAAAAATTAAAAAACCTTTTCAGGACGGACTAATGCCTTGCTCTTACTAGTAACCAACAGCGGTGAAGGTGAAACCTTCGTTTTCCGCCATCTGTAGATCAACCAATCCCACGTTTGAGCACGTGTACAACACCCTCCTCCAGCTCTCCCCTACCGCCTTCCTCACGCTCCCCCACTGCCACACCCCGCCGCCGTCGCCGTCCACCTCGCATGTCACCATTTCCCCTGAGTCATCCGGATTGTAGACGTATACTAAATCATCCGTCGAACTTACCGCTATGGCTATCGACTTCAAAGCGCCTCCTCCTTTCAGCTTCCTCGTCAATTCTTCCGGCACCAACCCAATCTCTCTACAACTCTCTAAAGACTCGCAGTCGTTCAATTCCCAAAATTTCACACGTCTCGTCTCCTCCGAGTCCCCGCAGAGACCCACCACAATCAAGCCTCGCCGGCAGAATCCGATGACGGAGGAGCAAGTGCTCCGATCGCCGCGAAGGTTGTAAGGGCCTGACCAGGTTTTGGACTCTGGGTCGAAACAATATAACAAGCTGGTGTGCTTCTCCATCACGTACACTTTGCGCTCGTCGGAGGCGACGGAGAGCCAGGTAGAGGCTGCGGAGTCCTTCAAAATCGAAGGCATGGGTTCGCACGTTTCCCACTTGCCAGTGTCGAGGTCGTAGATTTCGACGGCCAGAGGATCATCCTCAAACTCGCAAACTCCACCGGCGACGACAACACGGCGACCGACGACGGAGACAACGGGGTCAGTGCGCCACACGCGAGGTGGGTCCGCATGGTGCCATGTGAGGTGGAGTGGGTCCAAGGAGAAGGAGAACTGGGAGGGGGAGAGCGTGTAGAGGAGCGTATGGTGGGAGGATCTGAGGACCGAGTCGTGTAGATTTGGGGGATGGTTGATTTGGAGCCAGAGAGCGGAGCGTGGATCGTAGGCGGAGAAGGCGGCGACGGAGGAAGAGCGTGAGCATTGGGGGTGGAGGATGAGCCAGGGTTTAGGGCGGTTGAGGTTGCGGAGAGAGGAGAAGACGGCGTGGTTCCAGGATTTGGAGACGCGAAGCGCCGGAAAGAGATGGAGTAGAGGCAGTCTCGATAAGACGGCTTCTAAGATGTCTCCGTGAAAGGCTGATTCAGCCTCAGTCGTCTCTGCTTCTGACATTTTCCAACTACAAAATTTAGGCTCTCATTTTTCCTATGTATATATAATGTAGCGTCCAAGTTTGATTCTACGCCACTAGTTGTTTACCTATATATATATATATATGGGTAAATTGCACCCATGGCCCATAACCTTTTGTTATTGTCCTATTTTGGACCATAATCTTAAAACTTCGCATGAGACGTCCTCAATCTTAATTTTTGTTTCATTTTAAACATTTTAGATAACAGAAAGTGTTAAAAATAACGAAAATGGCTACGTGGCATACTAACTTTGGGTAGTTGCCCACGTGGCACAATGAATCACCGGCTATAGATGCCCACAATTAGTTACATAAGACATTTAGGGCTTATGTTACAAAGATAAAGAAACTTAGGGCATATATAAGATTAGCCCATATCTCTCCTTCCTCCTCCTTCCTCCGCCGCTCCAGCCTTTCCTTGCCTCCTCCTGTTGCAAGGCATTCCGATGCCTTCCAGCCTCCATTTGCCGCCATTAACCCTTCTAACTGGCTGCCCTCAGTTCGCCTAATGCTCCACCATACATCCTAAACGTTGTCCTTCCACCGTCCGCACCAAGCCACAGGAGAAGAGGGGAAGGATGATTTACGTCCATCTCGGCTGCTTCCGGTGCGTTGACTGCCTCCACTACTCCATGTCATACCCATATCGCGACGCCGCCACTGAAGCCCGAGCAACTATCATCCTCCATTTAGTCATCCGGCTAGCGAATTGAAGTTAGACCCACAACTCGAACCGTCTCCCACTGTTGACCCAACAAAGCATTTGGGTAAATTGCACCTGTGGTCGAAATTAAATGTTGGAATCGGACTAAATTAGGGGTTGGAATTGGAGAAAATTGGGCAACAATTAGCCAAGGCTGAAGGAGGCAAAAGAGGGCTCAAGGTGGTGGGGGAGGGAAGAGAAAAGATAGATGTGGGCTAACTCCGTACAGGCTCTTAATTTCTTCATTTTTTTTTAACATAGGCCAAAAATGTCTGATTTAGCTAATTTTGGGCATCTACCCCAAGTGGTCATGTCACGTGGTCATTTCTGTTATTTTTAACAGTTTTTATCTTCTAAAGGTCTAAACTAGAACAAAATTTTGAGATTGAGGATGTCTCACGTGAAGTTTTAAGGTCAGGGTCCAAAATAGAACAATAATAAAAGATTAGGGGCCACGGGTGCAATTCTCCCTGAGGTTTACCCTAACCTACCGTTTGCCCAATTTATTTTTGAAAATTTACACTTTGCTCCTGATTCTTTTATACTATCCAATAACAATGTCTGAAATTGTAATTTAAACTGTATGATAGTCGGTCTCTCTAATATATATTTTTTTATAGTTAATAGATATTTTAAATTATCAATTTTCTTTTCTGTAAATACATTTTTCTTCCTATAAATGCATATCAGTATTTTTTAAAAGTCTATTAGCTATAAAAAAATATCAAAAATCTTAAAATTACTTAAATATAGTTATCAAATAGTTTAATTTAGGGTTTTAGAAGTTGTTGTCAGACACTATAAAAAATGTAGGGGGTAAAGTGTATGTTAGATTAAACTATAAGGGAGATTTTGTAATTTACCCAAATGTTATATGTAGCTTCAGCCCTTTAATTGGATGAGAAGAGAATCGAATTCTTTCTTCTTTGTTGTTGAGAAAGTAAAGCAGTTTTTGTCAAATTAAAACACGCCTAAATTGCAGCAGCGTCATCTCAACCGCCCCTCGCTGGCACTTCATCTGCCTTTTTCCTCATTTATACCACCCAACTTTTCTTTTAACCAAATATACTATTGATATTGTTAATATATTATTGACGTAGTCAAATTTTGTCTCTATTGTTAGCTAATTCATTATAACTTAAGTTAACTTAATTTAAAATTATTTATTTTTATTATTATTTTTTTTTTTATATAGAATCAATTTTATTTGAAAGTTAATACTATATAGGTATAATAATTCATTGAAAATATAATTTTTATAATTTTATTGAATTTTTATAAATTTTTTTAATGCTTAAACATACAAAAATTCATACAAATTTAATTACATCGTAAAAATTTACTTTCAAATAAATTATTATATCTACATAATATTAATTTTCAAATAAAATTGGTTCCACACTATATATATATATATAAGCAAAAATAAACTATTTTAAACGGATAAAATCCATTCGCAGTCCCCTAGCCTTTCAGTTGTTCAAAAGTGGTCCCTTATCTTACATGGTGCTACCATATGGTCCATTAACTGTTAAATCATGTCCCAAGATAGTCTTTTCCGTTCATTTTTTCGTTAAATCAAATGGAACCTAATGATATGGCAACTTGTATGTTAATGTGGCAGTTTAAAATACCATGTAACATCCTATTTCATAATAACAAATAATTATATTGTAAGAAAAAAAAATCAAGGCTAAAATTGACACAAACATATAATTTTAGTGACTTAAAATGTTAATTATCTTAAATTTCATGTTCTTCCCAAAGCCTCCCGACGACCACGCACCGCCGCACAGTCGACCACCTATCGCCGCAGATTCGCATTTATTGGCGACGCCTGCTCAAATCTCCCCAATCCCACACCGGAAACAACCGAGATCTTCAATCGCGTCAATTCACGACGCCCATAGCTCCCCAATCTCCCCAATTCGCATCGATCTTCAACCGATATTTTGTGCTTTGATTCACTTTCTTAGATGAACCTGACGATGATTGGCTTCGATTTGCTCTTGTTCGACTCATGAAGACGCCGACATCCGAGTCAACCCACCAAACCCACTCGACCTTCGCTTTCCTCGCCATCGCCGCTCTATCACTGGCAGCTTCGCCCAATAAGAGTTCATTTTTGGGTGGAGTAAGGAATTGCTGTGGAATATCTCGATGCCGATAATTTTGGAGTAGTCGACCTTATTCTTGAACAGCCGGATGAGGTGGTGGTCTCCGATGAGATTCTCACTCGCCGACGGCTGGGATACGGAGCGCTTGTCATTTACCCCCTTCGAATTTGGGGAGGAAGATGATATTCAGCTTAATTATATTTTAAATGCCTAAACGTCTATGTTTGTTCCAGTTTTAACCTGAAGTTTTTATTATTTTAATATAGTCATTTGTTGTTACAAAAGAAGACGTCACGTGACATTTTAGACTACCACATTAACATCCAAGTTGCCACATCATGAGGTTTCGTTTGATTTAACTGAAAAATAGATGGAAAGGATTGCCTTAGGATGCGATTCAACAGTTAATGAATCTTATGATAACATTATGTAAAGTAAGGGACTACTTTAGGACAATCATAAAAAATAGGAGATTGTAAATGAAATTTACCACATTTTCAAATATGTTAATTTAAGTTCAAATGAATTGGCTCTAAATTTGTTCAACCAAAGTTACTAAGTGGGTCCAATTTTACCATTGTCATTATTAGGTTTTATAATTCACTTCTGTAATTGTATGTATTTTATAATCTTTCTATATCACCACTACTTGAAATCTAAAGGATATCAAATTTCATTTTTTTTTTATTGTTTTGTTGAGTAAGTGTACAAAAGGATACGAACCTTGCTCTAACCCCACGCCATGTCATCCAAGGGTAATCGAGCTGGCTAGGCTTGAGGATACTCCCTACCAATTTGGATCTTACTTGAATCTGATCCCACAATATTCAGTGACCAATAGTAAGAGATGGTGTCATAACATATCAGCATTAATCATGTTATCGCTTATGATATGATTTATGCTAATAATATTTGTGGATCCTGATTCATATATAGAGTATGAATAGCAAAATTGGTTTCCAACCTTTAATTATTATTTTATTACAAATTCATCCTAAATATTTATAATTTGTTTCATATTCACTACTACAAAAGGGGTCTTTGCTGACAGTTTTTTGGGCCTAGTAACACATTGGTAAGGTCGTATGTCTTTCCCTGTGATTTTTGAAACGCAGCTAAAGTATTATAACTAGTGACATTCTTATGAAAAAGAAATGATTGTAATGTACTCTATTTAATAGCGATTTTTAGGGGAAAATGTCGCCAATGTACCTATTTAACGACATTTTTAGCAAAACGTCGAGCAAGCACTTGCCTTTAACAAGTCAATTTTTACAGCAAAATGCCAGTAAAAGAGGTATATGCTGAAATATTAATTTATCCTTCCAAATTATTGTTGGCCTATTCCTTAATATAACACTAAAACATTATATTATTTTCATCAATCTAACTTGAAACACAATTCATATTGAAGAAATAAAAAATGGAATTTATTGATTGATGAAAATTGTAACAAATTCATACAATTTGAAACTCTAAATATAAAAGTATGAATCTTTCTATTGTATTTACAACTAAAAAAAACTAGGTTTTCCAACAGCCAAGTTACCAATGGCTTGACCGTTGGTAACTACCAACACGTTAGGCCGTTGGTAAAAAAGTTTAAATTTACCAACTGTCAAATGCATTGGTAAAATACCAACGGTCAAAGGTGTTAGTAAATTAGTTATTTTCCAACGGTCAGATTATCAACATGCACGCGCGTTGGTAATTATCAACGCGTGTGCACATTGGCAATCAGCAGTACTAATTACCAACGTGTGGACGCATTGGTAACTATTAAATATATTATTATTATTATTATTATTATTATTATTATTAATAAAACTATAATAATATATATTTAAAATATATCATACATATTATAATGTTTAATGATAATAATTATATATAAAATATCATATTTTAGAAAGTAAAGAAATATTTTTAAACATTTTTTACAATAATAATAATAATAATAATAATAATTTTTAATACTATATATATATATGATATATATATATAGTCTGTGTTGTGTGTGTTGATATATATATCATACCTATCATATTTATTTTACAATTTTAGAAAGTAAAGTAGTAATATGCATATTTATTAACATATTTTTGAGCATAAATATATCATAATATATATTATAACATAACGACTTGTATCATAATACATATTATTATTATTATTATTAGTGATACATACAATAACATTAAAGGCCCAAAACACGAACCCAAACCTACCTTTTATAAAACCCTAACCTATCTCTCCCATACGAACATATTTTTATAGTGAAATTAAAATTAATGTTTTTAATGTATATAATAAACCAATTATCGCATGCAATTCATATAAAAAATTTATATATAACAAAAATACACATGAAACTATCAATTATTACTATTATTATTATTATTATACTAAAAAAATATATTATAATCATGTGTGTGTGTGTGTGTGTGTGTGTGTAGAAACCCAAAAAGCCCAAAAAAACTAGTTCTTTTATTATGCACCTATGTCTAATTAGACATACTAACTCATTCCTTAATCTTCTATATATAAGGCATAAATCATCAAAAAAATTGACAAAAATACCCTTAGTTAAAATATTCTTCTCTACAAAAAACCCTAGCTTGGTACTGCTGTCTCCTCCGGTGCCGGTGCCGCCACCAAACTGTCATACTTCATAATCTCGCCGTAGACGTCATATATCATGTTTGAGAAAATGAAAAGTGTCTGAATAGACACCAAAAAGTGTCTAAAGAAATATTTAGAAGTGTCTGACCAATACGTAGATAATTTATTCTATTAAAAAATAACTAATTGAAACAATAAAAAAGTGTCTGAATGAATGTGTAAAAGTGTCTAAAAAAATATTTAAAAAGTGTCTGACCAATACGTAAACAATTTACTCTCTTAAAAAATAACTAATTGAAACAATAAAAATGTGTCTGAATGAATGTGTAAAAGTGTCTAAAGAAAAGTGACAAAATGTCTAAAGCAATATGCAAACAATTTATTTCATGATAAAAAAATTTATACAAAATAATAAAAGAAGTGTCTAAATAGAAATTTAAAAGTGTCTAAATAACCATTTAAAAAATTACAAAATGCCTGGGAAAATATGTAAATAATTACAAAATGTGTCCGCATCCCCCATAGTCTGTTTACGTCGCCATCGCCGCCTCCTCGCTGCTTCTCCTCCTTCATTGCACCGCCTCGCCGTTGCCCTTCACGCCTGTTTACCTTGCGGCTTTGCCTCCTCGGACTCGCCTCGTCGCCTTACCTCCACCTTCGTCTCGAACTCGCCTCGTCACCTCACCTCTAACCTCGCCTCGGACTCGCCTCACCGCTTTGCCTCCTCGGATCGCCGATTCGCCTCCTCAGATCTGAAGCCAAGATTCAATCAGAGATTTGAAGACAACATCACCGTCGTCGCCGCGCCCTTACCGCTGCTGATTGAAGCGTTCAGCTATAACATCACGCTGTCCCTGTCGATTGCGCCACCGTTGTTGTTCGTTTCTCACGATTCCCTGGCGTTCGTTGTTCCTCGACCTGGCCGTTCAGGGTTCCTCTGCGTCCTCCGCCTTTGTTGCTTGCTCGCGTCGTTGGCCGTTCGTTTCTCGCCGTTCCTTGCCGGAGTCGCTCAGCTTCCTTGGCTTCTTTGCACGCCGGATTTCAAGTTAGACGTAGGTTGATCGCCGACATCGAGAGAGAGGGTTTGGGGAAGGGTAAATTTGAGGGTAAAATTGTAAAATAACAGGTATGTCTAATTAGACATATGTTCATGTTATCCATGGTACAAAAAAACCCATAATCCAAACCAAGCCCTAACCTAACCCATATAAATAGCCCAACTGTTTGACTTCTCCCCCCTCTCTGCTGCCGCACTTCTCCCTCCTCTGCTATCATTTGTTTTTCTCCTCTCTGCCTCATCACTTCCCCTCTCTTTTGCCTCGTCTGTTTCTCTCATCTCCGTTATTTCCATTTGTCGCATCTCCTTCGTCTATCATCTTTCTCCCTCTTCCATTTTTCTTCCGTCCTGTCGCCTCTCATTCTCCTCCCTGGCTGGCAATCTCCCTATGACGTTTTGCCTCTATCGTCTCTCCTCCTTGGCCGCGGATCTCCTTTTTCTATTCCCCTCTTTTTATCCTCGACCAAGCCTTATCGCCGAAATGTCTGCCCCTCTTTGGCCTCATCAACGCCTCCTCGCTTCTCCGCCACGCCAACGCCTCCTTGCCTCTCTGCCTCGCAAGCTCCTCCGCCTCACTCTGGCCTCACGGACACCTGCTCGCTTCACCTCCTTGCCCGACACTGCCTAGACGGCCACCACTTGGCCCGACGCCGTAGTGGGTTTCCTCCAATCTTTACTGATTTCAATTTTGATTTTGTAACCTATATATTTCTCCTTCCCTCTTAACTGAAATCAATTTCAATTTTGTGAATAATTTCATGTTTGATTTTGTACTTTTAGTTGTGATTTTTGTGTATGAACTTGTAGATCCGATTGTCTCATTTTGATTTCATAGATTTGGTTGTTTGATTTGGTAGATTTGGTTGATCCGGTTCTCTGATTATATATTTCATTTTAATTTTGTGAATTTTTGGTTAATTATTGTGATATTTTTAATTTTGTTAATTTTTTAAATTTTTATGAATTATAAAATTTTTATTAATTTTTACCAAATTTTGTGATTTTTTTTTTGAACTTTGTGAGTTTTGGAAATATTTTAACAATTTTGTGCAATTTTTTTTTCCAGTTTTTTTTTTGAATTTTTCTCAATTTTGTGGTACTAATAAAATCTTTGTTTACTTAATATAATTTTTAGTCATTATAAAATTTAGTAAATATGACATATTTTTAATAAATATAATTTTGCTAATTATATTTCAATTTTTTTAATATTTATTTATATTTATTCGTACATTAATTTAGTAAAATTTAATTAGAAATTTATAAATAATTATTTTTTACTTTCTTATTTTTTTTTAAAGAATGAGTCATTGGAAACTATTTTAATTTTTTTAAAATTCTAAATTATTTACCAACGGTTTGGCGAGTTGGAAATACTACCAATGCGCGCGCATGTTGGGAATCTGTTCAACTGTTGGAAAAACACATCTGGTGAATGACTGTTGGTAATACCAACGTGTATATTACCAACAGGTGCGTGTTGGTAATTATCAATGGCTTGATTTTTTGCACATTGGTAAAAAAATTTCCAATAAGCGATTTATCAACATGTATTTACTAATAGCTGCACGTTGATAATTTAAAATTACCAACACGCAGCCATTGGAAATGAGCATTGGTAAATCCCAGAATTTTAGTAGTGATTAAAATCCAAGCATATACTAGGAAGTACTTTTTGATATCCAAAAACTCTACAAGTATTGCACCAACTCTTACAGCATCAGCTCCACAAGTAGATATTCATGCCATTGGTACTAAATCAGCTCTACAAGTAGAATCAATATAGAAAGTTGAACCTAACAAAACCATAAAGAGATACAGTCGAATCAACCATAGTTTGTCAATGCATCAATATAGAAACAAGGTACTTTAGGGAAAAAAATCTAACAGCAAAGCCAATTCAATAATCTAATAGGACAACTACCTCAATAATCTAAACAAAAGCAAGCAAAAACAGTCATACTCAGAAGAAGCAACATAAAGAACTAGCACAAGGCCATGAAAGTAGAACAATATCAAAACATAATTACATCCAAATGTGAGGAAATCCTGGGCCAAAGAAGATCTAGGAATAGAAATGGACAACATCTTTCAAAGGTTTAAATGTTCTGTTAACTGATTCTACGTGGTCAAGAAAATAATGCAGCATTATTTATGCTTTCGCAGCCTAAAAGGTGCAATGATTAGATAAGAAACAAATATGTGAACAAAAAGCAAAAATTGAATAGTGTTGGATTTGTTCCAAAGAAATCTTAAATTTTGATGATGACAAGTGATTTGTGTTAATGTCTTAATCTCACTTCATTGGTCAAAATAGGATAAAATGAACTTATGATTAATTTTCAAGAGTGTCAAGTGTTATCTAAAAAATATATGTTTTAAGATTATTGAGGAAACTTGTTTTTGAAAAGAAGTTAGTAGGTTATTAATTTATATTAATGTTTGAATCAAATTTGATTTCCAAATGACAAGTGGTTCTAAGTTGTTTCAAGTTAAATCCATTAAAGTTACAGTTTAACAGGTATTTCTATCACCTAAATCTAACCTGCTCCTAGGCTTTTACTTTAATGCGTTAAACTGGCTTAATCCGTAGTCTGAGTTTCTTATAACTTTTCAAAACCATCAGTTAACGCATTAAAGTTTGGTTTTAACCTGTTAAGTCGAAGCCTGAAAATTCTGTTCAAATTCCACGAGTGGCGCGATTTCAATCAAGATTTCAAATAGCACTCGGACGAATCAGAGGACGCTACCTGTACAGCCCTGTAGAACATTAATGTCTTGTCTTTAGCTACTTTTGACCGTTAAAGGGAGAAATCGAGTTTAACTCGTTAAACTTGAAACTTAACGAGAAATCTGGAAACTCGGCCTTTTTGCATGAAAAACAGAGCAAACGGTCACCAGTTTTTAAGGAAAATTTTCAGGTGTCTACAGCAGGGTTCCAACAATCTAATAGCTTCCTAAAGAGTATAATTACACCAAGATACATGTTGTAAACTTCACTTGGCAACTAAAAGAAAGAATCATTCATCAAAGAGCTTGAACTAGAAAAATTGCCAAGAACTTGTGTTTGTGCTTTCATTGGCTTATCTAGAATTGAGTGTTTCCTTAGTTCTTACCTTGTAACCATGAATTGTTGAGCTTGCCTTGAGTGGTTGAGTGATTTCCTTGTAAGAGAAAGGAAGTTAGATAGGTTTCTAGTTAGCCTTTGGCAAAACTAGTAAGAGGTGAAGGTAAAAAGAATTATCAAAGGGTTGTGTGCCCTTGTAGGCTATTTTGTATCTTTTTTTTTCATAGTGGAGAAGAAAACTCTCAAGTGGTGAACTTGAGGAAAGGAATGGGCTCTCAAGTGGAGAGTTCGAACCTCTATAAAAATTCTCTTGTGCAAGCTTCTCCTTCTCTCTACATACTTGAGCTTTAGTTGGTGTTTTATGCAACCTATCTTAATTAAACTTGTCTATTTTCAAAACTACTTCAAAGGTAGCTTTCAAAGCAAATTTTAGGTGGATTGTGGTAGTCATTTTTTGGTCAAAATAGAGTTAATCATTATTCCTTAAAATTCAATTTGAGTTTGAGGGTTCAAGAACTCATTTGTGGTTTGTTTTGCAACACAACCAATTCACCCCCCTCTTGGTTGCACTTGGGCCAACAAATAGCAAATTACAAGGCTAATCTTAAAAAGCACTTACTTTAATGAAAAAAAAAATTAAAACTTACTAACACATAATCTTTCGGCTTTAACATAAAGCATTGAAGCCTAATTAGAAAGTTACAGCATCTTCAAAAAGCAAACTAATGATCTGTATATATTTATTAAGGAAAATAAATTTACCTTCTTTTCTTAGAAATAAACAACAGTAGGGCCTGTCTAAGAATCTAGAAAGAAGAAACATTGGTTAGGATCAATTAATTGTCAAAGGTTAATGAGGCTGAGCAAATGCAAATGTCATGAAAACATCCAAAATCCTAGAGTTAATGATCTCAAACCTCGTCATTATTGTTAGCTTGTGGAGCTTAAGCTGCTAAGCTCATGCACACATGGCCACACCTATACCATTCAATTAAGTGAGCAATTAACTAAAGTTGATCCAATTACACGTCTTCAAGAAAAAAAATAAACGTCCATGGTCTAGTATTATTGTGGAGCGGGTTGATCCAATTACACGTCTTCAAGAAAAAAAATAATTAAGAAAAAGGTAGCTAGAGAAAATCCATGATTGTGGATTTGTAAAAGGGTTAAAAATCTCAGAAGATTGCATGTGAAAGATGTTATAAAATATCAATAGAAAATTGAACATTACCTAGACAAGCAACGGCAAGATGGATACCTAAAACATGAAGAAACAACATGAGAATGTTAACTTATGCCCAATCATTCAAGTTTATGTGAGCTTGCTAGATTTATTTGCTCCAATTTAAAAAAACGAAAGAAAGAAAGAAAGAAACAACCAGTCAACTTTTCATATATGAACGAAGGTAAACGAGTGGAATGCCTCGAAGGTTGGACGATAATGGTAAGAGAAGCAGAACAAACAATGCCTCTAAATCCAATGGCAAAATTAGCCAAAACCAGAACCTAGAAAACCCTGCGATCAAATATTGATAATTTCTTACTAAGTAACCGTGAAACCATTTTCTACGCAAAACATAGTCAAAATTTAAAAACGAGGCTATCTCATACCTGGTGAGAGATTAATAATCTATTGAACACCCAATGCTTCTGTATTTAGTTTCTCGAATAAGTGAACTTTGTAAACAAACAAGCATAGAATCAAATGAACAAATCATCAAAAAATGAGCCAAAATCTCTTTGAAGTCAGAAATCACTTCTTCCAAGACAAAAATAAATCTAAATTACAGCATCAATTTTAATAACACACCACAAATTAGCAGTTATTTTCAACAGCAAAAAGTTTTTATGTGAAAATAAATCTAATTGAAACAGCTGAAAGAATCTCAAGGATTCGCAACAAACCTAGATGACAAAGCTCCTTCACAAACGGGATCTATGAGAGAAGGGGATGGAATCGGCAACCCTACAATAAAGTGGTTTGGATATACCTTTGAAGGGCTTGGGTAGTGGAACCGACTAGGCGGCATAGTTAGAGCCTTAGAGGTAGCAGAGGACTAAGCCATAGGGCTAGAGGAAATGAGCGCGGCGACGGAAGTAACTGCAGTTTTCAGTGGATATGGTCATCGAGCGGCAGCGGTATAGGGTCTGCCTGGTCTGATGAGAATGCTTTTCAGGGATTTGATTTCTCTTAGTGGCGGAAGGAATATAAAAGCAAATGCATTTTTTAATTTATTTCTTTTGATAGAATTAGTAATGGGTTAGGCTTTGTAAGTGGACTTACGGATTTAGCTACATTTTACAAATCAGTCGGGCTTAAGAGGTGATTCAATTGCGTTTTTACAAACTAGTAGGGTTTAGTAGGATCTTTAACTGTGTTTTTCTAAACAAATCAGGCTTAGAGGGGTCTGCTGTGTTTTTTTAAATTTGTCCTGCTTAGAACGTTCTTTAGCTACATTTTTTAAAATTAATCGGGCTTAAATAATTCTTTACCCTCACTTTTTCAAACATGCCAGTAAATGTGTTTTTCCCGACATTTTTTTTAAATGCTGGTAAACTTATGTCTGCTGTTTACCATTTTATTATAGTGATTAGTCTATAACTCTAGGTAAGATTAGGTTCATACGTAAATCTGATTTACAAATAAAATAATTGACAATTTAGTTTGGTCCACTAATTCTTAAAAAATTATGGCATAGTAAATTTATGAAAGAAAAAAAGTTATCAAACTATTTAAGTTACATTGTTTGGTAAATGTCTTTCAATAAATTCAAACCACTCAATAATTTTTTGATAGTCAATGGATCATTTTAACTAGAGAAAATTACAGATAACCCATTGTAATTTGACCTAACTATACTTAGTCTCCTCTATTTCCAATAATTTTAATTTTTTTTTATATATTTTCACGATTAATTGATACTTGTAAAATATAGATTTACAATTACAAAGAGAAAAATAAATTGCTAGAGAATAAAATTTAATACTTTAAAATATTTATTAACTGTAAAAAATTCTTAGAGAGATATCAATTTTCCGCTCTATTGCTCAGGTATTTGTGTCATCTAAGTTTTTCCTAGAACTAGAAACAATATAAAACGAGGATCAATTTGCAATGAAATAGAGGTTGGTGACTTGCAACTAATCGGACTAATATTGCTATTTACCCTAAATATATGTGATTTAATATCAATAGTTCGCATAACCCGAAATTACTATTCTAATTAAAGATGCTTATGATGCAGTTTTGTGACATATATATCTTTTGCAATAATCAGACATGCATACGATCCTGCATGCAATTGTATTCCGTGAAACCATGTGACGCGATTAAATGTTTCATAATTCATTATTCATAACTCTCTCTGTTTTATATTTGTTGAAATATTTGGTTTGACACGGAGATTATGAAAGTGGAAAAATATGTTATTAACTATTGAAATGTTGCAAAGACTAGAAAAAAAATTAATATTGAAATGATTGTTTGAAATTTAGTATGGTAAAGTAATTTACTAACCATGAAAATGTTACAAAGATTTATGGTTGCTCGAAATAAAATATGTTGCAATAGTTTTTGGAGAAATATAGTATATAGATTGAGTTTATATCCAGAAAATAATTGTATTGTATGGTCTTAGGACTATTTTTCTCAACTTAATTAGGTAATTGTTGCTTTAGTAGCGGCTGTAATTGTGCCAAATTACCTTACCTTAGGTACCTTTACGGCTTCATCTTATCAGGCTTAAGAGTCATGTAAGAATAATTAAGTTTGGTTGGATTTTACACTTTCTTTGGGGAAACCCTAAATCCAGAATGCCACGCCTACCTTCCCCTATGTCTTTCAATCGATGCTCAGAGTGGATTCACCCTGGTCCGGTAGTCCCTACGTTTCCTGCTTACACTTGACCTCACCCATCGCATTCTACACTTGACCTCACCCATCGCATTCTTTCCCCTCTTGCTGTGGTGAAGGTTAATGCATGTATACTGTAATCCATTTCAAGATTTTTTTTTATATTTTTTCATAGTTAATCAATCTTTAAAAAATGTTGATATACATTTACAGATAAGAAAATATATTTACAGAAAGGAAAATTTGATAATTTAAAATATCTACTAATTATAAAAAAAATATAACAAAGATAAAAAATACTGAAAAATGATTATCATATAATTTAAATACAGTTTCAGAAGTTATTATTGGACAGTGTAAAAAAAACAGGAGGTAAAGGGCAGATTAGGGTAAACTTCAGGAGGTAATTGTAAGTTTTCCTATATTCTATGATATATGTATATTTGGTTATAGTTACTAAATTTATAAAAAAATATTATTTTAATATAAAATATTAAATACTTCATCCCTCCTGTAAATGATGAATCATATCTTTGGACACAAATATTAACATGTATGTAATTTATATTTTTTTATTTTTGTTCTTAAAAATTAAAAATATCTATTTTTGGTTTTTTGTGGTGATAGTTTAAATAGTAATTAAAAAAATTTTATTTTTAGGTTCATTACAATGAAAGTTTAAATAGGCATTAAAAAATTATTTTTGGATTTTGCGTAGTGGAAGGGTATAAAATGAGAGTAATAAGATAAATTGAATTTTAAAATTTTTTAAAAGGGGTAAAAAGTTCAACATTTTTAGGAAAATCCAAAAAGCATCAAGCTTAATGATTTTGGGGACAATAACTATACTTTTTACACTTTTTTTTATATGTATTCTAATTATTTTCATCATAATTTTTTTAATATAAAATAAAATATATCTAAAAGAAAATATAATGGAAAATGAAAGATAAAAATAAAAGCAAAGAAATACAATAATTTTCAAATATCAATCATATTAATATTTACAAATTGATTTTTATTTTATCATTTTATATTGTATGTGGGATACGTTGATATATATGATTTAAAATGAAAAAAGAAATTTATTTCTTCTAACTCACCTACAGTGATAAATTGAAAAAACAAACAAGAAAATATTGGTATGCATGATATCGCCATTTATCGTGTAATAAATTGACAATTTGTGGAATCATATATATGTATCATGTATTGCATACCAGCAGGATGTGGTTACCCACATGGTATACCATAGTTAATTGAGAAACTTAAATTCATGTTTCTGCTAAAATACCATAACAAATGTGACTTTAGTACTCTCTTTATATTAGAATAGTGCTTTTGACCGAGTTTAATACAGTTCTGTTTTAGTGGGTTTGTAGGAAAAAAAATAAATGACAAAGGGCGGTAACCTTTTTATTTTTCAAGAAAAGGAAGACAAGTAATTTACGATTTCCGAATTGTTAGTAAAAATTTCATTTACGATTTCCGAATTGTTATTATATGTTTTGCCTTGATGCTGCGTCCTAAGATCGGAAGACTGACTTTGGTTTTTTGTGGTGCCCCGTTCTAAATGTATTTCTTTGACTATGGTCGAATCTCTTTGTTTTCACACACATATATGAAGAGGAGAATTTTAGGGGTGATCGGCTTCCCTGAAAAAGGTATAATTATTCCCATTTTGTTTTTTTTGTTTTTTTCAGTAGTACTTAAATTTCGGAGTAAAATATATATTTCGACACCTTTTAATCCGAGTGACAATAATTCTCTTGTACGACTCCCATGTAAAGAAAAGTTCATTCTGATCCCTATACTTTTTTATAGGCATAAATTATCAAATTATATAAATATGTGGTTATCATTCTTATTTTTTACTTATTTTTCCTGCTTTCCTGATCTCAACAGTATAATTATTTTCTTTAAATATCAATCAGCCTAACTATATAAATAATGATTTTGTTTCCATGATTAGTCTGGTCCACGAATTTATGACAGTACTATTTTGGAATAAATTCGTCCCGTATTGGTAATGAAGTCCTGAGCTGGTGCTCTTTAATTTGCATTGGCCCGGGCTTGGTCCTGCCTTCTATTTATCGTCGAGTAGTTCGATCTCATAATTAACCATCAAATAACTTGAAGCAATATCTCCAATTTTAATAGGAATAGGAGCACTGTTTAGTTGAAGTAGCTCACGAGCCGGTGAGAGTGTACGTAATCTAATAAGGACATGGTACGCTGGCTGGTGGTATTAGTAATTGACTGGGTGGGTCGTTTGGGACAAAAGTTACGTCACCCACCGACTCTTGTCTTAGGAGCTGGTCCTCTTCTGCTGCTACGGAGTACTGCCATTCCATTTCGATCCTTCCTTGTCTTTAGTTTCCACGTTCAAACAAACACATATTGATTATTCACAGACTTTGCTTCCACGTCGCCATTCACCAACCTCTTCTTTCTTTCCCGGTTTCGTCTTCCCCGTCCCATCTCAACAAAATTTCCCATCATGAGCGTACCATCACTTTTTAAAGGGTAAAATCCAATTTTGGTCCTTTAATTATTTAGTTCGACCTAAAATGGTCCCTTACCTCTAAAAATACCTAATGAGATCCTTGAACTCAAGCAAAGTGTTTAATTTGAGTCCTGTCCGTCAGTTGAGCTGTTATTTGAGATGGACTTGCTTACGTGGCATTCATAATGCCACGTTGCCTCCTTTTTAACTAAAATGAGTGCCTATTTTGTATAGAAATCAAATATTAAATACAAACTGACACAAACAAATAAAAATAGGACTTCAATTATAAATAGTCCAACATTTTCTTCTTCTCCTAGACTCTTTCTCTCGAAAATTTGGCATCGTCAGATGTCACCGGTGGAGAGGAAATCCCTTGGCCGGTGGAAAGGAGATCTATTGGTCGATAGAGAGGAGATCCGTTCAGCTTTCGTCGTCTCAGTCCTCCTTTTCCGTGCTTTGATTTCGTCGCCGCCTCCTTCAATTTCATGGCACGACTCATTTGCGGCACCACCTGACTCAGTCCTCCTTCTCCGTGCTTCAATTTGGTCACCTTACCTTCTTCGATTTGGTCGGCTGCTTCGTTAACGTTCAGATCTCGTCTGGATCTGATTCTCTCCATCTCTATCAATCGTTTGAAAGCTGCAATGGTCAACGGCGAGAATGAGATGACAACAACGGTGAAAGAAGATTTGGGTCTCGGAGGAGCGAGAGTTCGTCTCTGTCACAACTTCCCCCTCCGCCACCGTCTCCGTCGCGATTTCATCCTCTTTGGTCACCAATCTTGTCTTGCAGTCGCCGATTTTGTGCGCCAGTCACTGATGTCGTCGCTTGTCTTCATCCTCCTCCAATTTCATCATCAATTTCCCTCTCCAGTTCACCGTCTTCTTTGTGATTTCCTCCTCGGTCATCGTCTCCATCATAGTTGAGATTTAGTTCATGACCTTTGTCACCGTTGCTAACTCTATTTTCCGTCACGATTTCCTCAGCCATCACAGTCTCTGTCGTGATTTCGTCTACAGAGAATTAATCTAACAATTGGGGCTAATCTATATTTTAATTCATAAGATTTTGTGCTTCTGTCAGTTTACGTTCAAATTTTTCATTTCCATACAAAATAGTCACCCATTTCAGTTAAAGAGGAAGCCATGTGGCATTATGGGTGCCACGTAAACAATTTTCATCCAAAATAATGGCACAAGTGACGTATGGACTCAAATTGGACACAATGCTTAAGTTAAGGAACATCAATAGACATTTTTAGAGTTAAGGGACCATTTTAGGACAAACTGAATAGTTAAGGGACCAAATTTAGATTTTATCCTTAAATTTATGTATTATTGTGTTTTGTAGTGTATCATTACCGATTTTTTAATAAATAAATAAATAAATAAAATATTATTTCAAAATGACATATGTTAAATATTTTACACTTTTTTATATGCATTCTAACCATTTTGATCATAATTTTTTAATATAAGTAAAATATATATGAAAGACAATATTTTCTTACATGAAAACATATGAAATGGAATATGCAAAGCAAAATAAATATTATTTAGTAAAAAAATACTAATCCAAATTTGATTTCTTAACTATTCAGTTTGTCCTAAAATGGTCCCTTAACTCAAAAAGTGCCTATAAGGTCCCCTAACTTAAGCATCATGTCCAATTTGAGTCCATCCGTCACTTGCGCCATTATTTTGGATGAAATTTGCCTACATGGCACCCATAATGCCACATGGCTTCCTCTTTAACTGAAATGGGTGACTATTTTGTATAGAAATGAAAATTTTGAACCTAAACTGACAGAAACACAAAATCTTATAACTTAAAATATAGATTAGCCCTAATTGTCAGATTAATTCTCTGTAGGCGAAATCATGATAGAGACTGTGATAGCAGAGGAAATCGCGACGGAAAACAAAGTTAGCAACAATGACAAAGACGGTGAACTAAATCTCAATGATGACGGAGACGATGATCGAGGAGGAAATCACGATGAAGACGGTGAACTGGAGAAGGAAATTGATGATGAAATTGGAGTACAACTAAGACAAGTAATGGCATTGGCGACTGGCGCACAAAATCAGCGACTGCAAGATGAAATCGGTGACCAAGGAGGATGAAATCGCACAAAGACAGTGGCAGAGGAGGAAGTAGCTACAAAGACAATGAATTGGAGGAGGAAATCGGCAATCCCTACGATTCTCCGATCTCGTCTCTTCCTACTCCTCCAAGACCCAAATCTTCTTTCACCGTTGCTGCCATCTCATTCTCGCCATCGGCCATTGCAACTTTCAAATGATTGATAGAGATGGAGAGAATCGGATCCAAATGAAATCCGAACATTAGCGAAGCAGTTGACCAAATCGAAGAAGGTAAGGTGACCAAATTGAAGCATGGAGAAGGGGGACTGAGTCGGGTGGTACCGGCAAAGGAGTCGTGCCACGAAATTGAAGGAGGCGATGATGAAATTAAAGCATGGAGAAGGAGGACCAAGACGACGGACGCTGAACGGATCTTCTCTCCACCAGCCAATGGATTTCTTTTCCACTGGCCAGTGGATTTCCTCTTCACCAGCGACATTGGATGACGCCAAATTTTTTAGAGAGAGAGAGTCTAGGAAAAGAAGAAAATGTTGGACTATTGACAATTGAAGTCCTATTTTTATTTGTTTGTGTTAATTTATATTGAATATTTTATTTCTATATAAAATGGGCACTCATTTTAGTTAAAGAAGAGGTGATGGGCATTATGAATGCCACATAAGCAAGTCCATCTCAAATAACAGCTCAACTGACAGATGGAACTCAAATTGAATACTTTGCTTGAGTTAAGGGACCTCAATAGACACTTTTAGAGTTAATGGACCATTTTAGGACAAACTAAATAGTTAAAGGACCAAATTTAGATTTTACCCACAAATTTAGAGACTGTTGCATAACTATCGATAATGATATAATTTTTTAAATGATTTTGTCTTTTGTTAAAGATTTTGAAGCAACCTACTCATTCACCCAGTCACCCTCTCTCGTTTAACGGCATTTTCACCAACAAACATGAAAACAAAAAGGTTATGTGGCTATTACACTTTGGGGTCTGAATGAAATACTGAATAAATAACCTTCGGGCAAGGCGTGGATCCTAGTCGGACTCCTAGGGGCCTTGGAATAATGGGCCAGTTGTGAATGACTAGCCCAATTGTCAATCCCATGAAAGGCAAATACACAAACTTTCTGAGCCTGGCCCATACTGGGGCTGTTGTCAATCTATGATTGGCATGCTAACGACTTGTATGCGTGTGCCTGGGTAAAATTCAAATTTGGTCCTTTAACTATACGGTTTGTCCAAAAATGGTCCCTCAACTCTAAAAGTGATTATTGGAGTCCTCTAACTCATCTAGTGTGTCTAATTTTGGCTCCTATTGTCAATTCAAGCATTAGGTTGGATGGAATTTGCTTACGTGGCATACGTGGCACATACATTGCCATGTGGCTTCCTATTTAACTAAAAATGGATGACCATATTATGCAGAAATGAAAATTCAGACTTGAACTGATGTAAATTATGATCTTGGGAACTTAAAACACAAATAACCCAAAATTCATCATCTATCCCAATTCTAATGAGATTTGATCAGTCTTCTCCTCCGCCTATAGTGCAACGGCACTTTTACTAAAACAAAGCCCAACCACTACCGAGGATCTTATTACTAAGAAGCAAGTCATGCATATCTTTAGAATTTTTTCTCCTCACTTTAACAACTCAAGCGCCCATCTTCGTTGTTATTTGGAAATCGAGAGGCGAAAAGAAAAGGACAGGTTTATTGTAGAGAAATGACCGCTTGAATCAATTGGCTGTTGTTGCACAGTTTTCTTCATCTCTCAAAATCAAATAGTTGATCGAATCAGGAATTGCCGCTCAATAATACACATATCAACCACGAACATAAACGCCGAAGGGCTCACCAGATGTAGAACGATATTCTACCTTCGTATGCTAGAGGGTGATCTTGGTAGGAAGGTTGTCGTTGGAGGCGGAGGTCTACTGAAGAGGGAAATGGTTTCACTAGAAGCAGAAGGGGCAGATCCATATATTCACAGCAAAATCGACGATCGAAAAAGGGCTGAGGACAAAGCGGCATGTTAGGCAGCGGAGTTAATGGGAAGACAGGCGGGAGGAGACAGAGAATGGCTTTAAGGAAGGGCGATCGAAACAGAAGAGGGAAGTAGTGGCGCAAGTCGAGATGGGAGATCGAAACGGAAGGGAGCGACAGTGGTGGCAGGGTGGCGGTGAGAAGGTGGCGATGGCATTCCTTGAAAAAAGAATATTAGGGAAGATTGGGTTAATTAACCCTTTAAGTTCTTAAAATTATATTTTTTTGTCAATTTCAGTCTAAGATTTATTATGCTCCCAGTTTTATTACTTATTGCCATGAAAAAGGATGCTATGTGGCATTGTGGGATCAAGTAAGTGGTATTAAGTGCCACATACGCATTTTCCATTAAAAATAATGCCCGAAATAATGGGTGAGACTCAAATTTGACACATTGCTTACGTTAAGGGACTTTAATAGTTACTTTTAGAGTTAGGGGACCATTTTAGGACAAACTAAATAGTTAATAGACCAAATTTGGATTTTACCCACATGTGCGGCGTGCGTTGGTTGTTTAATGATGTTTTTTATGTGCGTTAAATCTAATAGTCATCCTTAACATTTTCGTGTTGTCCTACATAAATATCTAATATTCATTTTATCTTATTAAAGTCCTTAACTTACCAGTTCGTTACCCAATTGTCATCATTTAATAATTTTTGCAATTAAAGTTGACAGAAAAGTGTTAACTTTGGTCCATAAATTTTTTTCTTCTCACTCAAAGCTCCCTCAAATTAGTAAAATTAATGCTTCAACCACCGTTTTCCCCTTTTTCCCTCCCTCACCACCCTCGGCTTCATTCCATCTCTCTTACGATGCCTGTGGCCGCACAAATCCCCTAACTCCTTTCCATTTCTCCTTTATCCCCTCCTGTGCCATCCTTTTGCCACACCAAGCCCATTGTCAAATCCCCATACTTTCTCATTAAATCCCTCAATACCCATTCCTTTCAATTTACCCCATGCATTAAAGTCCTTGTTTTTGTCACTGCCAAGCCTAAAAATTGAAGATTGTCCTTAAGGGCTTGTTTAGTTGTCCACGAAGGTAGTTTGGTTCTTTTGATCATTGAGAGATTTAGGTCAGCTCGATTTGATAACTAGATCAAACTCGAAGTTCTTGAGTGATCTAGAGGATCCTTAACTGTAACTAGATTCATGTTTATATGGATCTAATTAAAAACAAGAATTCACATAGAGCATTTGGATCCATGCGAAGCAAATTAGATCTAAACCAAAATAGGATGTGCCTTAACAAATGAGATCAAGAATGAAGTTAGTCTGCCGATGTAGTGGCGATGTCGTGCTTTCATCGGAGCTGTGGTTTATTAATAGGCCAACGTGGGTCATTGAGGGCAAGATGTGAGAACTTGGATGTTTGATGAATTTTCGACTGTTGGGCCCTCTTGGACCCTGAAATCTGTCTCAAGGGTTTGTCCATGAAACCTTCGTGTTAACCAAACAAGCCTCAACCAAAACATTCAAAAAAAGGTGGCACTATGACAGTTGTTGCAGTTGAGAAGATGGGATTTTGGGAGGGTTAAGGTTTTGAATTGAAGGCGAATTAGGTGTTCGTGAGGCCTAATCTTGTAGGAGATTGGATGATTTGATGTTGAGGCATCATTGACTTGGCAATTTGTTAATTAAATCCTCAAAATACTAGTATTAATGGCAGACGTGGTGGCCAAGATGGTAAGGAAGGAAAAGGTGGAACATGGTAGTTGAAGTGTTAAATTCATTGAGTTAAAAGAGCTTTGAGTGGGAGGAAGAAAAAATATGAACCAAAGTTGACATATTTCACCAAGATTTTATCTAATTTAATTGTGAAAGTAAGAAGAAAAAAAAAAGACAACAATTGAGACATAATATGAAGCATTGAGAGCTTTTAAAGGATAAAATAAAAAACAACATGAAAAATTTAGGTATGACAATTGAAATTTGCCCTTTTTTGCGTGTAACATTACCAAACCCCAAATCACCAAGTTCCCGACATAAACCTACTAAAACTGAAAAGACGCAAGCCAGTTGGTTTGTAGCTTCCACTTTTTGTTCTCATGTATATTTTTGGAGCTCCAGGTGTGCGTGCATGATGCACATCATACCATTCCCGCATCAGTTTTTTTTTTAATCAGAAATAGTTGTACAAGATATGGTGATTAAGTGGTATTCATATATAATGAATTATGAAATACTCATTGTTTTTAAAACTCAAAAGACACCAAAACTATTAGGACATTATACGGGAATAGGGAGTTTGGGGTTGGAAAAAAAAAAAAAGATTTGTAGGCTTTACTGTGTACAAAAATGGAGGGACGGTCCGGCCCATTTAGTGGCAAAAGGACCGGGGACATGGGGTCCGCCAAATTCATGAGCTGTTTTTGTTTTGTTTTATTTTTTTTCTTAGTAATCCGGCGACCCTAATGTGAAGCCCAGTGGATCTGGGATTTAGTTCAGATCATCGCATCATTAAATAACAATAATACTATATTTTTTTCAGCCTTCCCATAATTACACTCACACATCGTCATTATCCGTGACTATCTCATTTTCCATTTTGTTTGTTTTCCTTTTTAATGTCACACGTACCCTCCCAGTTTCTTAAATTAATGGGGCAAAACCTTCTCCATTAGATGATGGATCGCGTCATTCAAACTAGTTCCTTTAGGTTTATAGTAGTTATAATTTGATTGCCAAAAAAAATTGTATAATAAATTTATGCTTTGGTCCATTTTCTTTTAGATACTCAGGAATATTAGAGTGGCCAGCTTTTCAGAAAAAAAGAAAATATAACAGTGTCCATAATTGTAAAGCTATAAATTCTAGGATGCAATTCCCACTTGGATTGGGGATAGTTATCGGATCAGGTTCACTAGTAGATTTTGCCTCGTCCTTATTTTTCCTTGGCTCATCAACCATGAAACTGATGGCTCACTTGGCCTGTTTAGCTCAGATTTCTGTATTGTTTATCGCTGCCCAGTTTCATCTTCAAGTGTAAAATGTGGAAACCTATCCTGCTAGTTTTCGTGTGAAATGGCAAAGACTCGTTCTCAAAAAGAGGTATAGAAATAATTAGCATCGCCTGTGAGGAGACGGTAAATCATAAAATGCTAACATTTTCACTACGGTACACTTCGCAGGACCAATGACGAGACAATGACACTTTTATTCTGAGAAACCATTCAAGGTTGTTTATCTGTATGAACTCAAAAATAGTACACAGACGAAGTCAGGTTTCCAATACAAAGTGAGGACACCTACAACATGAAGCGCTCCTCTTGAACAAATAAAGATGATCTTAAAGAATTGATGACTCATGCAGCTGCGCTAATGCACTCGATTGCCTGCTTGCATATGCCAGTCATTGTAGCTTCAGGTCCATAAACCTGAGGTCGGAAAACACAAAGGCCAATGAACTTCTAATAAAGCAACTCTAACTTTGAAACAAATTTGACCAACTTTGTTTTTTAATAATAAGAAAATTTTTAGCTTTCGGCTTATTTTAACTCTCTGTCCGGCATATACTATTTACCAATCAATATTTAGTTCTCCAGATTCATGCCTTGGACAGCACGATCTTTAAGGGGTCAAGTACCTCAATAGGGATGCCTATCTCCTCCCCAAGTGCCCTCATTCTTGCAAGGCCCCGCTGGTAATTTGGACCTCCTCTTCGCACAAAGATGCTCATTCTTGCCGCTTTTAGTTTTGATTCCTGGAAATTGTAAAACGTTACACATTCCTGCTCCCCAAATAAACTTCAGATAAAAAGAGTACCAGACCAGAGATGCTCGCCTTTTCTTTCAGGGCTCGAATGATGCCGTTAAATGTGGCAGCCACATCAGTGAAATTAGCTATTCCGCCACCAATCACAAGAGCCCTCTTGCGACCATCAGGATCTGAAGTTGCACACTGTAGAGAGAAAGAATAAGCCATATAACAAGAAGAAAATCTGCTTTTGAACATTGGAGTAAAAACTCTTCAGCAAGAATGGAAAAGTCATTACTTCAGGCATACAATCAACCAAAGAACAGCCACATTGCTTACATCAATTACAACTCTGGCATACTGCAGAACCTCCTCTTCATTGGGAGCTCCACTGTACTCTGCGTAGTTCCCAAGTTCAGAAGCATAGCCAAGGTCTCCAACCTGATTATGTAGTTACATGAAGTTAAGCTCATGAATAAGATTTTAAAACAAGTGCTGAGAGAATGGTCATGAACCAACAGAGGAGAACGTACCGTATCTGCATAGATCACACTAGCACCTCCTCCAGCAACCATAGTCCAAATGCGTCCCTTAGGATTCAACACTGTAAATTTCAAAGACGCACTTGTCTGCAAGGAGAATGTTTTCTTTTCTTAAAAGAGAAGCGAAATATACATATGAACCCAATAACCAAACATTAAATAATAGCAATATACTTACAATTACCAAGCACAGAAAAAAAAAAGTATGTAATTGCATGAGGCTTCCACTCAAAGATCAGATGCATGCAACTAGCAAGTAAATGAAAGAACATAAGTACGGGGTCACCAATCAATTAAGATAAATTTACCTTCTCATCTAACCCATGAATGAAGCTTTCAGTTGCACTCATCACTCTCCCAAATGGCATGGGAAATTCAATATTTCCCCATCTGCAAAAAATGAATTCAAGGCAAGGATGATAGTAAGCATCTTTCGTACCAAGACTTCAGTTTCATATAATGTCAAAGAGATAATAATGGAAGTCACTTACTTCTTGAAGTTCTTGAAAGCAGCAGTATCATCCAGCTCACCTCTCATGTCTAAAGGATAAGGCTTTCCATCGACCAGTGTGAACGGATTCATCTCCAGGAAAGTGAAGTCAAGATCTGATGTTTAGAAACGCTAAGTTAATGACTAGTTCCGACAACTCATGCAGCTGCTTCAAATTCACCAAAGTCCCAATGGCATACCTTGAAACAGTATGAAAATCACTTTGAGGAACTCCTCAATTTCTCCTTTGATCTACATTCACCGTAGCATCCACAGTTAGGGGCGAGCATATTCGGACAAAATTAAAAAAACCAAAAAGACCTATTATATTCAGAGAAAATGATTCGGTTAATTTTCTAGTTCAGTTGGTTCGGATCAAAACCAAATTTCATATTCGGTTATCAGATCAATTATTGAATCATACACTTAAAACCGAATAGACCGAATAGAAATAATTATTTTATCATTATCCATAATGACCCTACATATATACAGCTATTTCCTACTAGTTTTTACCATTATCTATATTGACACTACATATATAAAATTATTTTCTACTAATTTTGGACAATATGTTGTCTATCTTTCTTTAATTTTGGGTATGAGAGGTAAAAATTTTAATATATATCTTATTTTTTCATTTACTATGTGTCTAGACCTTAGAAAGAGAACATAATAAACTAAAATATAATTCGGACAATTCGATTAGTTTTGACATGCAATTCGGACAATTCAGATACACTTTGTAAAAACCAAAAAATCGATCGGATCATTATGTTCAGATCGGTTCCAAACCAAACCAACAAAATGTTCACCCCTATCCACAGTCCAATATCAAAAGTGATACTTTTGTCCTAAAACAAGTATTCTATCTAGGTAAACGTGAGATGCCACAT
Source organism: Aquilaria sinensis (assembly GCA_005392925.1). Classification (NCBI taxonomy): domain Eukaryota; kingdom Viridiplantae; phylum Streptophyta; class Magnoliopsida; order Malvales; family Thymelaeaceae; genus Aquilaria; species Aquilaria sinensis. Next base: position 136,334 of record SMDT01000569.1, on the reverse strand, counting down.
CACGATCACCAAACATGCTCAACCATTTACCAGATATGAACAACGCTAATTTATGAGACATAGAGACAATACAAAAGGTGGCAGACAAAGCCGATCAAGATTATCAAGTGCCAAACAATTACCTCCAAAGGCAGAGTTGCAACTAGTGGAGCAAGCACTTCTGATGTAACTGATGTACCAGTTGGAACAAATACGGTCTTGACCTACATAAAGAGATGCACTTCTTAGTTATCTGCCAGATAATCAAAATACGACAAGAAGAAGTAACATATATGCTCAGAACATGCACGATTAACAGCTAGAAGTGCAAATGCATGTTTTTTTGTTTCTAATACTAAAACATAGATTCTATGGGAGTTATCTTTGTAAGAAGAGCACAGAATCATCTAATGGCTGATAGAGCTAAAACTTCTGCGAAGTTCAGCTTATATCTGCCACATGTTTGATGAAACAGGATGCAAAATCAGTAGTACCTTATCCCAGTTTTCTTCGATCTCGATCCCTCCGCACTCGGAAAAGCTTATGCTGCAGCCCAGTCTCTCGGACAAAATGTTAAGATAGAATTCCTCGTTGTGAGGGATGAAGGGTTCAACGATGAAAGTAGTCACGGGACCTTTACACCCGCCCATCTCAACCTGTTGAAGATGAGAAGAAAGCCATATAAGCTAAAGTTGCAGAGAGCGGGAAATATCAGAAGCAAGCGAAGAAAAAGATCCATCAATAAGAAAGAACAGAGATCAACCTCTTTACCCAAGCGCTCTTTCACGAAAACAACAACCTGAGCCAAATCAAAATTCAGGCCAACCAAACCACTCTTCCCTCTCTTCCCGAACAACATATCGGGCTTAACGACCAGTTTCTGCGATGAAAGCCATGGCTCCTTTTCGACCAGCTCGTTGAAATCAGTAGACTCAGTAACCTAAAAGTTAAAAACCACAGATCATCAAGTAGCAGTCACCCTCAGCAGCTAACCGATAAGTAGAAACCCAAATCACCAGAGAGAAGAAAACGAAGACAGATCGAGATCGACCCACCTGAGCAGATCTGATGGGCAAGTCCTTTCCGCAGAGCCTCTTGAAATGCTCCTTCAACAACCTCTTGGAGTCGTACTCTCTGATCTTCTTGCGCGCCATCTGTTCTCCGGAATTCGCCAAAGAAACAATAATCAGTATTAAACGACCACAGTCAGGAGCCCGGATCTGAAGCAAATCGAAATACGGAGAAGATAAATTTAAAATACCGATCGCGAGAGAGGATAGGAGTAGTGAGAAAGCAAGTCGAATTGAAAGGCTGGCGGAGGTAGCTAGAGCTAACAAGCAAAAGACCTCGTGAACTGAGTGGGGGTGGTGGTGGGTGAATTTATAGTCGTAGCAGTTTTTGGTAAGAAAAACGAGACTCGACTTGGTGATTGCGTGGAGGTCGCTAGCCATAAACTTTATGTGGGGCCGGAAACGTGTGAAGCTAAGTTGAATAATAAGTTAATCAGATTAATTTATTGGGTTTGATAATTTATTTATATTTAGATTAAGAATAATATGGATGAATTGTGAATGACTTTTATTCTATCGAATTTGAGTCGAACTTGAGGTATTTATTTAAATTAAGGAAAAAATTTAAAATTAGACTGAGTCGAGCTGAGTAGTAAACAAATCGAACTTTGTATGAATTGTGTATCGAGCTTTAAATTTTATTCAGAATTTGTTTGATAACTTTTCGAACGAGTCACAAATGAGCTTTGAACTGAGCCAAACTTGAGCCGAGTTCAGGTTGTTTGTTCATTTTTCACCTATAATTTTATGATAACATCTTATTAGGTAAATTACCATTTTATGATAATTATTAGGCAAAAATATCAAATTTGCCACTAAAGTTTGGGGTTCGAAGTAGATATGATATTATAGTTTTTTTTGTTCAATCTTTCACTAATATTTTAAAATTGGCAGAATATGCCACTGAAGTTTCAAACTAAGAGTGAATAAGCCAATGGTCGTTAAAAATATAATGAAAAACGTTAAAAAGCCAACAAAAAATATTAAAAGTAACAAATTTTGAAATTAGGGTGATAATGCAATTTTTAAAAAACTTCATAGACTTTTTGTAATTAAATTTTCTCTTTCTCAAAAGTGCCAAGGAGGAGATTAGACAGTAGAAACAGAGGGAAGACAACGATGAGGTTGGCGTGCTGGTGATAAAGACAGCAACAGGGTTGAAGTACTGATGTCAGATATCAGACACTCTTTTGGTAAAAATCTCAAAGGTTCTGATATTTTTTGAAAAATGCATAATAACCCCAAAATTTCAAAAACTGCTATTTTTACCATTTTTTTATTATTTTTCTAAACGGCAGTGGCACATTCGACATATTTTAAAATATTAGTAGGAAATTGGGTAAAAAAAAAAAACTATAGTGACATATCTGCTCCTTATTCAAAATATTAGTGATAAATTTAATATTTTTGCCTAAATGAATTGCTAGTAAATTTTACTCATTTTTTAAGATTGGCTGGGATATGGACTCACTAAAGTTTGCCTGTATACGATGAATTTTAAGATTCTTGAAAAGACCAAAATAAGCGGTAAAATTGTCAAAATTATTACTTATTAGTTTTTTTACTGCTACCACAGTATTCAAATTAAGTTTAACACTATTATACTTCTCCTACCTTTTTCTTAGAGTAATAATCCATTTTTCTTAAATCTGAAAAAAGCAGTGCATGTAAAATAGTGAAAAGTAGCCATTAAAGAAAATCTGAAGATATATTTCTTTGGTACCCAATGGATAAAAAAAAACAAACTCAAGATTTGGATATATAAATAGTAAATTGTAGCCCATTTGTCTATGACATTAGACCACTAGAATTTGGTCAAGGCTGTACAGCGGGGCTTTGCACTCTTACTTTCAATTTTTAGCATTGAAACCTTGGAATTAGGTTTGTCATCATACTTGGCAACTGGCTGCTTAATTAAGACCAAATTTTTAATTAAAGTGCATCATCATCAATTAACTACGAGCTTAATTATTCAGAAAGTTTCATTTTCACCTTGCTCCAGGGCAGCCGTAAAACCTTTTGTTGGCAGCCGGAGGAATCTATTGTTTCGTTTGTTTTAACTATTGTAGGCATCAACCAAAACATTTTGATGATTCCCGCGTTTTCCATGCTTAGCACATGGGATGCCTTTTTCCTTGCCCTTGCCAGGTTTGCAAGGGTTTGTAGTTACGGGGTGTGCAAAATTTCAATTTTTTTTGAAATAATTGAATAATAAAAAAACAATTTAGTTTTTGGTAACCATTTTTTTTGTAATATTTTGGTTTTCAATTATAATAAAAAAGTGAAAATACAAATTCGGTTTTCGGCTTGGGTTTTTAGTTTTTTCAATTAAAATTTGGTTAACCAAAAAAATTGATTTTTTTTTTTACTTGTAGATTTAATAGACACAATCCTTTATATATATTCGTATATTTTTACGAGTGAGTTGTACTATTGAACTAGCTTAATCCTAAAAACTTGATAATGATGAGAAAGAAAGAGAATGAAGGGATGAACAGTGTTATTTATCCTTTAAGTTGTTTTAGTGCATGTACAATTCGGTTATTCGATTAAAAACAGATAATCGGAATTCGGTTTTCAGTTAAATCGGTTTTCACACTTAATTCGGTCTATTTTGATTATTAAGATATAAATCTAAAAACCAAAAAATTTCAGTTATTCGGTTTCGGTTAAAACCGAATAAACCGATTAATCATCCATATTTGTAGTAGTGTGAAAAATTCTTTTATTTTAAAAGAAAAAATACATATCATAGGTGAGCTGAAATCTCCTTCACATAAAACTATTACCATATTTATTATTATAATGTAATCGTTATTATAATCTGTTGTATTTATTTAAGATGATAATTACCATCTCAATTGTTTCAATAAATATAACAACTATCAATTACATAAATATTTACTTTATATCATTGTAGATAGATATTGATACAAATAAATATAGTTATTCACACATAGGCAACTTCCAACTATTTATAATGATTGTAAGTTTGAAGAACATTTAAAACATAAAAGAAAGAAAGAAATCAAGCCATTTGTGGGGATAAAATGAGTTTTTTTTTTGGCACAATAAAGAAATTAAGATATATAAGAAAATGAAAATTAGAAGTGGAGCCACTTCACGCCCCAACAATCTGCCATCACATGGTAAAATACGGCGCTTTGGAGGAAGTGAGAAAAGGGTGGTTCATCGGAAGTGAGTTGACGTAAGTTAACTATGAAGTAGGAAGTTACATATCAATTGCCTAAGGTAGACTCTGTTGAATCGTAATGATATCACAACTTTTCATTAGAATGATATTCTTTTGAGTTTTGAGGGACAACTAATTCATTACACATGTCTCCAAACCGTAGTTTGTATGGCAGTTCTTTAACCTACATTAACATTCGAAGTCTTTTTCCTCCAGTAAAATCTTTTACTTGTAATTGGATTATGAGTAATAAAAAAAATGTTAAACCCTACGTGTATAGAGTACTACATTTCATTTTATATTATTTGAAACATTTCACTCCTTTTTTTATTTAAGTTTTACTTAAATTTATTCATATTATTGTTTATTATAGATAATAAAAAAAATATATTTAGAAACTATAGATCTTTATTTATCATTTATATATAAAGTCTTTTAATTTATATACTAAAGTGTAGAAAATAAAAAAATGTAAATTAATTATTGTGAATAATGAATGTTACAAAAAACTTGGAACGAATGAGTAATTTGTTAAATTATGAATAAGAACCATAATTATGAATGTCACAAAAAACTTGGAACGAATGAATAATTAATCACAATTAATTTTTTGTTTTTTGCTTTGCAATATCAGATTAATAATAAGATAACATGATCGGTTAACTGATACTCTTACTCTTTTGTTATGTTTATACAGCCAAACAAAAAACAAGAGACAATATATATATATATATATGGAAGACATCTTCTGTCTACCTTCTCTATTTCCATGCAACAATAACCGTTGAGAACATCTGCTTTTTTGGAAAACTTGGCTGTCCCATAGACCGCTGTCATGCAAAACAAGTCACTTACTGCATAACCTCTTGGACATAAACAAAGAGATGCTGCTAAACACACACACAACAAAAATGGTGTGAGCTGTGAAGTAGGCTTGCTCTTGTGTTTAGTTTAATTGCAGGCTAACAGGCCCCCGTCAAGACTAATGATTTAAAGGACAAAACAGGCCTGGGCCTGGTGGGCCAAACTTGGACTCCTGGTTTTTAATTCATTTTTCTTTTTCTTTTTTTTGTTGGGTGAAAATTTTCATTTTCATTATTCTTGATTTACTTTCTTCTTTCCTCCTTTCCTTTCTTTTCCTTCCTTATTTTCAGCAAATATTGGAGCAAGAAACGCCGAGTCCAAGAGAACGGCTGGGATCGCTTTCTCGTCACTCTTCCGCTGGAGCGAACCCCGCCAGATTCTACACTTTCTCTGTTACGGTTTGAAACCCCTTCTTTCATTTCGCCATTTTCGCATCTGGGGTCCGCCGAATTCGAATTCTTCTGAATCTGTATCCTGGTGGGCGTCTAGGTTTTCATCAGAAACCGAGCGATGGAAGGGATGGAGCAGTTGAAGGACCAATTCGACCAGTTGAGGAGCCATCTCGAGCCCTGGTTGAATCAAGCAATCGAGTACTCGCGCGAAGTTCCTCCAGCCCAGCTCTATGCCGCCATTGCCGTCCTGCTCGTCACAACCCTCTTACTTCTGTTTGGCAAGTATCTCTTCTTTTCACCTAGAGCATGGTCTACTATCGCATTACTCTTAAAACTACTGAGCCTCTGCTCGGTTCCTTGTAAACTAGCTGATTTTGTTTGTGCTTGTTCATTTGTTTTAGAATCCAGTTGCGCCAGTTTCGAGACTTGTATCTGAGAAATTTTTGCTTATTCAAGTTATAAACACGTTCAATTTTCCCTTATCAGCGAGGCTCTGAGAAAATTTGCTCATCTTGTTTTCATGTTCTCATTTGCAGTCACCTTGTTCAAGCGCAAGAAACCTAATACAATCGTACTCACCGGCCTCAGCGGGAGTGGGAAAACTGTACTTTTCTATCAGGTAGGTGTATTTCTTATGTGTTTTCCCTTCATAAAAATATTAGGGAATGAAACTCTAGAGTTTTTGGAATGCAATTATAAGCTCTTTTTGCAATAGGTTGTTGGGTTAGGCAAATTTTGTCTCCTAATAGGACTAAAGAACATCTGTGTTGACAAAGTTATGAGATAGTTTATAGAATTGTGTTAACACAATTATCCTAACCTAGTTTGCAATATGCCTGCTCCAGCTCCGTGATGGCTCTTCACATCAAGGCACTGTAACATCAATGGAACCTAATGAGGGTACTTTTGTGTTACACTCTGAAAGTAACAAGGCAAGACTTCTTACCTGCTTGCCAGGATGCTCCATTTTACAGCTTGTGCATGTTGATGTTTTACAACTTTTCTCATTTTTTTCCCCTAATGAAACCCCTTTCTCTTTGTTTATTTGTTCATTTGTCATGACAGAAGGGGAAAATCAAGCCTGTGCATGTTGTTGACCTACCTGGTCACTCTCGTCTTCGGCCCAAACTTGATGATTACCTACCTAAAGCTGCTGGCATAGTCTTCATTGTGGATGCTCTGGAGTTCTTACCAAACTGCCGCTTGGCTTCAGAGTAAGTTCACTGTTGAATGACTACTAGATGGATAGGTGAAATGAAAGAACAAGCTGTGTTAATAAGAATATATGTTACGTTCCCATCTTATAATTTTACCTAAAATGTGATGTTGAAATGAGATATTACATGATATAGTCACTTTGGTTTTATAGCTTAAGCAGTCACCAGTAATGGAAACTGGGTTCCTTAGCTAAACTACCCTTGATTGTTTTGATACTTCTCAGATATGGTAGTTTCAAAGAAGATGCCTGATTTTGTTCTGCAGGTACTTATATGATATTTTAACAAATGCAAGTGTGGTGAAGAAGAAAATTCCTGTCTTCATATGCTGTAACAAAACTGATAAAGTTACAGCTCATACCAAGGAATTTATCAGGAAGCAGATAGAGAAGGAAATGTATGCCCCATTCATTTTCTCCCTTTACTCTTTGTTGAATCTATATCTCACTTTTTATCCAAGTCATTTATAGCTCTGCTTGTTTGGTGCTTGGGGAATGATAACTTTGTGCGGGAGGCACTGAACTGGATAGAGTAGAGAAACTGTTGAAATAATAGCTATATACTATTGGAAGATGGAGAAGAAGAGGAAAAGTAGATGCACTTATTCGTAGGCTGTTGCTGTGGCGAGACCTGTTCATGGTGCATGACCATAGGGGGGATCTTTATGGCAGAATCTTCTATACTTTTTGTTATATGGGTCAATTATGAATTTGGTGCATTAGATAGTTATACTTAAGAAAATCATGATCATGAAGCTCATGTTTAAATAATTGTATGCCGCTTTTCAAGCGTGCCATTAACTGATTCTGTGTACATTAATGTAATACAAGTATTTTATTGGACTTCCATCTGTTTTTCATCACAAGCTTGTGAAAATAACTTTTTTCACATTGGTCTTGTTCAAGTAGATAGAGTTTAGGAGACAGAGTTGGGCTTCAGGAGGGTTTTTTTCCCCTTAAATCTTACTGTACAATCCAAAATTAAGTTAGATCATCTTACTCATGATTGCTTACAAGACTAGTTTAAACCAAATACTTGGTTGTTTACGGAAGGTTGAAGTGAACTGTGAACTATGAAGGTTACAAAGATATAGATCACCTTACTCTTAATTGCTGATACTACCAGTATAAACCAAGTCCTAAGCTGTATATGGAAAGTTGAAGGTGAAGGGTAAACTGTGAAGGTTGTACAAATATAAAAACCTCCTGCATTTTGAATGCATGGGCTGTAATCTTTCTCATATCATATTGAATTTCTAGTACAGGTTGGCGCCTATAGAAAACTGACCCAAGCTCTGCTGCTTTGCATGGTATGCCTGCGTCATCTAACTGATTAGCTGATATCTTTATCACAACCACGAACACACAGTAGACACCCAAAAAAGGTGCATTGATGAATGTCTGTTGATAGTTTCCTCTGGCATGCTTGACATATTGTTTTCTGTGGTTTACTGATCAAATGATAGCATAGGTCACCAAGCATTGGTCATCAACCTTTGTATGTCTGCACGTGTGCATTCCTATTTGTGCATCTTGTTGATTTTCTTCTTTTAGGGATTTATACCCTTTGGTTTTTCAATTGCGTTTAAGTTTAGTTGTTTTACTGTGTTATAGTGACAAACTGCGAGCATCGAGAAGTGCAATCTCCACAGCAGATATTTCTAATGATTTCACTCTGGGGGTGCCGGGAGAAGCATTCACATTCATCCAGTGCCACAACAAAGTGACTGTTGGTGAGGCTTCGGGGTTGACTGGTGAGGTGGCTCAGTTGGAGGAATTTATCCGTGAAAATGTGAAGCCCTAGGTCCCAAGTTTTCCAAAATTCACCAGAATGAGTATGGAAGTGGATGAAAAACAAGAGGGGAAGGTGCACATAAAATTAGTTGATGTACTAAGTGAAGAAATTGTCTAGTGATTATTATCTTTGGAAGAAACTGCATCACCACTCCAGTGCATCTGATTGTGGATTTCATTCTCAAATGGGTTGCCACTTTGATGCATCCCATCGGCTTTACCTCACCCAGATGAGAACTGTAGTACCTGCAGGAATTGTTTTAGATGGATAAACAGATTCAAAATCTATTATCTGGTAGATTGTCTTTTTTAAATTAGGACATGATAGGACCAGAATTTTAGAGCCCCTCCCATGTTTGAGGCAGCTATCTTTGGTATTTATTTCTAATTGAAATATCCAGATGATGTTCTTCTCATGTCGTTTCAAATTTCAAGAAGCAACTCCACTGCCCGTATTTGTACCGCATAACAAATCTGAATCATTTGGACAAGCTCGCATTACCTTAATTATGGAATAGAAATGCATTATTTATTAACATGTAGGTTCAACAATCATATAGCAGCAGTAGCATCTCTACTCTTCAAAGAATCAATCAGATGACCCAATGCAGGAAAATACCACATTTCTGCCTTGTCCATGAAACTGATCCTGGAGGTACACTCTCACCTGAGCGCTCTGTATGACCCAGGAAATGACCTCGAGAACCAAAAATGCTTCAGTCTAACAAATGAACTGAAGAAGCCGTAGCATAGCAGATGCATCAATCCTACCCCTACATACCTGCAACGCAAAAACACTTGCAAGCTCATTGTTTGGCTTATCTTCGTCATCTTCCAAGTTTCTTCATACAGTACAGAATAAATCGCTAGTTTCTTCAAATACAAGAGTGCTACCGCTGTCACTTCTCAATGTGATCAAGACACGATTGGTCTATGACAGAAAAATTCTTGTTACGACAAGGCGAATACTTTTCCAAAATTCCTGTTAAATGTTTTAGCGGGAAATGTATAGGAAGAAATTATGGTTTATTTAAGTAAATACTTGGTTTTAGACATTGATTTTAACAATTTAATGTCTATAGCTTTTCCTTAGGCTCCAGGTGCATACCACGTGAAACAGAGACGGAACTGTTATGGTGAAGGCTACAAAGGCTAGCAGGCTTACCATAGAGGAGCATATGAGGATGACAAATCAAGAAATGAGTATGGCCACCTGTGTGAAACAACTGCATTAATGCCAGAATAAATAGCAAAAGACCCTCTAGGGATAAATGCATAATGAAAATGTAAATTTACCAGAGGTTAACGCAAGCATGGAGAATCCATTGGAAAATGACAAAAGTAGCCGTCCACAAAATAAAATATGCAATCCGAAACATTGGGAACCTCTGGAAAGAGAAAAGAAAATGAAAAAGGGGAAGTTAATTGTAGATTAGCAACTACAAGATGCAAACTAAAACCATGAAAATAATGCACTTACCATGGAATTCAAAATTGTATCACCAAGTAGGAAAACTGCATTGATTGAGTGCATACACACAAGTAGCTGTAGTTGGAAATGTGAGCATTAATGTCAAGAAAGTAACATTTTGCATTAGAAAGAGAAATGTAATTCAACTGGTTAAACAAAGAGCAAAAAGATTTGTATACTTGATTCGGAATAACACTTAGTAAACATAAAAACACATAAGGTGCATTCTAAGATTGACACACATACTTGTGGGTTTTTAACGCACTAGAAAATGGAGGCTCTTGAGATTCGGGAGATGTGAAGTTCATGTTTTACTGAGAGCTGAAGCACATCTGTCAGAGTCAATTTCATCGCCCAGCAGTAATCTAGAGAATGCCAATCCTAGATTAATTGCTAAGTTGACAATTGAACATTATCTTAAGTCTCAGATCTCTCTCTCTCTCCTTCTATATACATATTATAGATATATTCCAATGTACTCAAAAGTGATAAGTCAATCATAATGCAGGGAATCTAAAGTGCAAACCCTAAGATGGTGTAAATTAGTCATTATTCAACTCTTTCACCAGAACATTATGATTACTCAAGGCTTCTGGAATAAGATTGCTTCAGTGAAATTGATTTGGTAGATACCAATTCCCAGCCCAAGCTAACAGGAGTGAAAAGGATGGAGCTGCCCATGTAACTATGCAGTGTCCCATAAAAATAAAGCATTTGACAGGGGGGTCTTAGCTCTCATACTTACAAAATTCAGGCCAAAGTCCTTGGATGTTAAAAATGGGTACAGGATGAGCCAAAACACAGCATCAGTTAGTGCTACAGCGCCTGCACAAGTCTGTCCAATGTAAAAGCTATCACTGGAAAATGGGAGTTCAGAACATGAAAAGGGGAAATCCAGGCAAATTGTAACCACATTAATGACAATTACAGCAACACCAAGAATATCGGTGCAATCACCAGATAGAAATGCATTATATGATAGACATCATATGATTGATTCACCAGGACTTGAAAACAGCAATGTCCCCGGACCATTGGTCCATGTTGAAATTGATAAAAATTAAAAATGAAGTTTAAGCTTGGAGAAATTGAAAACAATGCCTACAGAAAAACGTTAGAACATGCAGGTTAAGATGGCACAAAATAGGAATATAGGGAAAAGAAACCAATAATCTAGGACCAAATCTATGGCTGCAAATATAGAATCATTCACCGTCTTTTATACAAGTGCAGTAATTGGAGTATCTTGGCACTATAATACAATGCTGTTCAGATCAATTAGCCAACATAAAATGGGCGGATTACACATGCCTCAACTACTGTCTCTTGAGTAATTAAGTATTTTTTTACAAACACGTCCATTCCACAACTTCTGAAAATCAAACAGCGCAATAAAAACATGCAGCATAACGCTTTCACTTGTTCTCATTCTCGTCCACCCTTCATGTAGACCCAAACACACTCTTATTCACAAATCCACTCACAAATATGTCAATGCTCATGGACACAAGGGAAGGAAGAACAATCTACACTATTATAAAAAAATCTCTCTTTCAATTCATTCTTGCTTGGTCTTATTACTATGCTTTTTTTGTGGTCCGAGGATGAGAAAATTGGCTGCTATGTGATTCCATGGCCCTCAGAAGGCTTATCCAATATGCTGACCAAAGAACAAAATGCAACCAAGCAGGAAAATACCATGCTACGTTCTACAGATGGAAAGGAAAAAGGAAACTTCGGAATCAGAAGAACGGAAATTCACAATGCAAATAACTCAGCAGGACTGGCAAATTAAAATTAAACAGTAGAGAAGTACCTGGTAAATTATTTGAAAGGTGTAGATCCATGCACCGGCAGTTTTGCGGCTATCACGTTCTTCATTGATGTTAGAACTTTTGGGCATGCTGGAAACACCTCCAGCTTCCATCATTGTTGGAGGTATGTAATCACCTTGCTCTGCAGAGCTCATGCTGTCAGCTTCATTGCCATCGACTCTTTTACCAGACTTACAGCATCCATAGATGGAGATGGAAGATCCAAACTGCCATTGTATTTGGTGATAGCCAGAGTTTAAACAAAAAAAATCTTAGAATGAGAGATGGCCAAACATAAATGATCTTCAATTTAGCTAGGGAACCATGTAATAGACATACCGCAAAGTATATTGTGACAAGAGTACATGTCCACCTAATCAGACCCAAAACATAAAAAGTAAGCAAAATGTATTAAAAAAATCAGTGATATGGTAAAGTATAAGTTACACACCTAGTTGCTGCAAATGTCCATGCATCAATGTTTTTATCTTTAATTGCACTTGTATATGCAATGGATTCAAAACCATTAGGACATATAAGTTATTCCAACAACAGAAAAGCTTGTTCATCAAGTGGAGAAACTTTCTCTCAAGATTAAGAATAGGGCCAACTAAAGTGCAGCCTGTCCAGCAAAATTGAAACAGAAAAAACCAGAGTGACTGCTTACAATCTAGTTTAATGAGGGAGAGAAAAGTGTGTTCAGATTTAGCTATGCTATGGTTATAGATGTTATTCAGATTTAGCTATGCTATGGTTATAGATGTGTTCTTCGAGATGGAATATCATCATCAAGATTTCTTCATAATTTCTGCATAGGAAGCACACAAGTGAAGCTTGTTTGCATATCTGACTCACTGGGTATAGAAATAGAAGATGCCACCTCCATCAACAATAACATTTGCTGTGATCAGGGCCAGAAGCATGAAGAAACCAAACAGTCTAAACGCAAGGAGCCAAACTGGGTGAACTGTTTTCAGACATGTGTACCAAGCTTCATCCTCATACAAAGACCTGGAAGGTTCTTGCTGAGATTCAGCCACCCTATGCTTTGGTTTTCTCCGACCTTCATATTTCCATATCAGAATTGCTGAACCAACTATGGAGGTTAAGATAAAAACAGCACATAGGAAGAACCTCCAATTCAACCAATAACTCAAAGCGTTCGTTTTAGCAGTCATGAGAGGCTGCCAAGTACGTTTAGAGGATCCTGTTAAGAAACCAAAAATATCACTTCTTGCTCTCCTCATTGCCATAATGTCCAATTTATGTCAGATAATGTACAGATACCGAGAAGAAGACAGGGTACTAGTCAGAAAGCGACCTCAAAATCAGTTAAGAGTCGAACAGTTGTTAGGCAACTCTAAAGGGGGGAAATGTATACTGCTTAAAAACGAGCGCGAAATCATACAAAAATAATTGAATGCAAAAAGAACATTCACTCTTTTAGACAAGAAGACAAACACTTCTGCCTAATCTTCCTAATACAATCCTGGAAGACACATGGATAAGTAAAATCTTAAGACCATTACTAAAAAAGTAAGTAGCAACCAGTTGATCTTCATCAACAAAAACCAGTCCAACTTAGTGAATGATTATATTAAAAAAACCATTTGCCCATAAAGAAGTGTTTTGTTTTTTTTTTTCATTTTGGGGCAGAAAAAAGATACAAAAACGAATGCCTGAATCATCACAGGCAGCAAAGCTACAATAAGAAGAAAATCTCCTAATTCTCAGGTATGGAAGATAATGGTACAAACTAACAACAGATATTTGGAACTGGCAAAAAGCAACCACAGTTATAAATGGAAACAGAAAAATGGATACCTTACTTCAAATGGGCTTTCCTGCCTGGAAGCCACGAGAGGAGTGGCGCTTACACTTGACGATCCAGAAGCCCCACGAACAGGAAACTTTGCCACATCGAGACAGGATATGCTTTGCCTCTGCTTTGTCTCTTGCTACAGGAGGGAAAGAAAGAACCAGGCATTAGCAAAATTGGGGGAGAAAGAATAACCGGCTACGATTCGGCCAAAAGGGGAAAATCGACATCTTGTTTGACTGGTTTTGGTGATGATTTTGGGAACAAAAAAACAATCATGTTAATGTGATGCGATGTAAAGAAGTAGCGTGGAGCGAGTAAAATTCTGGAGCAACGGCAGTGCAGTAGCAATTGAAATTTTCTGGTAGGGAGGGAGCAGCACGAAAGGGCCTCGTCGACTAAGAATGATTTGTTTTATTTTCGCTACAGCTTCTGACATCTCTTACCATCTACTAATATTGAAAGTAAATAAAAGAAAATCTATATATATAATGGGATACAATTAAAGAGTTAAAAAACTTCTCACTTGACGCAGTTAACTAGAGATTGACGTGTGGAAGAAATTCCATTTATGACAAGAAATTTTTAATTTTTTCCACTTGTCAACTAAAAATGTCCTCTAGCATGCCATTATAGTAAATTTGAACAAATTTTTTTTCTTGAAAAGTGCACCATAAAATCTAAGAGACAAAATTTTGGGAATAAAAGACCCAATAATATATATGTCCTTTTTTAAAACAAGATAATTAAGGGAAAGAAAACATTCTGCTTATGCATTTCTATTATTTATTCTTTGATTTTTTCTCCGTTTGTCGACTCCCACGTCCTTGTCTTGACTTCTAAATAGGATAACTCGATCATTAACATTGTTGGAGATTAGCATCGATCATCGGAGCTTCAGAGCCACATGTGTCACTACCATTGATTCCCTTCAATTAAAAAGAAAAACAAAGAGAACACAACTTCTTCTATTGTCTCCTCCATTTCCCATTCTTACAAATCCCCAAAAATCGACACTCCAATAACCATCGTAGATGGTGATCTCTATCACACGTAGTTTTTAAACAGTGAATTTGCCTCTACCATCCCCTATTCTTCCAGGTGTAGCACTTTCTTACTAAAGCTCGATTGCTTTCAATTGACCAACATGGAAAAGCCAACAAATTTTTGTAAATTACTGTCCACCGACAATTCAAACCAGTTGTTGAGGGATTATCAAAGCTTAAAACTCTAGATTTGAGGGGCTTGGTACCACAAAGAGGACAAGATCCAAGATAGCTTTGACAAAGAAAGTGACTAGAGGTCTGCCCATCATAGAATCGCTTTTCAGGGAAATGCCTTAAGTTTGGGTGCCAAGAAGGCCTTGGACTTTAATTGCCATCTAATCAATTTGATGAATTGGTGGTGGTCGGGGCAAGGAAGCAAGTAATAATCAGCGTGCTATCGATAAATTATTTTTGGAATATAAGAAAATGAATTTAAAAAAAGAAATATATCATAGAGAGGAATAAGGCAGTATCTGATGCAACTTTACGCAAAATTGGAGAGACTATTACAAGGTATTTAATTTGTTGTACATTTATACTTGTTTAGTTTTTAGGGTTGATAGTGTTATTTCTATGGATAAGTTAATTAGTTTGTGAAGCTTCTCTGCCATTTTTACCACTGTAGTATGTTACGGGGAAGTTAACGCGAGTACCTTTTACATTTTTGCTTGCAGGGATGAAGAATATAGAAAGAAAACTATTTCTCTAATGGCTTATGTCGGCCAGCCAGTGATAAGCAAATTCAAGCTTGGTGTAATTAAGATTTTGACCAGTTAGCTATTGATTCGATTTTGTCTATACCATATTTTAGTTTCAATAAAAACCATGTCTCTTTTTTTTTTCCAGTGGCATCTTTACGCGATAAGACCCAACATTCACAAAAAAAATTAGATATCTAATAAATATCCATTTTCAGTTAAACCTGTTCTTACTTTAAGTTTACCTGCATTTAGTAATTTTATATTTACCTGACTTAAGAGCATAAAAAGAAAATATTATCAATTGCTACAACTTTTCTAATTCATATCCCAAGTTTCAACTAATAAATTTTTTGAGTACAAATACATATAAAAAGTAAAATGCAGCATCAAATTTACTTTTTAGTTAACAGATACGGTAAGGTGATGATATGTGGGAGTTTTGTTAATTTAGAAAATAAATCTAATATTACTTAAACTAATGTTCCAATAATGCCTATAACCTAATTTGGCCGGCAGGTAAAAAACTAATTCAAGTTCAAAATTTTAAAACAAATGCATGCATTTGACTTAACAAATTACACTAATTTTGCATTTAATAGGGAGGCCAAAAAAACACGCAAAGGAAAGTTAGTATTCCTTATAAGAAAAAAGTGAAAGAATATGAGCCCTAATTGCAGCATAATTCAAGTAACATTAATTTTCTCCTCTAATTCCAACATTATTTTTTGCAGAAAAATAAATAAATTGAAGATAAAAATTACTCCTTTTAGGTCATGTTAAAAAATAAATAATTTTTTTAATAAAAATTTATTTTTTAGTGGTGGTGGAAGGGATAAATTTTCTTGGGCCGATTTATTTTTAGCAAATGTTCTATTTGATCATTCATCATAATGGCAATTCACATTAATTAGCATTTAATTCAAAAATCATATTCACTTTTTCTTAACATTTGTTGGAAAATGGTTTTTTCGAGAGATTGTCTTAATCTTTTTGCGTTCTATGGTTTACTTTTTCTTATTTTTTTTAGTTACAATTTTTCCCCAAGTACGTAAACCTAGAATTTGCCCACCACTTTTTTACTCAATAGTGAAGAAAAATTATCTTGCATTTGTGAAAATACTGCGTCATGGTTATCTAACACTACAATTAGAACTTGAATAGTCTACTTATACAATGTAAAAAACCTTAGGATGAGAAGAGTTGTTTTCCAAATGTTTGGGTGAAAAAAAAAAGTTATTACTAAATTTTAAGATAAAATTACAAGTTAACACAAAACTTTAACAATTTTGAGGTGAGTGATAAAAAAACACGTAAACCAAAAAACGCATCATTGGCCGCAATCCATATATATATTAATATGCTGAGTGCTCACATATATACTTTCCTATTTCACACCCAATCAAACTTAAATGAGTTTAATTTACTTCCACAAATAAGAAGAAAATAAATATGCAAGAGTCTTAAAAGTCACTTTTGAGTAGATAATCAACACAAGATATTTTCACCAACGAAAAGAATAATATGAAATTTTTAACTTTTAAATTGAACATACCAAAAGTTACAAACTCATACCATGTTTCCTTAAATACAATATTTAGACATTTAAACGCAATATTGTCATTTTATTTATTTCTTTATTTTTTCCAGTTCAGATCATGTTGGAAAGGAAATAAAATCTCATGCATTAGGTCAAAGAAACTGTACATGTGAGAGATATATGGGATAATTTCAGAGTCAGACATTTAAACACAATATTAAGCGTTTTAACTTAATTTTCACCAATCCAGATCATGTTGAAGAGGAAATAAAATCCATGCATTAGGAGATTTAATTTGGGATAAAAAATCATGCATTATGAGAAAGAAATTGTTCCTCTCAAAGATTTGGTGGATAAAATCTAATGTATTATGGAGTTAATGGATTTTTTTTAGCCTGTTCAAGGCCAGAGAAGAAGTATTTGGACCTTGATTAGGAGTTTTTTGGAATTTTCTACCCTTCATGCATGGCGAAAGAAAATTACGAATCCATCTTTTCCTTTCCTTTTTCCTAACTTTTTTTTTTTATAGATTCCCTACTAATTTTCTAACTCTTCATGTTAATGTTAACCAAATGACATACTTTTCCTCATTATAATATTGAAAAGTGAAATGAATATTTATTTTTAATAAGTAACTTTAATTAGGGATGTTATAGGGAGAATTTAAAATGGATTTAGTTAAACTTCTAACTTCCCTATAATTAAGTAACAACAAATTTGATTTCATAGAATATTACATTATTGTTAATGTTCTTATATTTATATAGCAAACATGTATTTATTCTTCATGAATATTACTCCTTGAATGAAATGAAATCAAATCTTCATGAGCATCCTAAGAGACAATGGTGCCCTCAGTAAAAATTTGTTCATTTTTCTGTATTATGTATATGTATGTATGTATGTATGTATGTATATGTTTATTGGGTACTAATTATATGAAATTGGTACTTATATGGTGACACATTTTTATATATGAATAATTATTGCAGTGCATTACTTTTGAACCAAATAGAATAAAATATTTGAGTAATGAAGATATTTCTACCTAATAAATGTGTTCTTTATAAGCCAAATGTTTGACAAAATAGATAAACTTGCTGGTGATACTATATTGGAATATTTGAAATGCTGGTTGAGTGATATTTTCATAACATTTTATTATGTATATATTTCGAGAGCCCAATATAACTTAAACTCTTGTGTCAATACCAAATATATAAACTAGTTTTAAATTTAATAGATCTGTTCAATTGCATGAACCCATGGTTTAAGGGCTGTACTGATGGATCATATATTGAGCCATTTTTGTACAAATTGCGTCAGATGCCTGGTGTTACAATGGAATTAAAAAATTTTAAATAAAAAATAATGCAATAATCATTTAAATAAATAATTAGTAAATATATTATTCATCATAATAAATGCTATAAAAATAAAATAAAACAATTTAAATGCACATCTATACTCTGTACCGAAGTAAAATAAGTGTAGCATAGTTTGAATATTACCATTTTGATTCAACGGAAAGAATGCATATGTGGATTGTTTTCTAGCTACTAAAGTTGAATGTCATTTTTCCCTCTGAACTTAGTTTCCGTCTAAATTCAACAACTTTATCGTCATATCAATGAGCTATATCAGGAAATATATATATTTTTATATTTTTTCGTTCTCAACATATGAAAATAATGATAAGAACTAATTTAAGTATTTATTAATCACAAAAAATAGTGCACAATTAAATTTTTTGAAATATAATTACTAAATAATTTAATTCTAATTTAAAAATTTAATATGGCACTCAATTTATATGCCAACTCAGTCTTATTGTCATTCGTCAATTAGTCGTAATTGAACTAACTGTTTGTATGTTTTTAAAGTTTTGAACTTATTTATAAATCATACATTTTGTTACTAAAATAGAAAAATCTTAAAACTTTTAAGATTCAAAATTTTATTTTGTGAAGTATAAAAAAGTGGTATTATGTGATATCTCTTGTGCTAGCTTGAGACTGAAAATTAGTAGAGCCAAACCAAGCTGTAAGTTGATTATGTCCAATATGAATGAGCTTAATATTTTATTCATATTTAATATTTTGTTTATGTTTAGATAAAATAATATGAAAGAATCATGGATGAACATTAAATCAATTGAGCTCAAGTTAAACTCGAGCAGCTCACCTAGTTGAATAAACATAATCAAGCCAAGCTAAGTATTGCATAATCGAGTTCAATTTGAATTATGCATCAAAATTTAAAATTTTAACAAATTTGATTTAACAAAATTTAAATGAGTTAAAAACGAGTTTAGGGTTAATTGCATCTATAGTCCATAACCTTTAATTATTGTTCTATTTTGGAACCTAATTTCAATTTCTTGCATAGAAAGTCCTTAACATTGTTTAAGTATTCCGTTTTTTATATTCCATTAATTTAATGTGTTAAGTTGGACGAAAAAAGTGAAAAACTAGTTTTTAACCCTTAAAAATTTTATTTTTTTCTTACAAACCTTAAAACTTTCACATCTAACAATCAAACTACCGTCCCCACAACCCGCCATACTTACATCCTTCTCCCGCCACTACAGTTCATGAAAGTTTTTCTAGTGTTAAGGCTTTAGAACAATAGCCTTATGGGTTGAGGGCTCAATTTTACTTGCATCATTGCTTCAATAAGGATATCATATTTGCAGGTAAGCTGGAGATAGAGGTGAATTTGAAACTGGACAAAAGTATAACATCCTCGAATATAAGATAAAGATGACTAAACCATTTCCATGTTGCTTCATTAATTGGTTTCTCACTAGGTCATACTTGGTGCTAACATCGATCAGATGTTTGAACGGTGCAATGATTTAATTAAAGTCAATTTGTATTTCACCAGGTGTTCGACAATATGTATGGTCTAGTCCAAGGTCCAAGTTACTAATTGTTACTTCTTTACTTTACTCTTATTTTTGTGCAGTTCGAATTTGAATAATGATGGTCCATGTTAGTAGGGAAAAAAAACCATGGTTGTCTTTGTTGGCCTAAACCACCAAGCGCGCCTAGTAGTAGCAACCCCTGCTAGGGCCTTCTACCATAGCTGGCTGGGGTGTCAAGGCCACAAAGGGATCAACAACCTCAACAACGCTATCCCCATTGCTGGCTGCCGCTGTTCTAGCTCGATGGCTCTTCTGTGAATTGTGATCATTGTGATTTCATTGCTATTCTTTCAGCGATGCAAGCGCCATCAAATGGTGACAAAATGAAAGGGGTTTTACTCTCTAAAAGGTTGTTGTACACTTAGAAAACCATCACCTTTTATCAATTTTGCACATACAACATTTAATTTGAAAATTAAAGTTAGGGTTCTTGAACAAATTCAAAAACTTAGATTTGTTTCAAATTGAAAATTCAACCAAATAATGTGAAATCAAGCCCTTAAACCATATGGCTATTGTTCTTTGACCTTAACATTACAAAACTGAGCCATCCATCAATGATTTTCATGAACGATAATAGGCAGAGAGATGAATGTGGCAGGTTTTGGATACAGTTGCTTAATTGTTAGATATGAAAATGTCAAAGTTTCAAAGGTAAAAAATAATTTTTTTAATGGTTACAACTAGTTTGTCACTTTTTTTTTCATCCAACTCAATGCTCAAGTTAACAGAAATTTCAAAACAGGATATTAAAAAAAGGTTATGTACTTTTTATCCAAAAGATCAAGGTTTTTTTGGTGTCCAAATAATAATAATAATAATTAAAGGTCAATTAACCTTCCCGCTAACGTGGCCAAGCATAAGTAAAGCGTTTCTCTGAGTAAACGACAGCTTTTGCCTCAAACCCCCTATTTGTCCATTTCTATCTTCACTTTCGTCGCTTTTAAAGACGGTTGTTACCATGGAAGCGCCATAATCAGTATCCACGTGTCCTTTGTCAGTAACCATGTCCATCAGACGGCTCTTCTGCGAAGATAATACCTCAGTCCTACTGCACCCGACTACACAGTAACCATCTCACCTTAGCCCTGATTGAACCCTATATATAAAAAAACCCTAGCCACTCCATTTCTCCACCGTTGTCTCGTTCTCAGAGCGGCAGCGATGCAGATCTTCGTGAAAACCCTAACTGGGAAGACAATTACCCTCGAGGTTGAATCGTCCGACACCATCGACAATGTGAAGGCTAAGATCCAGGACAAGGAAGGGATCCCTCCCGACCAGCAGCGGCTGATCTTCGCCGGAAAGCAGCTAGAGGACGGGCGGACCCTCGCCGACTACAACATCCAGAAGGAGTCCACCCTCCACCTTGTCCTCCGCCTGCGCGGCGGCGCCAAGAAGCGCAAGAAGAAGACCTACACCAAGCCGAAGAAGATTAAGCACAAGAAGAAGAAGGTCAAGCTCGCTGTTCTCCAGTTCTACAAGGTTGACGATTCTGGGAAGGTTCAGAGGCTCAGAAAGGAGTGCCCTAACGCTGAGTGTGGCGCCGGGACGTTCATGGCCAACCACTTCGACAGACACTACTGCGGGAAGTGCGGGTTGACCTATGTTTATCAGAAGGCTGGGGGCGATTAGGTTGTTGTTATGTTCTTATCACAGTACTGGCATGAGTATTTGGTGTTTCTGTTGGGACATAAATCTACTTAAGCTAGTTGCAAAATTGTTCTGCTTTTATTTGGTCATCGAGTAATTGATTTGATACATTATGGATGGTTAATCAGACGTGTTAATTTCTCAAGTTGTGATTCTTGATTTTGTTTTTTGTATTGTCTGTCTTTTTCCAAATTATTGCTTAGGGTTTATAGTATGGTTTCTTGCATATTGAATTGAAGATTGGAATTAGTTTACTTCTCCTGAGCAATGAAGCGAGGCACGTAGCATAAAATGAAAATTTACGGTAGCCTATTTGATTGGGTTGTTTAGTTGTGGCGGTATGATTACCAATCTCACGATTAGTTTGACAAGTTGTGAACAACCGAGTTGATACCAGAACACAAACTTGCCATAGTTGTCGGATGCGTTTTTCTAGCCTATGGTTTTTTTTTCTTAAGAGTATTGTCTCACAGGCATGTTTGCTGTCTGATTGGGTCAATGTGCTATTGCTGATCATTTTGACAAACTTGTGTAGTTGTATTGGCATCCTTCATTTTGGGACTTTGAATTTTTCTAGTGTCATCATTTTTGGAGTGAGACCGAGTAATATGCCCTACATAACATTATGTCTCATCTGGGCTAAAAAAGGTTTCATGAGGTTGCTATTAGTTGTTCAATCATAGTTCACTGGATTTCTTTTATTGGCACGTTTAGGGGATGCGTCATTGGACTCATTTTCTGGACCCGCTATTATGTGTCACAGGATGTGTGGCAGTCGTTACCCTGAGAGAGACAAACATATTCTGGAGAGATTTTGTAGCTTCTGTTTTTGGATTAGTGGTGGCAATGCATTTCTGATTGACTTCTACCGGGAATTTGACATGCAAGTTTAGATTATAATGAAGTTTTACTGTTGGTCTGTTGCCGATGGCTTGAGATGGTGATTTAGTCAGTTGCAAGTGCCAATAGTTTATGAGGTCTTACCCCTGTGGACCTGTGAGACTCTCATACAAGCTGATAGCAGTCGCAGGTGCCAGCTATTATCAGATAGAATCTGATGAATATATTTTACTGCCATTAACGTGGAGTTGTGAAATTTTTATTTTAAAAGTGGCTAATTATGAGTTGCTATTCTTTGAGGCTGATATGGTTCAATTTGGGTGCAAAGCTGGGAATTATTTGAGCCGGTGCTTGTGCGCAACCAATAGCTTGAATGGATTGATTCTCTGTTTTGATTTGCTTAATGGGTTTTACCAATTGTTATTCTGAAGCAGGAAAAAGAAGAACAAAAATTTGTATTGCGCACTGTGGTTCAATGAAGCTACAAGCGTGCGGTTAATGCTTAATAGCGTAATACTGTCGGCCAAACAGCGTTCAACGAACTGTGGTCAGGGAAACAAATAAACCCGTTAGGGAAGAGATTTTTAGGATTATCGTTAAAGTGTTTTTTTTATTATTTATGAACGGTAGATATTAAACAGCTAAACCTTAAAAGCTGTTTTTAAATAGCTTTTTGCAAACGCAAATACTAATACTAAACATGGCCATAGCAGAGCAGTGGTGCATAATCCCAAATTATTGCTATGCTTTTTTGCAGTCAATTTACTCATACATTGACTCAATTCAATTCACTGCGGGATGCCCACTTTGCTGCGGTAATGTTCTTTGCAATATTGGCATCGTGAAGATAAAAGCTGTTCTTTCCCATTTTGTTGTGTCCTGTCAGGGGTTTGAGATAACCATTTTGCTCCCATCTCAAGTTGAGAGGTTCTTTCAAGCTGCTGCAGTGAACTGATGAAAAATAGTGAAAAGAAGGTATACAAGAGGTCCAATATGGCAGCAAGAAGAAAACCACCAGATTGAATAGAAGAACAGCTGAAGGATCGACAGAAGAAAACCGGCGAAATACAAAGGAAGAAATGGTAAAGGGGTGAAACAAGCTTCGAACCTGTCAGAAGGAACTCCAACAGGCATGTAGCGCAAAACAGCCTGTGTCCAATGTAACAGACGAATACCAGCCATATCCAATGTAATGGAAAAATAGTTGACCCTCAGATCAACACCATTGCTTATCTAATAATCGCCCCTTTTGCAAAATTTGATCATGCAACTTTCCCCCCAGCCAGCCACCACGTGCTCTCGCGGTTCCTTCTACAAGCCATGTTTCACTTTCACTGCAGGAGTAGTATGCAGACTAAATATGCGCAATATGTAAACCAACACCACCCGTTATCGTCCTTCAGTGACCTAAATGGAGGGAATCATCTATAATTATGATGTTTGGGAGGCAATCCTGATGCTGTTATTTAATGTAAGTCGCCGGCTGGTCTTCCTCCTCTCACAGTGCTCTAGTCTACTTCGCCCAAGGTGACAAAGTAGTAACTGATAGTAATGGAGGTGTCTGCTTTCCAACCAAATAAACCTTCCAAGGAATTCTATTAGATTTCACCCAGTAACCGAAAGTTTGATGTCTCATCATCCCCTTAATTACTTCTCCTCCCTTCCACATAAGACGAAACAGAGTCTCAAAAAAAGACATGGAATTTTGCAACCTACACTTACCATAAACTCCCATACTAAAATCAATAAATAGAAAGCTGGAAAAAATGGGGAAAAACCTAAATATTTATTGCTCCCTTAAACTAAGGTGACTCGGACAGTTTACTTTCTATACTATGAATCACATCAACTTAAACTCCAAAAGAAATCGGTCAGTTTAGTTCTCTGACTCACTTATGCACACACATGTTCACACGTGACATGAACAGCATCCAAGAGCAAACGGAGCATCAACAAATCAATTTTCAAGGCAAGCAAAGTAATTGAGGGCGTTAAATTTCCAATCCGAGAAAAAACCCTAAATGGATCTGAAGATGGAGGTTTCATCTCCTTCATTTGATTTCAAGCAAAATTAGCAATTGAGAATGGCGGTCGAATGGAGGTCCTAAAGGCAGAGGCAGTCCCCGAAGGTTTGTGGAGGAAGGGTGGAGCACAAGCTTGGTGAGAGGGTACTGATGGTCGAAGGAGAGTGACGGTGATGGCTTGGAAAGAAAGAGGGAATCAGTGTTGAGGAAAGGGCATCAACACATTTGGAAAAGTCCTCAATGAATTTGCTAGCGACAATGCGGTCGAAAAAGACGACCGGGGACGCAAATTGGCTGGGCCTATTAGCGGGGATGAACAAAGGCAAAGAAAAGCAACAGAGCATTCGTTGACTAGGCTCATTGGAGATGACAAACGGCGGCAAGCAGTGATGAGTGAAAATCGTCCAAGAAATCTAAACACTTTGCTTAAAAAACCCTCAAACTCATGTCCAGCAAAGGAAAAAAAAAAAGAATAAATTTGGTAAATATAAATTTCTCTTCCTATGGAGGAGTAGAAAAAAAGTGATGATCACATTAGAACCCAAAACCATTCTTTAATCCAACTCTAAATAGACCCAGAACCTTGGTTAATTGGATCCAACTCTACAGGTAGCCGGAGATGGTAGCTTAGGTGTTTAAGATGAATGATTAGGGTGAAAATTAAGAACAAATATAAATTTAAGTGACTATTACATAGTTTTTCCTTTTTATAAATAAACAGACGTTAGATATTTAAGTCAAAAGACCAAAGTGACTGTTTTCTCAAAGTTCATGATTCAAGTTGATGCAGTTTATAGTTTCAGGGGGTTAATTGTCCAAGTCACCATAGTTCAGGGGAGCAATCGGTATTTAGGCAAAAAAAATTGTCAAATAGAAAAATATTTTTTTTTGTAGAAGTATAGCTGAAACTTCTAGAAATCCAAGGACCAAAATAACATGTAGTTACATATGTTGAGAATTTACACTTGAGTTAGGGTAGTAACTCTGAGACACGTGTCCTCATGCTGAGTATGGTGTAGCTAAAACATCGGGTAAAATTCATTTGTGGTTCATAACCTTTTCGTACAGGTACCTAAACTTAATTTTGTCATTTTAAAGTCTCCAGCCTTCTTATTTTTATCCTAAGCATGGTTATTGCATCACTTTCATGGTTAACTTTGATAGAATTTATATGAAAAATGACAACATTGGTCATACATTTTCTTATTCCTACTCAAATTGCACTTAAGCTAATAAATTGACCACTTCAACTACCATCTTTGCCTCTCTTTCTTCCTCACCATACCCAGTCGCCACCATCCCTACGCCATCGGCCACCTAAGAGGTAATAAATTGGTTAGTGAAAAACGACAATGAACAAGGGAGAATAACACAAGATTAGCCCATCATAAGGATTTCTTCCATTCAACCTCGCTAAAGACTACTAAGCCAAAAACACTTCCAATCGAAGGTAATAAAATGCAATTTTTTTGCATACCTAAATAGTGAAGGGATAAACCCAGATTAAGATTAGCAGGAATCAAGAAATCACAAAGAAAACAAGGATTGGGTAGACATAAAAAAGGGCGGAAACAAGTATAAATAAAAAAATCACAAACAAAAATATCTGGGTTAGCCTTAACGGGGACGGATCAGGTGGACTAGTAGTGTCACCATTGTTGATGGATGTCTTGCACTATTGGTGGATGTCATCATTGTCAATGGATGTCTCGCGCTATTCGGACTTCCCCCATCGTTGCCATTTCCACCAGCCTCGGCCATTTGCAAAAAGCAAGAAATCAACAATCTATTTGAAATTCCAAGGAAAAGAGATAAAATCTCAGATCTTTTGCTACCCATAAAAAAAACATGATCATCAAGGATCTTATAATTCTCTATTCGTGAAAAGTGGTATGAAGAAGGAAAGGTCAGAGGAAGATTGTTTCGGCCACAATTTTTTGGTTGACTTAGATAGTTTTTGATCAATAATGAGTGAGGATTAGGAGAAGGGGGTGAGATAGGAGAAAGATGGGAGGCAACGGGATTTAATATTGAGGGATCTAGAGGAGGTGGCAAGGTCAAAAGAGGATGTTTGCTCACAGGCACCGACAAAATTCTGTCCAGAGTGTACAACAATAGTGACATGTGAAGTCAACTAGCCAAAGTATACAACTAGGTCTCCTTGCCAAAGCCATTTAAGGCAATAGCTTGAAGTTCACATTTGATAAAAGAAATTGAAGAAAAATTAGAAAGCTATCGATAACTATGCCTTTTTTTGGAAAGGGAATGGGAGAGGAAAGGAGCGGTTTGAAATAAGGCAGAGCAGATAAAATTTGACAGGAGGGCAAAAATTGAAGCTGTAGGTTCTACGACAGAGGAAGGATCTTGAAGGAAGACAAAGAGGTTCTAAGTTTTAAGGAAAGCTCTGAAAAGATACATATTATGTTATAACCTTTTTAGCAGAATGCTCGGTGAGCATGATAAGTTTGTAAATTCTTAGCTTAAATATCTTATTTAGAGGTGAATTAACAAAATAAAGTAAATTATTTAAGGGTTTGTTATTGCCAAGTGGTTTATGGCACTAGGTTTAACTGGGGGTAAAATGGTCATTTTACACCTTAGAGAATCGAGACGATTCCCGAGAGTAAAAATGACAATTTTCAAACCTAAAGCTCAATTTAACAAAATTTGCTTAAGTGTTTAATTACCTAGTTATTATTTTGGGAAAGGGTATTTTTATAAAAACCCAAAAAGTTTGAGGGGGAAAGGTTGTTTTGGTCACTATTCCTTCCCTTCTGTTGCAAAACCCGCAGGTCCCTTCATTCTTCTCAATTCCTTGCCAAATCTTCTTCCAATCCATGATGTTTTGAAGAAATTTGAAGGCTTCCTTGGCACCCATGAGGTGGATAGCTTGTTTTACACTTGTTTTGTGCATTTAAATCTTGTTGGGGCATTTTCAAGCTTGGGCTTAGGTTAATTCATGAGATAACTCTTTGTTATTGATGATTTCAAGTTTTTTAAGCTCAATTAAGCTTGGGCTTTGTTGGGATTGTGATATTTTGGTGCCATAAGCCTTGTATTTGTCTTGGAACCCAGGAACCTAGTGGACTCCTTTGAAACTTGGAGTTTGATGCCTGTGGTGCTTAATTGTTGCTAGTTCAAAGTTAATTGAGGCAAGGGATTTATAATTCATGTTTGATTCATGTCATTCATAGCTTGCTTGTGCTAGAGTTCAAGTAGTTTTGTGAATGGTAGTGATTGCTGGAAGGTGATGCTTATTGTGGACTAGTAAGGTTTTGATAGTTTGTGTGATGTTTATGGACACCACTTGGCAGTATTGACATCCTGTAGCATTTTTGCCATAATTTTTCACTTAGGTGTCTGATTAAGATGATTCAAGATTTTACGTGGAGCAAGAGAAAGGGCTACCATTTCCATGCTTTCTCCAAGCCTAGATTGGCCTAGGTTTGGCTGCATTTTTTTTTTCAAAGTGAAGGGATAGATGGCCACAATAAAGCACCATTAGTCAGGTGTAAGGTTTAGCACCATTAAGAGCTTAGTTGGGCCTTAGGGTTTAAGGTCCCAATGTGAGAACCTTAGTGCACCTAGGTGGGTTCCAAATAACCTAGTGAATGAATCCAACCATGGTCATTGCTAGTCTATTAGGGTCAACTAAATAATAGTGGATAGATATGTGCCTTGAGTGAAAATTTAGTGCACTTGTAGCCTAGGCAAGGTTACTTGAAGCATAAGTGAGAATCTAGTGCACTCTCAATAAGGTTTTGAAGTAGAAGCTTAGTACAAAAATGACCTACGTAAGTCTATGGACTTGAGGTGTTATATGGAGGCTTAGTATACCAAGTGAGTTCCTTCGAACTCAAGCAAAGTGTATCCACCATGTTTACCTGCACAACAATTAAATGAAGGTTATTTAGTGAGCTTAGCTCACTGGGACGTCAACAAGCCAAGCTTGCTAGGAATGAGTTAGGGGCCAAAACTTGCTAGGCATGGGATGACGTCCGTGTGAGGATAAGAAAGAGGAGGGGTCCCAAGGGACTCAAATATATGTGCATATGTTAGCTTTTAGATTGTAAGCGCGCGTAGTAGATTTCATATATTATATGTATACGTGTATGATCAAGATCTTTCTTGTAGGTTGAAAAATCCTTTACTAAGAATCTTCAATTCTCACCCGTTTAGCATTTGTTGTGTAGATTTTGGGTCTGTAATGCCGACAATTGTTGAGGGTTGTTGAGCTAGTCACAAGTAAGTAATATGTTTATTTGAATCCTTGTGATTCTTTTGTGGTTTACTTGTTTGTTAAGTTTTAATGCTAACTACAGTTGTTTATTTGGCCAACAAGGGCTAGTGAAGCATAATGGAAGGCTTTAGAGCTTGCCACCAAGATTTGCTCTAAGATGGGAGCTTAGTTATAAATATCAGTAGTGTTATTCAGTGTATAGTTTTCATACACTAGTTTACCTCCAATGTTCATGAATGAGTAGTGTACTCTAAATTCGTTCTTGGGTATGGGCATAGTCTACTTTTGTATGGATGCTTGCGTGCAGTTGATTATGTACATTTAAATTCACATATATTTTTTATGTTTTGACTGCTTTAAAACTTGGATTTTTGTTGAAAAGCCCGAGCAACATTTTATAGTTTATGTTTTATGTTTATCACTTGTTTATCACTTCAGTCAAAGCATTACCCATGCATGGTTGTATAGTAGGTTAATTAAATAGAAGCATGAAGATTTTAACTAGTGCACACGTAATCAATTAGTCAATTATGACTAGTGTCGGACATGATCCCATAAATTTCTTGGGCAGGGCCACGAGGGGCCTTGTTATATTGGCACGTTTTTCGGGGGTTAGGGATCAATTTGAATAGAATGGAATTGCTTAAAAGGATGCCATTTAAGAAATATAAAAAGGAATGAATGGTTTAGAAAGAAGTTATGAAATATTTGGAGTGAAGTTATGTAGAAGTGTTAAATTTAAAGGCTTGATGGTACTTTGAGTGAGAGGAAGAAAATTTAGAAACCAAAGTTGGCATTTTTTCGGAGATTTCATTAACTTTAACTATAAGATTGATTGAACGACCACTCCTTGGACAAAAATAGAGAGATTGGGTATTTTAAGAGGATAAAATGAAGGTTAGAGACTTATTTAGAGTAACACAAAAAGGTTAGGGACCACAAATAAAATTTTCCCCTAAAACATCTAAAACGGCTGCAGGCAAATTGCAAAACTATTGCAAACTTGCGGTTGAAAATTGGCACTAGACTGCCAAGCTCTCTTCTCCTGTCATTAGTATTTAGTCATGAGATATGGTTTTTAATTTTTTTAGAACATAATTTGGCCCCTGTGCTTTTTGAAAAATTGTTAGTCTAGTTCTTATGTTTCAAAAAAGTTGTGAAGTGACCCTAGACTGTGATAAAATTTTCATTTCAGTTACAATAAGTTTAGGGTTCAAGTGATTAAAGTCTATTCTATGTCTTATGAATGTCGTCATCAGTGGGCAAGATGCAAGTCATATATCACTCACCTTTCCATTAATTGAAATGATTCAAACCTGTCCTTCCCATTCTGGTGCCAGTAATGGAGATCCCAGGTGGGCGCACATGGGTGTGAGTCAAACGCAGACACAGAGAGAAGCTGAATGCAACAATTGAAAAGCGAAATAAATACCAAGGCTGTTGGTGAGTAAGATGAAGTAAGAAAGAGAGCACTGAAACTGGGGGGAGAGGCCTCGCCCCTTGTCAATTAAACTTGCCCTTTCTGAGCAAAGACAAATACTAAGATGCCCATTTTCCTTCTACATACTTGTTTCTAGAAACTTCCCCTCCTCCCCGAAACAGCAAAACTTGCTGCACTTTCTCTTTCACGACAGTAACTGAGGCCCCAAAACAGGCACCCTAGTAAATTGCAGAGAAAACTACACATGGAAGGAATAGGCTCTTGTCATTTTACACCCTGTCACACTACTTTAATCTTCACCACCCCGACACATTCATATGAAGTGCCTTGATGACTGAACAGGAGAGATCAAAGAACCTCAAAGCTCCGAATTTTATGTTAATATTAGGGAATTAGGAAACAACAAGGATCGATTTTATGGCATTCTTAGGGCACCCTGTTGTGACTATAAATAGACCCTCTTCCCCAACCTCTCCTTTTGTCTTCCGCGTTTTCATCTTCCTTTGTCCCAGCCAAAATCATAAAACAGAAAAAAAAAATGTCAACATTTAGCCATCTTTTTGATCTTCCTGAACAGCTTTGCTATGTGCAATGTGGCTTCTGCACCACCATTTTACTGGTAAACCACTGTCTTTGCCTTCTAGTACATCACTTCCTCGCTTAATATCACGGGCTTAATTAGGGATATACCCTAGTAATTAATATATATTAATTGTGTTTATTTTTATATGCAGGTGAGTGTACCATGCAGCAGCTTGTCCACGGTGGTGACCGTGAGATGTGGACACTGTACCAGCCTCCTCTCCGTCAATATGATGAAAGCTTCCTTCATCCCACTTCACCTCCTTGCTGCAATTAACAATGATGAGGAGGTATAAATATACATGTACATAAAAGCTTCTTAAATCTTCTGAGTTTTGACATGTATGTGGTTGCTTTTGTAACTTGTAAATAACTTGATATGAAACGGGGAGCAAATTTTGTAGAAACTACTTGCGGAAGAGGATGAAACGAAGAACACAGCAGTGGACAGACACAGCCCTTCCTTGGTGACCAACTATTCGGACAATGAAGAAGAGGACATGCTTTGTGTGAATCATGTGGTCAACAAGCGTATGAGATATATCCTTCCACTCTTTTTCCATGATTAAGTTAAAGAAACCAACTTCAACTCTAGGTTACTTCCAATCCGATTCCATTTCGGGTAATTTTTGCAGCTCCAGAGAAGAGGCAAAGAGCTCCCTCAGCCTATAACCAGTTCATCAAGTAAGTGAGGAGCTTATTTCGTTTAAGAATGAATCTCACCTGACACTAACACTGACTAGAGAATATTGAGTCAACTGATCAACTGATTATGTGAAATTTTCTTTTTCCCGGGCAGAGAAGAGATCAGAAGACTGAAGGCTGAAAATCCGAACATTCTACACAAGGAAGCCTTCAGCACTGCAGCAAAAAATGTAACACCTGAACTGGAATATATATACATGTTTACTTGATTAATTACAAGACTGTTGGATGACAAATAAATGAAGCCGAGGCTTGCATTTCCTATTTCAGTGGGCTCATTTCCCTCTCATGCACTACCAAGCTGATGGAGAGAGCTGTGGCCAAGAAGGAGGAGCTGCTTCATGGAGCTTGGATGCTGCTGATGAGGTAACAACTGACAACCATAAATATACTATATATAGCAATTAAGCTGAAGGACGAAAATTTGTTTTCCTGCTCATATATTAAACCCATTGTTTTCCCCTCTCGAATGTTCTGCTTCTATCAGAAGAATGTCCATGTCAATACATGTAAATTTTTTAAAAGATTCAACAGCCAGTACATAGCTATATATGGTTAGTTATCTTATACAATCAGACCTCACCACAAGCATATCCAGGCTAGCTTTATCGGTATAATCTGAGAGATTTCTGCAATACAATGCACGGAAACTGTACATATATTCTTTCATGTTGCCTAGTTATATGCTGGTAAATGACCCAAATTAACCATGTTGAAGTACAATACAAAGCTAGCTACATCCAGCTTTGTCACTTTACTATGGTTCAACTACCACAGCTAGCTCAAGTTTTATTAAAGTGTTGCCGTTCTTGGGGAGTTGAGCGAGGTAACTTTTAGGGGTGCTTTATCTTGGCCATACTAGTGGTAAGGTAAGAAAGGTCACTGTAGTGGGCGCATAACTTTCTGTTGCGGCAAATTTTCAGGTCCATGAAGAAGGCGACGGTTTCCGTGAAAGAAAAGTCCCCAGGAATTCGATGCTGGCAAAAACATTAAAACAAACACCCTCTGAGTGAATGGCTGCAGCAGGAGGGCAGAAAAGCAATATATATATATATATATATGTAGGGGTAATTTGTTGAGGTCTTATTAATTAGGTTGCCTTGTTTAGGAAGGATGATGCCTTGGGAATGAAGCAAGTTCCAGTGCATGTGGCAGGCAGGTCATTGTCACTGATTCTGAAGGGATACATGGGTTCAGAAGTAAACAATATCGAGGGTTTGGTTATTGTGCTGCAATTTAAGTCAGTTATGGCTGCTTTCAAGTGACTCGACGTTTATTTCATTTACGCTTTCTGCCGATAAAAATAAATGACCGTTTTCTGCTTACAAATTTTTCTTTGCCGAGGCAATCGGGGCAGTTCGAATTGGCGCCTTACTTTTGTGCATCCTATGCGTGAAATTATACTTCTATCTCATTAAATCTCAGTAATACCCAGCGTGTCCCCTCTCTCTCACCAGATATCTCGCTATCGTTCTTCTGCTTCTGTGTCGAAGTTTCTTCCGATTCGGCGCAGACGCAGACGCGGAGAGAAGAAGGCAAGAAATATATGAGAAGGGTTTTTTACCATCATTCCCTTGAACTTTATGTGATATTACACTTTCCCTCCTGAGATTGAAAATCTACACTTACCCCCCTACTTTTTTTTCAATTTTTTTCAATAATAAAAAAAGGGTTAGTTATGTTAAAAAACAGAACTAAACTAAGGCCTTGAGGTATTATATGTTCGAATAGTGTCTTAAAGTAAAGCCCTTGCTTTAGATGACAAACCAAAGTTTTTGGATACATTCTTGTTCGTTTGTTATTTTCATTTTTGTTTTTCAGCTTGTAACTTCGTATAATGCACATAAATTTTATGCCCTGAAGAAATGACCAAGTGTACTTGCAATTTAGAAGGACTTCGATGGAATGGATATGAATTCAAGAGCCAAATTTAACTTGAAAAACATGTTTCTACCAATTATTGGGAGGAGGAGGGGGTTCTAGAGAGACGTTTTTGCTTCTCTCCCTAATTTTTTTTAAGGGATTATGAGATTTGATGTAGAAATCTCTATTTTTATTGAACAAAAATCTTTCAATGTTTTTTGTTGAGTGAGAAAAAATTGAAAATATCATTCATATTGTTGAGGGTCAATTGATTTAGTAGGAGAAGAAATTCGATAATTCCTCTCAACGTGGAAGGAGTTTGCTAGAGATTCATCTTAGGAGAGGACAACAACAAATCCAATCAACTGATAGAGTGTTGGCATTTGGTTTAAATACAAATAACCATGGGACATATTTCGAGCTGGAAGAATTGAAAAAATCCAATCGGTCGTGTATTACATCCCAAGCAGTGGGAATTCAAAGGGTTGGAAGAGTATTTATCAAATGCTATGCACTATCTTGGACAATGAATCAATTAAAGGCATGGTGGCGATAAGTAGTGGTGGTTTGAATTGGTAGGTGTGGCGGCCTAAAAGGTATTCGCAGAATAGTGGGGCACTGAACACATTCTCAGGGGTTACGGGTGGCGATGGCAGTGCAAAAGGAAAAGAGTTGCAAGATGTGATGTCTCCTTTGGGTGGCCAGGATGCTAGAAGAAATGCATCAATGCCCATTAAGGAGTGTAGGTCTTGATGTCCAATGGTGTTTAAAACAAAAAAAAAAGAAATTGGAAGGAACAAGGCAGAAGGTGTTATTGAGGAACAGTGGGAAGAAAGTGGCTATTGTGTTTCTTGGCGGAGGAAAACATAAACAATTATTGGTTGGCTTGGTGAGAGAGGCAGACGATGGCAATAAGTTTGAAATGGGAAAAGGATAAATTGGAAGGAATGAAATAAAGGGACATGGAGGAGAAAAGGAGGCGCTATTGAGGAATGGTGGGGAGAAAGTTATTGTTGCAGTTCATAGAGGAGGAGAACGTGATAGTTTGATGGCTTGGTGAGAGATGCAGTGCCAACAATCAAAGACAGGTTACGGTTGGTCAATTACATTTAAGCGTCGGCTGATTTATTCATTTTGTGAGCCAGAAAATTTTAATATTTTTAGTAAACTTGAGAATGATTTTGGTGGACTTGAAAAGGGATGTCAATGGATTGGGTCAAAAACTTCACCAAATAATAGGCCTTTTTTTGCTAGTGATAGTTCTAAAGTTAGTGAAGAAAACAAACTTGGTGTGGGAAAAATTAATTTTATGGATGCATTTTTTTTATTTTCCCCAAGTACCTCTAATTCTAAAATCGATGGATAACTCTTGGGGATAGAGGTTATGAATTTTGATTTGAACATACAAAAGTATAAGCCGTACGAGCAAAGTTGTAACAGCTCCGATGTTGACATAAAAAAATTTGGTATCAGAAGGTGGTGGTTCCTTAGATCAAGATAAAGAGAGTATCAAAAGTTCAAATTCTTATGATGAACTAGTGTTGAATATTTTAGAAAATCTTAACACAATTAAGGATTTGAGAAAGGGGAAAAAGAAGATTGGTTTGCAATCTAAAAGGTTCACGCCAAAAAAGTGAGTTGAAGAAATTGTAATGAGGGTTTAAACAATAAG
Source organism: Aquilaria sinensis (assembly GCA_005392925.1). Classification (NCBI taxonomy): domain Eukaryota; kingdom Viridiplantae; phylum Streptophyta; class Magnoliopsida; order Malvales; family Thymelaeaceae; genus Aquilaria; species Aquilaria sinensis. The sequence goes on along the minus strand of SMDT01000569.1, from coordinate 101,492 downwards.
TTTTTTCTACTTCTTTTTCTAGGGTTTGGATGATGTAATTTTGAGGGTTTTAGGCTAAAGCTTGTAATTTTGACGTTGGTGGGAGACGTATGATTTGTTAAGGTTTGAGGGAGTTTTTATGGTTTTGTGCTCTTGGAGTTTGATATGATTTTATATCTTATGAGGGTCATTTGGGGGTGTTTTATGAATTGAGGGAGCTATTGGGGTATCTTATGAACTAAGATAATTGTTGGAATGTCTTATTCTAGTACATTTCTAAAACTAAAAGTATGTATTTTTCTTATTTTAATAAGAAATTTTGTTTTGCCATTCAATAAAAACTTGAAAAACATGTTTTTTGCCACCTTGTCATAGGCTCTCAGATGTATCATGGCTCACTTGTTTATGACATACCTATTTTACCAAACACATATGCATGTCCCTAGATCTGAAAAGCAATTGGAAAAATTATTTTGCCGCCACTCCAAAACCTTTTTTCTCTACGGTCTCCTCCATTCTCATCAGTCATTTCTAACCACATTCAGGCTTAAGTTTGGATCTGCCTGATTCTTTTTTATGTCTTTTATTACTTGATTGTCCTTATTCGACATTATCTATCAAATTTTATATAGATGCAATCTCTTTTTAATCTTAGTATTCAAGAGTGATTCGAGACTCTCACATAGTAGATATGCAATTAGAGACGGGCAATGATTGATCTAGGTTTTCTCCGGGGTTCACCGGAATCTCAACTTTACTAGGTGTCTTGATGCTTGACAACATATATGGAGATAATTGCATAGAATAAAGCCAACATTTATTTTTTTAGGTTTTATAAGTAGTCTTTTGTTTTTATAGATACTCGTTTTCAGGCCTTTGGTATCTAGTTGGTTCGAGCACTGTCAGCTTATTATCAATTTGGCTTAGGCTTTGTTCAAGTCATTTATGAGTTCTCTATTTTAGATTTATTCTAATTTACACCGAACATTCAATTTAATATGATTCTCTTCCTTTTATTCAGTATCGCAGGTAGGGATAACAATTGAGTGGGTCGGGTCAAGTTTGGGTCAGGTCATTCAAGTTCAAGTTTAATCGGGTTAGCATATATTCGGGTTCATGTTTAGTTATTTGGGTTTTGGTTGATTTCGGATTAAATAGATTTCGGGTTTGAGTTATGTCAGGCCGGGTTTATTTGGGTTTAGATCCACTTAGGTTGGGTTATCGGATCTTAGACCAAATTTAACTTGATTTTCGGATTTACTTGGCTCACTAATGCATAAACTGAAATGGCTAAATCGATTCAATTTTGATTAAAATTTAATTTAACTATACATAAAAAATAATATAAAATTTATAAAGATATATTAATATATAATTTATTTAATAAAATACTCCATCTGTCTTAAGTTCTTTGTAACATTCACGATTCAACAATTAATCAATTATTTTTTATTTTCAATATTTTAATATATAAATGAAAAATATTTATATTAAATAATAAATAAAGACCTATAGTTTCTAAATATATTTTTTTTAAAATTTTTTCTAACAAATAATACTCATAATATGAATACATTCAATTCAAACTATTCAGAAAAGTCAAGTGTTTCAAAGAATATGGACGGAATGAATACTATAATTTCTAAAACCTAATTATTCATATATCTCTCTCACCATTTCACTAATTACTTCTCATAACATTCACTTGTTCGCTCTACTACATAAAAATAGATTAACGGAATAGAAAAAACTCAGTCACATATGTTAAATCATAAATTTTTAAAGTCTTTGCCGAACATATAATTTATGTTGATTTAAGTTAAATCGGGTCTTATCAGGTTTAATTATTATATCATTTCGGGTTCGGGTCAGGTCGAGCTCGGGTTTGGGTTTTTTTTTGTTCCACTTCAATTAGGCTCGGATTCAAGTTAGGTTCGGAGTGTTGACTTTTCTAGTTAAATCGGGTTATGTCGGGTTTGGATTTGGATGGGTTAGGCTAGGTCTTTGAGTTTGTCAAATTTTACCATCCTAGGTCGTAGGAATGAATAGCTTTTTACTGGCCAATTTTATGTTCATGTTGGCCCTTAGAGTATTATGTTAGCATGGGTTTGTAAGATGTCATTTCGCTCATTTTTAATTGAAATAAAGCATCTTCTGTTAAAAAAAAACACGTCCCTAATTTCTAATTATTATACTGTTTTTGTCCCCAACCTTTAAGTCGGTATAGTCTTATCCTTAGCCATAGCATCTTAAAAGGCGTCTAATCTCAATCCGAATTTATTGATGTATTCTCTTAAAACTTCAAGCAAATGTAACGTTGGTATTGTTTTCCACCCGTGGGTTGTCCGAGCCTCCGTGATTGCGACCACTCGATATTCTTTGATTTTTATAAAATTTATCTTTTACATCTATTCCCTGAAGTCTAGAGGGCATGAAATTGTCTAGTTATGTGCTTTACAGCAATAGCATGATTTCTTTTGGCCCTCCCATCCTGGAAATGAAGAAAATGCAGAGAGACAATTAAAAGAAAAAATCAAGCACCAAATTAGATGTTGAGGATAAAAAGAAAAGGCCAGCAATGAGTAAGGGACAAAAAGAGTATATATGTCTCTTCATCTTCTCCTTTATTTTGCGCCAAACATTTGTTAGATTTCAGAAAACCGTCCAACCCTAGAGGCTAAAATGATATGCTTATAAGTATGGTTCTTTTAGGAAAAATACCCATTAAACACCAATAAGCGCCATGCCACGTCTTTCAGTTTCTTTCAAAAAAATACAAGCACTCCTCTCCTCTAACTTTTCCAACTCACACCCATACATTGGTCCTTTAACTCAAACTTAGTATGATTTAGTCATCAAATTTTACAAAAGTATGCAACATACTCACACGTTTTTTAATCTTTGTAAAAATTGTGCGGTTCTGCTGTCAGGATAAACTGCAATTGAAGTTCTAACTTTCAATCTTTTAACAAAATAACCTTTCAATTTAGAAACTTTCATTATCACCAAACTTGTGGGTTAATAAACTTTACTAAATTATTAAATACATCTTAAACTAATTAAATTACTTAAAAATGAAAATTCAAAAAAATTATATACCATAATTAAAAAAATTATATTTGTTTAATAATTTATATTTTTCTTATTTTTTAGAAGCTACTTTATTGATTTATGAAAATCAAAACAATTTAATTTCTAAGAACTCCACTATTACATTGATCAATTATTTTTTATAAATATTTTTCTCATTTTTTTCACATAAAATGTGCAATATTAGGGAGTTATGAATTTAGAGATCATTTTATTGGAGAATTTTTTAAATTAGATTTTTTTTTCAAACAATTTTCCAAGTCAATATTTTTGTTGTTAATATTTTGTGATTTAGACTTAGTATACCAAATCATCTTAAAACTAATTTATCCATTGCAATTCTCATTCTAATTAAGGTGGTACTATAATTTCCTTGGCTTTTATCATTTGTTTCCAACAAAAAATTTAAAAATAAATAGTAAAATTTACCCACTTTTATTTAGGTATTAGCTAAAACTCTTACACTTAGTCTTTGAACTTATTGGTTCCATAAGAAACCATCCAAAAAAAAAAAAAGCAACATAAAGACATGGCCCCTTCCAAAAAAACAAAAAGAGTAACAAAAACATTTGCAATCTCAAACTTATAGTATGTATAATTAAAAAGAAAGAAATCTAATAATTACTAATATAGAATTGGAGCATTGAATATCTACAACTAGCTTTCTTGCTTTCAATTTCTTTTACAGAAAAAGCCACTATTGATAATTAGCACAACTTTAGAGCTTTATTTTTGTTATTTTATTTCAATTCAATAGCTTTTATATTTCATTAGATTTCATAAATTTTTTATAAAAGGTCAAATTTTTTATTATTTGTACTGTATTTTTGATTTATTTGGCTATGACTTTATCTACTCTAACTAGATATAAATAAAAGTAGGAAATTTGGGAAATTTTTTTTTAAATTTTTTTGATTTAACCACTTAATAGAATATTGACTACTTTTTTTTCCTTTTGATGGAATCCAACTAGTATTTATATTTGAAAAAAAGATTCAAACTAAACAAATATAAGACATTAATATGAAAGAAATTGAACAAATAAAGAAGATAAAGAAAATTGAGGAAAAAGATAAGGGAAAAATCATCCAAAAGCTAAAGGCTGGATTATTTCTTTGTGTGGACAAACCACCCTAATAATGGAGAGTTTATTTTACTAAAAAATTAATAAAATATACATAAAAAATAAATTATCAAAGTAAAGGTAGAGAAAATAAAAAATGATTTTCTTGGCTCTTTAATAGATCAATAAAAATAGTTGCTTTGAAAAATAAGCAAAATAAAAATTATTAGGTGATCATAAATTCTTTAAATTATTTTACATATTTTTTTTGAATTATCATGTGTAAATAATCCAATTATTTAATTATTATAGTTAGCTATTTAGTAAAGTTTGTTATTCCACAAGTTTGGTGCAAATGAAAGTTTATAAACATAATGGGCATTTTGTTGAAAACTTGTAAGTTTGGACAAAGGTTTTAGTTTACCCAGATTGCTGATGGACTAACTTGCTACATTTCTTAATTTTAGATTAAGTTGCACTGAGTCATATTTAAAATACGGGTAAATTTCATGAATGATCCCTAATCTTTGGTCATTGTTTTCATTTAGTCCCTGACCTATTGAATGTTCTGTTTTAGTCCTAAACCTATTAAAACGTTTTGTTTTAGTCCTAAATCTATTGACAGCGTTTCATTTTAGTCCTAATTTAATAAAACTTGTTAACTCAAAGTATTTGTCTGATAATAATGTTTTAGAGCATAATTTAAACTATCCAATAACTGTCTTACAATAAATTTAATCTGTAAAATAATTTTTTATAATTAATAAAAAATTTAAGTCACCTTTTTTTCCTCTCTGTAAATTGAACTTTTTTCATTCAGGAAGAAAAAAACTATTAATTTAAATTTTCTATTTACTGTTAAAAAATATTAAACTGTTTAAATTTACTGGAAGACAGTTACCGAATATTTAAATTAGGATTTCAAAAGTTTCTATCAGACAATTATTTTGAGTTAATGAATTTCATCTAGTGAGGAACCAAAATGAAATAATTTTAATAGGTTTAGGACCAAAACAAAATATTCGATAGGTTAGGGACTAAAAGGAAACAACGACAAAAGGTCAGGGACCATTTGTGCAATTTACTCTTTAAAATACTAGCTCGTTTGAGATGATAAAGTTAAGGAACCATTTGTGCATTTTGGCCAATATTCCAGTTTTAACATTCTAAAATTTGAACCTTGGAAAGAAATAAGAAAGAGGTTCAATGGAAACCAAATGGGAAAAGAGGAAAAATAATTGCTATAGTATTTTTTTTCTCTTTACAGCAATTAACTTTCATGGTGGATTGAGATTTAAATAGTCCAATTAACATGAGAATTATCATATCTGGCAAAATTTTAAATTCAAATATTGTACTCCCCCGTCCCACTTTTTTTTGTCACATTTGACTTTTTCAACTAATTTAACTTGAATATATTCATATTAATGTTTATTAGAAAAATTTTAAAAAAATATATAATTAGAAACTATAGGTCTTGATTTATCATTCACATATAAAGGTTTTTCATTTGTATGCTAAAAAATTATAAATAAAAAATTATAGATTAATTGCTGAAAAGTAAATTATGCAAAAAATTTGAGACATGGGAAGAATAATGAGTTTTTCCCCTTAGTTAGTGAATGAGAATAGGACAGTTTAGTATACAATTTTCTTATAAAGTTTACTGAGTTAAATTGTTAAAAGAGTAGGTATTTTACAGTTACCTTTTTGAACTTAGTTTGATAGTATAACACCCTTTATGGTTTGAAAATCTACACTTCTATCTTTTTTTTTTCTTTTCTAACACATCTGATAGTAACTTTTTACATCCTAATTTAAATTATTTAGGAATTATGTTCTACGAATTATAAGTTGTTAGGCAGTCTCTCCATTTCAAAAAGATGAATCATTTCCATTTTTTAGAAAGTTTTTAATAAATAATTTATCTTATTACCCTCATTTAAGATCTTACTATACAAAACCCAAAAGGAATATTTTCTTTGTTAATCTTCATTAAAACTCTCATTACACAAAACTTAAAAGTGAATCTTTTCCTTTTTAATTATTATTTAAACCCTCACCACACATAAAACAAAAGAAATTAGTTTTAGAGACAATATAGAAAAAAATACCATAAACTATACACATCTTAATCTTCATATACAGATAAACACATCATCATTTATGGGATGAAAAGAGTAATTTTTACATCTAATTAACATTTAATTTTATACTTAAGAAACAATGATAACTTAAGATGCCCATTAATTGTAAAAAACTGAACAAACTCAAATTATTGGTAGACAATTATTGATAGTTTAAACCAAGGTTTCAGGAGTTGTTAATAGACAATGTTAAGAAAACATAGGAAAAATTGTAGATTTTCAAACCTTAATACTGTAACTATAATGTGAATATAAAATCAGCGGTAACTGTAAATAATCCAAAAAAGTTCACATAACATCTCAATATATAAATGTCATGAAAAAAATAATAGTAATAGTGACTGGAGGAAACCCATCTAGATCTAGGGCTTTGTAATTACCAAGTTAGAAAATCGCTCTTTTAATTTCATCTACTGAGAATGGGATCAAGTAACATTAATGCTTCTAAATACAAAAAAAAAAAAAAAAACTCATCCTCCATTTTGATATCTATCGTATAATGGCTAATCAAGTAGTGTTTTTTTTATGTCAACCCTCATGACAGTGGAGCTAATCATGATATGAAGGGGATGGAGGCGAGGATGATGGCAGGTCTCTCTTTTGGTAGATTGAAGAAGAGAGTATTAAAAATGAGGGATGAGTCTAGCAGATGACGGGCTCAACTTGTTAGATGTAGAAGTTGGGAAAAAAAAGGGGGGGGGGGTGTTTTCTTTGGAAGAAGGCTAAGAGGTAAAGTTAAGTATGTTCTCTTTTTTCTATTGTAATGGTAAATGAAAGAGTTAGCTTTTGGGGGGTAAGTGTAGGCATTGATCATGATATGAAGTAGGGGTGTTCGCGGTGCGGGTTATATCGGTTTCACCCAAAACCCAAACCGCACCGTGTATGTGACCGGTTTACATAATATAAAACCAAATCGCACAGTTCACAAACTCCGATTGAAAATCAAACCGCATAAAATGCGGTTCGGTGCAGTTCGGTTTGACCGGTTTATCTTTTCTATCATGTAAAATAATTTAAGCTACTTCCATTGTTTTTTATATGCTTTCCTTATGATATTGAACGAATTAAGTTGAAACCGAATAAGTACAGCTAAGAGACTTCACCTTAAATGCTTAATATGATTTGAAAATTAAAAACAATAAGTAACAAATAAACAAAAAAAAGGACGAACAACAACTAGAAACACTGAAATAGACAAACAGTGCTATTAAGCTAATTCATTGAAATCAAAAGCTCATCTGCCACTGCCATAAAATTATTATTTTCAATTCTGGAAAACTCAAACATCTAAATTTCTCATTTTCTTAACTATCACCATGCATTGCTGATGAACAAACTAGAATGAAAACAGACAAATTAGAATGAAACAACAAATTAGTCTGCTCTACATGCTAGAAAAATATAGCATCAAACAACATTGTTGGCCCAAGTGCAACCAAGAGGGTGATGAATTGGTTGAATTCAAAAAATCACCAAAAATGAGTTTTTAATCTCTTAAACCAAAATGCAATTCAAGAAGCTCAAATAAAATTATTCTAACTAGAAAATACTACCACAATGATCCTAAATTTTGCTTTGAAAACTTGCTTTGAAGTATTTTTGAAAACAAACAACTTCAACTAATGAATGAAGACAAATCACCAAGCAATAATCAAGCAAGTAGAAGAAGAGAAGCTTGCATACAAGAATTTATAGAGGTTCGGTCTCTTCTCTTGAGAGCCTACTCCTCTCCTCAAGTTCTTCACTTGAGAGTTTTCTTCTCCACTATAAATCACAAGTGTACGCACTTCCTTGGTAGTTTTCTCTACCACAATCACTCACTAGTTTTCCTAAAGGCTAACTAGAAATCTCACCAACACCCTTTCCCTCACTAGTTTTCCTAGAGGCTAACTAGAAACCTCACCAACTTAATCTCACAAAATGGTGTTTACAAGGTTACAAAGTCGTAAGAACAATAGAAGCTCTCAAAGCTAGATAAACAAGTGATAGCTCAATCTCTTAACATTTCTCAAACTCAAGCTCTTTGAAGATGAAATCTCTTTTCTAGTTGCCAAGAGTTGTTTCCAAAGTATTTCTCCATGTTTTTATACTTATTTGGGAGCCAAATAGACGTTGAAAACCTGCTGGAGAAGTCTGGAAAAGTTTCTGAAAGTCTGGAAAAGTTTCTGAAATTCTGGTAACATGCTCTGTTTTTTTGTGCAAGTTCCAGATTTCACGTTAAGTTTCGAGTTTAACGGGTTAAACTAGATTTCGTCCTCCAACGGTCAAAAAACGGCTAGAGACAGGTCATAAAAAGTTCTGCCATAGTGTCTAGGTGGCGTCCTCTGATTTGTCCGCGTCACATTTCAAATCTTGACTCAAATTGTGCCAGTCGAAGGATTTTTTGGGAAACTTTCAGACTTGCGAATAACAGATTAAACTCGAAATTTAACAGGTTACCTGATACTCAGAAAATAGACAGCACTTTTAGACTTCGAATTAAACTGTTTTAACACATTAAAGTATAAACTTGGTAGCAGGTTAAAAACACTTGTTATTTGTAACAAACTTGATTCAAACATTAATATATTTTGATGACCTACCAAGTTCTCTTTAAAAATAAGTTTCATCATTAAACTTAAAACATATTTTTTGAAATAACACTTGAAATACTTGGAATTTAAACACAACTTTAACAAAACTATTTTGACCCAATAAAATGAGATTAAGCACACTAAAACAATTCACTTGTCATCATCAAAATTAAATATTTGCTTGGAACAAATCCAACAAACATCAATTCAATTGCAACCTCAAGTTGTTTCCGAAATAGTAATCCAAATACGCATCTAAAGAAAATCAGTTATTGAACCCTGTACAAACGAACCTTAAGAATTGTAGCTGTTACAAGAGAAAGAAATGAGACACCGAGAGAGATGAGGTTGCGACTTGCGAGTGAGAGAGGTTGCGACTGAGAGAGTAGATGGCTAGATGGCAAACGCGTGACTGAGAGAGCAGAGTCAGCAGATGGAGGGCAAGGGCGTGGGGGGTGCGGCAGAGGCATGGACTGTGGACGCTGAAATTTCCAAAATGCGAGGCTGAGAATAGAAGGGGCGAAGGGCGGTTGGGCACAGTGGGCACTTCGCGAGTTCGCATCGTGCGGCAAGTTGGCAACAGGCAACAACAATCAACAGAAGGGAAAAGAGTCAAAAGACATAACTTAATATTTTGGGCTTTTCATTTTGGACTAGAAAATTGGGATGGGCCGATGGGCTACTGGGCTAATGGGCTTAAGTTTCTATCAAGTTATTAAGGGTGCGGTTCGGTCCAGTTTTTACAGGGTTTCAAAATTAAAACCCAAACCACACCACATATACATCGATTTTTAATTTTTAGAACCCAAACTGTACCATAACCCGCATAAACCCGCATAATAACGATTTGTTTTGGTTCGGTGTGTACGGTTTCGCGGGTTAAGCGGGTTGGATGAACACCCCTAATATGAAGGGGAGGGAGGCGAGGATGATGGCAGGTCTCTCTTTTGGTAGATTGGAGAAGAGAGTATTAAAAATGAGGGATAAGTCTAGTAGATGACGGGCTCAACTTGTTAGATGTAGAAGTTGGGCAAAAAAAAAGGGGGGGGGGAGTTTCTTTGGAAGAAGGCTAAGAGGTACAGTTAAGTATTTTCTCTTTTTCTATTGTAATGGTAAATGAAAGAGTTAGCTTTTGGGGGGGTAAGTGTAGGCATTGCAAACGGTGAGGATGAAAGTGTATGTTTGACTAAACTTCATGGGGGTTTGGTGTTTTCCCTTTTTACTCACAAAACTCGAACAAAAAAAATAAACTTTTAACGAGAGCTCTTTTTCAGCCATTTCACATGTATTTGGTTGGCTTAGTAAGTTTGGAAGCGTGCTAGTGTAAATTAGATTTACAGGAGGAGTGGTAGAAAATGAGACGGAGGTTTTCGTGTTTCCACTTTTCACGGGTTGAATGTTGTTTGGGCCTTTCTAGTAATATGATACGTTATAGGTTTTGACGTCTTCACGTAATAGTTTGCTTGAGTTGATGAAACCATTTTGGATAAGTTATTAATATTGGAATTCTATTTCGAACCAGTTTTTATTTTTCATAAGCAGGAATTGTAAAATTGAATCAAATTGTACGTAAGATTCGATAAATTGATACTAATGAGATATTTTTATATTCGATAAATAACTTTTGGAAGATAAGTTATTCAAATATTTTTTAGGCCGTAGTTATAAATTTTGATTATGTGAGGGCTTAAATGTGACGAGAGAAAAAGATTAGAGGCTATTAGGAGGACAAATTGTAATCGTAGCAGGGAATATTAGGTTGTATTGCATGATTTGATTATATACAGTGCTACGGTTCTTCATCTTGTATGCCGTATATATCACAATTTTAATAATCTTGATTATGATAAAATTCTGAAATTTTGAGTTATTTAATGAGAAATTTGGTTTCATACTATGAGAAATGATATCCAGACAAGGTTTTAGGGTCGGGAAAATTAATAGAGGATTAAGAAAGAGCCATTAGAATGTATATATCCCATAGATCCTTTTATATAGACATGATTCCTTATCTACCAAAGATAAGACTTTTCTTTCAAATAAGATTACAATAACTCTAATAATATATAGGAGAGTTTGGTATCCTATTCATCTCCATTTCTTAATTATGGTTTAATTCGGACTTATCTTTAGTTAACTCATGAGATAAACTCCAGTAGGCAGACATTATGATCCGAGCCAGTTAGATATCAAAGACATCAAAAATACATTTTTAAATTTCCCGGTGTAAAGAATGAACCGTAAACATTTAAAGACTTAGGAGTTAAATGTTAAACACTAGTATGACTTGTGCTGTCTTTATTAAGACATTAAAAATAAATTGAAGTTGTTATGTTGTCCAATTATTATATTTAGTCACTACTCGTTAGATAAGTAATTTATTTTTGTAATAGTCTACTAGTTTACTGTTAAATTCTAATATCTGTGGACTAATCGAAACGATTAATAGAAAAGGACAAGGATACTTCCATTTACGCTTGACGGAGGGTAGCAGACGAAAAGATCACTAGTGTAACTGACAGATAGTTGAAAGGTCGATTTGAAAAATTTCTTAGTTTAGGTATCAATTTGCAATCTAAGGTATAGTTTAGGGATCACCACCGATAGTTAGCCAATTACACTGCGGAAGTATCCCTGGGGCTGGGAGGCAATTGCTTGGCTTGTTGCTACATGGTTGTCCTCGCTGTGGAACTGCAAAAATCAGTAAGTTAAAGTCATGTGAAAAAGGGGAAATCAACCACAGCAGAAATAGGCTGTCGACGAACAAAATATTTACTAGAACCGTTTGTGAATAGTTTAGTGGGATTTTCATTTATTTACTTAAATGTATGTTATTTTTGTTTAATTAAATAAATAAAAAATTCATATAAAGCTAATTCGGTTATCTTTTTAAGTTTCAAAAAGACTTACATTCTCCTTTTTTACTTAGAATACTAACATCTCTTCATTTGTATACTTGTAAGTATGCTCTTGAATAAAAAAAAACCTCTAAATGAAAAAATGCGAACAAAAGTATCTTTCATTCGTTTGTATTCATAACTACATTTAGTTAGTGTTTGTTTATTTATGTTTTCACTCGTTTGTTTGTTTATTATTTATATACATACTTTTTATTTATTGTTACTCAAGATTTTTATTTGTCAATCTTGATATGCATTTTTGTTTATAAATTCTTGTCATATATTATTTTTTATCAATATATTCTGATGTTTATATATCTGGCCATTCTTTTGTTCATATTCAATTATTTTTTTATAGAATATTCAATTATTTAATATTTTTATATTATTCATGAATGCATGTGTTTATATTGTCCGCGAGTAAGTGTTGACAAATAAAGGAAAAAGTGAAAAAAAGTGAAAAAAAAAAATGAAAGTATTAAAAGTCTTGTATGGAAAAATATTGCAATTAAAATGGGACAGATCGAGTACTAATTTACAAACGACGTTCGTTTGATATTTGTGTTGATATTTGCGTTTCGGTTCATAAAAGCAACCGAAATTCAGCAAAATTACTCGTATTTTTTTGACCCTGCAGCAAAGAAATCATTGTACTTATTTGACAATTCTGCTAAATAATTCTGTTTCGTGTCTTCTGCGTCAGTCTGTCGCAATAATCCAAACCGACTTGAACCTTTTTCAAATGTTCACGCACGATCCATACTCATGGTTTTGAAAGAACAACCACTCACTCGGTCGAATCGGTCGGATCCCGACTCCGAAGAAACTTGATCATTTACCACGAGGAAAAATAGTTGAAAAACAGATTTGATAATAATCAATTCATTTGCTCAAGCCCGACCAACTGAAAAAAAAAAAGTCTTATCGGGGAAAAAGCAGTTTTTAGTTTTTATTTTCTTTCACGGTTTCCAAAGCTCAAAATTTTTTAACATAAAAACCATGCACTATAACCTCAACCCATTTTCTTAAATCGTTTTCCCAATCATTCACTACTGTTGCCGGCTAAATTCGGACTTTGATTCAGTTTCATTGCTTTTTTTTATTAATTTTTTTATTTTTAGCTGATTTTATCAAACATTATTTATCAAATTTTATGATGAATAATTGTTTTTTTCAAATCTTGATATTAAAAAATATTTTGAGACTTTCATAGGTAAATCTTCAATTAAATACAGGTAGCAATTAGTTGTTTTTTGAATTCACCGAATTCTCGACTTTACTAAGGAGAGGTGGAATCATAAATTTTTGTTAGAGATTGACTACTAAGAACTTAAAATATTTTAATATAATAAAGAAATCTAAAATATAAATATAACTTATTTAAATTGTACTAGTCTTTCTTGTATGGAACTAAACTCGTCTATAATTATATCAAGCCAGAGGATATATTTATGGTTTCCCAATTTGCATTAGTAATTGATAAAGCTGTTGAACTGAATCTTCTTGTAGAGTTGTTAGTAAATAAAAAACAAACACGCAAAGCAAAATGCAGCATACTTAGAATGTGAATACTCCAACTAGGAAAATTGTTTATACTATAATAGTTGAAAATAACAATCATGCTTGTCATTTCCAAAATGAGGATATTCTTCAAGAATTGGTTGGAATGCACTGGCCTTGATACAAACCCTTCAAATCTCATCTTGTTAATTAACTGGGTATTTATGAATTTGTTTACGAAGTCCAAAATTATGCTCAACTGAAAAAAAAATCAACTTCAGTGGCTTCAACTATTTGAATATTTGAAACTTGGTTGGGCAAGTTTCATCTCTTTGGATTACATGGTCAGCAAGCATGGGAGATTGTGCATCAGTATTAGAATTCAATAATGAGCTTTTAGTAGCTTTTTCTACCATTAAAGATGAAGATGTGTCAATCTTATCTTCCTTTTTCTTGAAGAATGAATCTAATGTTTTAAACTTCATTGTAAACCTGTGCGAAAATAAACTATTAGAATTCAGAAAAAGAAAATAATTTGTGAGAACTATTAAACTAATGTATACAAGTTTGTTAAGAACTATATAAAACAAAGTAATAAGAATTAAGTCACATACCTATGGAAATGAAGAACATGTGTGATAGTTAAAATATGTGTAGGGCACAAAAGTCACACGGTTTGCACATACAAATCAATGACATGAGCCATGAGACAACAAATTAGTGGACTTATATTACAAATTAGCAATTAGGAGAGAACATAAACAAGGTGTATTTGTGTATAGCACCAGGAATAAATTAAAAAAAATTAAGAAAAGTTATTGGCTTTTTGTGGCTTATGTACTTGGCGAATTATTAAAGCAAGTGAGCAAAATTGGCTTTTGCCACAAGTAAACAACCAGCCGGCGGCACCATGGATAGCAAATTGAAGAAATAAAAGATGATTAGATGAACAGAAACTAAACTAACCAACTAGGGTTTTGCTGTTTGCCCCGTTTCACAGAATAAGCCAAGAAGGGAAGAAGAGTTAGAGTGTGTTCCGGTTCCTTGAGAGGAATTTTAATTAAAGAAAACTTAATTTTTTTTACAGTAAACTTAAATTTATTTTTTAAGAATTATTTATCTTAAATAACATTTAATATAATAACTTAATTTAAAAAACCTAATCCTATTCATAATAAATACTTCACATAAAAAAGAGAGATAGAGATGGAACCAAATGTATAAAATAACTTGGGAGGCCGACATATAAAATTAACTCTCTTAAATATTTCTAAAAACTAATACTATTCCTATATGTATTTCTTAGACTTAAGGTGAAGGTTGAGGCCCTACCAGCCCTTCTTAGTTCCACCTCTACTACTTAAGTGTCTTGATCATTGATAACAGATTTTGAGATGATTGCATATAATAAAATCAATCCTTATTTTATTAAGTTTTGTGTATAGTCATTTTGTTTTTATTGATAGTCTTGTTCAGGCATATGATGTCTGATTGGTTCTAACGTTGTTTGGTTATTGTTGGTTTATTCTCGGTTTTGCTCTATTTATTTGTGAGTTATATAATCCAGATTTATTATAGCTTACTTGAGAAGTTCAGTTTTTTCCGATTATCTTTTCTTTATTTTGTATTACAAGAACAAGTAGCCATTTGTGGCCAATTTTATATTTATATTATTTCTTAAAGTCTTATATTGTCATTAATTTATAAGATGCTGTTTGGTTCATTTTTAATTCAAATGAAGCATTTTTTGTCAAAGAAAAATTGACATAGTGGGCTGCAAAAGTAACACAAAAATATTTCAAACTGTTAAAATAACAACAAATTGGATGTACATAAAATCTTGGCACAGGGACAAACTTGTGATGCTCAAGTGCATACAATTCGAAGAAACCTTAGGACTTGGGTTTAAACTTTAAACATAACTATGCAGTTAACTTGAGCACCTTTATATTAAAGTAATTGCACAATACACTTTTGAAGAAAAATAAAGTAGAAGGACCTTAATAGACAAATTTTTGCTAATTTCTTTAAAAGTAGCACCTTTCATGCATATTAATCGTCGTTCATCTGTACAATATAACTATCCAAAAGGAAAAAAGAAAAATTTGCAGTACAAACACAAGCTTGCTGGATGTACTAAATTAGCAAAACTCCAAATTTGCCTTGTTTGTTTCGTCAATATAGCCGATAAGGGAGAGGAAATTTCATCAAGCAACTAAACAGAACAACTTTATGGACCAAACTGGCAGTTTCCTGGTCAAGAAATGGGTTAATCGATTCGTGGGAACGGAGCGGGTTGGGGGGATTATGTTTATGGATTGATTATGGCTTTAAATACGGCGACGTGGCGTCAGGCGTGATTATCCTGAATCCGTGCAACGCGACGCGAACCAGCAAGCTCTTTGTCGTTTTGCGGACCCACCAAATTTACGCGCCAAGCAAACCAAGCAGGAGAGAAAGGGCGGTTTCGGGTTCAGTCGTGGTTGCGGGTGGGCCCCAGTGCAGGTGAGGCCAGTCCTCTTTCCCGCTTTTTATTAAATTCGGCTGCTGATGTTCGTGTCTTCAACATGATTCCCTCCCCCCATTATTATTATTTTTTTTTGGTTTTGCATTGTCCAAGATCAAAAGAACGTAAAAGTATCAAATTTGTCCCTAATGTGTATGTTAGGGCTCAAATTTATCACTATAGTTTTTTTCTTGTCAATCTTCACTAATGTTCTAAAATTAGCTCAAATATGCCACTAAAATTTCAGATTAGGGGTGAATATATCATTGCCATTAAAAAGTTAACAAAAAACATTAAAAATAAAAAGTTTTAAAATTTTAGGGTGATAACATAAATTTTAACAAACTTTAAATATCTTATGTAATTAATCTCTCTCTCAAAGGCTGTATATTGTTACTGCTTTTTGAAGCTTCTCTGGCCACCGTCTACGACGGTTGATGCTAAAAAAATTTCCAATTTTTTCTCCTTCCATCACCATCAGTGAGATTCAAGAGGAAAAGTTGTCTTTTCTTCACACGAAAGCACTCCCTCAACTGTCTTCAATGCTTCCTTCCATCGTCTTCAATGTTTTTTCTCCTCTTTTTCCTTTTCGCCACTTCACTAGAGGTGGAAAACCAACCTTCCAGAATATCCAACACAAAATACAAAGCTAATGCTATGGAAAACTTCAATTGTTACACTAGAGGCTAAATCGAGAACAGTGCTTGAGATTTCGTTAATTTTGATCATGAAATCAATCCAATGGACTAGTTGGCTGCTTTGCCTATAGCCCTCCACTAGTGCTCATTCCTTGGTTTGATGGGATGTTACCAGAGATGAGGCTGGAATAGACGCGATGTTGCCGAAGGTGAGATTAGAAAAATCATTAACATTGGAGGTAAGTCTAATTATCTGACTTTTGTAGTTTTTTGAAAGTTACATTATCATATTGAAATTTCAAAACTTTTTACTATTTTTATTTATTTTTTTAATGGCGGTGGCATATTTAAGTGCCTTTTAAAATATTAGTGGGAGATTGGGCAAAAAAAAAAACTATAGTGGCATATTCAAGCCCTGACATAAACATTAGTGACAATTTTGATACTTTTGCAAAAAAAAAAAAAAAAAACAAAGCTTTCGAGCAGTATATTCCTCAATTCATTCAACCCCGAAAATTCATTATTTGTTAAAAATAAAATATTTTTTCTTATAAGTTTTTTTTATAGAAAACCTTGGAAGAATCAGTATTTGCTTTGTATTAAGATTGTTGAATTTAATGAGAACAAAAAAATGGACCGTTTGGGTCAATGAAACGTGTCTGCGAGTGCCCATTATTATCGGCACATTTCCATCTTTTGTTGTTTTCTTTGTTAGGTAGTAGTGTATGAATCAGCTCAGGCAAGTTTCTATTCTCCAGAAAAAGACATAAAATTTAGCCTTCCTGAATTTAATTTTTGACAGAGATTTTTTTATTACTCAATGTAGATTAATTAAAATTTTATACTTACATCAGTCAGAAAAAAACATTTGAAAATTTTCAGATATTTTCTGTTGATTTTTGTTTTCGTTGGTTTGATATAAAAAGGGTAATATAAATTAACTAGTTTCTAAAAAAATATTATTCATATGATTATTAAGTAGATGAGTATTAGTTTTTAAATAACATTAATTCTACAAAAAAAAATCAGTAAAAATTAAAAAAATATATTTTTAATTAACTTTTAACTTCTTTTTTTTTTTTTCTCTTTTTGTAGAAATCAAAACAAATTCAGAACCCGCTTTAACAAAATCAACGGGCAAGTGATTTTCATTTTCCACGCCAAGAAAACGAATAAAACTTCGAGAGCCGTTGAAGCGGCAGTAACTTTGACGTAAACGGAAGAAAAAGAAAAGGCGAGGCAAGCAGGCACAGAAATTCAGTTCGGGTAACCACTGATCAGTGGTGAGCGAAAGTGGCAGATGTATCGTATATTTCTATATGTATTTCCGGTTCCCCATTGCTTTATTACTTCTTCTCCCAAATTTCTCCACCCTCACCCTCTTTCTTTACCCTGCCTTTTTTTTTCTTTTGGATTGAAGTTCTTGGGCGGTAGAGCCAATCCTTTTCAGCATCTTTGGGTGATCCGTTCCTCATTTCTCAGAAAACGCCGCATTTTTTTGGAGGTACCTTGGTTTTATCTTTATCTTCTCTTTTAGTTTTTTTTTCTCCTGATTTTTTTAGATTCTTCTGCGATTGTCTATCGGTAGTTTTTTTTTTTCTTTCGCTGCCGGAGCCACTTGCCTGGTTGATTGATGAAAGATTTTTATGGGATATCAGAATCTAGGCAGTTGTTATTTCCCCGGAACTGGTTCTGTAGAGTCTTGATTCGGCAGGTAAGGTAGCTTTCGCGATCGTCTTCTCAATTGCTTTAAGGGGTATTTGCCTTTTTTTTTTATTTGATACACTTCCGATCATGCTATATCTCTTGCCGTTTTCTTAGATTATGATCATCCACCTGTGGTTTTCCCTTTCTTTTTTCTTATTTATCCATCTATTCCGTTGATTATTGTTCATATATATGTTTTTCTCCTGGGGGCTTGTTCTTTGTTTTCTTCATCCGTTTGTTTTGCCACCGGAGCAATATTTGATTTTGAAATCAGCTTTCTGAGTTGTAACTGATTCTAGCATTTCCCTTGCAATTAGTTTTTTGTTTCCGGGTTCTTCCTTCATTTTTCTGGAGCTTCTTTCCGATTGTTGGCAACTATGTGTTGTGTGCTATATTCTGCTCCATTACTTTGTCCTAGGCAGATATAGCGACTCCTTGTTGCTTGATAAAACCGTGTGTAATTTACTCCTAACTCAGTGGTCTACTGCTGTTTCAGCAGATGCTTTGAAATCTTGTTACTGATAACTCTGTGCTTAGGCCTTGGTTAGTGTTGTGCAATTAGGTTTCTCATTCCAGGCACTAGTTTTGATTTTGTTACCGTCTGTTTCCCTGTGCTCAAGTATCCTTTGTTTTCCTTTCTTTGGCATGTTTTTGAGCCTATGATATAGGATGATGATTGAAAAGAGGGGCTGTTTCCATTTGCTGCGGGAAACAGAGCATGTTATTGAATCTTATCTTTCATTTTTTCTTGATGTAGGTTTTATGCAAAGGTTTTTCAGTCACTTTACTCTTATCCTAAATGGTTTAGATGTTACAGACTTTTCTTTTGCTTTCAGGTAGTCTCTGCTGAATTGTTTTTCAAATAATTGTTGAAGGATTTAAGGTTTCACTCCAGGATGATGTTTGGAGGAAGTGATAACAATGCTGTGTTTCCTTCTGTTGTGGATAAGAACCATTGTCAGACGAATCCATCAAATCAGCTGCAGTTATTTGGAAACGGTGAGCTCGATTGTTTATAACTCTGATCCCTTTTGCATAGAAAATGAAAAACAAAGCTCGACTTCATTTTTATTGGAAGTGTGGTTGATCTTAATATTTATTGATGTTTCAGTGCCAGTTGGATGCTCCGTTGAACCTGTAACGTGTATTGGAAATGGGCCCTTCATTCCTATGATTCGACTGAACAAAAGAGGCAGGGAAACAGAAGACATTGAAAGGCAGCAAAAACAGAAGATTTCCTTGAATTATAACATCTGTCAAGATGTGGCTGATCGCTCTGCTACAATTCCGAATGCTAACAATGTGTCAACTGGATTAAAGCTCTCATATGATGATGAAGAGCCCAACTCTTCTTTGACTACTGCTAGTGGAAGTATGACAGCAACTCCATCAATCCTCTTGTCACTAGGGGACAATATTAGGAGTGAACTTGATCGCCAGGAAGAAGAATTTAATCAATACATCAAAATCCAGGTACTGTCACTTGATCTCGGCAGAACTTTTGATATTTCAGCATGCTAGGGCAATTATCAGAGATTTATTGTTGTGGATTATCTCAGTTTAATTACCTTGATGCATTTGTCTCAAGTATCTGTCTTCCCCATTGCTTAGTAGTATCATTATTTTACTTATTTCTTGCAAAATTCTTTTCAATGATCCAAACTTCACATGCTTCATAAGAGTTGGGCTGTACTATACTGTTTTTTTGTTTTTGGATTTGATCTGTGCATGAAATTCTAGTAAATTTCCATTTTCGTAATGATGTTTGGATGAAATTTTCCATGTGCTTCTGTGCAGTTTTACGTATGTCTTTAGTCAGCAGGGCCAAATTGGGCCGATCACACCCATTGTAGGCCTCGTTTATTGTTAGCTTTAGTTGGATGATTAAAGAATGACTATGTTATGTTTCTAACGCTCACATTGACAACATTTTGTTCGTTAATCAGGAAGAGCGGTTGGCAAAGGGTGCAAAGGACTTGAAGCAAAGGCAGACGGCTTCTTTTCTTTGCCTTATTGAGAAAAATCTCAGCAAGAAGCTGAGAGAGAAGGATCTGGAGATAGAAAATATGATTCGCAAGAACAGAGAACTAGCGGAGCAAATAAAGCAGGTAGCCATGGAAGCTCAAAATTGGCATTACAGAGCAAAATACAACGAGTCAGTTGTCAATCTCTTAAAGAGCAACCTACAGCAGGCAATCTCACAAGGTGCTGAACAAGGAAAAGAAGGATTTGGGGACAGTGAAATCGATGACACTGCTTCATACGTTAATCCAAACAACTATTTGAGCATTCCCAATGCGGCTGCAAGATCAGTTACATGGAATCACAATGGCAACCTGAAGGAACACATGATATGCAGAGCATGCAAAATGAATGAGGTCTCGGTCTTGGTAATGCCTTGTAGGCACCTTTGCTTGTGTAGGGACTGCGATGTTTTTGCCGGCGTCTGTCCCGTCTGCCAGTTAATCAAAACTGCGAGTGTCCAAGTGTACCTGTCCTGAATATTTTGCAGGAAGATCCCAAAAGTTGGAAATATTTCTACATTTCTTCCATTGTGCCATAGTTTTTAAACCCAGACATAAATTTGCCTGCGTTCTGTGTGATATGGTCAGAGGCAAGAAGGCTAGAGTCGTTCTCCATTAACATTACAAGAACTTAAGCCTTCGTAACTGGTAAAAGATACTGTGAATGTATAAAAAAATTTGTTTGCTATTTACAACTGCAAGGGTCTACAAGTTGGACAAAAATAATGATGATAACACAACAAAATTTTCTGTCAAGAAATTTCTTATTATAGGCAGTATTTGCATTCTGTGTTATATTCTTTTTCTGTTGTCTGGCCGCGCTTTCTTGGCTGCAGGTCCCAATTGCAGATGCTCGCTTAACGATTGAATCTAAAACAATTGGAAGGAAACTGATTCAGAATGAATTTTGAATAAACTTGACGATTTCAGATGGAGATAAAGCCACTGAGATATATCACCTTATTGAGTTTATTCCTCACCATCTGAACCGTCTGGTTCATTGATTGTGATGGGAAATAATCCTGGGAATACAATTACATATTAGCATAAGACATATGTAACATGAAAAATGAAAAATAAGAAAGGAATTTAAATGTTTAACAGAACTGGGCATGTATCAAAGATGACTCTTAACCTGGCCCCCAGTGGAATTGGTAATGTACCAAAGTGTACCATCTAAAGATGACTTCCCAAGGAAAGGTTAAAACGTGAAAAGACAAATAAAGAGGAAGAAGAAACAAACAAACACTAACAAAGCAGTTTAGGAGGAAAGGCTTTCAAAAACAACTACCAAGTGCTACTAGCTAAAGAATTAGATGCTGGAATCTCAATGCTAACTTATTAACCACCACAGATGCCCAGATGTCCAAAATTTGACCGAAATTGCTGATACTCAGGTTAGAGACCATATTGGTCGTCTGGCCCAACCAAGACTATGCCTTAACTTCCAAACTTCCTCCCATGGGTCCCACTTATTGAAAGATTAAAGCGAATAGCAGGAAAAGTACACAAGCTTAAGGGGGTTCTCTTCTTTCCCCATACTTCATAGAGTAATTGCCAAATCTACTTCCTCCATACATGCATTAAATGATCTAAGAAAGCACAGTTGCAGAAGTACAAAAAGAGGTAGTGTATCCCCAAACTTTTGAAGGGGGGTGTCATTAATCCAAATCAACATGGTTTTTGAATCTATTACAAAATGGAAACGAGAGTTTTACCTATACTTATCTTATGGTCACTGAAGTCGAAAGGAGAAAAATAAACCAAGGTTTTGAAAAGCGAAAAGCGCACTACAGCGATAAGGGTTCCAAAGCGCAAAGCGCAACGCGAAAGCGAGGGCTTTAATGAAGTAAGGCGCTCCTTTAGAGATAAATTCTAGGATATGTAACTAGCTAATTAGATACATAAAAATACCAAAATAAGCTACTGAATATGTTTAATATCTATAAAAAGACACAAACACATCCATATAATGTACCAAAGTAGTAATAACAATTTATAGAAAAACAGTAAAACCAAATACTCTAAATCCCAAGTCTCAGAATACTCAAAGATCAACTGTCATCATCCTGAAAACTAGCAAAGCCATCAAAATCATAATCAGTAGATTTATTTCTCTCCCCCTCTTTAATTCTTTCAACTCACGTTTCCACCAAAAAAAATTCTGGTTAATTCAACCCTAATTTTTTTTTTTCAACCCGCTGCCGCTTTAATTTAGATAAAATTATTTTTTCTTTTTTCTTTTTTTTTTAAAAAAATTACAACTTAACTAAAGCGACGCTTTGCGCCATGGAGAAAGCGCGCGCTTCGGGCGCTTAAAGCGTGCTTTTTAAAAAGGGCGTCGCTTTCATTGCGAAAAGTGCCGCAGCCCAAACGCTAAGCGCTTTGCGCTTTTAGCGCGCTAAAGCGCGCTTTTAATAACCTTGAAATAAACCAATGAATTGTCAATCATGTGAAGCAAAACAAATACGCCTGATTGTATAATTTACTTTATCATGTGATTGAGAACATGAGGGGAAAGCACCATCAACAATCTTTGTCTATGAGCAGAATTGCACCTTGTCTGATGAGACCCTTGAAGTGGAAGCATTATTCGTATGAGAAACATGCACCAGTTCCCCGCTGTACCTAAACGGACAAAGGAGAGAAAAATAGCAGCCATAAGCAAACAGCTAAAAGGCCTTTTGAAATATGGAGAGAAGACACAGCTGTTATTTGAACAGTTAGTTACCCCTGAGTTGGTTTTGTCTGCGGAAGATTATTTTGTGGAGATACAAGCAATTGCATGTCACTTGAAATGGCTGGGTTACGAACGGGAGGTCCTTTAGATCTCTGGGCTAATGTCAGAAACCCAACGGAGGTAATATCCATAAGAGACAAATAACCACCAGTGCTTCATTGGCTTCCATAAAAGCTCTAAAAAAATCAATCAGAAAACTGATTATCACAGAAAATAGCAATAACTTACGATTCAATCTTGCAAGGACTTCCTTTCTCCTGCCTTCTAGCTTTTCTTTTGTATCGTCAAGGGTCTCAAACTGAGGAGCATACGAGACCTGCAGCCTATTTCCCATAAAGGCATACTCATCCAGTTTTCTCTTTGCAAACCTAGGATGTAAACGGCTTTAGTCTGTCAATATAATCACCAACTGAACTAAAAATTGGCTATTTTACAAAAAAAAAATACTGAAAACAGAGCATTTTAGGAGTATTTCAGCAAACATGGGCAATTTCAACATTAAATCTTGATCACCTTGCGTTGCTGAAAAGACGAAATTTTACCCAGTGAACATCAGTATAAGGCTGACAGTCTTCAGCATCCATTGGTTTACATCTAAAGAAAGCCCAAGTTGGCATCAATAAAATTTTAACGAATGAATTGCATAAAAACATACAAAGTAGAAATTGGAAGCATAAAGGTAAGGAAGAGACCCAAAAACAAAAGGACATACTCTTCGACGTCCCCGTAAGTCGCAAGCAGATTCAACAAATCAATCTCACATCCCAGTGCCGGTACGTTCCTCACAATCAAATATCTTCAACAGAAGCCAAAATAAATCAATCAGATGATCGAAGCAACAAAAAAATTGCTTTCAGTCTTCAGATTTCAGAAAAACACAGTTAAAAAAAAAAAAAAAGGAATCCATGGTACGGGATGAGGTAACGGGGAGACACCTGGACTCGTCGCAAACGGTGTAGGCTCGAACCGCAGGGGGCTCGTCCTTGTAACGGGGCATCTTCTTTCACGCTCTGAACTCGAAGCGCCAAAATGTTGAGCATCGATGATTGACGAGCTGACTTCGTAAAATCGGCAGAATTGTTTCTGTGGTCGAATTTACAGGCCGAAGGCATTCGGATTATTTGGCAGAGAGGCAGACCCGATCCAGTACAAACTTGGGTCATTGGCGAGACGCTCATATCCCTATCCCGACCCATTGCCCAGCTTAATATTTTGGCCTCGTTTGGGAACAGCTTTTGTCATCAGCGTTAGAGTTTTGGATAATTTATTTGACGGTTGAGATGAAAATGCTAAAGCTAAAAGCTACCATTGGATAGCTTTTGCAAAACTCTAACGCTAATCGCTGACGCTAATACCAAACGAGGCGTTTGGCTTAAATGTAGACCAGTACCCTGAACTTTGCGTATCACTTAAGGACCTGAACTATCAACTGGCACAAATAATGACCCAACCTTTTGAAATTGCGGCACTTAAGTATAGAAGGTGTGTTTGTCATTCACATGAACTCACGCATCTGTAATGCTGTTTGCCACCATTGGAGTTGCCAATTAGAAGCAGAGAAAGTGAGCAATAGATGGAATTCCCATTAGAACCAGAGAAAGCGAGCAACAAGATGGACTTCAATTTGGGAATTGGGGATTTTGGCTTTCAAAAAACCTAGACAAGCATTCCTCATTTTTTCTCAACTTCCTTTGTCCCTGATTTGTCTCTCTCCAATGAAGGACATATCAGGTTTGTCTCCCTCTAATGAATGACGTATCTAGTTTGTCTCCCCTTTTCTATTACGGCTTCAACCTTTAGTATGCATCTGGTGCGTGTTTGTTTACTTTCAAAGTTTTGATTTTGGATTTTGCTGTTGTTAAGTCTCTACCACTGTTACTTGTCTGTTGGATATTCATTTCAGTCCACCAATTTCAAACATTCCTTCTACTGATCTAGTTTGTGTGAAGGATGTCACAATTGTGAATGGTAATGGGATATGTGTTATCTGAGGAAACAAACAAAAGGAAAAGGGAAAAGGGAAAAGGGAAAAGGGAAAAGAGAGGGAGCTGGATAGAAATAGAGGAAAGGAGACACCATGCTGAACGGCGTGACTTGATACATTATTGGTTATAGGAGGTGCACAGAGTGTGGAACTACTCTTGGATAAGAATAAAAGGTAAGACTTAAAAGAGAAAAACAAAAAAAGGATGCATGGCTTATTATTGAATATAATTTTGCATTTTTTCTGTGATAGCTCTTCCTGGAACTGACGAAAATGGCATGAGTAGAATGAAAGCTGAGGGTGTTTTTGTTCAAGCTACAATTTCACTACTAGGTAACATAACATATATCATAAGAATGTTTCTTCCTTCATATTTATAGCAGCTTCCATTCTATGTAGGTTTTTGAACCTAAAACACATTTGAATGTAATAAACTCTGCAGTTGAAGAGGCAAGTTTCTATTTGCATTTTCCATTGAGCGATTTTTTTAGGAGAAAATTTATGGCATTCATTTCATTACTCCTTACCAATGCATTTGCCAGGTCAATAACTCTTTTAGGTAATAGGCCAACACCAAGCAATTCCTTTCCTATATTTTTCTTTTGTAGTTATTATTAAATTGTTGTTTGAAGGCCTTATAATATTGCCTACCTAATCAAGTCAATAACTCAGAAATTGCTAAAGGCTTTTTATTGAATGTTTGAGTCTTTTTATGCTATATTTTTTCTACAAATTATTGAGAGTGTAAGATTCGATTTAAAAAAAACTTTGCTTCTTCACTTAGTTATTGAGAGGCTTTTTATTGAATGTTGGACTTAGTTATTGTTATACTTGAATTGGTCCTTATATTGTGTCATTTTTCTTATTATAAGTTTATATTTTTTCAGAAATGTCTTTGGAGTTTTTAGTAGCATCATCATGATTCAATGAAGAAGAGCCGAATTGCAAATGCAAGTATCGGGCGTCAAGGGCATCTTTGTATTTTTATCTATTACAGTGATGTTCTGGTTATTGTTTAGGTAGATTAAGTAAGTAATAGTTGTGTAATTGGTTTGGTTAGAATTGGTGGCATGTAAAGATGCTTCATAGCTGTTGTGAGTGACACTTGACTGTAACATTGCCTTCTGTAATGAGAAGTTGGGTTGTTTGCCAGCAGCAGCTTGCATTAGTTTTGTTCAATAGAAATAAACACCTATTTGCGAAATTTTTTGCAATATCATTTACTTTCAACTTGTCATGAAAATTTTGAACAAAAACAAAATCAAATCAAGCGCTCAGAACATGATTTCACAATCAATAGGATCATGGTATTAAGGCAATAAAGGGAAATCATCCTAAAATAACCAACCATGACAATATGACTGTAAAAGTGACAAAAAATATGCAAGTTACAATGTTGTAAGCAAACCGTTGAAATTTGGACCATTCACCAAGAAACCAAAAAGACCGACACCATAAAAAGCCAGATTCTATGTGATTTGGCTTTTAGAGAAAGGTTTCAGTTAGCATATAAAATAAACAAGCTTCTACAAAATTCAGCCACAAAATCCACCCAAATGGCAGCAACATATTCTAAAGGGACAGGTCTTGTTCATTGAGTGGAGTACATTTGTCCTTGCAAAGAAAGATATATAAAAAATAACTTTATTATAAAATATTGGAGTAAACAAGTTTCTAAGTAAAAAAATTAAAGAGGAATTGCCTGAAGTACACATGTCCCTATAGTTCTTGATGTTGTAATTATGCTCTCTGCCATGGATTGTTCTCCTTAAGTAGAAGATTGACTAAAGGGTTGCTGGAATAGCTACCAACAAAGCAAAAAAAGAAAGGTAACAAATTTTTTCATTCCAAATAATTAAAATAACTAAGTTACATCAGATTACATAAACAAAATTATTAATTGCAACTTGGGAAACATGTTGACTGACATTTCTAGATACTTGAGTTTGGTTAACCTGATACACGATTGTGCAAATACCATTTGTTTAGCCCAAAAATTAGAATTTAATTAGGAAGAATAGTCATATGTAAACACTTCTATCTCTTTTGGGGCATGATCTTTTGTTATGATCAGTTTTCTTATAAATTGTGTAATGCATAACACCACCATGTCATGAAAGTGTAATCTTGTCTTTTTGCAATTTGTTTTTGGACTTCCTTCTATTCTTCTATGCCCTGTCAGGCATTAGCTGTTCGAGTGGAGACAGCAGCTCACCCGCATCACTATCTTCCCAAACTATTTGCTGACCATTGGTTGGATGACGTACTTATATAAAATTAGGAACATTTCCTTTTTATACCAATGGCTAATGTAAGCCTTCGGATCATCACCCTTACACATGATGACCCTAATTACATAAGGGTAAGATATCCTAGATAACGCCCATGCATTATAACTGTAACTCTTTTCACGCAAATTAACTGTATGTTGTGTTCTACCGAAGGTAATTTGGTAGCCATATTCACCATTCCATTTAGCCCTCCATTTATAACTTTCAATTGTATTCTAAGTTACAATCTCCATAATATTTTTGTCAATTTCACATATCCATTTGGAAGCAAACCTTCTTCTTTCAACTATTCTTTCCATAACATATTCTCTAATCTCTTCTAACATATAAATGATAGGTTTGCTCCTTGCACTAATTAAAACCATATTAAATGCCTTGGTGCTGTTATTATCAACTGAGTCACACTTGCAACTCGGGTTGAAGTAAGCCTTACACCACTGTTTGACATCAACTTGCAAGAGGGATACTTAGGCACCCGACTTTAACCTTTCCAATTCTTCTAGCTTTTTATTAAGAATTAATTCATTTGAAGCCTTTGCAATTGCATAAAACACAAGCTTCAAGTGCTCACCTCTGTACTTTGGATACCAATTCATGTAAATGTGTCTAGCGCAAAGCCTATTTTCAGCTTTTAGAAATGTCTTAGATATGACGTTTAAAAGTCCCTACAAATGCACATGAATAAGTTAAAACCGCAAGCAAATAATATATTAAATACAACAATTGAATAAGTACAAAAGTAAGAGCAAACCTTTAGAACTGCAAGCAAATAATATATTAAATACAACAATTGAATAAGTACAAAAGTAAGTGCAAACCTTTTGTTGGTCGGAGATAAAGCACCATTCATCTTCATCTCCACCTTCAATGTCGAGTTTTAGAAGCTGTAAGAACCATAACCATGAAAATGTACTTTCAACTTGAACAACTGCAAATGCCAAAAGGAAACACTGGTTGTTGGTATCCTTACCAATTACAGTGAATGGCTGTCCTTTAACCACTCCATTGAGAAAGCATCCATCAAGGCCTAGAAATTTTCTACAGCATTTGAGAAAGGCTTTCTTTAATGCATCAAAACACACATAAAATCTCTTAAAAAATGAAAGGCAACCAAGGCCTCTATGATCCATCTCTATGTTGATGATACTACTTGGATTGGATGCAAGTATTGTTTTATTGTAGTCATACAATCTCTTATTCTCATGGGTAACATCTCTTTCCCATTTTTGAATAACTCGTGCCTTTATCCTCTTGCATTGACTTCTTGAGACCTAAGTCATTATTGTGTCTTGAATATATTTAAGATTCATTGTGGGGTGAATATACATCAATGCTTCGAATTGTTCTGCAATCCATGGTGTATTTGCTTCGGAAAGCTTAAATACCTTCAAGCAAGAGTGAGTGTCAATAAAAGTCTTCACCATAAAATATTTTTTCCTTTGAAATTGTTCAACAGAAGCACAAACCATCCACTTACAATGTTCATCCTTGCACTTAACTTTTACACGGGTGAAGGAATTTTTTTGGAACATATAATCTCTTTTCTCTTGTACTGTGTACTTTATCAAAGCCCTTTTAAATTGGTGATGATCCGTATATGACATGCCAACACAAAATTTAACCTCTTTTGCATTCTCATCAAACCTTGGATAATGATTTTTCCTTTTTTTTAGCACTATTTCACCATCTTCTTCACTTTCTCAGAACAAGCTTCCAACATCAAAATTGTCCATTCTTATTTTTCCAGGATTACCTTCAATTTTTATCACTATCTTGGTTGCCTAGCCCTTGAAATTTTTTTGAAATAGATGTTCCATAAACATTATTGGAGAAACTTTTACCAAAGTTTTGGTCATTGTAGTGTTGTTTTAATCAATTAATGCCCTCCATTATTTATTCATCATGTTTAGGACACAAAGCCTTATCAATGTCATTCAGTTCAGCCTGAAGCTTACATTCAAGATTCACATTCTTTTTCACTGTCATCACTCACCTCATTATCTTCTTCGCAATGTGAGGGTCACATATGTAGCTCATCAATGTGGATATTAAAAGTTGCAATAGTTGCACATGCCCCACCAATGAATTCTGAAATGCACATATGTGTATATGTACATACTTGATGACGTTAGAAGAAGGGAAGTTTCCGTTTGGTTTAGATCATTTATGGTAGTTATGTTTGTTAAGATGAAAATTTTGATTGGATTCTAATTAAGATATTAACTATATTTAAAAATTTTAGTTATGAAAATTTAGTTTTAAATGTTTCCTTATTTATTTAATTCCAAATCTTCAATGCTTATTCTCCTTTGTGAGTTTCAACAAATTTATGTTTTTTTCTCATTTTTTTTTATTTCTCAATTGTCTAAATATTAATAGTTTTATTATGGAACCTTTATGAATTTGAATTCGTTTGAAAAAATAATCTTAAGTAAACAATAAAGATAATTTGATAAATATGGTAATTATTTAAAATAATTTTATAAATATTCAATTTTGTATAATAGAAATTTATTTTATATAATATGTCATTTTGTCGTGTGATGGTTTTGTCACACAAATTAATACATTTCAATTCCAGTTTAATACGTTTCACATACAGACTAAAAT
The DNA here is from genome assembly GCA_005392925.1 of Aquilaria sinensis. Classification (NCBI taxonomy): domain Eukaryota; kingdom Viridiplantae; phylum Streptophyta; class Magnoliopsida; order Malvales; family Thymelaeaceae; genus Aquilaria; species Aquilaria sinensis. Next base: position 71,740 of record SMDT01000569.1, on the reverse strand, counting down.
ATAGCCTATACAATTTAATACAATTCACTTTCAATTTAATACATATTTCACACAGTTTAATACATTTTACTTTTAATTTAACACATATCTTACACAGATTAATACAATTCATTTCCAATTTGACACATATCCTACACAGATTAATATATTTTACTTTCAGTTTAACACATATCCTACATAGATTAATACAATTTACTTCCAATTTAACATATATCCTACACAAATTGATACATTCTACTTTTAGTTTAACATATATCCTACACAGTTTAATACACAAATTAAAAGCATATATATAAAATTCAAAAGTATACATATATTTTTGTTTTTACGGACCCGGGAGCATATATATAAACCCAAAAAACATACATATATATTGTATTTTTTACAAAACTAGAAGCACACATATAAAGTCTAAAAGTATACATGCAATCACTTTTGTTATAGTGTTGACATCAAATCAATTTTTAGACTCTAAGTTAAATTATTTATAATAGTTTAATAATTAGGTAATAGTTTAAACTAAAAAATTTTGAGTAAATTTCATGAATGGTCCGTAACCTTTAGTCATTGTTTCTTTTTAGTATCTAATCTATTGAATATTCTGTTTTAGTCTTAAACCTATTAAAAATGTTTATTTTTAGTCCTAAATCTATTCAAAATGTTTCATTTTGGTTGATGAAATTTGTTAACTCAAAGTATTTTCCTGATAAAAAATTTTTAGATCACAATTTAAACTATCCAGTAACTATTTTACAATAAATTTAATCTGTATAATAATTTTTTTACGGTTAATAAAAAATTTAAATCACTTTTTTTTTCTTTCTTTGTAAATTGAACTTATTTTATTCAAAAAGAAAAAATACTAATTTAAATTGTCCATTTACCATCCAAAAATATTAAACTATTTAAATTTACTGGAAGACAGTTACCGAATATTTAACTTATAATTTCAAAAGTTTCCATTAAACAATTATTCTGAGTTAATGAATTTCATTTGGTGAGAGACTAAAATAAAACAATTTTAATAGGTTTAAGATCAAAACAGAATATTCAATAGGTTAGGGACTAAAAAGAAATAATGATTAAAGATTATGGACCATTTATGCAATTTACTCAAAAATTTTCTCTGGCAATAAATGTGTGTGTGTGTTGTAAAGGTTCTCCACTTACCCCAGTGTGAGGCCAACTTATGACCATTAATTAAATTGGGATATAGTGGTCTCGTTCTTAGTCGCAGCTGACTAAATCAATGTTTGTGTGAATTAAAACTTACTTGCTATTAGTTCATTTTTACCTAAGCATATGCAATAAGTGAACTTAACTTCGGCAATTCATGAGTTATAAAGAACAAACCAATGCATATTTTGCCATGCATAGTAAAGAGTGTGAACATGAAACCAAATACCGAAGTTATAAAACAAGTATACTTTAAACTTCAAGCATCAACTTATGTATATTTACAATCTTTATGCACATTGAAAAGCAACCTTTAATGTATGTACACAACAAAGTTTAACAGAATATTCCATAGTAGAGGCAACTAGGTACACGAGTACCAATATATTTACAAAGGTCTAGCTTGAGACCTCAAAATGATATTTCCTATGTGAGCTTATAGTTTTCAAGATGAAAACTTAACTTTCTTATGTACTTAGCTTACAATTGAGAAGACCACAATCAAACACTTAGTTTAGCATATAAATTGCTAAAAAAAAAGACTTAGAATCAATTACGATTCAAACATACTCAGTATTTTCAACAAAAGCTTTCTTAGCAACCCAATCAATGGGTGCCCGGATTCAAACTAGTAGAATCTGCATAATGTGACACTTAGAAATGTGAGAATTAAATAATTCTTAGTACGGGATTAATGCCTACAAAATAAAACTTTAGTACATGCAATTATATAATAATATATAATGTTTTTTTTATGGAAGCTCGAAAACATTTTGAGGTTTTAACTAATGGCCAATATTTGAGTCATATGATGGGGACCCATTTTCATCGTAGTCCTAACTTACAAGTCTTTAGTATTGTTTAAGCAAGCTTAGCTTGCCTCTTTATTTCCGCATCACATTATAAAGGATTTTAGTTTAGCCAGGTGGCTTAACTTACTAAGTTGTGTAGCTTAGCTAGGGTACATTTGAGGTTTAAAACCTTCTCTAAATACTTATTACCCTAGGTTCTCTTAAGATCTTAATATCTTTCTTAGACCTCAAACTTTCACTTAACTCCCTAACAGATGCATTTTATAACCTCAGGAGTGGTTTTATAACTCAAACAAAGGTTTGAGACATCTTAGAATGGTCCGAACTTCGAAACTGATGCATTAGAATGCATTTAGGATTGCAATAACCTAGGGAAAAAGGCATGGTGATTTCACGTTACTAAAAACCATAACTCTTTGGTTTTGAAATGAATCCTCAGCACCATTAGCAACGCGTCGCCAGCCTTGTTTTGTAGCTCCCTTATTTTCACACTTTAATGCTCAGCTTGCTACATTTTGTACTCAAACTTGAACCATTCACATAATAACCAAATCCCATACTTTCATACATGTTAGAACACATGCATATGAATCAAATAAACACTTGAAAACATAAAAATCCCTTACCAATTTCAAGATCACAAGCTACAAATCTCTATTCACACACATGCACATTTGTATCAATAACTTGCAAATCAATGTAGTTCTTGTTTTATCCTAGCAAAATGAATTATCCAACCATAATACACTTAGAATATGATCATATTATGAGCAATATGCATGAAAATCACATTCACATGCCATTACCCCTTTGGTGAAACACAAACCACACTACTTGAACCACTATAGCACAATTATACTTGGAGCTTTCTATTCAACCTTCAAAATCCAAATTCAAGCTTATGGATCAATCAAATAGCTTACCCAAGTCTTGATTCACCTAACAAGAACCTAAACCTTAATCCAACTCTAAGAATTGAAACTTACCAAGGAAAGAAAGAAATGTGATTACTTGCCTCTTTAAGCTAAATCCAACTTGTTGCATCAAGAAAGCACTTATGGAAGCTTCAATTAATGAAAAATTGGATTAGGGTCTGTTGGAAACATGATTTGTGGAAATCAAATGAGGAAGAATAAGTCTTGCAAGCTTTTTTATCCTCTTCTAACTACTCTTTGATCTCCCATCTTTCTTAATTGTGCTAATTGAGTTTCAAGACCTCACAAAGTCTTTTTCTTCTCCTTCACCATTGTAGTTTGAACTAGAAATTATAAACATTCATAAAAAATCTTTAGCTCTCTGGTCCAAACTCATTCATGACTTAAAATAGGGGTTTTCTTAGCAAATTTACTGTTTTACTCTTCATGGCTCAGCTTTGCTCATATAATCATATCATTAATTATACACCACATCAATTCACTAATTGAACTACTTAGTGTGCAAACAAAATTATTAAGCTGAAAAATTAAGTTTACCTTATCAATCTTAACTTTGGTCTATTAGAGCTTTAACATATATTCCCTTTATTTAAATGTAAAATATTATTTCCTCCCTTACTTTAAGGGGTAAAATATAGGTTTCTCAAATAAGAGCGATTAGATGTAATTTCACTAAAACCTTGAGGATGGTTTTTGTAGTCATCCCCAAATCATATTTCCCCAAGGTTTGGTATCAGTTGCATTTTTATCCTCCTTGTTTCAGATGTACTCTTTATCCCTGATTTTCAAATTAATTCAGCATTCACAGTGCTTCAAACTCCAAGAAACAAGGTTGCCTTGTGCTATAACTCATCAATCCAAGCTTGATTCCTTCACTTCAAGCTTTAAACTTCATGTTCATCATGTATTCTTCAAGATTTCGGCCATGAACTCCAAGAACAAGCATGAAATGCTCAAGAATACTCAAGAACACATATGAACACTCAAGGATATTTTGCTCAAGGTTTCGGCCTTTCAATGCCAAGCACAAACACAAATGACCGAAAATGATAAGCATCCTTGCATGTTTCGGCCATATGCCCAAGATAATGGGCCATTAACTAAACAAAGAATGATGGGCATAACTCTTGGTGGGAGACAAAGCTTGGCCGGCCATGATAAAAATATTTCACAATATATAATAAAATATTTCACAAATAAACAGAATGTTATCTCTGTTAGTCATTAAAGTGACTGACTTATCATGTATCGACAACATTAATGACAAATTTTCAGTAAAAAAAAAAATCCGTGACCGATCTCAGTGGTAAAAAGTAAACTATAAATTTTGTCATTTTTAAATTCTTATTAAACTATAAACTTATCATGTTTCGGCTTGGAATGTTTGGTATCAAACTATTATGCACTTTGGAGTAAAAGAAAATATTATACAATTTGAAGTTATATTTGATACCTTGCTTTAGAGTTAATTCATTGCATTACTTGGTGAGCGAACCAAGACGTAATTCACTACTTTTGCGTAGACTATAAAGATCATATTTTGGCAAAAGCGAAGGGCTAGCTGGGAAGGTCAGGGCGTGAAGAACAACACCCTCGGCTCGGGCGATCTCCAGGTAATTATCCATGTTTGGTTTCTCCTGTGCTTCACCTCACCAACCACTTGCTTCCGACTACTGGCATGATCTCATCTGTTCCATCTCCTGCAATTATGAGTTCCATTATAATCTATGTCGTTAATTGTCTTTGTCCTTGCAAAGTAGTAATCTCAAACATCGGTTGTCCAATAATCTTCAACATGTGATGGGATGCACTGTAGGGTTCTCCCAGTATTGGGGATTGTATTCGAGTCGGAAACGATTAGAGGATGGGATCTGAAGAAACAAAGGCTGTAACTTTTCATGTAACTGGATTCAAGAAGTTCAATGGGGTCGCTGAGAATCCTACTGAGACGATAGTAAACAATCTGATGAATTTTGTTAAGAAGAGAAGCTTGCCTGCTGGTGTCACCTTAGGGAGTTGCACCGTTCTCGAAACTGCTGGTGATGGTGCACTTCCCATGCTTTACAAGGTCTTCGAGTCGGGCAACTCTGCAACAGGCCAAAGAAATGACCAAGTCATTTGGGTGAGTACCAAAGTATCCCGGGGAAGCTGTTCACTTTATATGCACAATTTTGAATTTTGCCACCACAGAAGTTAGTATATTATACTCCGGAACATGCTATCTTTGAATGAAAGACTGTTCTTTATGGGCCAATGTTTTCAATGCCATCTTTATTCGTTGAGAAAGAACAGGAGTTGGGACGCATGGGCCATTAGATGCACTGGTGGTCTAGGTAGAAGGGACCTGGTTCTTAGACCTTGACGATTTTTTTTTTCTCCAAGGTTAAGTATGTTCCTGATCATTGGTGATTCCTTTTGATCATGTCTTTGCTGGCTTTTCACTTACACTCTGTTTCTGATGCCCATTGAATTTCTGTATTGCATCTTTTTGTGCCATTCCTATCATGTATTTCCAAATTTGTTATCAGAGATAATTATCTTTTGGAGAAAGTTGCATGCAGAAGCATGTAATAGTGACCCTGCTGGGTGATTTTTGGACCTAGGTTTAATGATCTAAGTACTTGCTTCAGCAGATTCACTTGGGGGTGGATCCTGGAGCAAAGAACTATGCGCTTGAACGGCAGGCTGTAAATGAAGCCACTTTCTGCTGTCCAGATGAGCTTGGCTGGCAACCTCGGGTGGGTGTGTTGCTTCCTTTATTTTGTTTTCCATTATTAGTAGTGCACTGTAATTGATGTTTTTCCACTTGCACTGCCTTCATCCCTTAAATATTCACGAACACACACTTGGTGGGAGGAAAGGGGAAGCAAAAATAAGACTGAAGAATAAAATTCTCCGTTCTTTTATGAAAAAGAAGAGCCGACTCCAGTTATGTAAAGTACTGGAAGAGTAACAGCATGCCAATGTAACTGTTTGGCCTACTTTATTATCTATTTATCACAATATTGCTTTGCTATTCTCATTATGTTTTATAGAATATGATCTGCGGGAAGCATCTTCTTGAAGACTTCACTATTCATGATATGGTTATGCTGATTTCTTCTTATTTTACAGCGGGTACCTGTTGTCAGCGAAGATAAAGAAATGTCGCGCAAAAGACAGGTAGGTTATCATTGGAATTTCTCAATAGTAGTGAGGTTTTGTTGGCTCCCTGCAACAAATCAACAACTTTAAACATTTGGTTGTCCTCTTCTGGAAATTGTAGTGTCATTTTTGTTCAATATCTAGTAGGTTTGAACTTCCCATGTTTTCTCAATTTTTGTTTTTACCATTTCCATCATACTGGGCGTATAAAAATAGACACAACTATGGGCATATGGTAAATATTGGGAATACCATGTCAGTGTCGTGTTCAATGATTTTAGGTCTCACAAAATTATATCCTTCTACTGTACCCTTTCTTTAAATCCCAGAGTTATAACTGTGTCAAATTTCCTCCGTTTTCTGTGTAAATGAAACAAAGTTTAAGATATTATTTGTCTTTGTGCTGTTACTAGACCTGCTGCTCTATTGAAAAGATCCTCGAGTGTTTGAAGAAAAGGCTCTATGATGTGAGCATATCGAATGACGCTGGCCGTTTTGTATGTAATTATGTTTACTATCACTCCCTCCGGCTTGCAGAGAATAGAGGTCACAAATGCCTTTTCGTCCATGTACCACCATTTTCAAGAATTAATGAAGAGGCGCAGATGCACTTCGTAGCCTCTCTTTTAGAGGCTATTGCTTCGACATGTTAATACCACGTGATGCTACACACATGCTCCATTTCTTGTCTGCAAGTGATCTTGGAGATGCTGGTTGGACTTGGACGATCGGTGATCGCTTTAAGGATTGATGGCTGATATGTACAACTCCTTGTGTTTTTCCCTTCTCAGACTGTATTCTCATTATTGTTTATCCCCAAATTGTAGCTTTGTAGTGGGGTGGAGGCTGTGTTGTTGGCAGGTGGAGTCTTCTGCAAGCAAATAACAACATGAAGGAATAAAGCGTTTTGTTTCTTGAGTAAGGCAGTTTTGGCTGTCTTGTATTTGAAGGAATAACGGGCCATTTCCTTAATTTAAAGTGCTCTGATCGAAATCGAATAACCTAGCGGTCGCTTCTTTTGTTCCCAGACATCTGGTTCCAGGTTTCGGTCCTTTCTGTCTTATTTCGGGTGAAACACGCTTAAGTTAATTTCCAAAGAAAATTGAAAGGGGGAAAAAGTAGCATTTGCTTACTGAAGTTTAAACTTTTAGAGGCAGCGGACTCTGCCATGGTTGCTCAATAGGTGCGATTATTATTAATATTATTATTTTTGTTCCCGGATCGCTGTGTTTTCTCCCTAATGCTTACCAGATGCAAAAAGCTAGGTTTCTGCTCGCAGTACGTAAAGCAAAAGTCTTGGCGCTCAATGCTAGAGCTCTCGTTTCCGTACCAAACTCGATATGTAAACTAGACCAGCAACTGGGTATTTACGGTAACAACCGAAGGATTGATAATTTCATCAAATCCAGGGACTTCGATGCTGCACTAATGGTGTTCAAGCAAATGCTTGAAAGAGACTCTGTTACATACAACTTGCTTATTTCAGGTAGTGGCCAACTTGGTTACCCGACCCAGGCTCTAAAGTTTTATAGGGAAATGACTTCAAAAGGTATTAGGGAAACAGCATCTACATTCTCTTCAGTTCTAAGCGCTTGTACTGCAGTTGGGCTTCAAATTGAAGGAACTCAAGTTCATGGCAGGCTGATCTCACTGGGGTTTGATTCGAATGTTTTTATTGGTAGTTCACTAGTTGGTCTTTATATGTACTTGGGTCATCAAGATGTTGCGTTGAATCTGTTTGAAGAAATGCCCGAACGAAATTTGGAGACATGGAATCTGACATTACGTGGGTTATGTGAACTTGATAAAATAGATGAACCAATAAGATTGTATTCTCGGCTGAAATGGGACGGGCTACAGCCAAATGGCCAAACTTTTTGTTATCTGATACGCGCTTGTGGTGAGGAGAGGTTTCTCTATGAAGGAAAGCAGCTGCACTGTCATGCGATTATTTCTGGATATGTAGAAGCTAATGTTTTTGTTGCAAACGCATTAGTTGATTTTTACTCTGCATGTGGGAGTTTAATTGATGCCCAGAAATCATTTGCAGCCCTTTTGGTGGAGGATGTAATATCGTGGAATTCGATTGTTTCAGTACATGCCAAAAAGGGCCTCCTGCTCGATGCCCTTAAATTATTTACCAAAATGCAGATGTGGGCTAAAAGACCGTCAGTTCATTCATTTCTGGGGTTTTTGAATTTTTGTAGTGAAAATGAGGATATTCAATTGGGGAAACAGATCCATTGTTTTGTTTTAAAAATGGGTTTTGACTGTTCTAGTGTCCATATCCAATCAGCTTTGATCAATATGTATGGTAAGTGTTGTGATATTGAGAGCTCAGTTTCAGTGTCTGAGCATGCTCCTAGGACTTTGGAATGCTGTAACTCATTGATGACATCCTTGTTACACTGTGGAAATGCTGAAGATGTGGTTGAGCTGTTTTGTTTGATGGTTGATGAAGGGATTGGACTTGACGAGGTTACTTTCTCTACTACCCTGAAAGCAATCTCTACATCTGCTTGGTCAAGCTGGCCAAGCTGTGGACTGCTGCACTGTTGTGCAGTAAAATATGGTTTGGTATTTGAAGTAGCTGTTTTGTTTTCTCTAATCGGTGGTTATTCAAGATATGGTCATATTGAACTTGCTTGTCGGATTTTTGAGGAAGTGCCCTCCCCTAATGTTTTCTGCTTCACATCGATCATAAATGGATATGCTCGAAATAGCATGGGACGAGAATGTGTTGATCTTCTGGAAGCAATGATCAGGATGGGCCTGATACCTGATGAAGTGACTTTTTTATGTGTATTAAGTGGATGCAATCATTCAGGAATGGTTGAAGAAGGAAAATGGGTATTTGAGATAATGAAACATACTTACAGCATTTGTCCAGAAAGGCAGCACTTTTCATGCATGGTAGATCTTCTAGGCCGGGCAGGTCTGCTGCAAGAAGCTGAAAAATTGCTGCATGAAGCACCTGGAGGAGGTGATTTGGTGATGTGGAGCTCATTGCTGCAAAATTGTAGGCTTCACGGAAACAAAATAGTGGGAAAAAGGGCAGCAACATGCTTGATGGATCTTGAGGCAGATGATTTTGCCATTTATTTGCTAGTCTCGAGTTTCTATTTTGAAATAGGGGAATTTGAATCCTCAATGCAAGTTAGGGAGACTGGTTTAGCAAGAAGACTAACCAGGGAGATTGGCTACAGCTTGATAGAGGTGAAAATGTTCTCTTGCTTTTGCTCCTTCTACTTGCAAAGCTTGCTGCGGATTGCTAGACCTGAGAACCTGTGAACTCCTTTTAATTTGCAGCATTTTGGGTTTTTTAAAAAATGAAACTCATTTTTCTGTCAGTTACCATCTCCTTGAATCTTATCAGTAAAGTTTTACTTTTACTTGAAGAGATTGTTTAGGATAAGGAATACAGTAGGGCATTCCCATCTCTTTTTACCTGCTAGTTGATATCTCTGTTCTCCTTTTTGACGATTTCATGCTTCATATGATCCATGCATGTATTGCTGATTGTATGGTTGATGCTTTGACTTCGGCATAAATATCCTGTCAAGTTCCTTTACCCAGTTTCTGAGACTATGCATTATCCATGAACATTTGACTGGTGTAGTTTTGTGAATTGGTTGAAGAGTAAAGCAAAGGATTTAAAAAACATGAGAATTTCCCTTGTACTTTAAGCATTTAGAAAATGGAGCACCTTCATCGACTTTTAAGCCAAGCCAATATAGGCCAGAAACTCCTTAAGTTCCAAACTAATCTGCACATATAAATTGTTCCAAATTCTTCTATGAATTTATACAAATCAATCAATCCTGGTAAACTTCCAGAAAACAAGATATGGACAAGTTGGTCTTGCTTTCCTTCTTTGTCATGCTGATTGCAGCTTATGAAGTTGCAGGAAATATATTAAATGAAAATCCAGACATACTTGGGGAGCTTGAACTCCTGGATTTGACTGAGAATGAGATGGAATTTTTTGATGACTCATCATGGACAAGTGAACATGGTGGCAAGGTTCTTGTCAACGTAGATAGCTTTGGTGCTGTTGGTGATGGCATTTCTGATGACACTCAGGTCAGTAATAGTGCAATACGTTTCAAGTTTCTCATCCTTATGAATGCGGTGAAAGATGTAGTCTTGAATGCTTTCACTTTTGTTGTTGTTGTTTGTGCATGGGGTGATAAGAAATTGCAATTCACAATGCTGTGATATTACATCAATACAACATGATAGTTCTTCTCTGGAATAATGCTGCTGCTGTTTTGGTGTTTTCAGCATCAAAAGACCATAATCTAGTAGAGAGAGAGAGAGAGAGAGAGAGAGAGAGAGAGAGAGAGAGAGAGAGACTGTTAGTTATAAAGTTGGATCTGAACTTTGGGCGTTGAGTTGATTGAGTAAAGATAACCTTCACGCAGTTTCATGTGAACTTATGTCCATGCTTGAATAACTTGTTATCTTATTTCAAAACCTCCTTTTTCCCTACTGTTTTGATCTTAGGCTTTCAGAACTGCCTGGAGTACAGCATGCTCTAACCCAATATCCGTTCTCTTGGTTCCACAAGGGCGCAGATACCTAGTTAACGCAACAAGATTTAAAGGCCCATGTGCTGACAGGTTAATTATTCAGGTAAATTAGCTATTTCATCAATGTTAATATGGACAATTATTTAATCAATCAATTAAACCTCAATCTGAAATAATGAGAGTCAGCTACACGAATTACTTATTTCTGTTATTCTTTATTGGAGGCAAGTTCCTCTGGAAGGTCTAAAAGAGGGAAATATCCCTCGGATCCATGTTCGTAGACACAGAGAAGTCTGACATTCTCTACGAATCCACTACAACCCTTTTCCTCTATCCAGGCTTGTGACGGGCTATACCAAAAGCATAGGCAGAGTTTAATACATAGACTCGAGTGACATCAAAATGATACAAATGAATTATAGTTTTAGCTATGCTTTGTGCTTCTTAATAGTCTTGCATAATTGATTTACGCTGATCTGTCTTGAATTCATTCGCCTTCATAACTCTTATGGTTCCTCCTGTGATTATAAAGCATTAATTAGTTGAAGGAAAATCATTTACGGAGAACAAGTCAGAAAAATTTTATGCAGGTGTAGTTTTTCTTCGTATAGTTCCTGTTGTTTTTACAGAATATTGACTTTACATTGTTGTTATCATTACTTTTGTCTTTTCACAGATTGATGGAACCATAGTGGCACCAGATGAACCCGAAAACTGGGATCCAAATTTTCCACGTATCTGGCTTGATTTTTTTAACCTTACTGGTGTCCTCTTCCAAGGAAAGGGAGTTATTGATGGCTCTGGCAGCAAATGGTGGGCAGCGTCATGCAAAAAGAACAAGACGAATGTAATTCCTCTCTCTGGATGCTTATAGTTTATTTGATAAAGTTGGTGATTCGACAAATGGTACTAACAGAAATTTTGTGCTTTTCTATTTGACAGCCTTGCAGAGGGGCGCCTACAGTAAGCATGTCTATTTTAAAAAGTTCTGCTCTCTAAACCATGAAAATTGTGCGACCTTCTATAGTTTCAAGGTTCATCCTAAGTGGTTTTTAAAATGCATTTGTTGCAGGCACTGACAATAGATTCAAGCTCCGCTGTAAAGGTTACAGGACTGACTTTTCAGAATAGCCAACAGATGCATTTTGTCATTTCGAGGTGTGACTCTGTCCGAGTATCTAAAGTACTAGTCTCAGCTCCCGGAGACAGTCCCAACACGGACGGGATCCACATAACAGGATCAACAAATGTTGTTCTACAAGACTGCAAAATTGGAACAGGTCCTCACACCAGTCAGTCATTGTCTTTCCACGATATGTGTAGTAGAAATGAACTCATAATTTGCAGAGCCTAAAAAAGGAAAAAAACTTAAGTACTATAATTGGTATTATTCTTTGATACTATCAGCATCATGATACCGGCTACCTGTGTCTCATCTCATGTTGATGAATTTCAGGGGATGATTGCATTTCCATTGTGAATGGCACGTCTGCCTTGAAGATGAAGAGGATCTATTGTGGACCAGGACATGGAATCAGGTCTGCCCTGCCCACTGAAGTAAATAAACTGAGATGATTGGTGGTCCCAAAGGCATTTATAATAGATTGCTTGAGCTTTATTTTCATTGATTTTATAATCTGTAGAGTTCATTTTCTCCACATTTTATTCGCTGATGTTTTCCTCTTGTACGAAAAACCTGGAACCCAGCATCGGAAGCCTTGGGAAAGATAATTCCACAGGCATAGTCACAAAAGTGGTATTGGACACAGCATTTCTGAGGGATACTACGAATGGTGTCAGGATCAAGACTTGGCAGGTAATTAAACCTCAGTACCATTATAGGTAAATATAATGCCAGTCATGTGGGCAGATAACAACAGTCATTTTTACCTGTCATTTAATCACCAGTAAAAGTGAGCGTGTGTATCTGTCAATTAGCCCTTTGCATTATGCTCCTCAAGATGTTATCTGCACATTAGGATCTTAAAGATTCACTTATTTGGGATATGACACATGCATTTTCTTCTTGATTATTACCTGCTATAGGGAGGTTCTGGTTATGTCCGTGGGATCCGTTTTGAAAATGTGAGGATGGAAGATGTTGCAAACCCAATTATTATCGACCAGTTCTACTGTGATTCTCCCAAAGCCTGTCTGAATCAGGTATGCATCCATCATCTCAACATTCCTCGGGTCCTCACCAGTCACCATATGCTTTTTCTATTCTATTGTGAGCATATCCAAGTCCATAACACCAAAATTACTATCAGCCAATCAGAATACTGGCTTAATGAATTCTTGATCACTTGAGTTACTTTTATTGTTTGTCAGACATCAGCAGTAAAAATTAGTGAAATCATGTACCAAAACATCAGCGGGACAACAACAAGTGCCGTGGCTATGAAATTTGACTGCAGCGACACAGTTCCTTGTAGCAACATAGTCGTGAGCAATATCGACTTGGAGAGGGAGGAGGGCACGGTAACGACCTACTGCAATTCTGCAGAAGGCATTGGTTATGGTGTGGTGCATCCGTCAGCAGACTGCCTGACTTCCCAGGACAAAAAGTACAACTCTGTTGATGCCTCAAGGGAAGCTGGGCTAGCCGAACCTAGAAGCGCTCATATCATTCACACCGAGCTGTGACTAGAGGTAGATGTGTGAGAGTGGGATGCATGTATTGCTAGTGCATGAGATGTGGTGAAAGTTGAGCCGATTTATTAGAGTAGAAGAGGTGAAGGCAGGCATTTTATAGTCTATATAGGTAGAGAGAAAAGATGATGATGAATAATTGCAATGAAGAGATCATTGAAAAGAAGAAAATTATTTACATCAATTGATGGTGTTTGCTTATGATTGTGTAATAGATTCTATGCCTTAGTTTGCAGGAGTATTTATTTTTTCCTTGTCTTTCTTTTTTTAAGTATAACTGGAGAATATTAGATGAATCAGCAGGTCGAAGAGAAACCAACTAAGGACGGTACCATTCATTCAGGTGCTGTGAGAGAGAGATGTGAGGTGGATTGTACGAAATGTACGTCAAATCCAATGGCCCCGGAAGGAAATCCGGATTCCAAGTTTGGAAAATCAAAAGCAACCAAAAGTGGGTGGCCTGGCATGTGGTTTAACAGTTGCTAATCAAAACACGACAGTACAAGCAACATTTGCGGCGACATGCTTCCCTTCCCTTGTCCCATCCGCCTTGTTTTGCTTTCCTTGCACCACAGTCAATGCATCCCTTTTTCTGTCCGAATACATGAGTAATAGTAGTATATACTACTACCATAGTGACTAGTGAGTAGAAGGGCGAGAAAACCACGCCCAGCCCATCTCCAAAGACTTCTAGAGCTCGAATCGTTGCCTGGTTGGTTGGTTCTCTGTCCAGTCCACTGCTTAATTATTTATCAGGAGGAGACAGACAGAGCCTCAATTTCTAGAATCATCCGTGAACTGAACTCTACTCTACTTTTCCTAAGGTTCCTTCAGGCCCTCTGATCGCTTCTCAGACTCATCCCGATCTCCATCTCATACACGACATTTGTTGCTGTCTTCTCTTGTTTTGGGCAGTTGTTCCTGGGAGCACAGGACATGCATGATTTGGTATACAATAACCCTACCATTACTTGTTCCTCGCCTCGCATAATAATCAATTTCAAGAATGAGATTGCTCATTTCTGTATGTCCCTAATTTCCTTTAGTAGGTACGAAAAGAGATCATTTATTCATCTCACATATTGCAATCACAACTTAATTCTCAGTATTACCAGGTCTCTGAGAACCTAATATTACCAATAGACTCACACAGTACTTCAAGCAAAAAAATATATATATATGTAAGTCTTCTCTGCATAAAGGTCATAAAATTGAACTCAATCTCTGCTTTAGTTTCTCACCATATCTGCAAAAGTATTTGTTTCCACCTAATGTTAAACAGATAATCTCTGTTAACCAAATACATGTATATGTATTCAATTATTGATTTTAGATTACCAAAAAAAATTACTAATTTTAAAACTACACAAGTTGAACAAGTTAAGCAGGTATCGATATATTGCTCTATGATAGATAACCAAGTTTGTCGGCAAAACGTCCTGACAAAAAAGAAACAATTGCATTTCTTTTTAATTATATAAGCTGACAAATAGCCAAGAAGAAAGGGGGAAAAAAAAAGTTACAAATTTTAAAAAATAATGATCACATTAAATATAAATATATATGAAGAGCAACACAGCAAGTGCACGAAATTTGCATGTCACTGATGGTGCCAATATAAATCACTCAGAATAATAATAGAATATATGGAGAGAAGACAATAAATTAAAACCCCAGTTATAATCAATGATGAATATATATAGTTCACGAGCGGATTAAATACAAGTTCACGAGCATGTAAGCACAAAACGACGGCTATGGAAGCTCGACCGTACGCACCTTCTAATTTCCATTTCCCGCTTCTGATCTAACATTAGTTAGTCTCTGCTTTCAGAAGGTTAATGCCACATATATTAAAAAACTCTTTTTTACAAAAAAAATTCTACTAAATCCTACTAATCACAATTCGATGGATTCCTAAAAAGATAAGTGAGACTAGCTAGTAACTTTTCTATATAAAATTATATCCTAATAATTAAAATCTAGTGAAATTTTTATATACTATGTTCATCTGTCCCATGTTTTTTTGGTATATATGAAATTGGCGCAAAAATTAAGGAAAATGGAAAAAATTTGTGTGATGTTAAACTTTTAACCTTCATTTTTTATACATAAATTAAGAAAGATGAAAAACGTGAATATTAAAATTGTGGTTTAAAAATTAAAAATAAAATTATTTACTAAATAATATTATAAAGATTTATGATGGCATAAAATAAAAATTATTACAAAAAATAAATGTGAGATCAAAATTTAGAGAAATAAAAAAATACCCTGCTCAGCACTACTTTCTCAAAATCAGGCTATCCACACTTGAACCCAACCTTACTTTCATGGGAATAGTATGAGTTTAATTAATCTTATCTTATCTGCACCCCTCCTAAATTAGTATATTTTATATTCAAAATATAATTTTATTTTAAAATAAAATTATGATTTAACATAAATTATCATATATTCCCTTAATTTATATTTTTTTAGATATTAATTAACTCCAAATATACACATTTTTTTAAAAAATATATCTAAATGTATAAAAATGATATCTAAAAAACCAAACATATGTCTTTAAATAAATTTACAAGTAGTATCAGTCTATTCACAGGACGGATACTACTAAAACTCAATTAATTGTGAAAAAGGTTTAAGATTAGTTGTACTTCACCCAAATTCGGCATTTGACATCTCTTAACCGAATGGCATGCAGCACCTTTTAGTACGTTTAACAAAATTAAAAAGGAATAAATACTCCGTAGCACTTAGTTAATTGTCCCATCCCAAGAAAAAGACAATGCAATCTATTACCCATCATCAGCCACCGGAGGCACGTGGCACTTGCTGGTACGTAATAGAAAATTATCGATTAACAACCTGGAATAAACTAGTCCAGTCTCATTTCCATTTCTAATTAAGTAATTTGAATTAAGAAATAACAACCTGGAAGAACTTAAAAAAAGCAAAAAAAAAAAAAAACTGTTAGAAAAACCTTTTTAATGGGGTTTATAGCTAGCTGTTAATATTTGTTATTTTGTACAAGAGCAGGACTGGAGGGAGGAGATCCAATTAAGTTGAAGAAAAAGATGGCGTAACAAGTTATAGGAAAGCTCTTGTTTCATTCTGTTATGCTCTCGTTCAAGAGTGGCAAAATCGCTAGCGAGACGATCCTGGTTTGATAGGTTTGAACCCTTTCATATCTTTCTCTTTCAATAACAATTAATGTCTCTTGATATAGGTTTTATTACCTTTTGAGGTGTTAAAAATGTTAGTATTTTCTTACTTTTGGTACTTTCTCATACCCCTAATACTTTTTATACTAGCTTATTTTAAATAAAAAGAAGAAATTGTTGCATTCTTAACACCTCTCCAGTCTCTACGTACGTCAAAACGGAATTTGCAGAGACGCTCCGGAAACAGGCAAGCAAGCATAAGAAATTATAGCAGTACTTACTTGTTTTGGGGCAAGCGAAAATGAAAACCAGGTACCGGCCAGAGAATTCGGGGAGAGGACAAGTAGAAGAGACAAGACGAACACGTATTAAGAAATAATGCACCACTCACCAAGGAAGTAGAATCATCTTTCTTACATATCTATAGATTTATGTGCTCTACATTATACGCAGAAAAAACAGAAACATGCACAAACCAATTGCCAGTATAATATATAATATCAGACTCAAAATTTCAACTGTAAAAAACTCCATCCATCCATAATGTAATGTTTCAAGTTTTTTTTTTTTAAATTATAGATATTGTGTTACATAAATATGTGAAATATGTTTCTCTAAGATTGTCCGTAGCTAAAATAACATAATAGTTATAACTAATTAATGCTTGCGCCGATAGTCTTTATATAATAATAGAAGTATGTAAGTGTGCCACATATTTCAAGATGTATAAAAAATTTGAAATGAAAAAGAAATTATAAGATAGAGGGAGTATTAAAATTAAAATGGAATAAAAATAAAATATGGTATGGTCAAAACAACAGCATATATTATGATGGGTTAATAAATAATAACATCTATTTTTCAACCATAATATGAGTGGCACAGGCTCTGCCCTACTTTCTTCGCTATTAATGTTCGAGACATGCCCCCTCCCATTTTCTATGTCTTAACCCTTAAACTCCTTATAGACTTTTCTGAGCAGTATAAAAAAATAGATAATAACATCAGATAACTACATGAAAAAGCGAACAAACAAGCCGGACAAAATTGTAACTTGAAACAAATTTGGTTATTGAACGGCTGCTAGGAAGGAAAATAAAACAAGACAGGCTAAGACCTTAGAAGAAGACAAGGGTGGCTGTTGAAACTTGAAAGCAAGTGCAACTCGTGGTTTCAAACTGTGCTAGTGGCTTCTTCGTTACTATAATGCAACGCATACTAATAATTCTATTGATTTTTCTTTTATTATATAGTAATATATATAGAAAATAACGATTATTACAATATAAATGGATGCAGGGCCTATTTAATTAAAATTCTTCAGAAATACTTTGAAACATTTTGTAAAACTCTTAGCACATATATATGCATGGCATGATTCTATTCATTAATGTGTTGAGGCTAATAACTTCTCAAACACTAATTAAGCTAGCTAGTAAGAACAACAATTATAGAACTATACATATCTATGGTCCCAAACCCAAACGTCTGAATACTGAGCAAGCGAAACCCAACATAACGAAGTCTTCATTTGTTTCATATATTTATCGTAACACTAGTTTGCGCGCCCCCTGCTTAATAACAAGCGCCAAAACAGAAAACATCTTTTCAGCCAATACGCCGGCTATAGAATTGGAAAATTTTATTTTTCAAAAGTAGTTGGCAGGTGACCAAGCTCAAACTAATCCATGAAGGCTGTGGGGTTGCTGAATTTTTTTCATGTGAGCAAGCTTTAATTTTTTTTCTTGCATTCATGTGAGAGTAAACCATTTCCACTTTGTCTATAAATATGCATTGGATGCCCAGCAAAAGTAAGCCAACTTTCTTTCTCTTAGAGCGCGACATTAATCTGAGTGATTTTAAAGATTTGATTTTCTCGTATTTTATTTATACCTTCACTGCTCGGGGAAAAAAAAAAAAAGAAAACCAAAATGAGACCAGCCAATATGTCCCAATATGCTAAAAAACAGAGAATTTGTACATTCGCCGGCCGGCCGGCCGGTATATATATATATAAACATAATATTCAGAATCAGTATTTATTGTTACTATTATTATTTTGTTCAAGCAAAACATGTCGCGCAGAAAAGTGTGGGAGAGCGAAGTTTTAGCCACTCGCTCCACAGAGATTAAACATGTGACTCGTACAAAAAGCGAATTGTTTCCAATTATTTGTGTGAAACAAGCTGCAGTGCTATTTTGGAAGTTTTGTGCCCAGAAGCAGAAGTAGAACCTTGAGCAAATAATGTCCCGAAAACCATGGGCGCATATATATAGAGAGGTTTTCTTCCCATAGCTCTCATCTGTAAACTGCTCAGTTCATCGATTCTCCGGTGGCCACCAGCGTAGATAGCCGGCAACTATATCTATAAATAATTCTACAAAAATTAATCATTACAAATTCATTTCCAGAATAGTTAATTTAATCAACAATATTTTAATTAGATTCAGGACAGTTTGGATGTTGAATTGCAAAATTAGTGCCAATTCTAATGACTCGTTGCATGCAATTACCGGAGAATCTAATTATCATCAACCGCGCGTGCAGAATAATGACACAGAATTCATTTGTCCAACCCTGATTAATTAAGATATCAAGACTCAGTTGATTAATCAATGTAACTCAACCAAAAAAATAAAGATACGATAGATTTTCCAAAAAGCAAAAAAGTCGGTACAAATTTAGCTATAGACAAGATGATAGCATTTTTTTTTTTAATTGGTGAGAAGTGAAAAGTGAACTGAACTTTAAAGGATTTCTGGAATAAATTAGATAACGACGTGGCATAAGATTTGATGCAATTCCGTCGTGCCATGCCAGGATTAAAATAGAAAAATTGTTGAGAAGAAAGAAAAGAGGGAGGGGCAGGGCATAGAGTTTCTGTAGGCTATAGTGATAGTGGTGGGTTAGGGTTAGGAAGACAAAGCAAGCACAAAAACTAAAGCCCGTGAACGATGCATGTGATGATAAAGAGCTGTTATAATCAGTGCCCTTCCCTTGACCCACTCACGTGCCCCTTTTTGGCCAATTTACATATCTTAACTTAAATAAAACAAAAAAGAAACGAACGGGAGAGCCGGGACAACCAGAGGAAAATTGTGGCCAAGGGGACTGCTGGTGATGGCACAAATCAGAAGAAACCCTTTTGCAGATATGGCATGTGTGCATATAAAAACAAGGAAAATCCACACTCCTGAATTTCTTCTTCTAAGGGGAAGTGAAGGGGGAGCCGCTCACAAATTTGCAAATAATGATATTCTCTTTATCAACACTGAAAAATATACCAAACAAGAAACAGATAGACAGATAAATGCCTATGTATTTTCTTCTTCTTCTTTTCAAGAAAGAAATAAGTAATCTTTAAACCCTTTTGCTTAATATAAAATGTAGAACGATTTAATCATATAATTATAAATTTTGAATGGTTTGTGTGCAGTGACATACTAGGGAATTTTACAGGTGAGCTTATGGTTTGATCCATTGGAGAAATTGTACAAGTTGCGTAGCTCGACCTCTTTCTTTCTTTCTGTTCTTTTCTTCTTTTTCAAGAAAGGAAAAAGCAATCTTTAAACCCTTTTGCTTAATAGAAGATGTAGAATGATTAATCATATAATTATGCATTTTGAATGGTTTGTGCATAGTGACATGCTAGAATTTCACAGGTGAGCTCTGGTTTGGTCCATTGGAGAAATTGTACAAGTTGCGTAGCTCTACTTCTCTCTTTATTAATGTTCTTTAATTTCTTTTTCTTTTTCTTTTTTGGAATTTGTAGATTATGTGTTCGATGCTGGTTTCTCTAGAATGGTTCTAGGAAATTCTACTGTTGGGCAGGTGATATTTGATAACTGCTGCACAGTCTTAAGCTGAGGCATTACATCCATACATTTTTGTGACTTTGGGTATGAGAGAGTTGCACAAGAAATTGGATTGAGTCACATGCAATGGTATATGCATGGTTACATGTGGCATTAATGGACCATGGAAAAAACCAATTGGTCAGCTGAGCTGAAGTATGTCCCCAACCAAAATTCACATAAAGGGAAAATTAATATCAGCACTTTATTAGAGAAAAAGGAACGAAGAATAAACATTAATACCCTAGCATTATCAAAAGCCAATCTTTGCTTGTGCCTGCATAGTCTCATTGCTTTGGACCCCCCCCTCCCTCCCTCCAAACTGCTTTACTGAAGAAAATGGGTGGCTCCACTTTCAGAAGTCTCACATTCATGCTGCTTATTGCTCTTCTTGTTTGGTCTTCAAGTTTAGAGACTTGCAATGCAAGAAGAGGCAAGCACTGGAGGCAGAGCAGGTATGAAGCTACAATGTCCAAGAAGAAAGGGAAGAGCAATGGCGGTAGTCATCATTATCACAATGGAGGATCAAAGCCCAAGTCTCCTCCTCTCAAATCAAAATCACCCCCCATTCCAAAGCCAAGCAGTCCCCCACCGTCAATCTCACCCCCACCACCAAAAGAGGATCCCCCTGCAAGTACAACGCCACCCCCGTCTCAAAAAGGTGGACATTCAACTGTTTTTGATGTAAGAAATTTTGGCGCTAAGGGTGATGGAAAAACCGATGATACCCAGGTGATTTCAAACTTCCGTTATAGGATAAACTGAATTGCTAATCTAATGCTGCTTCTCATGTTTACATTTAGCAAAGAAATTCAAAATGCAAGTAGATGCAACATTTGCGGTCATTAAACAAACAGACACAAACATAGATGAGAGAAACTACACATGATTAAGCTCAAGTTCAAACTCATTCATGTACAATTGACCTCATTTCATTGCATTATAATTGCTTAGAGGTTCAATTCAAAACTGAAAGATTGTCAAATAGATGATATGTATCCCTACAAATTAAATAGCAGTAATTTAGCCATATCAAAAATTTAGTTAGGGTGGTGGAAAGCAAAACTGACAGGTGTTACAGCCGTCTTGAATTGAATACGTAGATGTTTAAAGATGTGGGACCCGCAAATTAGAAGAAGAATTGTACGTACAAACAAGGAAAACATGTACCAGTATGCAACAAAAGAAAAGGACAGCAGAACTAATGAAGCAGACCGGACCCACAAAAAAATGAAAAAAGAGGGGGGGAGAGAGAGAGAGAGAGAGATTCGTGGGTTTTGGTAGTTTAGTCACGATTGATTCCATGGAATTATAATGCAGCAGTACAGAAAGAAACCGGCAGAGCACCAACCTTAATTCCATGAATGGAGTTATTGCTCCCTGAAGGGCCCATATCATAGTGTACTCCCTTCAATAAAAACAAAAAAAAAAACAAGAGAAGTAGTCTACTAACATTTTCATATTTTAACAAAATTTGACGTTGCTGGTGCTGTGCTACATTACTATCTTAATGCATTTATGTTTAGTAAATAGTATTGCGAAGTTACCAAGTTTATAATAAACAGATGTTTATTTAGAGATGAAAAGAAGAACGAGTACCTTTTTCTTTTCGGGAGGGAGGTAGAAGTAAGTAGTTGCTCTGCTTTTGTGTGTCTCAGGCATTCCAAAGTGCATGGGCAGCCGCTTGTAAGGTGGCCGCATCAACGCTCATTGTTCCTGCCGATTACATCTTCCTCGTTGGGCCCATCTCCTTCTCTGGTCCATACTGTCAAGCAAACATTGTATTCCAGGTAAAGGGAATGAAAATTTCTGAAGAATCATAGTAACATGCCACTGACTATGGTGGCTTAATTAGCTGCTCAATGGCAATTAGTAATTCAATCCACCCCTTCAGACGCTTTCATGTTTCTTTTGGGGACTTGTATGGGGAATGACCAACATGAACCAGTTTACTGAAATAAGACAACAGTTACAGGGTAAATAGATATAAAACAATGAAGATACGAAAGCAATGGGGTATTTCCTATGCTGAGTTAACAAGAAAGTAATGCCTAAGTGAATCTTGGTAAGGGCATTTTGAGGCTTAGAGGAAGGCTAATGAGATAGTGGTTTTCCTCAGCTTGATGGCACAATCATTGCTCCAACCGATACCAGACCTTGGGGCAGGGGTCTATTCCAGTGGCTTGAATTCACAAAGCTCGTTGGGATAACTATTCAGGGTAAAGGTATAATCGATGGACAAGGTTCTGTCTGGTGGCAGAGTTTTCCATTTGAGGAACCTAGAGATGATGAAACAAAACTCATTGTTCCATTAAACAGCACACTTGAAGATAACCCACCAATGCCGGTAATTATCTATTTAGCCCCTCTTCCGAGTTTCTGCAATTTGCGTTAATTTCTTGTGTTTATCTTGATTGCACCTAACCACACTTTTGCAAAATCTGTGGCAGGTAAGAAGCGAACTAACTAGCAAAATGCCGGGCATAAAGCCAACGGTAAGGACCACTGGAGCACTGAATGTTTCAGTAAAATGCCATGACCATGCAATTCTTTGACATTTTATTCTCTATCTTATACGGACAGGCCCTGAGGTTCTATGGGAGTTTTAATGTGACTGTCACAGGAATAACAATTCAAAACAGCCCTCAGTGCCACCTCAAGTTTGACAATTGCATGGGAGTAGTAGTGCATGATATAACTATCTCATCTCCAGGTGACAGCCCAAACACAGATGGAATCCACTTACAGAACTCCAAGGATGTGCTAATTCACAGAAGTGATCTTGCTTGCGGTAATTTCATGGCTTACCAATTGTTAAACTCTGAAGAGAAACCTAAGCTACAAAGGGTCAAGACTTAGGTCTAACCCCGACATAGGATCATCCTTGAAGAATGTAGCGTCAGAATTTAGGTCCTATGCTAATCTAAACGCCAGTCATAAGCTGACGGCATATGGGGAAGGTGTCCAGTAGAAGTACCAGTGATAAGGTTCTCTGGAAATATTTACATACATACATACATACATACATACATGTCAGTATCTTATCTCCTTCCACATGTCAACAACCACTTAAAAGTTGCCATGTTTCAGCCATCCGTATCCACATTCTTACCCTTGCAGCCGTCAGTTGTTTGACAAGTGTCATCTTATAAAGCCTGGAAACTGATCAACCATCCAAGACAGGAGTTGGACCCCATAGGAAACGACATGATTTCCCTTGTATTTTTTCAAGCTTTTATTGTCCCACTAGCTGCTATACTCCTAATTGCTATCCTTCATTCTCTTGTCTTACCTTAGCCAAAAGAAAAATCAATTCATTAAGAATATTTTGGCAGGAAGAATCTTTTTCACAAATGCATTAGAATGCGGGGAATGACAGCTGTTAGCAAGAAACAAGCCGTGCATTGCATACTTGACAGTGAATGAGATCTAAACATAATGATTTAATATAAACATCAAGAACATTTATTTTGAATTAATCCAACACTAATGTCTCAGCATTTAATGGTTCATGCAGGAGATGATTGTGTTTCCATACAAACTGGATGCTCAAATGTATACATACACAACATAAACTGTGGACCAGGGCATGGGATCAGCATTGGAAGTCTGGGAAAGGATAATACCAAAGCCTGTGTCTCAAACATCACTGTCCGAGATGTCATGATGCATGACACCATGAATGGTGTTAGAATCAAGACATGGCAGGTAACTTCATAACTTATCATTCTAAATGAATAAATTCGCATAAAACCAGAAGATGTATCAGAACACAACTCCAGCAAGGGGAAAGCAATCTAGCATTTTAACAGCAAATTTGAAGATTCACAAGATAACAATACTTTAAACAAAACATGGTGAGCACCAGCTCACCATCTGCATTATGTAATAACCAGGAATTAAATGAAATGCAATTGAATTTGATTCAGGCGCAGTTCTTGTTACACATCATCTAGTACTTTAGACTCTTGCATACTCCATACCATTGCACTTTAACAGAGTGTCTCGAGTTTCAAATACAGAGATTCTACACTTCTAGTTTAAGTAAAAGATGAACACTAGTTTCAGTTCAGATTAGATTTGATCTCACCCACACACACACACACACACATCCTATTAATTGCTAATGCAAAATAACACTTTGCAAGCAATTCAAATGACTTGTGCGTGCAAAAATTTGATGTTGGATCTGCAGGGAGGATCAGGCTCTGTACAGGGAGTTATGTTCTCAAATATTCAAGTTTCAGAGGTCCAACTACCAATTGTGATCGATCAATTCTACTGTGATCATAGCACATGCAAGAATGCAACATCTGCTGTTGCACTCTCAGGGATTACCTATGAGAATATCAGAGGCACATATACGGTCAAACCTGTGCACTTTGCCTGCAGTGACAGCCTACCATGCATGGGTGTAACTTTGGCCACAATTGAGCTAGAGCCATTGCAAGAAAAGTACCACCTCTATGAACCCTTCTGCTGGCAAACTTTCGGAGAGTTGACCACTCCCACTGTCCCTCCAATTGATTGTTTACAGATTGGCAAGCCATCAAAAAACAGAGTTCAGTCTGATCATGATGTATGCTGAACTTCTCCTAGATTATTTATGGTGTATCTGCTTGTGAGGTCCGCAATCTTTAGTGACCCCTTCCACACCATTAGCTAGTTAGGTACAGAATATATATATATATGTAGGCCATCCTAGTCTAGAGAAATTCTTCTTTGTGAGAGTATACAATCTTATTATCAGCTAGGGTGTAATATTAGATTATATAGCAGCCAGTTCACTGTGGCAGATTGCTTTACCATGTGAAAGTATACAAATTCTATATATGATAGATTTGCAATGAATGAATAGTGCTAATCTGACTCTGAATATCCATCACCAAAACTTGAGATACCCAAAAAACATCATTTAGAGAAATGTGTATTTGTGTGCATGTCTTAATTACCGATGGATAAAGCCGAAGCAGAATATAAATCCCATCAAATTGCCAACTGGGAAAAAAAAATGACAGTTTGTTTATCATCAAGCCACTGGCGTTATATGGCATGAAGATTTGGGCAGGTTAGCTGCAACAAAGTTTCAGGAGAACATGATGAATCTATGCTGACTGGAAACTTGACAGGTCAATAAATGGAAAAGAACTAAAAGGAGCAGGGACCAGTGAATTGTGTCCACAAAATGCTGAAAAGAAACAGAAACTGAGGTAAATGAACGGCACAGGATGATAACTACCTGATATGAGTAATCATATTACCACTTCTCACGAGAAAAAGTCATTCGGATTTGATCTATTTTCTAGTCGGATTGACTTCAAGAATTTCTTTAGCCATGAAATGCATCTAGTTAGAAAGAAGGATAGAAAGCACAAGTTAAAATGGTTGAGATGTGATTCATCCATCAGAACTATATAATAAATTTACCTTCTCTAGGAAGAGGAAGTTACTGAGATTCAGAACCAGAGAGCGAAACAGAAACAAAATAGCCGAAAAATAAAAACTAAAGAGAGTATTAAAAGAAAAAAAGGAGTGATCATTCTATAAGTGCGCAATGTAAACCATAACCACGTCATGCCAACTATACTTCAGTTATGGGAAAACAAAGAAAAGCTACTTTACTTAAAATTAAACGCACAAGACTTGGCTGGATTAGTTTTCTTCCAGTACAAAAGCACATTACAGTTACCTCAAACAAAGAAAAATCACTAATGTAAGAGAAAGGTTTAGCTCAATGTCAGAAAAACTAAATTACTGGACCAGAACAAGACAATTAAGCATCGTCTAGGTTTTCAGATGATGGAGACAAACCCCAACAATAAAGAAACAAAAATTGATCATCGCCCATAATTCATTGATTAGAAGATTGACAGATTCTTAAATGAAATTCGGTAAATATAATGCTGATCAATTTCAGCAAATACCTAATGGGATTGATGAAGCCATAGGATTATACATGCTCCATTCTTGTCCTCTGCTTTTGTTCCTTCTCGATCTCCAGCTATTGGATCAAAATTCTCGTCATGGTCATTTGCTCATTACCGAATAGGGTAAATACTACCGATCATTTCTAAACTATATCCAATATTACTTATCTATTCCTAAGCTATCAAACGTTGCTTAATATTTCTAAACTATATCCAATATTACTTATCTATTCATAAGCTATCAAACGTTGCTTAATAGTCCTTAAATTATATCTAGTGTTACTTAATCTTCTAGTCATCTATCATATCATTAAAGATGGATGAAAAATTAATACCATATCAACAGTTACATCATTTTTTTTATGTCACATTAGTGGCCAAATCATTTTTTTGTCCGTCCTTAATAACTGCAATGGACAGCAAGACGATTAAGCAACATTGAATATAGTTTATGGATGACTGGTGGACTTTACCCTTACCGAATAAGGACCTCCTAAAACAAACCCGTGCAGAAAAACCACGAGAATTGTCCTATGATTTGGCCTAATCTATACTTTGACCCTTGCTTTCAAAAATCTACACTTTACTGATGTTTCTTTTGTACTATCCAATATTAACTTCAGAAAACCCTAATTTAAATTGTGCATTAGTCATCTCAAATAATTTTAATCTCTTCAATGATCTCTTGGAGTCATTAGTCCTTTTGAATTTCCACTTTTCTTTCCTATAAATGAAAAAAAAAAGTAGTATTTTTTAAAAACATCAATTAACTATAAAAAATAGGGTAAAATCCAAATTTGATCCCCTAACTTTAAGGGTTGTCCCAAAGTGGTCCATTATCTTCAAAAGTGCCTCTTAAAGTCTCTTACCTCTCTTAACTTGTCCTATTTTGGTCTATTCTGTCAACTAAGTCGTTATCTTTGACAGAAAATGTCTATGTGACACTTACTTTTCCACATGGCATCCTATGTCATAACAATGAGTGGCTAGAATGGAAAAACAAAAAATAATAGGCTAAAATTGACGAAACACATAATTCTAAGGACTTGAACTGACATTAACCCCTAATTTCTATCTTCTCCAAATCTTCTTCGATTTGAGCTGGGAATGCCGTCACTGCCCACCTCCAGCTGCCCACTAGAAAATCTGCCTTAATACCCACTCGGCCACTCGCTTGTCATCCACCATTTCGCTGCCCTCCGTCTCCCCGTCTACCCCCCACCATCTCTCAATCTCCCACAATACCCCCACAGTCCTCCCCACTAGTAACCACTCCCAGTCGCCGATGACCCCAATTTTCACAACGCCCATCCTCTCTCTCTCCGTGAAGTGATCCTCGTAGAGCTCTGGTGCCACAAACTCGAAGAATAGAATGTCGGGTAACTCAGTCGGACTTCTGATTTCGGCGATCAGGTCAAGGAAGGCCAAAAATATTCTTCCGGTGATTACGGACTCCCGATTTTAGCTGTCAATTAAGAAAGGCCAAAAATCTTCTTTACTGTGAAATTTTTGGGAAATCAAATAATATAGTAACTAGGAGAAGTTCGGCCAGTGATTTTGATTTCAATTGGAGAAGTGGAGATGTGTTCGGTCAAGGATAAAGCCGGAGTTCGGTCGGAGATGGAATCGGGCGCCTGAGAAGCAAGTGGAGATTTGATGAGTTGTCGGCCAATATATGTTTAAGTCCCTAATATTATTAGTTCGTGTCAATTTTAATCTAAAATTTTGTATTCTTTCAATATAGTCATTCATTGTTATGAAATGGGATGCCACGTGTTAATTTGAATGCCACATAGGCTTTTTTCGTCAGAAATAACGATTGAATTAATGGTAGGAACTAAAATAGGATACAAAAGTTGAGTTAGGGACTTTAATAGTTACTTTTAGAGTTAAGGGATGACATTAAGACGACTTTTATAGTTAGGGGATTAAATATGGATTTTATCCTAAAAAAATATAAGACAACTTGAAAGGGAAAACTCCATAATGGGTCCTCTTCCTTATTTATTTATCCTAACTAGGTCACATAACTTTATTTTGTCAAAGCAAAGTCCCTTAACTTATATTTCATGTCCTGTTTGGGTCCTTTTCAATCAATTTGGCTGTTAATTTTAACAAAATTTTGGTGAAAAATTATAATTGTAGTCCTTAGATTTTATTCAACCTATTCATAATAACTTAGACTTTATTCATCCTGCTTTTGATACCCAAAAGTTATAAATCTAACACCTTCTACTACAAGTGAACTCAATAAAAACAACTAGCAGAAGAAGGATTTTTTTATTTGGGTTTTGTTTACTTCCTAGGCTTTTTGTGTGTGAATGAGGCGGAGAGAAGTAGTTGGTACGCAAGGAAAGAAGTGGTTGATTTGGTAGATTTATAACTTTTAGGGTACTAGAAGTAGGATACAAAAAAGTCTAAGGTGTTAGGTGTAGTATAAATAATTTTTTGGGACTGAAGTTGTCATTTCTTTTCAAAATTCCGTTAAAACTAACAGCCCAATTGACCAAAAAAACCCAAACAATACATGAAATGTAAAGTTATTTCACTATAAAATGAAGTTATGTGACTCAGTTATGGAAAAAAAAAAATAAGGAATGAGACCTGGTGTGAAGTTTACCCCAACTTAAAATTACTAGAAGATAGCTGCTTTAAATTAAGGAAACTTACAGTAACCCTCTGTGGTTTAACCTAACCTACATTTTGTCTTCTTATTTTTGAATACCTACACTTGGCCTCTATTTATTTTACACTGTCCGATACCAACTTTTGACATTACAATTTAAACTATACAATATTTATCTTCCAATAATTTTAATTTCTCTAATATTTATTTCATAATTAATAGAAATTTTAGATTATCAAATTTTATCTCTATAAATAAATTTTCCTCTCTACAAATGTAAACCAGTATTTTCTAAATGTTAGTTAACTATAAAAAAATATCAAAAACTTAAAATCACTCACTACTAGACAGCTTAAATTAAAATTTTGAAAGTTATTTTTGGATAATGTTAAGGAAGTATATGGTAAAATTTAGATTTTTTAAGATAAAGGAAGAAAAGTGTATGTTGATCCAAACCATTGAAAAGTTCTATAAAAGAAACAGAAGGTAAAGTGTAAGTTTTTGAAACAAATGAGTAAAATATTGATTAGGTCAAACCAAAGGGAATTTTTATAATTTTTTCACAAAATAAATAAGGAAAATAAAATAGAAGGAGAAAGGTCATTTTAGTCCTACAACTTATCCTACTTTATTGTTTAAGTCCTAAAATTTTTAACTTTTTTTAAATCAATCCTAAAATTTTGTTAAAGTGTTAATAACTAGTCTTATATTTACTAAAAGATAGTTAATAAACATAAACACGATTTACAAAGAGAAAAATGAATAATTCAAATGGTTCTTTGATTGTCTAAAAAATTGTTACATAGTTTAAATTTGTTCAAAATTAGTTATTGAACACCTTAAATTGTAATTTAAAAAAATTAGTTTCATAAAAATGATCAATTTTAGGACTAGTTTTTTATACAGTTGTGAAAAGTGAAAAGTTTTAAGACTAATTGTTTGAGTTTGTAAATGATTAGAACATTTTGTTGAATAGTTCATGAGTGGTTTGGTGAGAGTTTGTTTATATTCATTTATTTAGATAAATGAATGAACATGAATAATTATAATTTTATGTTCATTTTATTTAAATAAATGAACACGAACAAAGTGTCATTTATTTATTTATATTCATGAATAGTTTAATTAGCTTTCATTTATGTTCATTCATTTTACTTGTCCGTTTTTTTTTGTTTGTTTGTTTGTTTATTCATTTATTTGTTTTTTGTAAGTTTATTTATTTCTAATATTTTACTTTCATTCATTCATTTGTTTTTTTTATTTGATTATATTGTTCATGCATTCATTTATTCATATTATTTGCAAAAATATTCATGTAATAATGTTCACAAACTTGTTCATTTTTTCAGTTCATTTGGGTTCGTGACAATATTATTATTAACAAAAGAACACAAGCACGTTCATTTATAAATGAGCAAATACAAACAAAGAAAATGTACTTGTTTATTGTTTATGTTCACGTTCGTTTAAAATTAAACGAAATAACACAAACATGGTCTGTTTGTGTTCATTATATTCATTTACAGCCATATAACTATTTTATACAATTTTAAAGTTTTAGTACTCCATTAGGAAAAATAAAAAGCTGAAGGACTGAAAAACCTAAAAAGGCTAATAAACGCATCATGGTGTAAAGTGTAAGCATGAGTTGCATTCTACCCAACCCAATATCGGTGAGTTAGGTTGGGTTTGGTAAAATTAACCATAGTTCACATGTTGGTTCTACCATCAGAAAACCTATAAGTTTTCGAGTTCCATATGAAACCAACTCAAGGCATATGTATTAATATGTTATAAAATTTATAACTACATATGTATAATTATTTATTGAAAATGATATTATAGGAACATAATCCTAAGTCCTCATTTATAGCTCTATTCCCATTTTGTTCTGCATTCATAAATCTAATTTCTAGTTATGTTCAATAACTCTACAAACACATTCCTAATATCCTAAATCATAGACCATTGATTCATCAGACAATGGTTGCTTGAATCAACTTCCTTGATTCAAATTTCCAATTTTGTTACAAAGCCAACAACTTCTAGTTATATTTTCATTGGGTAAACAACATCCGTCATCTTTAAACTAAGACCCATGTTTCGGATTCATCCTGGAACTACAAAAATGTTATACATTTATCATTTAATTATAAAAATGTTATACTAATTGTCCCGTCGTTAATTGCAATCGTTAAAATAGACGGAAAAAAACATTAAAAAACTAGTTTTAACCCTAAAAAATCTTTCATTTTTCATAGAAACATCAAAACTTTTATATCTTATAGTAAACACACCATCCTGTCATAACTTTCACCTCTGTTCCTCCACCCCTCATGACCTTTACCTCTACTATGGCCGACGCTGATCTACCACCGTCACGTCCTTATCCCACTGCCAACATCCCATGTCGCAGCCACCACTGATGATTAATCAAGAGATAAAAGGGAACAAAAAGTTGTGACCCTTGAGAAAAAAATGTGATCTTTTTTCTCATCAATCCTCGTCAATCATCGTTGTCTTATATCGTCATCTTGTCACTATAGAGTTAAATATCACGGTATACCACTTACAACGAGTAAATAGTACGCAATACAAATATTTTCACATTTTATCATCTTTTTACACGAAATACGTGTTATACTACGGTATTTTATGATATTTTACATACCGGTAACTTTTTATGTACATTTTGTCCAAAAATCGTAGTGTACTGCAAATACCGTGAGATGCATACTGCAATATTCTATTTTTTGCAGACATGTGTGAGATATTTTTTTGGTCATTTTAAATCAAAATATCATAAATAAATATATAAAATAGTAAAATATAATTAATACACATATTTTAACATAAATATTTACTTTTATTTTTGCGTTACTGTTTCCTTTTTTTTTTTTTTGTATTAGAAAATTTATTGTTATTACTAAAGGTTTGTTTTTTTTTTCTCTTGTATCAATAAATTAGCTTTTTTTTTGCTAAGTAATATTTATTTTACTCTATATATAATATTTTGTATGTCTTTTGTATAACAAATTTCCGTTATCACATATATTTTATTTATATTTTGACAAATTATGATGAGAAAAATTAGCATACATATGAAGATATGCAAAAAATTTATTTAATTTCTTTCATTTTAAAATAATATTCTAACATTTATTTATTTTTTTTGCAAAAATGTAATGATATGCAATACGGTATACCTTAAAAATATGATGTGTGGTATACCTAACAGTAATGATATTTAACACCTTGCTTGTTGCACTCTCTTATCGATTCAGCGTCTTCTTCCATAGGGCTCTCTAGTCGTACTCTAATCTTGCCCATCATCATCTTCTATTGTCATTCCCCTTCGATCCCACCGGGACATATCCCTTCAACCGTACTCCAACATTGTTGTTTCTTTTCGATTAAGCACTGCCAAAGGAAGACAATAATTTACAATCGTGCTCCATCGGATAAAGATGATCATGCATCGCCAGAAGAAGACGAACACCGATAATCTGGTAGGAAAAAAGGGAAGGTGGGATCACAAATAGAGAGGTCAGCTTCGAATCAACGACAAAAGACGTGAGAATTGAATGAGTGAAGAAAATGATGGTGTCAGTCATGGAGGAAGGAGAGCAGTTAGGAGAATGTGGTTTTATTGTAAGATGTAAAAGTTTTAAGGTTTCTATGACAAATGAAATATTTTCAAGGGTTAAAACTAGTTTTTTACGTTTTTTTTTTGTCTATTTTTATAGTTGCAATTAACAGCAAGACAACTAGTGTAACATTTTCATAGTTAAAATGATAAATGGTATAACATTTTGTAATCCCGAGATAAATCCGAAACATGGGTTTTAGTTCAAGGGCGACGGGTGCTTTTTACCTATTCTCATTTGTTGTGCAACAGCAGAGCCATCTATCCCCTTTCCACATGAGGACAAATGTAGAAATCATTTTATATAAAGACCATATATAATTAGTTTTTATATACAAAATACTTATGAAAGGAAATGTTTAATTTAATTTTAATGTATTTATAGAAAAATAATTTTAATTATTCAGTTTTTGCTTTATTTTCCTCATTTTCTTAAATTAATGGAATCATTTGGTAAATTTTAACGGACTCTATATAAAAATTACTTAATATTTTCTACAGAAATTAAAAATTTTAGGGATATCCATGGACCCCATAGTGATATATGTGGATTCATCCATGCTTTACAGCCACCCTCTACAGATCATGTTGAATATTTCATAAATTGGTTGTAGATATAATTTTATTAAATTTTAATATTATTATAAGTATATGGTATAAACAGAAAAACTTAAAAACTAGAACTGAAAAACTTAGAATTCTCGAGTTAAATAGAAAATTTTAGAATCAAATCTCATTTTGGGTTGATTTAGTTTCATTATAAATCCAACCGGACCCAAATCACACTCACCCGGTGTTGTTGCAGGGGTAAAACAATCAAAACGGTGCGTATGAACTTCTTCTCTGCTTTTCCATCGCAGCAAGTTGTCAGCGGTCACAGAATCGTCGATGCCTTACCTAATCTCATCTCGTCAGACAAAATCTTATCGCCATGAACACCAACCTCCATCTATCGGTTTCCTTTAAAACAATACTCGTTTGAATCTTTTTATTTTCTTCTGTTACTTTCTCAAAGGTCAAAAGTTGATCCTCCAATGGCGCAAGTTCCTGGGAACGAACTCACCAGAGCAAGGCGGAGGATCGCGGCGGTGGCCAACCATCTCCTCCCATTGGGGTCGAGTTCCGGGTCGACTCTGGGGCTCTGCAACGCTTCCATGAACGATAGCTATCACAGAGTTCATGGAGAAGTTAGTGACAGTGAAGTTGTCTGGAGAGCTGCTCGCGACGAGACGGGGAAGGACTTCACGGACATTATCTACGAAAAGGCCGTGGGCGACGGGATCGCTAAGGTAACTTTAAAGTTGTCGGCGTCGTGGAAGAAAGGAAGCTAACTGGGTTTGAGTTCTGAACTCGCTTCTGTTTATTTTCCAC
The DNA here is from genome assembly GCA_005392925.1 of Aquilaria sinensis. Lineage (NCBI taxonomy): Eukaryota > Viridiplantae > Streptophyta > Magnoliopsida > Malvales > Thymelaeaceae > Aquilaria > Aquilaria sinensis. The sequence continues at coordinate 37,897 of SMDT01000569.1, read as the reverse complement.
ATGTTGGTTAGATATCGATAAATAGGCCTGAGAGGAGAAACGCGTTTGCGCCGCACACTGTTAAGGAACTAATGCGCGCTTTTAACGATGCCAGAGACGATCGTTCCATCGGAGTCATAATTCTCACAGGCAAGGTGCTCCATTCAACAGTTCCATACCTATTTAATTAAGTATTCAATTTGATGGCATTGCACAGTATGATTTGCAGTATGATGAAATTTAATCAAGTAATGTGGAAAATATATAATTCGATATGCCTCCAATCGACAAGCTGGTGTTACAGGGAACAAAGGCATTTTGCAGTGGAGGTGACCAGGCATTGAGAACGTCAGATGGCTACGCTGATCAGAACAACTTTGGTCGTCTTAACGTTTTGGACTTGCATGTAAAGTAAAAATTCCAGTAAATTTATGAAATTTTTCTCGTCCTCACCATCAAATATGAACCGAATAATGTGTGAAGTATTGAAGTGAAACAGCCATTTCGTTTCGCAGGTACAAATACGTCGTCTCCCTAAACCTGTCATAGCAATGGTATAGTTACTCTTCTATGCACTATTAATTTCCCACATACGAAACCATGGCATTCAGAATATGATCGCTTTCTCATTTCACTGCAATACAAAATACAATTTTAATGCGGAATTATAAGCAGGTGGCAGGTTATGCTGTTGGAGGAGGACATGTCTTGCACATGGTCTGTGATCTAACCATTGCAGCTGATAATGCTATTTTTGGGCAAACTGGTCCCAAGGTACCATAGTTTCAAGCCAAATTTGTCAGCTCCTCTTGCATATTCTTGTTGGTAATTAGCTTTGATGTCTATATGTCAGGTAGGAAGTTTTGACGCTGGCTACGGAAGTTCAATTATGTCCCGTTTGGTAAGGATCTGAGTGGGACAATAATAAGGTCTTCACGTTAGTTGTTGTTAAAACTGGTATTCTGTTGACAGATGATATTTTTGTGGTTAATAATCTCTCATGCATCAAACCTTGCTGCTCCTTGATTGTTCGCTGAACAGATAGGACCAAAGAAAGCACGAGAAATGTGGTTCCTTGCAAGATTCTATACAGCTTCTGAAGCAGAGAAGATGGGGCTTGTCAACGCCGTTGTGCCAGTTAGTCCCTTAGGCCCCTGCTTCTTGCTCATCTTTCCCCTCCAATTTTGCGTTTGAGTTCTTAAGCCTCATTTCTATCGTGTCCAGCTGGATAAATTAGAGAAGGAAACAGTAAAATGGTGCAGGGAGATCCTTAGGAATAGCCCCACAGCGATTCGGGTGCTTAAATCGGCACTCAATGCAGTTGATGATGGACACGCCGGACTTCAGGTATTAGTGTTAGCGAGCAAACTCTATATTTGCTACTTGATTGCCCTGAATTAAGCTTCTACTCATTGGTCGTATTAGCGTTAACAATTCAAAGTTAAAACAAAAAAATAGTTTAGCGGTAGTTTTTAACTTTTAATGGCATAATCTTTATTTCCTAGAGCCCCTTTTGCCTCGTGAACTTCGCCATCTTAGACCTTTTATCCTTTAGACTTCGACTCAGTTCGATTCACCCCTCAAACTTTGCAAATTGGGACATTTTTACTCTTCAATCTGGTAAAATGAAGAAAGTCTACTAAAATAAAAATAAAAGGAGAATTGAAGGGCTAACTAAATCATTTCTCTAATGGTTGACACTTATGAGCAAATAATAAGTATAAAAGCTTCAGTTTCACATTTGAAATTGTCAATTTTTCTCTTGTCTTTGCCTGCAAATTTGTGTTAAACTTCTTATTGTTTGCTCATGAGAGTCAACTATTGGATAAATGATTTCGATAGTCATTCAAAAAAATTTTATATTCATTTTAGTACGCATTTTTTATTTAATTGAGCCGAAGGAGTACAAGGTCCCATTTTATAAAGTTTGAGAGGCAAGTCAAACCGAGTTTAAGTTCAGAGGGTAAAAGATTCGAGTTGGCAAAGTTCAGGGTGCAAAAAGTGCTTTAGACCTAATCTTTACCGTTAAGAGGGTTTGTCTATGTTAAGAACCATTAAATGAATACTTAATTATCATTAGAAAAGTAAACTGATACTCTCTCCATCCCAAAAGTTTTGCTCCATTTTCCTTTTAGAGATGTCTCAAAACTTTGCATCATTTCCATTTTTAGTAAACGTTATTCATTCTAAAGACAATTATGCCCTTATTACCCAAACTAAAATTGGACTCTAAACACTCTCACCCTTCGGCTTCCCTCCAATTGGCCATGGCAGCCACCACATTGGTGCCTCTTCATCCTAACGTTAATCGACAATGCAAATTGACGCTGCGATCAAGGATGACGTGAATCGATGCCGACGAATCAATGATGCGAATGAAGATGGACGTGAATTGACGCTGCGATCGAGGACAACGCAAATCGATGCCGATGAATCAACGACACAAATGAGGACAGTGCGATCGAGGACGGCGAACCGATTCTGCAATCGAGGAGATGAATTAAGGATGACGAACCAATTCTGCGATCAGACTAAAAATGATGAAGGAGAATGGGCAAAATTGAAAAACGCGTGAGAAACAGTAAAACGCCTAAAACTATGTAAAAACTCAATTGGAGCAAAATAAACAGGATAGAGAGAGTATTAATTGAGTTTGAATATCTTATTTTCCCAAATTAACCATCCTAACTTTAATTGACATAATTACTCATCTCTTTAGCTCCATCCTTCCTCTGTCCCCCCTCCCCCCCTTCTATCTAATTTTGTTGTCATTTTTCTTTGTTTTCATGGGAAAGAATATCCAACAGAAAACTTTTGTATTGGGGGTTTACTAACTATAATTCATTATTTTGGACACCATACAAGAAAAAAAAAAGGACACTAAAAGAAGAGTTCGAAAGGTAATAAATGATTTAGTAATTCTTTTTTAAAATCAAAATTCAACCATCACATTTCTAAAATTTTAGATAAAAAAATTTTAAATCCAGATGATATGAAAGAATTTTTGTTTCCAATTTTTTTTTTCTAAAGATATTGTATTATCATAATAATGAAAACTCACATAATATGTCTGTTATCTTTGGATTTGTTTAAATTGATAAATTATTTATTAATGGCACTTCCAACTTAATGAAAAAAAAAAAAAGCACAACCCCTATGTTAAACAAAAGTATCAAAGTCAACAGGCAAACAGACAAAGATTATTTGGTTGTAAATAAAGATAATATAAACATTTGTGCAGAAAAAGTTTTTAAAAAAAAAAGTAGTAGCAAGGGGTGGGGGATATGAAGAAAAATTTTAGAGGAGGCCGGAGGGAAAAGAACAAAACGGGAAAAAGTAAAAAAAAATCATTTATTTTTTATAGTTAGTAGCCAACAGAGGAAATTAAAGCAATGAGTTAATTTGAGAGGGATAATTTGGATATAAAAAGATATTTAAATTTAATTAATATCACTTTACCTTTTTAATAAGAATTAAATGTTAATTTAATATCTTTAAGAAAAGCACAAATCGTCCACCTAACTATGTATCTTGGGTTAATTAGTTACCCACTTGAACTAGTTCTTTGGCTAGACCAATTGTTAAAGTGATAATATCGGTATAAATTAACCACCTAACTTTTAAACAAAGGTCATGCAAACTATTCTCATGAGCTTTTTCTTTTCATGTTCCGTTTTCACTCTTTGTTCAACTTTCTTACATACAAATATCTTAAATTAAAAAAAATATTTAAAAAAAAATGTGAAATGACCAAATCTAAAATATTGGTGGTTCATATGAAAATCCGTATAGTTCAATAGACCAAACGATCCAACACAAATAGTTTAGTGGTAACTTTGTGTTTGTGTAAAAATCGCGTACAACCTTCAGATGGATTTCCGACTGACAGAATTTGAATTTAAGTCCTACTAGGAATTGTGATTCCTTGACAGCCAAGGAGTTATGCTTGTGTGTATAAGAAGACAATCCTCGCTAGTTTAATCCACTGATTATTTTACTTTAAATTAGCTAGTTTATTAAAATTTGATTAATATCACTTTACCTTTTTAATAAGAATTAAATGTTCATTTATTACTTTTTAACATGTGCCCTCAGGGCACACATATTTAAAAGGGTTCAAGAGGCACATTTATTCGTACATCGAGTAACACCAATCAGATAATGGAAAAAAGATTTCATTAGCTTGTATTTTAATTCATGCACGTGTCAAGATTGAAAAAAGTAATCATCTAGAACTATAGAATCAAATAGAGGTACTTAGCAAGCGTTCAAAACATATGGATCGAATAGGGGAAAAGTGTTCACGGGTCGAACAAGGCAGGGTACCCTTGTATATGGATCGAATATGGACATAGTGGACTGGAACAAGACAGGGCACCAGTATTAGGTATTGGGGATGGAGCTTCCTCACGATTTCGAAGGAGACAAACGCATCAATCACATTGTAATAGACTTGTTCCTGTGAGAGGTGGTTGTAATCCTAGTTGCTCAATGTTACATGGTGGGGCTTCTCCATCTACTGGTTCAGAACCCGACTTATTGGGACTTCGATTCTCAACCATGGAGTTCCACGCTGTTGCTTGCTTTGGTCAGACACTCTACACCGTCGTCACTACCGATCCCATGGTGGTCCACTCATGGATCGTCAACACTGTCCAACACTACAAGAGACAGAACCGAGAACCAGTGGTCGTCCTCGACATCGAGTGGCGGTTGAATATGGAACCAGGGTTCGACAACCTGGTGGTAACTCTTCAACTATGTGTCGGCACCCACTGACTTGTCTTGCAGATTCTTCATGTCGATAACATCCCCAGGACCTTCTTCGATTTCCTAGCCCATCCTCGCCACATGTTCGTTGGAGTCAATGTTGCAGAAGACGCTAAGAAACTACACAAGGACTGCAACTTGGTGGTAAATCGCCTCGTGGATCTTCGTTCTCTGGCCGCTGAAGTGTTTGGCAAGCCAAATCTGAAGTGTTAAGGACTCAAGGCACTTATGAGCTGGGTTATGAACCTGTAGATGGAAAAGCCCAGCCACGTAACATTGAGCAACTGGGATTGCAATCATTTCTCACAGGAACAAGTCCATTACGCCACGGTCGATGTGTTTGTCTCCTCCGAAATCACGAGGAAGCTTCGTCCCCAATACTGGTGCCCTGTCTCGTTCCAGTCTACTATGTCCATCCACGGGTACCCTGTCTTATTCGACCCGGTACCCTGTCTTGTTCGACCTATGAACGCTTTTCCCCTGTTTGACCCATTTGTTCTGAACGCTTGCTAAGTACCTTTATTTGATTCTAGTTCTAGATGATTATTTTTTCAATCTTAACATGTGCATTAATTAAAATATAAGCTAATAAAATCTTTTTTCCATTATCTGATTTGTGTTACTTGATGTACGAATAAATGTGCCTCTTGAACCCTTTTAAACATATGTGCCCTAAGGGCACATATTAAGAAGTAATAAATGAGCATTTAATTCTTATTAAAAGGGTAAAGTGATATTAATCAAATTTTAATATAACTAGCTAATTTAAAGTAAAATAATCGGTGGATTAAACTAGCAAAGATTATCTTTTTATATACACAAGCATAACTCCTTGGCCGTCAAGGAATCGCAATTCCTAGTAGGACTCGGATTCGAATTCTGTCAGTAGGAAATCCATCTGACCGTTGTACATGATTTTTACATAAACACAAAGTTGCACTAAACTATTTGTGTTGGGTCGTTTAGTCTATTAAACCATACATACCAATATTTTAGATTTGGCCATTTAATTTTTTTAAAATATTTTATTTTTAATTTAAACTCTTCGTATGTAAGAAAGTTGAACAAAGAGTGAAAAGGGAACATGAAAAAAAAAAGCTCATGAGAATAGTTTGTATGACTTTTGTTTAAAAGTTGGGTGGTTAATTTGTACGGATATCATCACTTTAATGGTTGGTCTAGCCAAAGAACTAGTTCAAGTGGGTAACTAATTAACCCAAGATGCATAGTTTGGTAGAAGATTTGTGCTTTTCCCAAAGATATTAAATTAACATTTAATTCTTATTAAAAATGTAAACTAATATTAATTAAACTTAAATATCTTTTTATATCCAAATTATCCCTCTCAAATTAACTCATTGCTTTAATTCCCTCCGTTGGCTCCCAACTATCAAAATTAAATGAATATATATTTTTTTTTGGCTTTTTCCCGTTTTGTTCTTTTCCCTCCAGCGCTCCTCTAAAATTTTTCTTCATATCCCCCACCCCTGCTGCTACTTTTTTTTTTTTACTTTTTCTGCACAAATGTTTATATTATATTTCTTCATAGCCAATAATTCTTTGTCTGTTTACTTGTTGACTTTGATATTTTTGTTTAACATGGGGGTTGTGATTTTTTTTTTTCATTAAGTTGGTAGTGCCATTAATAAATAACTTTTCAATTTAAACAAATCCAAAGGTAACAGACATATTATGTGAGTTTTCATCATGATGTTAGTACAATATTTTTAGGAAAAAAAATTGGGAACAAGAATTCTTTCATATCATCTGGATTGAAAATCTTTTTTTTAATCTAAAATTTTAGAAATGTGATGGTTGAATTTTAATTTTGAAAAAGAATGACTAAATCATTTATTACCTTTAGAAAAAAAATTTATGTCCATTTTTTTTCCTTGTATGGTGTCCAAAATAATGAATTATAATTAGTAGATCCTCAATACAAAAGTTTTCTGTTGGATGTTCTTTCCCACGAAAACAAAGAAAAATGACAGCAAAATTAGGCGGGAGAAAGAATGGAGCCAAAGAGATGAGTCTTTCTCTTCCAAAGAGATGAGTAATTATGTCAATTAAAGTTAGGATGGTTCTTAACATGTGGCCTTAGGGCACATGATAGACAAACCCTACTTTTTCCAATGATAATTAAGTGTTTATTTAATGGTTCCTAACATGTGCTCTTAGGGCACATGATAGACAAACCCAATCATTAAAACTTTGCTGCTAATCTTGAAAAACTTCGAGTACCAAACACATAATGCAATGTAATGTGATCAAATTTAATGTACCTTAAGATTTTCAAACAGAGAAACCTCCGATTTCGGTGTCCTTGTGCAGGAACTTGGTGGGAATGCAACACTAATATTCTATGGCTCAGAGGAAGGGAATGAAGGGAAGACGGCTTACATGGAGCGAAGGCGCCCAGATTTCTCAAAATTTCCTCGACGGCCATAAGCTACATAATTATTGATGGGAATCTGCAATTGTAATAATTTGTTCGTTTGTTCGGAAAACAAAGTTTTAAAGTAGCTAACCATTATGGTTTCCTTCTAAATTGCATGGCGAATAGCTGTTGATGACTGGATTAACTCCTTTCTGCTTCGAGATGCACTTGTTCTATGTCTGATAAATGTTCATTCCAAAGTAAAAAAACAAAAAGGACTAGATCCTTTTCCTGTTGAAGAAAAATCTCAGTCCATCAAATTGTATTTGTACCTCAAATTCAAAGTTCAACTTAATCAATTCCTTCTCTCATATGGTACAAGTAACTGAAGTGGGTTGCATGGTTTGGTTTGGGCTTTTCAGCACCGCAGTGGCAGCTCAAGTTACTATTGCCCTATCTTAATTAAGCTATCTTAATTGAGCGCTACAAGAGAAGATACAATAAGATAAGGTGGTGGTGGGACTTGGAAGTGCGATGAAATTCCCCTCTCTAATCTACAAATTGGCCCATGCATACCAAGCCCATATTCAACTCAACCATCTGTAACTAGTTTCTTTCTTTCTTTTTTATACTCAGAAAAAAAAAGGAGGCAAAGAAAATAAATTATTCATGTAAAGCTTATCTAACCATCTCATGGGCCGGCCGATTGGCTTTCCTAGAATTTTTCACTAGTTTAGGCAAAGCTTAGCTTTACTTTACTGGCAAACTTATAAATAAATGCACTATGAGCAAATTTGAAGACCTAAATTGGAGTGTTGTAGAAGAGAATTCAAGAAGTTTCCCTGAAGCTTGAATCGCATCCATCTCCAAGACCAACTCCTGTACGCCACTCTCTCACCAGCTGAACCTCTTCTTGTCCTGCCCAGCATTCCATGAAGAACAAAACACTAGGCCAGTTTGTTTGGCAGCAAGGCGCCTGCAACAGCCACCCCAAGATGGTCTCGTATTGCCACTCTAATACCAATCTCCTAAACTGCTCACCAAAGCATCCATGCTGAGTTTGAACCAGCCTTCACACGACGGGCATGGGGCACCTATGGTATTTATCTTCCCCATAGCAATAAAGAAGTTTGAAGTTCTACATCATTCAAGTTCAAGTGATTTTTCAAGCCAGTGTTTCGCATAACATCTGTGCTTAGGGATGTGTATCAGTATCATTCGACCAAACTCACGAAAATCAAAAAATTGAATTAACTTAATTTTTTAATTTGATTTATTCAATTTTTCAAATAAAACTGAAATTTTGAAGAGTAGTTTCAGTTTAAGGCATCAGTTAATTCAGTTACCAAATTAATCAATTTCTTAAAACTTATTTGGGCTTTTGCTTGCCTACTACTACTGTCTCTTAGCCCAAATGGCCCAACCCACCCCAACCCTCACTAATCATCACTCATTCACCCAACCGCACAAGAACAGTTATGGCCTCACTTCACTCCCCCACCGCACGCAGAGCCCTCATCTCCAGTCTCTACTAGCCGCCAGTCACTCTCCCATCACTCGCCCACCAGCCGGCCGTCGCTCGCCCGCTTCTAGCCAATCACTCGCTCACTGCTCGCCGGTCGCTTGCGCGCCGGCCCCCCACTTTGGCCTGCCCCACTCGACTGTTGCTTCTTTAGGCTCGATCTTTTTTTCAATTCATCTAATGTGAGTGTTATTGTTAGGGATTGTTTTTCCCTTTGTTGATTTGTTCTGTTTTGAACTTTGCTTCAATTCATTTGAATGCAAGTTTCCCCTTGACCATTAAGGAAAAGAGGAAGAAAAGAAATGAAACGAAAGGCTCCTTCCCATTTATTCTTTGATTAGTTTCTTTTTTTTTTCATGGGAGTTTCAGTTTTCAGGGTTTTAATTCTTGGAAGAGCTTTTTTCTGCCTTTGTTCTCATGGCCTCTTTCTTGAGGGAACAAACATAGCAGATTATAATCATACACGACACACACAATTATAGCTAGCAATAGCAAGTTCTAAATCAAAGATGAGAATCCCTTCAATTTTGTTTCATTTATTTGGGTTTCAAATTGAATTGAATTGAATTGAAATATTTATGTTCGGTTTTAATAGATTTTTTTAACTAGTTCGGTTAATTCAATTTGTAATAGTCAGAAATTGAAAATTGATTAAACCAACTTATTCAGTTCAATTAAAACCGAATTAACCAAATGTCTCACCCTATCTAGAGAAATTCTGAAATGCACATATAAGTGTATATAGACATACCAAATGGTGTTAGTGTGAGGGAGACAGATCCGTTAGTTTTGGTTGGAAATGAAAAATTCAGTTTTATTGGAGTTTAAAAGTTGATTGGATATTAATTTGGTAAATTTGCACATTTAAATTTTTTATTTATGGCAACCAATGAGGAGAGAGGATTCGTTTGTTTCTGCTTAAATTTGGTAAATCTTGACTATTAAGATATATGATTTAATTGGATAATAAATGCATTTATTTTCTCTTTTCAAAAATTTTAATTATGGAACCTTTTGAATTTTGAATCCATTTACAAAGATAAACTTAAAGAAAAAATAAAGATAATATGATAAACATGGTAGTTATTTAAAATAATTTTATTAATTCATTTTTTTCGCATAGTTAATTATGGTCAGAGAGTTGCCCACACAGTTTAATACTTTTTACTTCCAGTTTATTATATATCTCATATAGTTTTATATATTTGACTTTCAATTTAACACATATCTCACACAGATCAATATAATTCACTTCTGATTAACACATATTTCACACAGTTTAATACATTTCACTTCCAGTTTAATCAGTTCCAATTAACACATATCTCACATAGTTTAATACATTTCACTTTCAATTTAATACATTTTCGCATTCAGTTGCTAGTAATGGCAATAACAATGTTGATTATGGTACTGGTGAAGACGATGAGTTTGGTGGTTTTATTTTCTCATGGAAATGTTATTTTCTTGTGTGGTGGTTGTGCTACACAGATTAATACATTTTACTTCCAGTTTAATACGTTTCACACAATCTAATACATAGACCACACAGTTTAATATAATTTATTTTCAGTTTAATACATATCCCACAGAGTTTAATATATTTCACTTCCAGTTTATCACATATCCAACACAGATTAATACAATTCATTTCTAGTTTAACAAACATACCAGACAGTTTCATATATAGCCCAAACAGTTTAATACATTTCATTTCCATTTTAATACATTTCACATCTAGTTTAACACATATCTCACACAGTTTAACATACTTCTTACACAGTTTCATACATGTCTTACACCATTTCTAGTTTCATCCTCGTTCCAATCCTTTTGCATTATAGATTTGCTGCCATTTTTTTTTCCTGTACTCATCTCACCATAATTAGTGAGCTTGTGAGAGGTATCCTACAAAGGTATGCTCACATTTCATTATCATATCTACACATTATATTCCAAAAAAATTACTTAGTTCCACACAAATAGTTTGTAGTACCATTTAAATAATTCTCGATTCATTTATTGTTTCATACAATATTGAAACTCAAAACTCAAAACTCATACAAAACCAGAAGCATACAAATAAAGCTCAAAAGCATATAAATAAAATTCAAAATCATATAAATAAAACTCAGAATCATGCATATATATTTGTGTCTTTTACAAACTAGAATCGAGCAAATAAAATTCAGAAATACACACACACACACACACACACACACACACACATATATATATATATAATATCTTTGTTTTTTACAAAATTAGAAGCATACATATAAAATCCAAAATCCTACATACATATTTTTGTTTTTACAAACTCAAAACCATTGCATATAAACCCCAAAAACATACATATATATTTGTGTTCTTTACAAAATTAGAAGTATGCATATAAAGTTCAAAAGCATAAATATATATTTGTATTTTTACAAATCCAGAAGCACACATATAAACCTAAGAAGCATACATATATATACATATATTCTTTACAAACCTAGAACATACATATAGGTTCCAGAAAAATACATATATATCTATGCTCTTTACAGACCCAAAACATACATTTAAGACCTAGAAGCATATACACATACGAATCCATGTTATTTTGCAATATAAAACATAAATCATGAATGTTTTTTTGTGGATCTCAAAAAATGGTATACACCTTTTGTTTCTTTGCCGGGATCTATGTCAGAAGCACTGTTGTCCATTGTGATCGCTCCCTAAATCTTATCGCTCTTCCTTCACATTTTTTCTGAGTTTGAATTGCACCTCCGTCTTCCGTCAATTGTTGAATCACGTTCTTCTTGTTGGCATTCTCCTCATCGTCCTTCGTCAACGCCACTATCCTCCATCTCACCAGTGTCGCCTTCGTCTCATCAGTGTTGCCATCCCATATTGTCCTCTCTCGTACATGATTCAGTGTCACCATCATCCCGATCTGTGTCATCATCTTCCTCCCACAAAATTCCTCATTGCCATCCTGATCAGTCTTGCCAAATAGATCTTTGCTTCCAAGTTCCTTTATGTGCTTTTAGACACCGTCAGAACAAAAGAAAGCCGGAAGGAAGAAGATTTAGTTTCGGTTTAGGGTATGAGAGATATTTTTTGGATGGGTTTGTATAGAATTGGGGAAATCCTACAAATCTCACTCCCATTATATGCCTTTCCATATTCATTCCCGTTAGTAACACCTAACGATGTCATTAAGTGTACAAACACATAGGTGGACAGTCTCTAATATCCCCTATCTGTGCTTACAAAATACAATGCCATTATGGTTTCACTTGATTACAGAAGCAACAACTGCAAAACTTTTTCCAGGTGAACTCCCCCTCTAGCTCTATCAACCAATCCATGGCATTTTTTCCTAGTATTCGTGAAACAAAATGGATATACTAGGCATTTCACAGCATGACAATACGCTCAATATAGTATAGGATAAACACATAGAAGAAGTAGTGTCTTCTAGCAATCTTCAAGAAGCTAAGTTCACCCGTGAGGGGGAGGACATCATGATCTACTCTCCAGAGAAAATTCATTTATTTATTTGATGCCTGTATAGACCAAATCCTTTTCCATATGTAGCTTTTTTGGTGCGCACAACTATTCATCTCCTTTAAGTTCATATACGCATGGTAGCCAATGTTGTTAAACCCGACCCAATTCAGCCGGTTGAACCGGTTCAATTTTTACTCAATGAACATAATAGGTAAAGTGACACCTTTAAAACCATTCAAGTCAAAGCTTGGTCAAATCCTAAAAACCCCCGTTAACCCATTGACCCATTTGACTTGGTTAATCCCAGCTTATGTGGACTTGGTACTTTTTTTTAATCATGTGGCTTGGTAACTCTAGTGGCTTAATTGTTTTGAGTTAATGTTTTTATTGGTTGACCCAAAATTAAAAAATTTCAAAAAAAAAAAAAAGAATGAAAAGGTTAGGATTATTACTATATTGATACTTATATTCATGCATGCTTTTGAAATAAAAATTTTAATTTTGAAATTCAAAGGATTAGCCATATAAACATTTAAACTAGGTGTTATTTTATTATAAAATATAAAATAATAAACTATTATTATATGATTTATGTATGAAAAACCATAGAAGTAGTCATATTTGTTAGTGTTGTGCCCAAAAGCCAATCATGAGATGATTGTATTTTTTGCACATTGAGTCATGATATTTTATTAAGGCATTAATCCAGCAATTATGTTTGTTGTTTTGTTCCTGTGTAACTTAACAAACATAATTGTAACCCTAGAATAATGATATTCTTAAAAGTCCCTGGTCTAGTATTATTGTGGAGCGGGTTGCAATAATACATAACGACTAGCATATGTGGAGACTAATATGAGATATGTAGTCTACATATGGGTACAAGTTGGAGAACTTGTGTACTGGACCGACCCACCATGAGAACACTACATGGATCGTTATATGAGTGTCATAAGTGATTCTCATAGTGATCATGGTATATGTAGTCCTTCGACCTAAGATCATCAAGGTTCCCTACATGTGAGTCACATACTTTGATACTTTCCTTTGTTGCTCGTAACTGAGTGAACTTGAAGGAGGTCATTGGGTATGTCACATATCATGCGGAGGGATTTGTATGATCAAGATGGGATTTGTCCCTCCTATGTAACGGGAGCGATATCTTCGGGCCCCTTGATAGAGTGAGACTTAGAAAATGCATGGCCATGCTCGGATGAGTTGATATGCGATATCAATGTCATCAGTTTAAGTTAGTCTACTCGGTAATCAAGAAACCAAAGATTGGGCTATACGAGAGTGACACATTCCATGTCTCGTGCTTAGTCTTGATATCTTGGACAAAGGGACAATGGCATATATCGGTGATGATCATAAAGGTATAGTCGAATCATCGACAATCTTGTCACTTGGGTAGCAATGATGTGTTGCTAAACACCGCTCATTGCTTAAATGTGATTTATGATCATTGCCAACGTGATAAGAGCCTATTGGGTCGCACACATAGAGAAATTTGGATCATTAGAGTGCATGGGCTAATTATTTGGGTTATGGTTTCACTTTAATTTCGTACTAATAATGGGCCCAAGAGTTGAGCCATTATTAAGCCCGAAATTAAATCCTAATTGGATTAGGGCTTTGAAACCCATTAGGCCTGGAAGTTGAGTGTCACTATAAATACAACTTTTAAGTGAGAAATTCGCAGGTCTCCTTGCCCTAGCCTCCCAAAAGGACAGTCGCACTCTTCTCTTGCAATTCCTTGGAGGACGCAAGCTAGCACTGCGAGCGCAAGAGAAACGCATCTGCCGAGACGTGGTAGAAGCGTGGTGATCCCGAGAGGCTCGTGTGGATACCATAGAGAGCTTGAACACGTCAACTATTCAGGTTTTGTGATTCGACTCTACAGTTGAGTGAGAGATCTCAACCGAAAATTAGGTATGAAAATTTTCGAACACCCGGTTTACCCCGTTTCACTTGGATCCTGGAGGGTTTCGGTTAAATTCCGCTGCGCTGTTTGGCTCCCGAAACCCAACAATATTTTGGGTGTGAGAATGCTTGTGTGTGAAGACTGGTGTATATTGTGGTCGACCTAATCGGTTAAACCAGTCGAACTAGTTGACCCACCACTTGGTCATCACTTCATGTTGCTCCTCGGCCCAAATCTAACAACATTGATGGTAGATGCTACTGACAAAAAATGCACCATAAAGTGATAGTGCCAACTCAACCAATCAATCCTATGAGATTGTGAAACAGAATTTTCATAATCCTATGTTGATTTAATTATTTTTTTATTTGATTACATTAGGTTGACTAATATTAAATCGAGCCTCACTTTTTTTTTTTTGCTACTTAGAATTAATTGTATTATAAATAAAAAGGGAAGAAAGGTGTTTCAAACCAAGATATAAATTATCAAAGGGTAGAGCCCTATCCACTCCATTAAGGGTTTTGAAATAAGGTATTCTAACTTGTAGAAATTCTATTCTTCAATTCATTGGCCTAGGCTTCAGGTGAAAAAATTTGAACAAAAAAAAAGGAAAAATAAAAGGGCGGTATTTATTCAGTTCTCTAGTTAATTGGTTTGGGCCTTAAAGCCTTTCTTTCTCTGTTGGAAATAAACTAATTTATATACCTAGGATTGCACCAGGATTCTATTTTTCTTTCTTAGTTCTAAAAAATAATATATATAGATTTAAACTACAAAGAGAATGAAAAAATTGTGAAGAATGGGCTAAAAACTTGAATGCCTAGCATGGGTCTAGATTAGGGGTGAAAATGGATCGGGTCGGGCCAAGCCCACTGAGCTCGAGCTTGGCCCCTTTGTAATTCAGTACTGTTCGAGTTCGAGCTCGAATTATTTGAGCTCAATTTTTTCAGGCGTGAGCCTAACTTGAAAGCTTGTCAGGCTCGAATAGCACATATAGATCTTTAAGTATCATAATTATAATTTAGCTAAACTATGATAACTGAATCTGTAATTTTTTACATAGATAAATAGAGAAAGGAAAATTTTATAACTTGTCCCAAACTTTTTAATCCTTTGGTATTCTACCCTAATTTTGTAAATGTGATAATGAGCCATCTTTCTCAATATGTCGACTAAGCCGCCGCAATTCTTCATCTATTGTCGTGTCAACTTCTAGGCTTAAAAAGATGCCCCCAGCTTCATCCCTTAGCCAGTCTTAATGCCACAAGACCAAAAAATCTGTGATTGGAAGATCCAACTAACTCCCGTGTTGATTGTTTGATCAGAGCTGTGATTGTTGGCAGTGTCGCTGGGTGGAAGCTATTCGAAGTCTATGGTTTTGATTTTGAGTGGGAGAGGCTAAAAAAATAAAGGTGGTATCGATAGATTGGAGAGCAATTGTTTCCATCACCAAAAATATAAATGTGACCAGCAGAAGGCCAGATATCTTCGTCGATCTTGAGGCTGAATATTTTCGTGAAGTTGGTGAAGATCGTCGTCAATCTTTGGTCTTATTGTCGTGCTTGCTACCATTGATCTTGGTGGTGTCATGGTGGCCGACTGGGTGAGTAGGTCATTAGGGACTTATGCTTGGCCGTTTGGCTACTTGGGGTTGTACGAATGAAGCAAAAATTAAGGACTTAAAACCTGCTTGAGCTCATAGGGCCGAAGGCCCGAACTTGGCCCTAAATTGATTCAAGCCAATTTTTTAGCTTGAGCTCAAACTTGAGCTAAAAAAAGCCCAACTCAAAATGCCTCAACTTAAGCTTGAGCTTGAGCTACCTGGAAAAAGCCCTGCCACTTTTCACCCATAGTTTAGACTAACTGTATATAAGAGAATTCTAGGTACATGGCACTCATAAGCTATGATGAATTTAGTCGCTGGTAATATTTTGAAGTAAGTTCTAGATATATCATTAGGTCAACTTCAAAGTACAAATATTTTCAAAACAGATAATTTAAAGTATAATTTTGAGGTAATAAATATATTTTTTTGAATCTAATTTGAAGTATAATTGATTTTAATTGGAATCAACTTAATTTAAATTTTTCTACATTATATTTTTTAATTAGATAACATTGTTAGGATCCTTAGTTTTTTTTTAATAACAATATGATCTGATAACCATATTTCATCTATTTTGTGAAGATTCTCACATTAACTTGGCTTCATCTTTTCAGCTTTAATGTCACCTAAATCATTATCCATTACGCCTCCCACATTGAAAAAAATATGAAAGTCTATAGGCCAAATATGAAAGTATACCCCCAATATAGAAATAAGAAAGTCTTTTATATATTAAGGTTTAATATTTTTTTATAAATTATTTATTTTTTGGATTTTTTCCTTACCTATCCTAAAAAAATAAATTATTATTATTGTTATTAGGAAAATATTTTAAAAGTAAATAATCTTCATATACAAAATATAACTTAATTTTTTTAATCTCCACCAATTAAAATGTAAAACTTGAGGTGTCGAATTAAGTATCATGGATTTATTAAAAAATTTAGTGAGATAAGGAAAATATCATGTATTTTAAATCAAAATAGGTTAGGATATTATCCATCAATTTATCCAAAAACTAATGGTAATTTTAAATTAAAAAATCTTGCTTTATTTATCTTGTAGATATAATTCAAATAAAATATGTATATATCTCGTTGCATTATTTTCCTTATACCATTGAAATTTTCAATAAAATTAATATTGGATAATTTTATATTCAAATTTTTGTCTCAAATAATATCTATATACTCATTTCAGAAAAATATAATATCATAATATTTAATTCAAAATTTATTTGTAAGTTAAAAATTGTGGCTTTAACCACCATGTGTCACCATCATATTACATCAGAGGGTCAGAAGTATGTGCAGTAAATCATGTGAAAAAATTTATAATTAATTTACTAAAATGAAAGTGTATCACGTGATAGCTCCACAATCTTCTCATTTAAGAAAAATTCAAAATTACCCTTAGATGTATCCTATATATATATATATATATTAAGAAAAAGTCAAAATCACCTTTAAATTTTAAAATAAATATCAAGTGGCTTTCTAACTTAATGAGAAAGATTGTGGAAATGACACGTGGCACACCTTAATTTTTTTGTAAATTAACCGCAAATTTTTGTAGATGATTTACTGTATATACCCTTGACCCTATGATGAAGTATGATGGTGACATATAGCAGTCAAAGCCGCAATTTTTTACTTACAAAAAATTTTGAATTAAATATTTTGATGTTATCATTTTTTTATGATTATATGCAGATTATTTGATACAAAAATTTGAATATAAAATTATCCAACATTAATTTTATTGAAAATTTCAATGGCATAAGAAAAATGATGCAACCAGATTAATACTTATTTTATTTGAATTATATCTACAATATAAACAGATCAAGGCTTTTAAATTTAAAATTACTATTAGTTTTCAAATAAATCATGGATAATATCTTAACATATTCTGATTTAAAATCTATGATATTTTCTTTATGCCACTGAAATTTTCAATAGATCCATGATACTTAATTCAGCACTTCAAGTTACTGTAACGAGAGTTTTCTTCTGTATCCTAGCTAATTAGAATCAAGTTTTATGTTGTAAGTGATGAAGATTAAAAATTAAGTTATATTTTGTACATGAAGATTATTTACTTTTAAAATATTTTCATAATAACAATAGTTATTATTTATTTTATTTTTTAGGCTTGTAAGGAAAAAATCCAAAAAAATTAAATAATTTATAAAAAAAAATGTTAAGTCTTAGTAAATAAAAGGCTATGATTTCATATTTTGCCCTCACACATTCATATTTCTTCCAATGTGGGAGGCTCAATAGATAGTGATTTAGGTGACGTTGAGGCCAATAAAATAAAACCAAGTTATCGTAAGAATCTTTACAAAATAGCTGAGATATGGTTATCAGATCATATTTCTATTAAAAAAACCAAGGATAATGACAATAATTTATGATTAAAAAATATAACACAAAAAAATTCAAATGAAGTTTATTCAAATTAAAATGAATTATAATTCAAGTGAGATGGAAAAAAATATATTTATTATCTCCAAATTATACTTCAAAATATTCATTTAAAAAAATATTTGTACTTTGAAATTAACCTAATAATATATCTAGAATTTACTACAAAGTGTTACCACTGACTAAATTTATCATGGCACGCAGGCACCATGTACCTTATATTCTTTTATATATTGTTAGTCTAGACCCATGCTAGACATTCAATTTTTTAGATCATTCCTTATAGTTTAAATCCATATATATTATTTTCAAGAACTAAAATAAAATAAAATAAAATTTTGATGCAATGACTGTATATAAATTTGTTCTAAAAATAAAAGTGACATTATGGAGAAAATATAAAGTAATATTTTTAATATACACATCCATTTAAAAATATTTGAGTGTAAAAATATTTGAGTTTGACTCAAATTTTTATATCAATCATTCTTAAAATATTATAAAATTTTAAAATATTTCTAACTGAACAAGTTTCAAATTTATCTACTTTTTTGAGGAAGACAAAAGTTTCAAATTTATCTATTCTTTTTTTAAAAATATGATAAATTGAAACTCAAATTCAAAATTTTTAAAAGTGAGTAATAATCAGATAACGTCTAAAATGTTCTCTTCATCTGATCAAATATTATATCAACAAAAAATCTCAAGCTTTGAAAATCTTTCATGTTTTTTTTAATTGAATGAAGCCCTAAAGCATGATAAGAAAAAAAATCTCAAGTTTTTGTAAATGTTATATTGTTTTTATTTTTTATTAAAATAGTAGTATTTTTTTTGTTGTACAATTCTCCTAGGTAGAAGGAAAAAATAAATATTCAATAATTTTATATTCAAATTTTTTTATCAAATAATATCTATATAATCATTTAAAAAAGATAATGTCATAATATTTAATTTCAATTTTTCTTGTAAGTAAAAAATTATGGCTTTCACCGCCATATGACCCATCATATTGTGACAAGATAAATAGATCAAGCTTTTAAATTTAAAATTACCATTAGTTTTTTAATAAATTGATGGATAATTTTCTAATACATTTTGATTTAAAATCCATGACATTTTTCTTATGCCACTAAATTTTTCAATAGATCCATGATACTTAGTTCAACACTTCCAGTTACTATGACAAAAGTTTTCTTTTGTATCCTAACTAATTACATTGTAGGTAATGAAGATTAAAAATTAAGTTAGATTTTGTACATGAAGATTATTTACTCTTAAAATATTTTCATAATAACAATAATTATTATTTATTTTATTTTTTAGGCATGTAATGAAAAAATCTAGAAAAATTAAATAATTTATAAAAATATTAAGCCTTAAGAAATAAAAGGCTATGATTTCATATGTGACCCATACACATTCATATTTCTTCTAATGTGAGAGACTTAATAGGCAGTGATTTAGGTGACATTAAGGCTAATAAGATAAAATCAAGTTACCGTGAGAATTTTTACAAAATAGCTAAAATATGGTGATCGGATCATATTTTTATTAAAAAACCAAGGATCATGACAACAAAATATAATGCAAAAAAAATTAAACAAAGTTGATTCAAATTAAAATGAATTATACTTTAAGTGAGATGCAAAAAAATATATTTATTACCTCAAAATTATACTTCAAAATATCTGTTTAGAAAATGTTTGTACTTTGAAGTTGACCTAATGATATATGTAGAATTTACTACAAAGTGTTACCACCAACTAAATTCATCATGGCGCATAGGCACCATGTACTTCATTTTCTTTTATATATTGTTAGTCTAGACCCATGCCAGATATTCAATATTTAGATCATTCTCTATAGTTTAAATCCATATATATTATTTTCAAGAACTAAAAAAAAAAATTTGATTCAACGCCGAGTATATAAATTAGTTCTAAAAATAAAAGTGACCATTATGGATCAAATATGGAGTAATATTTTTTAATATACACATCTCTTTACATATATTTGAGTTTAAAAATATTTGAGTTTGACTCAAATTTTTATATTAGTCATTTTTTAAAAAAAAATTTAAAAACAATATTATGAAATTTTAAAATATTTCTAACAGAATTTTTTTTAAATTTATCTATTTTTTCAAGGAAAGAAAAAAGTTTCAAATTTTTCTATTCGTTTGTTAAAAAATTTGATGAAGTGAAACTCAAATTCAAAATTTTAAAAAGTGAGCAATAATCATGATAAGATCTAAAATTTTCTCTTGATTTGATCAAATATTATATCAACAAAAAAGTCTAAAGCTTTGAAAATCTTTTTTTTTTTAAACGAATTGAACAAAGCCCTAAGGCGTGATAAGGAAAAAAATCTCAAGTTTTAGTAAATGTTATAATATTTTTCTTTTTAATCAAAATAGTAGTATATTTTTTTATGTAAAATTATTCTAGGCAGAAGGAAAAAGTAAATATTGAATAATTTTATATTTAAATTTTTGTATCAAATAATATCTATATAATCATTTAAAAAAAAAATAATTTCATAATATTTAATTTGAAATTTGCTTATAAGTAAAAATTTGTGGCTTTGACCGCCATGTGTCACCATCATATTATATCAGAGGATTAGGGGTATATGTGATAAATTATGTACGAAAAATTATAGTTAACTTACTAAAAATAGAGAATGTGCAACATTTCAGCTCTATAAATAATTTTTTTTATTAAGGAAAAGTCAAAATCATCTTTAAATGCATTTTTCTTTATATATATATATTTAGATGTATTGGGAAATTAGGCCTGGCTTCGATTATGACGTGTCAGTGACTGAATGGATGTGGTAGCGTAGGCGTTAATGAGGGGCATTCTCGTGATTTGATCCTGGTAAAGTGAAAATTTGAACGGAATCCGATCCGGTCGGGACCGTCCGGCGCTCTTCCTTTGATGTGTGAAATAACATAGGGATAATGAAAATTTGCCCCCTGAATTTTAGGTAAAATTACACTATACCTCTTCTATTTCAGAAATAAACACTTTGCTTCTTACTTTTTTAATACAATCTGACAGTAATTTATGAAATCTTAGTTTAAATATTATGGTAGCTATTTTTTAGTAATTTTAATTTGTATGATATTTTTTACAGTTAATGAATATTTTAAATTTTCTATTTTTCCTTTCTGTATTTTTTCAGTTTTTAAAATAATATTTTTTAAATGTCAATTAATTATAAAAATTTAACAACCATATAATCTGAATTAAGATTTCAAAAGTTTTTGTTTGGCAATATTAAAAAAGTAGGGATAAAGTGTATATTTTCTAAACATGAGTGGATGAAGTGTAATTTTAACTAAACCTTAGGGGACAAATTGTAATTAACCAAATAAAATAAAATAAAATCCTCTCCCACTTGGAAATTCCCGTCGTCTCGCGTCGCGCCTACACCCCATATTCCGCGTTGCTATTAAGCTTTGTTTCTCTCTTTTGCACCGCCATTGTTTGTGTTGGTTTTGGACCTTTTGGTGACAAATCCCTCTCCGGTCGTCTCTCCCCAGGTATTTTAGATCTCAACCCCAAATCTCTTCTCAAGCTTTCTTTTAGATTTCTCGGACTTTCGCACGTTTCTACACTTCTTTGCCGACTCGCGATTGACGAATTTTCATGATCCGCTGGTTGAGCCCCTCAATTCTGCATTTCCGTTTTCGCTCTAGGCTTCACTACGAATTTCAAGTGGATCTATCGTGTTTTTTTGGCTGTTTTGGCTTATGTTTCTTAATCTCCGCCAATATGTCCATACTCACTGTTCAATTTAGCTTACGGGATGTGATCTTGCCACTTTCTATGAGAAAACTTCTTGTGCCTATCTGAAGTTTTTCTCGAGGTCTGCGTTGTCCCGGGACATGATTCTGGTTTTTGTAATTTTCGTTGTCACCTTGTTTGCTGTTGGTAGATTGTAACGTGTATGTATTTTTTTTTTTCAACCTGTGATGATGATTAGTTTTGATTATCTTGTTTTTTATTGCGGAACTTGAACTTTCTGTGTTTCATCTGAAGGTGTTACAATCCGGGAAGAGAAATGGGGCTGACATTCACAAAGCTTTTCAGCCGCCTCTTTGCCAAGAAAGAGATGCGAATTTTGATGGTGGGTCTTGATGCTGCTGGTAAGACAACCATCTTGTACAAGCTCAAGCTTGGGGAGATTGTCACCACCATTCCTACAATTGGTAAGCACTTTTCTTTATGATGCAAGTTTCCGACCTCCGCATTGTATTTTTTTTCCTTTAATGCTTTCTGGTATAACCATTAGTGAATTGTCAATCTTGTTCTAGAATACAGCTGTTTGCTTGCATTGGTATGATAATCATGCTGGGTGTGTGGTAGGGGGCACAGATATGGTGTTTGCTGATGGAAAATTTCTGTACATCATTCTCAATGTCCCAGCCCTGAATGTGAATTGTTTCCTCCTACCTGTTATTGCACAATGTAAGACACGTTCATGCACTTGTAGGAACACACACCCCCATGCATGAATGTGTATGCGCGCGCGCGTGCGCGCACACAGGGAAACACTCATACTTAGTTCATTACATGTGAGGAGAATAGCAATAAGTTGATTGGTTCTAATTAACATTTGATCAGTTAGGAATTTCTCAATAGCAAAAATAACTAAAGTCTTAGAATGATTTGTTTCTTGGCATCTTAGAAGGTGGGTTGACTTGCAAGTAAATTCTTACTGCTCTAATTGTTAGTAAGTCATGCATGTTGGATTGCTGTTGAAAATGCCTCTTCCTTTTGACTCATGGACTCTTGACACGATTGTTTATGTTTGGATTTTTAAATTCAGGGTTCAATGTTGAGACTGTGGAGTACAAGAACATCAGTTTTACCGTGTGGGATGTTGGTGGTCAGGACAAGGTATTGGTGTTTTATATTGAGAGGTAACCAGAAACATTGCCACATGGCAGTGGCAACATCTTGAACTACATTTATGTTCTCTCCTCTGTGTAGATCCGTCCACTGTGGAGGCATTACTTCCAAAACACCCAAGGTCTCATATTTGTGGTGGACAGCAACGATAGGGACCGTATTGTTGAAGCTAGGGATGAATTGCACAGGATGTTGAATGAGGTAATGCTAGTTCATTCTTGGATGATCTATTGCTATGCATGTCCACCAATTAGCTTACACAATTGCCTGGAAAATTAAAAATTCCTGCTCGGAAGGTAGGAATCCATTATTTTAGCAGTGAGATTGATGTAGTGTTTTCTCTATCATTGAGCAGTGCAAACTAATTTGTATCCTTTTTCTCTTCCGTGGAAAAGGCTATCGTAGCAGGCTTTGATAGCATCTATATCCAAAATTCAAGCCCTTAAAAGTGTAAAATGGCAGAACCTGAGTCCAAAATCACTAATTACACATGAAATCCAAAGCAGAACTAAAGGCATGCAAAACACAACAGATTCATTGCTGTCATGGATTTGGTCCATTTATGTTATCGACCCTCAGTTTGTTCTGCTTTAAAGCCTCCTCGGATGTCTTTGTTCACCTGCATATAATCCGCCATTCCTTGCTCTCACTGTATAATACATAGAGACAGTACTCTTCTTAGATTTGCCCCGTCTGCCCTTACCCTTATTATTCACATCCAGTTAGCAAGCAGGGTCTGATCAGTATGCCTCCCTGCAAGTGGACCATTCTCAACATTGTTACTAGCAAAGGCACGCTTAGATTCCATAGATGGTATCAGTTGAATTTTTATCTTTGATCGATATATACAAAATAGTTTTGAAAAATGGCTACATGTGATGAGTAGCTAATAATTTTGAAAGGAAGATCTGGAACACTCTGTTGGTAGCGACTCAACAACTTCTCACGAGAACAAAAGGTGGTAAGAAATCTTGTTTCGATGGTCCTGACTCCTGACTAGTTGGAGATGGTCCACAAGATTCCTGACTGCTTTCTTCTGTGCTGTCATTGAATTGTGTTTCTTGGATGACCCAAGTGCCATCTTATTGTTGTTATCCTATTTGAATTGTTCTAAAGTTCTTTGTGTCCACTCGGTGTTGATAGGTTTGATGTACAATTTCAGGATGAGCTGCGAGATGCTGTTTTGCTTGTTTTTGCAAACAAACAGGATCTTCCAAATGCAATGAATGCTGCTGAGATAACTGACAAGCTTGGCCTCCACTCCCTCAGACAGCGCCACTGGTAAGATTTCCACTCTAGATTCCTTGCGATGTTTGCGTTTAGCTTTTGCCTCAGCCTGGTGTCTAATTCTTCCATTTTCATCAGGTACATCCAGAGCACCTGTGCAACCTCTGGTGAGGGGCTGTATGAGGGTCTGGATTGGCTCTCCAACAACATTGCAACCAGGGTAAGAATCAGATAACAATATTTATGGTTGTGTCACATCATATATTTTAGTGCCAGTTTCTCACACTGTCTTATCTCATTTACACATGTATTGCATGAGTTGCGTCTTGGTAGTTTACATAGTATGGGTCAAGTCAGAAGATAACATGACAAATATATGTTAGTTTCATTCATTCTGGAAAATAAGTTTTAGAAGGTGTCCTTCTTTCCTCGAATGGGAGAGTATCATCTGATAAGCAAATGCTCGCACTTTCTTTTGGTTTTTTATTTGTTGGGTGCTGTTATTTAATGTGCTTCGCTAATTTCAGGCTTAGGGATAACGGGAAATTGAGCAAGAGGAGCTATTCTGGATGCAGGGTGAATATTATCTAGTTTTGGGTTTTGTCCCTTAATACCCTTTGTTAAGGGAATTGGATGGGATTGTTATTTTATGTACCTGCTTCTTTCGAGTCAGAACATTATCTAGTTTCGAGTCAGAACATTTTGTGTAGTTGGCATAGGGAAAAAAAAGGTTGGCTGGATATACATTCATAGATGCTTCAAGATTTAATAAAAACTTTTTAAGTTTTATGCACAATTTACTCACTGGAATTGCCGT
Organism: Aquilaria sinensis; assembly: GCA_005392925.1. Lineage (NCBI taxonomy): Eukaryota > Viridiplantae > Streptophyta > Magnoliopsida > Malvales > Thymelaeaceae > Aquilaria > Aquilaria sinensis. The sequence continues at coordinate 12,820 of SMDT01000569.1, read as the reverse complement.
TGCACGTGTATTAGCTAACGCAGCATTTGTCAAAACTCGATAGTGGTGAAGGTGAATACACCTGTAGTGTTGAGTGTTGACAGTTGGACTTGGGCCTCTTATTAAAGCCTTGCCTTGTATGTTTTCCGACGAATTTGCAACAAGTGCTTTTAAAATGGGAAATGGAACCTCCCACGGTGTTTGGATTTGGGGAACCAAGTAGGCCAGCCCCAGACAAACCTACGATATTACGAATTTGTAGTCCATCCATTCAAACGGCCACTCTTGCGTGCGACCTGGGAATGAATTGCCAAATGGGCCCTAAACAACCCGGTAAATTTCACAAAGGAGCACGCACATGTTCTCAAGTAGAAACAAAGGAGCCACACTAACAATTTTGGGTTGGGAGCTTTGTTTTTTTACTTTGATGGACCATGAATGAGCAACGGCCGGTACTGCAAGCACTAGCTGGTGTTGGCAATTTGACGTCAAGTTGAATTTGCACAAATTTGTCTCCGACCATTACTTGATAGAATATCGTTTACGAAGAAAAATTTACGTTCAGATGGTACAAGTACCCTGGGAGATTAGTTAGTAAGATTAGGATCTTTTTTTGAAAAAAAAAAAAGAAGAAAAAAAATTCTGTTATGGTCTAATGACTCACTTCAAGTACCCATTTCGATGTTTTATTTGTTTGGCCATTCTTGTCCATGGGAAGATGAAGATCAAATAAAGAGTAGTACATGGTCATCTCTTGCGTTTTCCATGTTTGTTCTTTCTTGGTGATTGTTCTATTTTTTTTTTTATTAAGACAAATCTGTTATTCCTAAAAATTCTCATCAATAGATTCATCCATCTCAGTTGTAAGCAAGAAATGTACTGCAGTGTCTGTCTTTTACGGATCCCATCCAATTGACTGGGAACTCTACTATATATCTACTATTCATCTTCAGCTGATCACCTTTACGATATTTCATTTTCCCCCTTCAGAAAAAAAAAAGAGTAAAATTTTTTCAAGTTAGTTGGTCCAATTCAAATAAGGGCAATCATGTAAACTGTCGGTTGAGCTTTGATAGCTCACTTGAATGTCACCAAATTGCTGGAATGTCAAACAAGTTGATGTAAAGAAGAAAACAATATATCACCAGTAATAAAACATTAAATTTATAAAATCACTAGTTTTTTTTTGTTTTTTTTTCCTGTTTCCTTTTTGTCCGGGGTTGGGGGTGAGGAGATTGGGAGGTTGTTTTGTCATTATGAAAAAGATATTATGTCCTTTTTTCGCAAATTTTAATTAGTTGGTAAAGAATATTCCAATTAGGAAGAGAGGAGCTGCCTGTGTTTTATTTATTAATTAATTAATATAAGCTGGGTTGCTGCCTGTGGAGGACGGGAAAGCTAAGTTGTGAGCCATGGAGGATGCGTGATTCACATCATCTCATTTCACTTTTTGTTTTTGGTCCCCCCACTTCGGTTCCCATATCGTCTTCTTATATCCTTGAATCAAACGCTACTAATTAATAAGAACAAGATCACGCAGGTAACAGCTTTTAAAGCAGCAGCTGGGAAGAGCTATTTTGGAGTCATTGTTAAGTGTCGTATAATTTATTAATGTTTAAGACTGAATCACTAAAAATTAACATTAGAATTTTGTTCATGTGTCACGTGCATGTAATGGTGCGACTCATTCTTTGTTCGAGTGATTTTGAGCTTTTTATATATACTAGCCACAATCTTCTTGTTCTGGGTGTTGTTGAGTAACTTATTAAAGAATATTTGTAAGTTGCAATAATTAAATTAGTTTTTAAATTATTAATCATAAAAAATTTTAGATGTACATAATTGATAATAAGATTTTTACGAGTACAAATTGGTTTCATTGAATAACATGAAATTAATTTATGAGATACATTGAGTAGTTTCAGTCTCTGTATATTTGGTAGCAAGAAAACATCCACTTCCAAATTGCTAGCATCAATCGCAAAGAAAGAAACGTATGAATACTTTAAATTGGATTTAACCCAATAAAGACAACTCTTTAGACTCTTCGCATCCTAACGTTTTCTCTGTAACTTATAGACCCGCATTAGATTCCAGGAAAACAACATGATAACAAACAATTGATAGTAAATATAATTAAGTGTTTAACTTACAATACAAATTAAGACTCAATAATTCATCTACAGAAAAAAAAACAGCACAAATAAACACCGCATTAGTACAATTAACTTAGAGTTACAAATTGCGACATATAAGCAATCAATGGTCTTAATGCAACAAAACCACATTTGAAAGGATATCAGCTGAGCCAGCAACCCCAAACAACGACAGGTGTGAACATGCAAGATCCGATGCAGTTGTCACCCCTTAAACGACACTACCCAAACTCCCACTATCCTCTAACCATGAGGACAAAAATTGACATTAATCTCCAAACAAAAAACACGTGCCTCTCTTCTTTAATGTACTATTAAATAGATATTCACATTTCACGCACCCACTTTCGAATCAAGGACGAATGCATTTATATCTCGGTTCAGTAGGCCCATAATAGACCCGCCCGACTGAAGTTTCTAATTTGTCCCTTTTTTTAGATTAATTACAATTTGTCCACCGAAGTTTAGGTGAAATTACAATTTATCTCTTTTATTTTAAAAATATATACTTTGTCCCTTATTTTTTTAATACAGTTCAACAATAACATCTGAAATCTTAATTTAAACATTATAGTAGCCATTTTCTAGTAATTTTAATTTGTATGGTATTTTTTTTACAGTTAATGGACATTTTAAATTATCTATTTTTTCTTTCCGTTCTTTCTTTAAATAGAAAACTATATTTTTTAAATATCAATTAACTATAAAAAATACCATACATATTGAAAATTATTTAAAATGTGGCACTATAATGCCATGTGGCATTCTCTTTCACAGTTGGCAAAAAATAACTATTAGGCTATTAACAATACCCCATCAAACAACTCCTAATAGAAACAGTGTTAAATTTTGATTAAAAAATTGCTGTTAGATTGTATTAAAAATTTTAGGGGCAAAGTGTATATTTCTTAAACAAGAAGGGGTAAAGTGTAATTTCACCTAAATCTTAGGAAATAAATTGTAATTATATATTCTATATATTATATATATATATATATTCAAAAAGCATAATACAAGTTTACATATGGAGGTACACTGTTAATTAGGGAATGGGACATACAACCTTTTTTAGGATAAAAATAGCGACCAAACCAACTTTCACATTGTATATTGTAGAAAGTGGGGAAGTCTAGGGTTCACTTAACCATTAAGCTAAATGGTTGGGGATTAATTTGTTTAATATATAGTATTACTAGATAACTTTTAAAAAGGTACTACTAGATATTATCACATGATGCTACTGATTTAAGAGAGTAAGCAAAATGAAATAGAAAAATAGATAGTTATTATTTTATGTATACATTAAACTTCTATTAAATTTTTTACTTTTCTTTTATAATTATGTATATATGGAAAGTAAACTATGTAGGGAACAACAATGAAAACTTTTCTAAGTTTGTCCGTCGCTGATATATAGCTAGTAGTAAGCATTACTATGGGTTCAGTAAAACGGAAAATCAAATCAATTACAAAACCAAACCTTATATTGTTGAGTCAAGATGAGGTTTGTGGACTATATTGTGTTCAGAACTTGAAAAGTGAGCCATTTGATTTGGGTCATTTTAGGTCTAGTTCCCGTGTTGGGCGAGATATTTTTGGGACGAATTACTTCTTAACTTGGTCCAGTTCTACTAATAAAAACTGGAACCAACCGATGGATGCTAAGCCTCTAACTCTAACTAGTACAAATTAAAGAACTTTAAATAACACACTGATAATTAACAATAATTTCCGCAGCAGTAACCTTACTAACCTTTACGCAACACATTGGCAACAGATTTATTTTACTTTTAAAACTCACCACTTCTTAAGCACGCCACTTCTCCTGGTAAATGAACACAAAAGGCAGTAAACGTACTAACCTTTACAAAAGCATAACTAAATCAGAATGGGACCAAGATAAAAATTTCAGACGCTGATAAGCCGGAAACAATTCGAAACAGGAAAAGGAAGAGAATAAGAGAGGAAGGGAGGCAGGGAGAAAGATCACATGCAAAGGAAAGGAATAAGGAGCAGTACTATAACTAATATAATGCCAAGTGTTCTACCAGCAAATTAAGTAGCTGCAACAATATAACTTCAGTATTACGAATTACTCCTACGTACCACGGAAAAAGACGGTAGTTAATTTCATATCCTTTGCGTTTCTTGTCTTTAACGTTAATAAAACCAATATGGTGGCCTCGATTTTCAGCTCCACTTGATCGATCGAGCTGCAGTTCTCCACACCTCAACCAATTCTAGCCGTCCATTTTCCTGATAAGCTCAATCCCATCGCATCTTGAACATTGAACCATGTTCATTCATTTTTCCTCTATACGTTCCAAAACAGTTTCCTTTTCATGAGATAGCGGCCCATCCAAGATTTTTACAAAAAGAAGGGGTTTGTGTACATATATAACTATTAAACTTTAATACACGATAATGAAGTAAGTTCATACTGTATAGAATATAAGAAACAAAGTTTCCCTTTTAGCCCTTAAATTTTTTACATTTATTCTTATTAATGTTATCATGTGCCTAATTAGTTCTATAATTTTTTTCATATGTTTGAATAAAAAAGGAGAGTGAAAGAAAAAGTTCAAGGCCTTAAGAGGAAAATGTATAAAAGTTTAAAGAATTATCAGTTAATTATGTATGTTTTATTACGATTTTTCTAGAAAAAGGTGTCTTAGACCCCTTATATGATACATGCATCTGTTACAATTCATGAAAATGTATTATTTATACACTTTGAACAATGGCAGATCAAAAATTTTATAAAGGGGGTATGTATACATATTAAAATATTAAACTCAACATTAAATAATAAAGCTTATAAATTTGCATATATAACATAAAATCTAAACTCATATATATATAAGATACTAATGAAATTTTTTGAAATAAAATTTAAAAAATGCTCAAATTTAGCATGTACTTTTTCTATCATTAGTCGAATAGCTACAACATAAATTATAAAATTATACAGTATATGAATTGTGGAGAAGATAACAAAGTATGCATGTTGTATAAAATGTTAAAAACAAACATCCCTTTTATAGCCTTTAAACTTATACATTTTTTGTCACTTGGCTCATAAATTTTATCTTGTATGATTAGCTCATCAATTTTTTTCATATGTTTAAATAGAAAAGAGAGTAAAAAAATGTTAATTCAAGGTCTAAGTGGGAAATGTATAAAAATTCAGTGGCTAGTATAGTTCTATTAGAAATTGTTAGTACACAAAAGACTAACTTTTTTTTTTCTGTCTTTCTTAAAGTAAGAGATGCTTATTATTTTTTTTTCCAATGGATATTATGAAGATTATGGAGTCCACTGATAAATTTAAAGGAGGTCCAATTATTAAATTATATATCTATTATTAACATCTTTTCTAAAAAAATGGGGTCCATATATATAATATATATGTAGATCTGCCTCTCAGGCTCTCACTTCAATTCAGGAAAAAAGGAAACATGCGCGGATTAATTAACTTATACAATATGAGAATAAGGAGGACTTAAAATTAATTATGGGGCGGAGACTGCATTTAGACTTTGTTTGGGACGCATTTACCCTTGGTTTGAGTTCTATTTAAGGATGTGAAATTTGCATTGCGGAACTCGGGCCGGAACGAAGGTTAAGTAGGTTGGTAGTATTTTTGCTGGTTAATTTACTTTCCCTCAAACTCTTCAAGACCATTAAATTAAAATGGCCCCGGGAGTCCCCGTGGATGTGTGCTCCGGTAACGGAAAGGTCTCGAATGTAGGCACCGGGGGATACTCGGGGCGAGCTTTCGTGACCTTCTTAGCCGGAAATGGAGATTACGTGAAGGGGGCGGTAGGACTAGCCAAGGGTTTGCGAAAGGTGAAGAGCGCCTACCCCCTGGTGGTGGCCGTCTTGCCTGATGTGCCGGAGGAGCACCGGCAGATTTTGACGTTGCAAGGTTGCATTGTTCATGAGATCGAGCCTATTTATCCTCCCGAAAGCCAGATTCAGTTCGCCATGGCTTACTACGTGATCAACTACTCCAAGCTTCGCATTTGGAACGTAAGTGGACTCCGCCCTTCACTTGTGTAAACGTATGTTGCCTCATCATCTATTAATTAGTTCTTTCTTCTGTATGCATGTTTGGTTTTGGTTTCGATCACTCGGATGGATATATATGCAGTTTGAGGAGTACAGCAAGATGATATACTTGGACGCGGATATTCAAGTGTTCGACAACATAGACCATCTGTTTGACACGCCGGACGGCTACCTCTACGCCGCCATGGACTGCTTCTGCGAGAAGACGTGGAGCCACTCCCCGCAGTACTCCATCGGCTACTGCCAGCAGTGCCCCCACAGGGTCTCCTGGCCGGCCGACATGGGATCTCCTCCGCCTCTCTACTTCAACGCCGGCATGTTCGTCTTCGAGCCTAGCCATCTCACCTACCTGAACCTTCTCCAGACTCTCCTCATAACCCCACCTACGCCATTTGCAGAGCAAGTTAGTCGGTCTCTCGCTTCATCTCTAATTACCAGTAGAATAATTCTATTCGCGCACGATTAATTGGTTTCTAGTTAGTATTTGTTTTCCATGTTGGGCCTAACACTTTATTTATGTCCAGTCATGTTGCTCTCATTGTGCTGTTGTTTATCTATCAAGGAAAAAGAAAAGTGAATAAAAGATTTGTCCGTGGCACCTTCTGCCAAGTTAAAATTGTTCAAGGTGCGAAGAAAATAGAACTTACAGAGTAAAGATGGAAGAAAATTGCTCTTGGTATTTATTTGCGGTCGGTTTGGGATTTTTTCCTACTTCTTTTGGTCAATTTATATCTCATGTCTACTGACATGATGACATCTACTCCTCTCTCTCGTAAAGATTTTTCTTAGCACAGTGTAGGTCATGATATTTTTTTTATTTTTGACACTGAAACTAAAATTTAAAAAAAAAAACTTGAGTTCTTTGCGAGAGAATTTAAATGATGATTGAAAAAGAAAAAAAAAATCCTTTTATGGTTTTGTGTAGTTATGAGAGTTTTAAGGTTAAAAAAGAAAATATTCATTTTTGAATTTTATATGGTAAGAATTTAAATAAAAGGAATAAGATAAATTGGATATGAATTTTTTTTTTAAAAAATGAAAACACGTCATTCTCATTAAGAGGACCAAAAAACAAATACGTTTTATTCTTTTTATACATGGTGGTGGGAGTAAAAGAAACAGAAAAGAAAAAAGTGGGACCAATTTAACACCCTCCCTTACGAAAAACTGATCATTATTTCTAATGTTCTGTTTTACCTGCAAAACCGACAGGATTTCTTGAACATGTTCTTCCAAAAGGTGTACAAACCCATCCCTCTCGCATACAACCTCGTTCTAGCTATGTTGTGGCGCCATCCGGAGAATGTCAAACTTGACGAAGTTAAGGTCGTCCACTATTGTGCAGCTGTAAGTATACATTCTCCCCTCTGTGTCTAATTAAGCATTCGTCCCAAGTTTTAGATCAGGGGAAAAGTAATTTACTCTTATAAATAATTAATATGACGTGAAAATGTTTAGATTTGACAGCTATATAGCTTAACCTAGCTATTAAGTCTCATGATTGTTACCAATAGTTTAAATGTCCAAATTATAACAATCACTCCGGACATGACCTTAAATATCATATGTAAGTATTGAAAGGAAGAAAAAAAGAAAAAGAAAAACTGGTCCAATGCTTTCTATGACCTCACTGGCGTCATCTTTTTGCCCTGAAAGGGGTCAAAGCCCTGGAGATACACAGGCATGGAAGCTAACATGGACAGAGAGGATATCAAGATGCTGGTGGCAAAATGGTGGGACATATACAACGATGAGTCTCTGGATCTGAAGGCCGAAAACCTGACAGCCGAGGACGAGCTATTACCAAAATCGTCTATGATGGCCTCCATGCATGAGTCAGCTATTTCCTTCATACCTGCGCCTTCTGCTGCCTGAGCGAAAGTGAGCTGGAGATCATAGCTTGCCGGCTTGGTGTGGTATAACTTGTTTCCCTTTCTATCCGAGTTTTCATCCTACCACTACGTACTTAACAACCCTTTCTGATCTGAGTCATGAATGGAATTTCACATATACAAGTTGTATATTTCTTGATGTATTTATTATTTTAGGCATTATACTCTAGGGGCAAATGAAGGCAACACTTTTTCCTTGAATGTTGTAGCTAGTATAGTTATGTCTATATGATACTTCATCGTACTTTCATATATCCATTTTGGAAAGCAACAACCATTACAGGACAGTGAATTTAGGGGCCTTGTTGAAACGTATCCTTTGCCTTTCAGAACCTCATCTACACGCTCGACCCACGGAAATAATGCATAGTGGGACACAGTGGTAGCATCCGCTGTGCTACAGAGCAGAAAGTCTCCTGTAACCATCATTACCAAGCTCCCATTTTCAACATCCGTGCGTGTGTTTCTCCCAATTCTGCGAATTAGAATCCAAGTTTCCAAATACAAGCCCCAAAATTTACTTAAATGCCAAAAGATTGATAACCACAGTCCTCCTTGAGAGAGTATGAAAGAATAGCCCACATTAATGTCCCCCACGTATTGTGTATTGACATAACACAAAACATAGGCTTTCCTTGATTCAATAGTAGCACCAATTCTTGTCACTTCTGACAACTTTTAGTTAAAATCTACTCTCATATGAAAAATTAAAACGTTTCTCATTCTTGAAAAATTTAAAGTTGTTGTCAAAGACAAAATCAAGATTTTAAATTAAAAGTGCAGACGTATATTTTGAAAGTGTTAAAAAATTAAGAGAACCACAGTAAAGATAATGAAATTTATTGAGCATTATCTTTATATATATACACGGGTAATACACATACTTTATAAAAATTTTAGGAATGAGCGAGCACCCCTTCTTTCCCACTCCATCTGCCCCCAAATGTAGTACACTACACCTTTGTCATATGTCTAGGTTTCTCTTCCACTCATTTTATCTCATGTTATTTTTATATGATAGAAAAATAGATGACTTAAAACTCCAGTTCAGCTAAAGTTATTGGGACCAAGTTAATGTACTTTTGAGGAGAGAGAAAAGTACCATGTGGACGTTGTTGTGACATACCAAAAAAATCCCCTACATCACTACTAAAAAATAAGACTTTTCCAACTGCCATTTACCAACGCGCAGCAGTTGGTACGTGGAATTTACCAACTGCTGCACGTTGGTAAATGGCAGTTGGTATTTGATACGTTGGAAAATTTTTTACCAACGTGCAATTAATAACGCGTTAGTAAATTCCAATGTATAGCCGTTGGTAAAATTAACGTTGGTAATTACCAACGGTCATGAACCAGGCTTGGTTTCCATCGGTTTGTTGTAGTTACCAACTGCTAGCCGTTGGTAAATTACCAACTGCTGGCTGTTGGTAAATTACCAACTGCTGGTAACTTACCAACTGGTAAAGTAGTGGGCAGTTGATAATTTAACAACGGCCAGCAGTTGGTAGTTACCAATTTACATGGTAAGGGAGTTGTTATGAAGCTGTTGGTTATTTTGAACTTGCATTCGTGTTGGTAACAAGATGACAGACGGGCTTTTCCAACGCGCGCAAGTTCGTAAGTTCCCCATTTGCAGCTGATATTGTACATTAAACGTTTCAGGTTTTGGTTGTTTCGTATTTTTCCCGGTTTGAATACACATTCAAAATTAAGATATCATTTCAAAAGTTCCCCCAGCTTTACTCAGCTATAAACATTACACAGCTATGCAAACGTAATTAAAATAAAATATTCTCAAAGACAGCATAATTAAAACAATAACATATATGTCAGCAAGAAAGCATACAACATTCAACGGATTACACATGAAGAATGACTTCAACTGAGTCTTAATTAGGTCTAAAATTTATTATGTTAGTCTGATAACACAAGAACTTTGGAAATGCGCTAACCTGTTCATGACGCCCATCACGGACTCCCGACTATCTCCTCCTCCTCCGAGTCCGAGTCAGCAGGATACTGTGTCACTGGTTGAGCCGGCGGGCACGGAAGGTTTAGCGAACGACAAATAATCTCCAACTGAGCCCGGTTTGCCTCCAATGCGGCTCTCTGAGCCTCCATCTCTGCTCTCTGTCTCCTCTTAATTCTCTCGAGCTTCCTCTCGTACTCCGCATCCCTTCGCGCATTCTCCTCGGCCATCATCTTCTGTACTTGCTCGTTGAATTGCGGTGTCTGTGTGATGTCGATAGGCGGGATGGCACCTGGCTGTCGGCGTCCCGGTATGACACACTGCTCCGATCCTAATCCAAATACACGGCCCCTCCTTCTACCGCCAGATAAGAAACGTGAATCTACACCCGTAATTTAAACAAAATTATTATTATTATGAATATTATTTCAACTATCACTAACAAAATTTCATTATTATTATTTTCTAACTTACTTCTACTACTATCTACTATTAATATTTATTATTGTTACTGTTATTATGTTTATGTTATTGGGTACAAAAAAAATTAATAATAAAAATTAATATTATTATTATCATTTTATTATTGTTACTAAACCCCAACACTAAATCAGTCAAAGTAAATTCAAGTTAACTAATTACGATCTAACGAATATTGTAAAAAATAAATGAAATAAACAATCAGCGTTGCTCAAATTAAATTGGATCCTAATTACATAATAATGTCCTCTAATTATGATTAAATCTTTTGGTCTTCCAACTTTGAGATTAGCCAAGTTGGTAATTTTATTATTGTCTTCCAATAAATACAAAAAGACAAAAACATTAGTGATCGAATTGATCTAACTAGTAAACATTAGTGGTTTGTTTGTTATTTTTTCCATAGAAAAATTAACCCACAATCTAATTTTATGAGAAGATAATTACAAAGCAGTTTATATTGACACTAAAAAGTACAAAGCAATTTACAAAATTCATACTAAAGTCATAATAACATAATATGATTGGATTGTAGAAAATTTAATAGGCGATGTAGGATTTTTCAAGAACTAATTAGGCTGACCCTCGTGATTTTGTTGAATTTTTTTTTGGCACGTAAATAATGTTTTAGAGTTACCCATCATTCCCATTAAAAAAATTAGTGAACACTTTATCAGAGGAATGAATAGCGAATAGCTTAAACATGCTGAATAACATAGATAAAAAAAATAAGTATAATTAAATCGATTTCTCTGTTTTTTATTAATCAAAATCCTTGTTCTCGTCGCTTGGCCTTGTATATTTATGTTAACTTCAACATAATACATACATCGAATCCTTCAAACATACCATCTTTAATTACTCTCTTAAATTTTCTCTATTTGAAGCTGATACCAATAAGCTCAAAATAGATCATATAGATGTTATGTTCTTCTCACGGCTCAAATCAAATTGATGATGGATAGAGCTACAAATAGGCTTTAAATTAGCTGGGCTAAGCCTTAACCTACTAGGTTTGAGCTCAAATCAACAATTAATTGCTCCCTTAATAAATCTCTGCGAAATCAAACCAAATGCATCGCTTAAAATGTATGACTCGGAAATTTTTCTACCAACTTCGAAGAAATTGGATTCAATCTCGTTCACACACATGGCATAAATCACTCAAACTAAACATTTTAATTACATAACTAAAATTACCCATAATTAAAAATTAATTCACACAAACTAAATGGGAAAGACCTAACTAAATCACCAGGTAAATGTACAATCTACAGTCATAATACTAAAATTTTAATTACAATATAAATAAATAAATACAGATTAATTCCCAAAAAAAATTAATTCGGATAATTAAAAAAAACTAATAACTAACCTCAACCAACTTGCCCAGCCACCGAATCACAACAATGACAAGATAATCCACCTCAAACAAGAGCTGAAACTAAAAGAATAATGCATAAAAACCAAATACCACGATTTTCCCCAATATATACGTGAAAGTAGAATATAAGTACATAAAAAACCCATACCCGAGCTCGCGGCAACCAGATCTATGCTTCACGGCCACAAACGGCGGAAAACGGCCGGAAATCAGCCAGCAACACGTGCGTCGGCGGGGTCGCGAACTGGTTCGCGTTTTCTTTCTCTGCAACAGACGCGAAATGGCAGCTGGGATGGCTAAGGGAGAAGACGATTTAAATAGAATTTTACCAACGGCTTACCGTTGGAAAATTTTAAATTGAAACGCTGCGTTTAACTTACAAATTACCAACGCGTGCACGTTGGAAAATAAATACCAACGGTTCTATGCGTTAGTAACTACCAACGACGTAGCCGTTGGTAAAATAGCTGTTGAAAAAGGCAGTTATTTTAGTAGTGCATTGACGGTCCATACTAGAAAAAGAAATGATTTAACTATTGTTAAGTTTTAAGGGCATCCATAACACTTTTCTCCCTGATCCCACGCCTATTTACTGCTTGGTCTAAGAAAAAATGTTAACCCATGTGGGTTAACTACAACGTTCGGCTATATATATGTAATGTTAAACAACTAGTATACGGTAGATGTAATTAATACATGTATTTCCTTTAGGAACAAAAGCACACCCCCCCCCCCCCCCCCCCCCCCCCTTTTTTAAATATACATATTCTCTACACCATTAGATATTTAGTATACTCACTGTCATCTAGAAACAGATACACGGGTGTAAGTAGCAAGTAGTTGAGACCATTCTCCTATAACCACAGAAGTACAGTATATTCTAAAA